>BSBN01000391.1:11612500-12862500 GCA_027924645.1 Cunninghamia lanceolata | reverse complement strand
GATGTTCATTCTCAGTGGCAAACACCCATTGGTATTCCAAAGTCTATTCTCTCTTTCTCAAAGATACTTTCTCTTCTTCCTGCTTCTTGGTGAACATGTTCCATCTATTCCTGCCATTAACAATCTCACATACAATTTGTGGTCAGAGTACCAATGTTCAGATCAAAACACATTTACGTCGAATCATTTCATTTTCATATCGAAAAAACATTTTTAATTCATAACATTAGATTGATCATACTCAAGTAAAAATCCATGATTTCATAAAATTAATCTTTTCTAATTATAACATCATTTTCTATGATGTTAAATATATTCACATGACTGCACTATTTAAGAAAAAAGTAAATAGTAATACTAAATCCAAAAAGGGGATGTAACATATACCCTTGGGAAACCCTCAAGAGGGAAAAACCCAGCCTCCAAAAGCATCCACACTCATCTGTATTATGCAACAAAAGATATTACAATACATCTCATGAGTCTCCATGAATACCTCTGAGCCATCAAACACCTCCAATGCATCCTCCATTGTGTCCAAGAACGAATCCAGACATCCTATTCCATGCTTCAAAATATGCACTTGCAAGATAGAGCTCAATACAATTACAACCTCTCTCAAACCTTCCATACATCGACAATGAATTAGCCAACCTCAAATAATAACATTGTGCTTGATTTTATAATTAAATCTCAAATACAATGAGAAAACTATGTGCCCCAAAACCATTGACCCTTATTTAATTTTTGGTACTATGTTTTTTCCCAACAATTAAATAATACAAATAAATAATTAACTACTCTATGTGTCCCACACACATAAAATAATTAATCCAATGTTACATAGAATTTATACAAGCACATAAAATAATACAATACTGTGTAAGGTGTACAAAACCTATTCCAAACATTAGTATTATAACTTTATCCTTGATAAATTTGGGGTTTTCTAGTGTCAACCTGACTCCTTATTTGATCTAGTTCTCCAATGGTTCCATCCCTTCATCAAAACCCAATTGAAATACCTTTGCAACCTTTCTCTACCTCACTTATTGTGGGCCCTATGGAAGGAAATAGAATCTCATATCGTCAAGGGTTTGATTCTTTGAATAAATAGAGTGGGAAATAAAAATTTTAGTTCTTTATTATAAAAGACTTCAAACTAATGAAGAAAAGAACATTCCCAAATTATTTCTAAATTTATAAATAGAAGATTACTAGTAAGGTGGCTAGAAATTAACTTATGTGAAATCTTAGATACAAAGAAAGAAAATAGGAAGATCATCAAATGGACTTTCCTTTCTCTTAATGGCCTCTAGTTGAATTTTGATGGTGTCTCAAAAGACAACTAGGGTATAACTATAGTTGGAGGAGTTATCAGGGACAAAAAGTGTGGGTTTTTGGCTACATATCTAGGTAATATGGGGTTTCACACTAATCACTTTGTTGAAGTGAAGGTTGTCTTTCAATGTATCTAGCTAGCAAAAGACTTAAATATCTCTGAACTTAGCATATAGGGGGTTTCCTTGACTGTTATCAATCTCTTAGTAAGGTTACATCCCCTAGATAGAACATAAAAAATTTAATTAGAGATCTGATAGAAGCTATGAAGGCCTTCAAGGAAGTCAAAATATACCACATGTATAGATAAGGTAATAAGATGCCTAGTCTATTGGATAATAAAAGAGTTTATGGATCCAAAGTGGGTAAATGGATTGAAGTTGCCTCTCTACCTAGCAACATTTCTCAATGTCGTAGAAGTGAGTCTCTAATTTAAAATCCTTCATGCCTTTTGTGTAATTGTTAGGTGTACTATGTTACCTCCCTATCCCCAATTTGTGTGTGTGAAATTAGGTGTTGATTTGGTTTATGTTACACATTTAATCATTATTTTGAAGGCTAGGAATCATATAAATTAGGGGCATATCAAAAACAAGAAGTTGGCCTTTATCCTACAAGGGTGTAAAGAAAATATCCACAATTTGGCACATCTTAAGGAGAGTTGGCCTTACCTAGCTTATGAAAAGAATCAATGGCCATAATTGTTAGGATTAAGATGCCATCAACCTTGTAAATCCTATGTAATTATTTACTCATATATTATTTGTAAATCACCCATTAGGGATGAAAGTTTTCACCAACAATGATCTTGTTTCAATTGTATGTTTAGATCCAGTCCTCGATGCTAATTCATCCATGACGGGGGGTTGCGGTGGCTTTCCCCCTTAGGAGGGGTCCAGGGGGATCATTCCCTCATTGAGGGGTCCAAAGACCACACGGCCCGACGGGGGCTTGGGGACAACACCCCCAAAACCACATTTTATTTATATTTTGTCATTGTAAATCTAGATCGTTCATAATTATGTCACATAACTGACAGTCGATATTATGTTAGTTTTCTATCCTTAGAAGGCAACCCCCTTTTATAACAATATTTGTACTATGTTTTTATTAGAGTTGAGAGTAATAGGCACTACTAGATTGAAGACTGAAGAAGAAGACGAAGTGCATGTATTGTAATCTCATATTTGAAGATAATACAACTTGGAGCCTCTTTTATTGGTGGATTTTTTTACTCGAAAGGGTTTTCTCCACATTACATACTATGTTATGTGTCCAGTTCTTGATGCATGTTATTTCTGTCTAGTATGTTTTATTTTTGTTGCAATCTCCACTGATTATTTAGAAAACATTAATAAGGTTTGAATTAGATTTCCGTTGTGTTGTTTGGATCTTCATTTCTAACATTTCATATCAAATCTTGGCCAGTTTTGATTCTCGGGTGGTAGTGTGAAGGTTTTTTTATTTAGAGTGGGAGATTTGGTTTTTGTTTTTTTGAAGATCTTGTATAGATATCATAGCTTCATCCACTATTGCTTCTACCTCTCGGTTGGACAATGAAAAGTTCAATGGTATGGGGTATGAATTGTGGAAGCTGAAAATGGAGGATTTGCTACAAGAAAGAAACTAGCGGTTGGCTGTTACAAAAGAAAATAAATTTGATGGTGTTGCTCCTGATGAGTGGGAAAGAATGGATAAAAAGGCACGAGGTACAATATGGCTATGTCTTGTAGATTCTATTCTACTAAATGTTACGAGTGAGAAGTCCACACATAGCTTGTGGAAGCATTTAGGTGAGATCTACCAAGACAAGAGTATGGTGAATAAGCTTTATTTAAAGTGTAAGTGATTTTCCATGAAAATGAAAGAGGGTGAATTGGTTGCAAGTCATTTGAATTCATTTAATTTGTTATTGAGTCAACTAGCATCTGTAGATGTTGAGGTGAATGATGAAGATAAATGTATATTGCTTCTCTATTCTTTTCTTGAGTCATGGGAGAATGTTATTTAGGCCATCACCGATAATCTCACAAAACTAAAGTTGGATGCTCTTGTTTCAATTATGTTGTCACATGAATTAAGGAAGAAAAGTTCAAATAGTACAGGGGATGATCTCAGTGTTAGTGGAAGGTCTATGGAAAGAGGACCAAAAGGAGATTAGAAGGGGTCTAAAGACAACTAAGGGTCATTCTAAGACTCTTGGAAATAATAAAAAAGTTAAGTGTTGGAAGTATAGAAATAGACATGTGAAAAGGGAATGTAGAAACCCGAAGAAACAATGGGATTCCATGACTAATAAGTTGTAGAATGCAGGTGATGAGGTTTTACTTTCTACATGTAATGTTGTTTCTCATGATCATTGGTTGGTTGACTCAGGATGCTCATATGACATGGCCCTACATAAAGAATGGTTTTCCACATATGAAGAGTATGATGGAGGAAATGTGTACCTCAGGGACAACTCTACATATCCTATTGTTGGATGAGGGAAGGTAATGTTGTGTTTCAGTGATAGGAGAATTAAAACCCTCCCTAGTGTTTTGCATGTTCTTGGATTAGCTAGAAATTTGATATTTGTTTAAAAGTTGAATGATTTGGGAATGCATGTGACATTTGATAAGCATGGCTATCGATTGGTGAGAGGAAACTTGGTGGTAGTGAAGGGGAAAAGATTGGGAACTTTGTTTAAGCTAGAAGCCACTACTATTTGTAATGTCTCTTATGTATTTTAGGCTAATACTAAAAATACATGTATGTTGTGGCATCGTAGATTGGGCCCCATAAGTTAGTCTAGTTTAAAGTCTATTTTAAATAAAAAATTGTTAGATGAAATTTATCCTATTCTAATGAGAGTTCCAAACTTTGTGAACATTGTTTGTTTGGAAAACATAATAGATCTATATTTCCTTCATGAGGTAATAAATCTAATGATAAATTGGAACTTATTCATTCAGATGTTTTTGGTCCATGGTGCAAGGGCACCATGACAATCAAGTATTCAAGTTTTGTAAATAAGTCTTTTTGTTAGGTTGTGATGTGTATAGTCATGTGTCAAAGTGAATAAGGTATTAATATACCACTTATCACGTAATAGGGGTCCATTTTGAGTAAAGGAGTCATATCTTTGTAATATTGTCAAAATTTACTATGTAAAAAGGCAAAAATGCATCATAAGTGGAATACCAAAGGTCATAAGTTCAAAAGTCAGTTGGAAGTCATTGTTTTTGGAGGGAAAATGTGTACATATGTGGAAGAACTCATGGTAAAGCATGGGGAAGTGGTTTTTGAAGGAAAAACTAATGAAAATACCCTGTTTTGACTGAAATTTCTGTATTTTTCTGCCTTTTCCAGCTTGGTATGATTTCGTACAATGGCATAGTGTTCTAAAAGATAATGAACTTGATATTGGATTGAGTGAACTTCAAATTAAACTTGGTTTGAGCTCTTGATAATGAATTTGGTGGAAGTTTGAAACATTTTTTTCTGTTACAGCCTGTGTATACCCTGTTTTGAGGGTTTGTAAGTTTTCACAATGAACAAACACCCATTCCACTAGTTTTTGTTATTATGAATTGGTGGAATGGGTGGATTAGAGTAGTTTAAGATGTACATGAGTTAATAGAGAGAAGAGAAGGAGTTTTGATGTGGTTTTGGAGGCTGCCCCGAGTAGTTTTTGCATGAATTTGACTTGAAAAAGGTGGTTTTGAGTGTGAGTTTGATGAAACTGAGTTGCTAGAAGCTAAAGGAGAGTTTGGGAAGCATGTGCAGACCCAAAACAATATGTCTGAGCCATTATGAAAGTGTGGTAAGTTGTGGAAGGTGCAAAACCAATAAACCCTCATGAACACTAGCCCAAAACAAGCCTAGAGTGAGGGTATGGTGGTTTGGTGATGTAGAAGACTTTCCAATGCTTAAAAATTGTTGATTCAGTCTATTGGAAACCTAGAAAGAGTGATAGAGTAGGTGGGAGAAGTTTGGGATACATATTTTGAGTACTTGCTTTGGAAAAGTGGGCTAATTGGCCTAGTTGCAAAAGAGGGACAATCATTTTTTGGCTGAGGTGTTCCAAAACAACCTTATCTCAATTCTTGATATGTTGAATAAATTGATAATGGGTATCAAAAAAACTAATTCTCATGTGGGTTTGAGGTGTATTCTGAAAGTTATTCTCAAAAAACCCCTAAAATAGGGCTACAAGGAGTTAGGGACAATTGTGAAGGAAGACCTAAAATTTGGTGTGTCAAACTTTCTCAAGTGGTTGGATTGAGTCCATGGAGAGATAATATCACCTTCCACTACATTAATTGGTATCAAAGCATAAGGAATAGGTCCTTGAAGATTGAAGGTTACTGATTGAAGAGAAGAAAGTAGGAAGTTGAACAGTCAAGTATCAAGATGCATCCAACGAAAGATACTACAGTAAGGAAGATACAAGAGATGGAAGAGAATCTTGAGAGGGAATTGAGAAAGTTGCAAGAATTCCAAAAGATGTTTTTAGCAAGGTTGGAAAATGTAGAAATGAGACAAAGTAGAGGTGTGGATGTGAGTGAGGAAAGTGAGACTGAAGATGAAGAAGAGGGAGAATATGAAGATGGAGAAGAAGAGTTGGATGCTGAAGACCAAAGAATGGCCAAGTTATTGAAGGTAGTAAAGGGAAAAAAGCACAAGGTAAAAGTTGATTTGCCAATGTATGATGGTATTTTAGATGAAGAAGCATTGTTAGATTGGATTGTTGCTCTAGATAATTTCTTTGAATGCGAGGATGTACCTGATGAGGAGAAGGTGAAGACTGCAAAAACTAAATTGAAAGGGCATGCATTAGTTTGGTGGGACTATGAGCAAGCTGAGAGGAGAAGAAAAGGTAAGTCTAAAATTGTTTCATGGGATAGGATGGTAGCTAAGATAAAAGGAAAATTTTTGCCAAAAGATTATGCTATTCAAATGTCAAAGAGACTTCAAGATTTAAAGTAGAGGGAAATGGATGTGAAAACATACACTAATGAGTTCTATAGATTGAGCATAAGGGCTAGACATATGGTAGATGATGTTGAGAAAGTGGCCAAGTACCTTAGTGGACTGAGATTTAACATCCAAGATGAGATAATTATGCATAATCCAAAGACCCTAGAGGAATGCTATCAGATGGCAATAAGGGCAGAAGAAAAGGTTAAAAGGAGACAAGAAAAATCAGTAAGAGGTAGAGGCAGCACTTCAAGGGGCAGAGGTACATATTCCTCTTCAAGACAAATGAATGAAGGTCAAGGTGATGCACAAAAGGGACAAGAATCATTGGCAGACATTAGAGGTGGATTCAACAGATCAAGAGGTAGATTTGGAGGTGGTAGGAGTACAAACATGTTCTTAGGAAGATGCTATAGTTGTAATGAGTATGGTCACCCTTCTTGGAAATGTCCTGAAAGGTTTGGTGCTTCATCAAGTGGTGGAGAAAGAAAGAATGAAAGGAGAGCTCAAATTGTACAAAAGGATAAATATGAGAGTTCAAGTTCAAATACCCTACATGTTGAACTTGAAGTTGGAGAGAATTCTATGGTGAGAAGAACCTTGTTTCAAGCACCCAAGGAGGAGGAGATGTCTCAAAGAAGGAAATTGTTCAAGACAACCTGCAAGTGTAAAGGTAAGGTGTGTAAAATGGTGATTGATTAAGGGTCTATAGATAATCTAGTGTCTTGTGAAATGGTTGATAAGTTGCAGCTAGAAAGGATCCCTATGGAAACACCATACACAACTTCATGGGTGAGTGATGATCAATGTATTCTTGTTAGGGAGCAAGCATTTTTTGAATTTCAAATTGGTACATATAGGGATAAAGTGCTTTGTGATATCTTACCAATGAGTTGTTGCCATTTACTCCTTGGGAGACCATGGCAATTTGACAGGCACTCAATGTATGATGGGAGAACTAACACATATAGGATCTTGAAGGATGGTGTCAATTTTATGCTAACTCCATTGCAGGTGGATGGAAAGGAGCCAAGTAAAGTAGACAAGGTCATTACCTTTGGTAAGGAGGAGGTTGAGTGGTTTGATGAAGAGAGGCAAGGAGGAAACAATACAATTGCAACCACTTCTAGGTCAGGGAAAGAGAAGATAGAGGGTTTGCAGGCTACCACAGCTATGAGGAATGACAAAGAGAGTGAAATTAAAGTGTCTCAGGCAAAATTTGCAAATAAAGCATTAAAGAAGCAAGATGGAATAGAGATTGGGATAGTACACTATCCTATAATTGTGAAGGACATGAAAAGGTAGACCATTACTGAGAATACAGTGGTTAAGAGGTTTGACAAAGTAGAGGCCATTGAGAGAGGAAAACTAAACATGGAAGAGCAAGAGAAGGTGAAGGTAGATCAAGGACAAGAGAGTAAGTTGAATTGTAATAAAGAGTTTGGACGACCTGAGATTAGGAAAAGTGTGTTTACAGAAGGTAAAGAAGAAAAAAAGATAGTCATGAGAAGAAGAGTAAAGAGATATGAGACAGGACAATCAAGCTAAAAGAGGGCAAAGGTAGTTGTTAAGGAGTCCATTTACAGAGATAAAGGTACAAGACAATAGAGTATGCTACAAAGGAAGAGAAAGACATCAGAGGAAGATCAAGGTGATATAAAGCATAAGATGGACCAAACAGAGGTTCATTTCCAAGAGACTTGGAAAGATTTTAAGGATCGCTGTATGGTGCAGGGGCACCATGATAATCAAGTATTCAAGTTTTTTAAATAAGTCTTTTTGTTGGGTTGTGATGTGTATAGTCATGTGTCAAAGTGAATAAGGTCTTAATAGACCACTTAGCATGTAATAGGGGTCCATTTTGAGTAAAGGAGTCATGTCTTTGTAATATTGTCAAAATTTACTATGTAAAAAGGCAAAAATGCATAAGTGGAATACCAAAGGTCATAAGTTCAAATTTTAGTTGGAAGTCATTGTTTTTGGAGGGAAAACATGTACATATGTGGAAGAACTCATGGTAAAGCATGGGGAAGTGGTTTTTCAAGGAAAAACTAATGAAAATACCCTATTTTGCCTAAAATTTCTGTGTTTTTCTGCCTTTTCCAGCTTGCTATGATTCCGTACAGTGGCAAAGTATTCTAAAAGCTAATTAACTTGATAGTGGATTAAGTGAACATTAAATTAAATTTAGTTTGAGCTCTTGATAATGAATTTGGTGGAAGTTTGAAACATTTTTTCTATTACATCTTGTGTATACCCTATTTTGAGGGTTTGTAAGTTTTCACAATGAACAAACACCCATTCCACTAGCTGTTGTTACTGTGAATTGGTGGAATGGATCAATTAGAGTAGGTTAAGATCTTCATGAGTTAACCAAGAGAAAAGAAGGAGTGTTGATGGGGTTTTGGAGGCTGTCCCAAGTAGTTTTTGCATGAATTTGACTTGAAAAAGGTGGTTTCGAGTGTGAGTTTGATGAAACTAAGTTTCTGGAAGCTAAAGGAGAATTTGGGAAGCATGTATAGACCCAAAACAATATGTTTGAGCCATTATGAAAGTGTGGCAAGTTGTGGAAGGTGCAAAACCAATAAACCCTCATTAAAACTAGCCTAAAACAAGCCTAGAGTAAGGGTATGATGGTTTGGTGATGTAGAAGACTTTCCAAAGCTTAAAAATTGTTGACTAGGTCTATTAGAAACCTAGAAAGAGTGATAGAGTAGGTGGGAGAATTTTGGGCTAAAGATTTTGAGTACTTGCTTTGGAAAAGTTGGCTAATTGGCTTAGTTGCAAAATAGGGACAGTCATTTTTTTGTTGAGGTGTTCCAAAACAACCTTATCTCAATTATTGATATGTTTAATAAATTGATAATGGGTATCTAGAAAACTAACCCTCATATGGGTTTGAGGTGTATTCTGAAAGTTATGCTCAATAAACCTCTAAAATAGGGCTACAAGGAGTTAGGGACAGTTGTGAAGGAAGACCTAAAATTTGGTGTGTCAAAATTTCTCAAGTGGTTAGATTGAGTCCATGGAGAGATAATATCACCTTCTACTACATCAGTACAGTGGATGTTGAATCAATTGGCAAATCTAGACATTTTGTTTCCTTCATTGATGATGTATCAAGGTTTACTTGGATTTATTTTATGCATCACAAATATGATGTTTTCACTAAGTTTAAGGAATTTAAAGCCTTAGTTGAAAAGAAATTAGATTATAAGATAAAGGTTTTGACATCTGACAATGGAGGGAAATATTGTTCTAAGGAATTTGATGAATTTTGCAAGCATATAGTTATTGTTAGATAGAAAACTACTCCATATACTCCACAACAGAATGGCATTTTAGAAAAGATGAATTAGATAATAATGGAAAGAACAAGAACTATGTTGAGTGAATCAAAGTTGAATAAATGCTTTTGGGAAGAAGTTGTGTGTACTGCAAACTACTTGATTAATATATCTCCATGTAAGTCTCTTGTTTCAACTTCTTATGAAATGTGGACAAGTAAGAAACCTTTTGTTTCACATTTAAGGGTATTTGGTTGTGAGGCTTATGTTCATGCGCCTAAAGAAAAAATATACTAAGTTGGATCCAAAAGCTAAAAAGTGTATTTTCATTGAGTATGGTAATAATGTAAAAGGTTACAATATTTGGAATCCACTAACTTGAAAGATTATCTATTCTAGAGATGTTATTTTCAAGGAACTTAGTATTATTTCAAAATTTTAATAAGCAAAAGAAAAAGAAGAAAAGGTGAAGAGAGTGAACTTTGAATTAGAGCATGAAGATCAACCTCAGGAAGAACATAATTATGGATTAACGGGTGAAGAAGCTAAAGAAGACTCAAGTGAAAGTTCTAATGAGGAAGAATTTTTTGTAATAGAAGAAGTTGGTATAGATGAGCATGCAGAAGAACTTGAAGAGTCTATTACTCCACCTTTGAGAAGATCCACAAGACAACAAAACCCAGTTGACAAGTATAGCCCACTAGATTTATGTTGTGTATTTTCTTTATTGAGTACTGACGATGAGCCTAGATCCTATAGGGAAGCAATTCATATAGATGATAGTGAGTCTTGGTAGTTAGCCATCCAAGAGGAGATGATGGATTTAGATTCTTGCAACACCTGGGATCTTGGTCATTTGCCAAAAGGAAGAAAGGACATAGGTTGCAAGTGGATCTTCAAGAAGAAGTTTGGAGAAGATGGTTCATTGGAGAAGTACAAAGCTAAACTGGTAGCCAAGGGCTACTCCCAGAGAGAAAGAGTCTATTTTAATGAAATATTCTCTCTTGTTGCTAAATTAACTTCTATCAGATTTCTCTTATCCATTGCTATAGATTTTGACTAGGGAATTGACAAAATGGATGTTAAAACTACATTTTTGCATGGAGATATTGAGGAAGAAATTTGCATAGAACAACTTATAGGTTTTGAGGTAAAAGGGAAAGAACATTAGGTTTGCAGATTGAAGATGTCTCTTTATGGTCTCAAACAATCCCCTAGAATGTGGTACCAAAAGTTTGATTCATTTGTGTTGAAATTAGGTTTTATTAGAAGTCAGGAGGATCACTGTGTTTAAATTCATTGTATTGATGATTCTATTTTGATCATTGCTTTGTATATTGATCACATGTTATTTTTCAGCAATACTAAGGGTATGATCAGTGAGTTGAAAGCCCAACTTTCACGTGCATTTAAAATGAAGGATTTTGGAGCTGCCAGGTATATTTTTAGGATGGTGATCAAAAGGGATAGAGGTTACAGAAAACTTTGGTTGTCTGAGTAAGTATGTGAATACCACTTTGTAGAGATTTAGTATGTAGGACTATAACCAAGTTAGAGTTCCTTTACCCATCGGTACTAAGCTTTCATTAGATATGTGTCCAAAGAATGAGGATGATTTATAGGATATGTCTAATGTGCCATATTCTAGTGTTGTTTGGAGTATGATGTATGCAATGGTTTGCACTAGCGGAGATATTTCCCAAGCATTGGGAGTTTTGAGCATATTTATGTCTAACCCTGGTAGACATCATTGGAATTATGTGAACAAGGTGTTTAGATATCTTACAGGCACTCTTGATTAATGTTTGGTTTATTCTAGTACTGATAGTGCTAATAAAACATTGGACATATATGGATTTGTAGATGTGGATTGGGCAAGTGACTTGGATAGTTGAAAGTCCACCAATGGCTATGTGTTTACTTTGTATGGAAGAGTAGTGAGTTGGATGAGCAAAAGGAAGGCCACAGCTACTTTGTCCACCACCAAAGTAAAGTATATGGTTGCTACCCATTTCTCTAAGGATGCAGTTTGGTTGAGAAGATTATGTACAGGTATTGGTTTTGATTTCATGATCATTCAAATTGGTTGTGATAGCCAGAGTGCTATTTGTTTGGCTATGAATCCTATGTATCATCCTTGGACTAAGCATGTTGATGTATAGTATCACTTTGTTTGAGAAATGTTTGCAAATGGGCATATTGAGCTTGAGAAGGTAGACACTCAGGAGAATGGTACAAATGCTTTGACCAATCCTGTGACCATAGAAAAATTTATTTGGTGTAGAAAGGCCATGGGCCTTGCTTCTAGTGCTTGATTATTTTATGGTTTTCCTATATATATTTACAATGTATGATGTCAATTTGGAGAATGTTAGGATTAAGGTGCCATCAACCTTGAAAATCCTATGTAATTAATTACTCCTAATATTATTCGTAAATCACCCATAAGCAATGAGAGGTTTCACCAGCAGCGATCTTGTTTCAGTTGTATGTTTATATCTAGTCCTCGACACTAATTCATTTGCAATGGGGGGTCGTAGGGGGGTTTGGGGAGATCATCCTCATAGTGGGGGGTCCACGGGCAACGCATACCGACAGGGGCTTAATGGAAGCACCCCTGAAACCACATTTTATTTATATTTTATCATTGTAAATATAGACTATTCGTCATTAGGGCACATATCTGATGGTCGATATTATGTTAGTTTTATTTCCCTAGAAGGCAACCCCCAGTTATAAGGATATTTGTACTACATTTTTATTAAAGTTGAGAGTAAAAGGCGTTGTTGGATTGAAGACTAAAGAAGAGGATGTGCATGTATTGTAACCTCATATTTGAAGATAATACAACTTGGAGCCTCTTCTCTTGGTGGAGTTCTTTACCTAAAATGGTTTTCTCCATGTTACATATTGTGTTATGTGTTAAGTTCTTGATACATGTTATTTCTGTGTAGTGGGTTTTATTTCTATTACAATCTCCATTCATTATTTAAAAAACATTAATAAGGTTTTAATCAGATTTCTATTTTGTGGTTTGCACCTTGATTTCTAACAATGATCCAATCCTATCAATGGAGTTCGCTAAATCTCAGAATGCTTGAAAAGTTACTATTTGAGGATTTTAAAGAGATAATAGTAGAGGCTAGACGAATGACCATGGATGGTCTAAAGGTCTACAAATCCAATAAAATAGAGAACAAACAAATCAAGAAATTCCTTAGAGGTAGAGAGAAAATTACTAAAGTCCAAGCTACATATCTCAAAGATTCTCTTTGTTGGTTCTGGAATGAGACAAGTACCCAAATTAAAAATATAGTACTTTGGAGCGATCATAAAAAGGTTCTTTATCCTATCATTTAACTTTATTGAACCACTTCAATCATAGGATTTTACTTAAATTTCCTTTCTATCAGGTAATGTATAGATTATTTAGTTGTGGATGTTGGGTTGAACAAGGTAGAGGTTCGACTCCACAAACTTTTAATCTTCGTACATTATCATGTGGCTAAGGATAAATCTATGATTAATCAATTGACCTTAAGAGTATTAGTGATAGAGTCAACTTAGTTAAATGAAGACCCTTTAGATCCATCAAGGGTTAACCTCAACTTGGCTAGAAATTTTCCTAACTCTATCACCATCAAAATTCCCTAGGTCTCCTCCCATGTAGGGTACTCAGACTAGGAGTAAAAATTGAGAAAATATGGTGGACATTTTGGAAAATAGGGGTGACAAGGAGGAGCTCAAAAAAAATTTTGTATGAAGGGACTATTGTTTTGGAATCCAAAATCAAAGGGGCTAGAGGGGATAATAAAATATAATCCTTAGTGAATTGCAGGGGTGATTAGGAGGGTATTAAGAACACTATAGGGGGTTCCTTTAAGGAGGAAAAATCATGAAGTTTTCTATAAAATATAATTTACATATTAAAGAGGGGGAGGATTTGGATATGTGGGATGTCAAGATGAATAAAGATGCCTCTATCATTGAGCTAAAAGATAGGGTGTTGACCTTTTTGTAGGACCTCAACCTTTTGCATAGCATTTTAAAATGTTGCATGACCGAGAATGAAATTATTAAAAATTAGAAATTTTGACCAATTGTAATAGCAAGTTAATGTTGGTCAACCCCAACCTCAATTTAAATTCTAGTTCAAAAAGGATTATTGGAACCTGGTTGATTATAATTACATTATTAGAGATGAACTAGAAGAGATAGAATCTAAATTCTAAGGACTAGAAGTAACCAAGTTTCATTGAATGATTCCTTGGACAAGGTTATTCATCTTATTTGAAATACTATAAAAAACTTAATTGATAGCATGACTATGCTCTAGGATAGTATTGTTAAAAGGAAGGAGAATTCTCATATAAATCTAGCCTAATTAAAAGAACTACATTTGAAAGGAGGGAAAAGGAGATAGATTTGGTGGAAGACCACTTGAAATTCCTAAGAGATTAATTGGACATTGTTGCAATTATGTGGTTACCGGTGTTGTCATTGATGTCAACATATCTGTGTTGTCATCGGTGTCAACTGTGCTCTTGTTTTGATGCTTACTTGTGTTTAGTTTCTTTGTATTGGCTTATACAAGTTTTGAAGATAATGATAAAGTGTTCTTGATATTATGTTTCCAAATGCTTTTGAGAAAATGTGCTCTCCTAGTGGAAACAGTGTGTTGTAGACTATCTTGGCTTGCAGAAGAACAATGCAGTGTTTTTATTTGCATATCTTGTAGATTGAATATCTTTGTGTGTAGTTTTGAAGTTATGTTAAGGGATGTCTGTAGTTGCTATGTTTCAAGTTTGAGCCTCCGGTATGAAGATTTGAGTGAGTTCTATTCACGAGAGAAAAAAAAATTTGTGCATTTAATGCTTATGGGGAGAATGTATTTTGCTCCTCATTTCTCCGCATTTAAGTTTTACAATTTGCGGTCCTAGAATTAAGTTTGTAATAATGTTATGTACCTTCAGTTCAAATGGTTCATGATTTGGTGGTTCACAAGCAATCTTTTCCTTGTGATGGTGGTTGACAATAATGTTTAAGTGCTCCAGTTTGAAGAATCTTCTAGATAGAGTGTTTGGGGGTTGTGTGAAAGTTCTTGGTAATTGCAATGTGCTTGTGGATGTCTCTAGATCGTGTTCCTACCTTTTGATTGTTTCATAAAGTGTAATCTAGATCATGCATGAAGCATGTTCTTAAAAGTCTTAGTGTTAACACTAGTTTTGGCCGACTTGGTTGTTTTCACTACTTGCGATTATACTTTGGATTTTGTGATAGTGTGTCATTGCGTGGATGATTACATTCCAGTCCTAGCTAAGGCATTGTGTGGTCTACATTCATTTTTCTCCCTCATAAATCTGTTTAGGTCCAAACATATTCTAATGTATGTTTTTTTGCCGACCTTGGAGATTGTTGCAATGGTTGATGATTATAATCCTGACCTTGATGTACATTCCAAGGTTGATGAATTGTATAAATACATGTAATAAAGTTGTAAATAATGTATGAAAATGTGAAGATGTGAAAATAAGTGTGAAGTGAAAAACTAGATCAAAGAAGAGGAGATTTATTGCACTTCGATGGAACTGAACCTTGGCATAATGTAGATGATACTATCTTAGTTCACCAACTTCTAGCAGTGAGCCCTTCTCTTGGCAGTGAACCACTTCTTTTGTAGTGAGAATTCTTAGCAGTGATCCCTAAGGCAATGAGCTTTGTTGTAAATTTTGATAAATCATTTATATTGTGAGCTAACAGTCACCATTGTTTTTCCCTTATTGGGTTTTCCACATAAAAATCTGGTGTCTTATGTGTTAAATGTGTGGATGTGTTCAAATTTCTAATTTTATGCTTTCATGGTTAAATTACAATATCAGTGATTAAATGGTTGATGTTTTGATGGTTTTAAAGTTTTGGTTACAACTGATTCACCCCCCTCTCAGTTGTCTTGCCCATTTTAACAATTGGTATCAGAGTGAGGGTTCCTCATAAAAAGGCCTAACAGCTTGATGTAGATCAAGAATGACACATAGAAAGGAGTCTCCATAGTTTGATGGAACGAATTATGCTCTCTAGAAGGTACGAATGAATAGTCATCTCATTTCTCTTGGTTATAGTGTCTGGAAGATGGCAGATACAAAGTTTACTCTTCCTCCAAATGGTCCATTAGATGAAGATGAAGTCAAATAGTATGAGTTAAATGGAAAAGATAGAGATGCTCTATTAAATGCCTTATCCAACACTGAGTTAGTGAAAGTTATGGATTCAGAGACTGCTTATGAGATCTGGACTAAGCTAAAAAAATTATATGAAGGGCATGATTTCGTAAAGAGTGCCAAATTACAAAACCTTAAGGCAAGTTATGAAACCCTGAAGATGAGTGAAGATGAGATCATAACAATCTACATGCAAAAAGTTGATGAAATTGTCAATGGAATCAAAGGACTTGAAGGAACTATTAATGAGCATGAGGTTGTGCTAAAGATTCTTAGATCTTTGCCTAAAGGATACAGTCACAAGGTGTCAGCAATTGAAGAAGTTATGAGTGTGAACAAGATTACAAAGGATCAGTTACTTGGGAAGCTTACTGCTTTTGAGATGAGAGAGTTCAGCGACGCTTTGCTAAAGACTGGGACTTCTTTCAAAGCAAACACTTCAGAAAAGACTTCAAGATCTCAAAAATATGGTGTAGAATCTGATGATGACCTTGATGAGATTGAAGCCAACTTTATGGATAGAATTCAAAGAGGTACCGGTAAGTTCAAAGGCAAGTTACCATTCAAATGCTTTTCTTGTGATAAGATAGGCCACTATGCCTCTAGGTGTCTAAAGAGAATTGAGAGAGGTAAGAAGAAATTTGAAAGTAGACCTAGAGTCATCAAGAAATGCTATTATGTAAGAGATCTTGATGATGATGGTGTAACAGATGATGAGTGAGATGATACTAGCACTAGTGCAAATGCATGCTTGTTTATTGATATTAAAGAAGAACCTATGTCTACTAATCCTGCTAGCTGTGTGAAGGAAGAAAACTAGTGGAAGAGAGTGCTTTGTCTGTTGAGGTTGAGAAGGATAAGGATGAATGGATTATTGATTGTGGGTGTTTGAATCACATGACCAGCGATAAAAGTAAGTTTATAAGTTTGGAAAAGTATGATGGAGGACTGGTTAGGTTTGGAGATGATGTAGCTAGTAAGATTTGTCGAAAAGATCTATTTCTTTTGATAGTAACTATAACACAGATGATGTTCTGTATGTGAAGGGTTTGAAGCATAATCTCTTAAGTGTTGGTTAGATGTGTGACAAAGGTTATGATTAGAGATTCCAGGACAATGGATGCAAGATCATGAAAATCTCCAGAATAGTGATTGCTACTGGAAACAAGACTAGATGTAATGTATATCACTTGAGAGGAACTAATGATTGTTGTTTGTTGGCTCAAACAAATGAGAGTTGGTTGTGGGATAGGAGGATGTGTCATATCAATTTTGACAACTTCATGAAGATAAGCTTAGTACAAGCTGTGAGAGATTTTCCCAGGCTTGTAAAGCCTGCTAATACTATTTGCAAGGAATGTCAATTGGGGAAATTGACAAGGACAAGTTTCAAGAGTAAAGAACAATTCTCTGCTGGAGTGCTTGAGCTGGTTTATACAGATTTGTGTGGTCCTACAAGAACAAAAAGCTTGCAAGGTGACAGGTACTTTATGTTACTTATTGATGGTTATTCTAGAATGATTTGGGTTACATTCTTAAAGGATAAATGAAAATCCCTAGACAAGTTTAAGGTTTTCAAGGTGATGGTTGAGAATGAGTTAGATTTGAGGATCAAGTGCTCAAGGTCTGATAGAGGAGGTGAGTTTACATCAAATCAATCTAATACCTTTTGTGAAGAACATGGGATAAAAAGGGAGTTGTCTTCTCCTAGGACTCCCCAGCAGAATGGAGTTGTTGAAAGAAAGAACAAGATAGTTCAAGAGGCTGCTAGGTCAATTATGAAGGAGGCAAACCTACCGGAAGTGTATTAGAGAGAAGATATAGATAATATTGTCTACATTCAAAAAAGAGTTCAAGTCAAAGGTAATGGTACTAAAACTCCTTCTGAATTATGGTTTTGAAAAGTTCCTATAGTGAAATATTTCAAAGTTTTTGGAAGCAAATGATATATCAGTAGAGATGAGGAGTTAGGCAAGTTTGACACTAGGTGTAATGAAGGAATTTTCTTTAGATACTCTACTAAGAATAAGGCGTACAAGTGCTACAATAAGATATTGAGACAGATCATTGAGGGTGCATATGTGAAAGTTGATGAAGATAGGGAAAGAATATCAGATCTGAGTGGCTATGAATCAAATGAACCTGATACTACAATGAATAAAGAAAAATTTGAACAAAAGGAGAGTCAAGTTGAAAAAAAAGCTCCAGAAAGTGTTGTTAAGACTCACAGGTATGTAAGGACTAATCATTCTGAAGATCAAATTATTGGTGACAAAAGCAAAAGGGTATTGACAAGGAAAAGAGATGCTGAGGAATAGGTGAACTATTGTTTACTTTCACGGATTGAACATAAAGCTATAAATGAAGCCTGCGAAGATGAAAGTTGGGTAAAAGCCATGAAAGAAGAGCTAAGATAGATAGAGAAGAATCAAACTTGGGAATTGGTTCCTATACCTACTGATAAGAATGTGATTGGAACTAAATGAATGTTTAGAAACAAGATGAATGAAAATGGAGTAGTTAGAAATAAAGAAAGACTGGTATGTAAAGGATATTCTCAGATTGAAGGCATACATTTTGAAGAGACTTTTGCTCCTATGGCAAGGATTCAAGCAATAAGAATATTTTTCGCATTTGTAGCACACAAAGATTTTGAAGTATACCAGATGGTCGTGAAGTCTACATTCTTGAACGGAGAGCTGGAAGAAGAGGTTTACATTGAACAACCAAAAGGATTTCAATCATCAGACCAAGGTCACATGGTATGCAGTTTGAAGAAAGCCTTGTATGGACTTAAGCAAACCCCAAGATCCTAGTATGCAAGATTGGACAAATATTTGTTGCAATTAGGGTTCAATAAAGGTACTGTAGACAACAATCTCTATTTCAAAATCAATGATGATCAAATTTTGGTTATTGTAGTCTTTGTAAATGATATTATCTTTGGAGGTAATGTAGGTATGCGTAAAAAAATTGCAGATGAAATGCAAAAGGAGTTTGAGATCTCTATGTTCGGTGAAATGAATTTCTTTCTAGGACTACAGATTACTCAATTAGAAAAAGGAATTTTCATTTCTCAGTCCAAGTATGTGAAAGAGTTGTTGAAAAAGTTTGGAATGGAGGATTCTAAGCCATGATGTACTCCTATGATAACTGCTTGCAAGCTGAGCAAGAATGATGAATCACCTAAGACTGATCAGAAAAAATATAGGTCTATGATTGGAGGACTACTTTATCTAACCCATACAAGACCAGATATAATGCATGCAGTTTGTCATGTGGAAAGATTTCAAGAAGATCCTAGAGAGTCACATGTGATGGTAGTTAAGAGGGTCATGATGTATTTAAAAGGCACTTTAGACTATGGATTGTGGTATCCCAAAGATACAGATTTCATTCTTAGTGCTTATACAGATTCAAATTGGCTTGGAGATGTTGATGACAGAAAAAGTACAAGTGGGGGTGCTTTCCTCTTGGGTAATAGATTGGTTTCATGGTTAAGCAAGAAGGAAGAATTAGTTTCTTTGTCTACTACAGAAGGTAGATAAATTGCTGCGACATGTTGTTGTACTCAAGTGCTATGGATGAAGCAAACTTTGAAGGATATAGGAGTTGTGTATGAAGAACCAAGTTTAATCTTTTGTGACAATACAAGTGCTATAAACATTTCAAAGAATCCAATGATGTACTCAAGAACAAAGCATATATCTATAAGGTATCACTTTTTGAGAGAAAAGGTAATAGAGAATGAAGTAAAGATGAAATATGTGTCTACAAAGGATCAAATTGTAGACATTTTCACAAAGCCTTTGCCTAAGGATACTTTTGAGTATCTTATCGAAAAGTTAGGGGTTATTACCCCCCTGCACTTAACTAAGATGCATAGAAAGTGCATCAATTCAACGGTGTCCAAAGTCTCATTTATTGATTTGGATTGATGTTTTTGAAGGCTACCTCTCAGAGGGAGCAGGTAGATGTTGCTGATATGAGTTCTTGATAAAGAGCAGTAAGTATTGTAGTATTGCTAACAGAGGGAGTGGAAGAATACTTCTAGTTTGATCAGACTAGTATTATGCAAGTATGTTCAAAGGAAGAGAAATAATGTCCTTTGCCATTGATCTCAAAGGGGGAGAGAAATCATGTGAAAAACTCAGGGGGAGAAAGAGTTTAGATGTGTAAAAAGAAAGGCGGAGAAAGTAATCAATGCAGAATATTGTCTTGATGGTTCTTATAGTTTTTCACATCAATGTTTCCATCAATGACAAAGGTCGAGATTGTTGCAAGTATGTGCTTACCAGTGTTGTCATTGGTGTCAATTGTGCTCTTGTTTTGAATCTTACTTGTGTTAAGTTAGTTTCTTTGGATTGGCTTATAAAAGTGTTGAAGATAATGAGAAAGTGTTCCTGATATTCAGTTTCCAAGTGCTTTTGAGAAAATGTGCTCTCCTAGTGGAAACAGTGTATTACATAGTATCTTGGCTTGCAGAAGAACAATGCAGTGTTTTGCTTTGCATATCTTTTAGATTGAATATCTTTGTCTATGGTTTTGAAGTTATGTTAAGGGATGTATGTAGTTGCTATGTTTCAAGTATGAGCCTCTGGTATGAAGATTTGAGCAAGTTTTGTTCACTAGAGTAAAAACTATTTTTCTATGCCTTTAATGGTTACAGGGAGAATGTATTGTACTCTGCATTTCTCCGCATTTAAGTTTTACAGTCTATGGTTTTAGAATTAAGTTTGTAATGATGTTATGTGCCTTCAGTTCAAATGGTCCATGATTTGGTTGTCCACAAGCAATCTTTTCCTTGTGACAGTGGTTGACAGTAATTTTTAAGTGCTCTAGTTTGAAGAATCTTCTAGATAGAGTGTTTGGGGGTTGTGCAGAAGTTCTTCGTGATTGCAATGTGCTTGTGGATGTCTCTAGATCATTTTCCTACCTTTTGATTGGTCCACAAACTATAATCTAGATCGTGCATGAAGCATGTTCTTAAAAGTCTTAGTGTTAACACCAATTTTGGACAACTTGGTCGTTTTCACTACTTGCGATTATACTTTGGAGTTTGTGATAGCGGGTTGTTGCATGGAAGATTGCATTTGAGTCCTAGCTAAGGCAATGTGTGGTCTACATTCATTTTTCTCCTTCGTAAATTTGTTTAGGTCCAGACCTATTCTAATGTATGTTTGTCGACCTTGGAGATTGTTCCAATGGTTAATGAATTTAATGCCGACCTTGATGTACATTCTAAGGTTGATGAATTATATAAATACATGTAATGAAATCATAAAAATGTAAGAAAATGCAAAGATTTGAAGATAAGTGTGAAGTGAAAAAGTAGAGCAGAGTACAGGAGATTTACTACACTTCAATGGAACTGAATCTTGGCATAATGTAGATGCTACAATCTTAGTTCACCAACTTCTGACAATGAGCCCTTTTGGCAGTGAGCCCTTCTCTTGGTAGTGAGCCACTTCTTTTGCAATGAGCATTCTGGGTAGTGAGCCCTAAGACAGTGAGCCTCCAATAATGAACCTTGCTGTAAATTTTGATATATCATTTATATTATGAGCTAACACTCACCGTAGTTTTTCCCTTATTGGGTTTTCCATGTAAAAATCTAGTGTCTTATGTGTTGAATGTGTGGATGTGTTTAAGTGTTTGATTTCATGTTTTCATGGTTAAGTTACAATATTAGTGATTAAGTGGTTGATGTTTTGATGGTTTTAAAGTTTTGGTTACAACTGATTCACCCCCAACTCTCAGTTGTCTTGGGCATTTCAATAGACATGTAATGGACTCTTTTAATGAACTCTCCTCAGCTAAGCATAGAGTTTTACTATGCTATTTGTGTGTTGATACTTCTACCTTGCCTATTGTTGGCTCTTAATTTGGTTTCAATTAGATCCTATTTTGGGTCCTTTCCTCTTATTTTGTTATTTGACTTATTTGAACTTGTCTTGATGACATTTTTCTAATTGTAAAAGGGTCTAGGCCCTTACAAAAACCCACTTTTATGTAATAATAAAAAATGAAAATAAAAGGACCTATTCATTCAATTAAATATTAACAAATAGATCAAACTTTTTATCCATACATAAACTATTAAAAGGGACTAATGCCTATATAATTATAATGTAACTCCTAATTATGACTATTGACCTTATAACTAGACATGGATGTTGGAACTATAAAACTAAGAGGGAGGGGAGGTGAATCAGTTGTCCCAAAAAAACTTTTCTTGCCTTTAACCTTCTTTATTATCTTACTATCAGATTAGTGATGTAAACATTCAAGAATTAATCAACAACATAAGAGTAGAAACATAATCAACACATTTGACACCAAGATTTTGACGTGGAAACCCGGTTAAGGGAAAAACCATGGTGGGGGTTAACCCACAAAAATGTGTACCATGTTAAAAGTACTTAAGAAAATGAAAGGCACATGCCTTTGGGTGCATTGCCCAAAGATCACTACTCAAAAGAGAGTCTCACTGCCTACAAAATTTATTTAGAAAGAATTAACTGAGAAATAGCATCTACTTCATGCCTGATTTAGTTTCAATGAATGCTCAAGAACTTTGCTCTGCCCCAAATTCTTCTTCATGCTCTATACTACTCTCGCTCCTTTTCTTCTCTTCTCTGCTCCTGATCCTTTCTTTGGATTTGAACTATTTTGCACAAGGATAATTTCAATACCTCTTCAACAAGTATTTATATAGTTCATCAACCTTGGAATGATCAACAAGGTCAGCTACACTTGATGCAGATCATCACACTATTAGCCAAACACAACTAAGACTTGAATCTTCTTCTACAACCACTCCATGCCTCATAAAAATGTTTTTAAGGCATCCACCACAAGCTAGGAACATCCGGTCAGCTAAGACTGGGAGGAACATCAATCTCAAGAAGAAATCTTCAATCAATAAGCTCAAACCTCAATGCAGACATCTAACATATTAGCCATACGATCTAGAGACCTCCACAAGCACATTGATTTCACCAATAACATCCATTCTAAACCAAATGATCAGAAGCAATTGAATCTTCCTCTAAAACCTCAAGAACACTCTATGCCATAACTGTCAAACTAGAAGAATAGATTGCAGACCTCCAAACCATGAACCACTAGTGTTGATGATACACATTAACTTCCCAAACCTGTCTTCAGAGCTGTAGATCACAATTTTATATTACTGGATCAATCCGGACCTCTTGCCTGTCACTTTGTCTTTCCTGAGTATTGCAGGAATCAGTTCTACTCAGATAACCATAACTCCTTCAAATATTCATGCGGACTTCTCAAATCTTAAATGGAGCAATCTCTGACAATCCTGTACATAGCCACAAGATCTGCATGCATTGATTATCATTAATTTTCTCAATATTCTCAACAGTCTAGTCTTCTATGTAGACAACAAAATAGGATACAATTGATACCAATGGCAACAATGATATGTTGACATCAATGACAACCCACTTAGGCACATATTTGGAACAATCTCCCCCTTTGTCATTGATGGCAACATATGATGTGAAAAAATTTAATCTAACCATCAAGATAAGAACTTCTCCCCCTTTCTCTTCTCACTTCTGCAACTACTTTCTTTACTACTCCCCCTTACATCAACAACTAGTTTTTCACATGACTTCTCTCCCCCTTTGACATCATTGGCAAAGGGCGCATATTTGCTATCTTTTCTCCCTTTTTGCTTCAGACTAATCCCAAACTTTGCATATTGACCAGTCCCCCTTTGAGAAGTACCTTCTTAACATCAATCTGGATCACAAGATATGAATGTGAATTCCACCAGACTGATGCACCTTAGTGCATCTTAATTCTGCTTAGGAGGGGTAATAACCCTTAACTTCTCTCTAAGATACTCAAAAGTATCCTTGGGAAGAGTCTTAGTGAATATGTCTGCAATCTGATCTTTGGAAGGCACAAACTCCAAATTGACTTCATTCTCATTTACTTTCTCTCTCAAGAAATGGAACTTGATAGATATATGCTTTGTCTTTGAATGCAATACTGGATTCTTTGAGATGCTTATTGTACTAGAATTATCACAAAAAATTGTGACTGGTTCCTCAAACACAATTCTGATGTCCTTTAACATTTGCTTCATCCACAAAACCTAAGTGCAATTATTTGCTGCTGCTATGTACTCTACTTCTGTAGTAGACAAAGATATTTGTTGAAGTTGGTAAACCAACCTCACAGATCCCAATGAACACCTGCAAGCAAATAACCTGTCACATAAAGGAGATCAAGAGGCACAAAAATGGTGCTCTACAACCTTGAAGCAAAAAATGCATTAACAAGAATTAATAATTACAAAGAGATCAATCCTTAAGAAAGGAGATCAAAACCCTAAAGGTGAAAACCCTAAGATGAAAATTAATAATTAATTAATAATTAATTATTAATGAGCCTAAGTTTAGCTTAAGTGAAAAATAAAGGTGACTTAATTAATTAATCAATATGATTAAATTAATTAAGTAATTAACCTATTACTCTAACACCCCCCCTTAAGATGAACTTAGGGAGAAGCTAAAAAAACTAAGGACAAAATGCATGAAAGCAAAGATGGGTCCCGGCAACTAGGCCTGATGAGGTACCCAAGTACAATGAAATCTCTATAAAGTGGAGAAAAGGAGAAAACCCAGTGGGAAAAAACTCCTCTCCTAAAAGAGATGCTGAAAGAAAGTACAAATGAATGTCTCAAGAGACTCTCTCAAGAACATATGTAGATATACAATCAGATACCCCCCCATGAGAGAGAGTGGAGACTCCAAAGCCCCCCCAGAATGAGAGAACCCCTGTGCCGATGATCAAACCAATGTGACTCCCCTGAGGAAGAAACCAATCCAACGGTCGATGATGAGGAAAGCCCTAGATGTGAGGTGGAAATAGAAGTCCTAGATGATGCTCATTGGAGAATAGAAGTGAAGCATGAGTGTCTGAATGACATGATGTTGAATCAAATGTAGCAACATTATCTGAATGACATGATGTTGAATCAAATGTATCAACATCAAACAACTCAAGATGATCCTGAAATGGAATCTCCAATGAAGATGGGATAACAGATGTGCTGAATCTGTCATCTGTGAGGAAATGAATATCCTCTGATATGGCCTCAACAACTGCACAAGATGGCTCGATGAGTGGAGCTACAATGTCAGTCAAACCTGAAGAGGGATCCTGCTGAACAGATGTCGTCTCAACAGGAGGTGGAGGTGTAGAAGTCTCAACACTAGTCTCATAAACAGATGGAAGAACACATAAGTTCAAGTGACCAAACTTCTCCTCAGATACAACATGCTCTCTTGGAGAAAGAGAGTGATACCCAGACAATGGAGATGGTGGACCAAAGTGTGTGAATGCATACAATCGGGAAGAATGATCAACTGTCCCTGTTGCAACAATGTTGCCAGTCTGAATGTCTCTGATGTGCACTAAATCTGGTGTGAACTCAACTATCTTCCCTGTCCCACTGTGAGCAATCTGATAAATGGAGAGAAGGTTGGTGGATAAAGATGGTACACATAGTACATCATTGAATGTACCGTCATCAATGTCGATAGAACCTTTCCCACATACACTCATATAAGTGTTATTACCCATCAATATGTGTGGTGAGGATGCAGCCTCAAAAGATGAGAACATGTCCTGAGAAGATGCCATATGGTGTGAAGCACCTGAATCCAATAGCCATCTAGATGAATGTGAACTGGTGGTTGCACATAATGCATGACCCTTGTGTGGAGTCTGTCCATCTATTTGGAATGATGGTGAAGAAGAAGACCCACCTGATGTAGATGAAGAAGAGGGATGAATATTGTTCTTCATAAGAAGAGCTGTCAAATCTGAAACCTGTTGTGCATATCCATCTATCTTCTTCTCATAGCATTTAGACTCATCATGTCCTGACTTATTACAATAAGTACACTTAGGTTTTTCTTTCTTCGATGATTCCCCCTTCAGAGAATGAGAATCAGAAGTGTTCTGTGAACTGAAATCCTTCCCATGCTCTGTGGTCTTTGGTTTCTGTTTCTGCTTTTGCTTCTGCTTCCCCTGAGATGACTGAGCTACCAATGCATGGTTCTGTGATCCTGGAAGAGCATCCAACTGTGATAACTTGGATTGCTCACGTGACAATCGATCACAAAATACCTCAAATGTAGGCATGGTAAATCGTGGACCCAAAGCATCCATGGTGGAGTAGAATGTAGAAGAGAATATCTGAAATGAACCTCGAAGCTTAGATAGAATCAAGTAAATACTCTCAGTGTCAGTTTTGGTCTTGCCACAACCCTGCAAAAGTGATCTGAGTGATTTGAATTTCATCAAGAAATCCTCAATAGATGGAAATGAATCAGGTACCAAGGAAGTCAATTTTGCCTCAATCTGAAGTGCTCTGAACTCATTGATGGTGCCAAATAGATCATTGAATTTTGTCCACATTGCCCGAGGAGTTGTGCAACTCTCAAGGTGAAATAAAAGACTGTCTGAAACATGCAATGATATCAAACCCATGGCCTCATCCATTTTGTTCCTATGCTGCAGAATCTCAAACTGACGTTGCAACTGAGGCTGAATCTCATCCAAACAGGACCATAACCCCTTAGACATGAGAAGTCTGGTCATATGTGCTTTCCAGGTATGATAATTGTGTGGGGAAAGACGTTCAACTGATGAGGTGTCCGCCATGATGTTTGAGTTTTTGAAATGTGTTTAATGATAGAGGTTTCTGATTTCTGATGTGTATATACAGAAAGCAAAAAAAAACACCCCCCACAACACAAGAAACCAAACCCCAGTACAAATTTGAAAGTTGGAAAGCATGAAAAAGAAAAAATCACTTCAGACTATTTTCTGTGTACCTGGTGAATTTTCTGATGAAATAATCTATAGATCTGGAAAGATCACTGTAAGACCTTTCCAACGCCTATTTGTTTTCAAAAAACGGAGTCCGTATGCAAGAGTTATGCCCCCGGAAGCGCGAAAACAAGGTTTGACTTTGACTGGAAATAAATGCAGAAAAATGGAAAAACCAAGAAAAAAGACCTATACCAATGGATCAGGCTTGGAACTAGCTTTCCGGTGATATTTTGTTTTCGAAAATCCGAGTTCATATGCAAAAGTTATGGCCAAAATACCAAAACTGCTCCAAAAAGGGCTTTGGGGGAAGCCTGGCGGTTAACTAGCCGCTAACATTAACCGCTAGCATTAACTGCTAGCGGTTAACTGACTGCAGCGCCTGTGCATTCTCTGTTTTTTAAATTTTTTTCTTGGATTGCGTGCCGTACCAGGCCGTACGACCCAGAAATGGAAAAAAATACCTCCCGAAGTCACTGTGACTGATTTTGATGATTTGACAGTCGATTTTGGGGCACTCTAAACACGATGGTAAGGTCCGTTTGGGCTGAAAATGCTCCAAAAATTGCAGGTACCCTATGGATCTGGAAACCCTCTCAAACTTCAAACCTTCATAGATCGGGCACCGTATAACCAAAATTGATGAAACGAAGGTCAATCTTGACTATTTCGAACCTTCTGGACGCAATGGTGAGGTCCAAATTGACTCAAGATGCACTAAAATGTCACTTTAAGGCAAGATCCCTTAAAAAATGAACAAGAAGCTGCAGATCTGGAGCTCTCATACCATGTTGAAGTTGGTAAACCAACCTCATAGATCCCAATGAACACCTACAAGCAAATAACCTGTCACATAAAGGAGATCAAGAGGCACAAAAATGGTGCTCTACAACCTTGAAGCAAAAAATGCATTAACAAGAATTAATAATTACAAAGAGATCAATCCTTAAGAAAGGAGATCAAAACCCTAAAGGTGAAAACCCTAAGATGAAAATTAATAATTAATTAATAATTAATTATTAATGAGCCTAAGTTTAGCTTAAGTGAAAAATAAAGTAAAAGTGACTTAATTAATTAATCAATATGATTAAATTAATTAAGTAATTAACCTATTACTCTAACAATATTGCCTCTTGATTTTTGCTTATCCAAGAGACCAATCTTTTCCCCAAGAAGAACACACCACCACTAGTACTTTTTCTATCATCCACATCTCCTACCCAATCAACATCTGTATATGCATGAAGAGTGAAGTTATTGTCCTTTGGATACCATAGTCCATAATCAATTGTCCCCTTGAGATATCTAAAAATTCTTTTGACTACCATAATATGGGATTCTTTTGGATCAGCTTGAAATATGGCAACAAGTCCAACTACATTCATGATGTCAGGTTTGGTCTGGGTTAAATAAAGCAATCCTCCAATCATTGATCTATATCTTTTCTGATTTGCCTTGGGAGAGTCATCATCTTTGCTTAGCTTGCATCCAGTTACCATAGGTGTACCTATGGGCTTTGAGTCTTCCATTCCAAATTTCTTTAGAAATTCTTTTACATACTTGGACTAAGATATGAAGATACCTTTATCTAATTAAACAATTTGCAGACCTAGGAAGAAATTCATCTCACCAAACATTGACATCTCAACTCACTTTTCATCTGATCAACAAATGCTTTACATATGCATTCATTTCCACCAAAAATGATATCATCAACAAAAACTTCAACAATCAGAATGTCATCCTGATCAATTTTGAAGTAGAGATTACTGTCAGTAGTACCTTTGCTAAATCCTAGCTTAAGAAAATGCTTATCCAATCTAGCATACCAAGCTCTTGGAGCTTGCTTGAGTCCATACAAGGCTTTTCTCAATCTACAAACCATATCTCCCTAATCAGACAACTAAAATCCTTCTGGTTTCTCAATGTAGACTTCTCTCCAATAAACTTGAGGAACATTTGTTTCCATCATCATGGTTCTAGTAGCTTCTTGAATGGTCTAGTTCTTTCTTTCCACAACTCCATTTTGTTAAGGAGTCCTAGGAGCAGATAACTATCTTTTTATTCCATGCTTTTCATAGAAAGCATCAAACTCACTGGAGGTAAATTTTCCACCTGTGTCGGATCTCAGAGACTTTAGTTTTCCACTAATCTCATTTTCAACCATCATCTTGAACACCTTAAACTTGTCAAGTGCTTCTGATTTTTCTCCTAGAAAAGTTACCCACATCATCCAAGAGTAATCATCAATTAGCAACATGAAATATCTATCTCCTTGCACACTCCTAATTCTAGCAGGACCATAGAGATTAGTATGTACTAGTTCCAATCTCACACTTGAACCTTGTTCCTTACTCTTGAATGAAATTTTGTTTTGTTTGCCCAATTGACATTCTCTACATATGTTATTAGGTTTCACAAGTCTTGGAAGATCTCTTACAGCTTGAGTGGATCTTATTTTGACAATTTTGTCAAAATTCACATGACACATCCTCCTATGCCATAACCAACTTTGATCTATCTGATCAATCAAACAACTTTTCCTAGAACTACTTAAGTGAAAGATGTTACCTCTAGTTTGAGTACAGGATGTAATTTCAGTTTTGGAGCTTTCTAGGATTCTACATTTTCCATCCTTGAACTGAAGATCATAACCCTTGTCAACTGATTGTCCAACACTGAGAAGATTGTGTTTCAGTCCTTCCACATATAGAACATCATTGGTGTTGTTCTTGCCATCAAAAGAGATGGATCCTCTGCCATGGATTCTACTAGTTGAATTGTCTTCAAATTTTACAAGTCCTCCATAGTTTTCAAAGTTTACAAACTTACTCTTGTCACCAGTCATGTGATGAGAACATCCACTATCAATTACCCATTCATCCCTTTCAATAACCTGAGCAGCCAAGGTACTTTCCACCTTTTCACAGCTAGCAAATTTAGTAGACACCGGATCTTCTTCTTTGATAGCAATAAACACCAAATCATTTTTAGAGGAGCCTTTATGATCAGATTCATCATCTGTTACCCCTTCTTCTCCATTTTCTTGGACATAGTAACATTTCTTCTGACCTTTATACCTGTTAGGGCTAGGTTTTGAAAACCTTTACAAACATCTTGAGGCAAAATGACCAATCTTGTTACAAGCAAAGCATTTAAGTGGTAATTTTCTTTCATACTTACCAAATCCTCTTGGCATTCTTCTGGCAATAAGAGCTTCAAGATCTATTGTTTCTATTTCAACATCTTCAAGATCCTTTCTTGTCTTTACAAATCTATTTGATCTTGCAGAAGAGCTTTCACCTGGATCATATCTTTGTTTTCCATACACACTTGCTTTGAATACAAATTCAGACTTGGGAATAGAATCACCAAACTCACTTAATTCAAAAGCTGAAATTTTGCCAACTAGATGATCTCTTGTAACCTCTGAGACTGTCCTGATTTCTTCTATAGCTGCAACCTTATGTTTGTATGAATCTGCTAAAGATCTAAGTACTCTTGATACAATTTCTAATTCTTGCAAAGTTCCACCAGCACACCTGATGCCACACACAAGTTTATTTATCTTTTTCATATAGATTGTGATGTTTTCATCTTCGCTCATCCTCATAGTTTCAAAATTTCCTCTCAGAGTTTTTAGTTTTGTACATATGACATATTTGTCACCTTCATATAGATACTCCAATTTTTTCTAGATTTGATAAGCAGTTTTTAGAACCAAAACATTTGTCATTTCTGAATCAGTCAGAGCACTCAACAAGGCTTCTTTAGCTCGAAGATTATTTTCAGCATCTTTGACTTGATCAAGAGTTGAAGGACCTTTCTCTGGAGGTTTATACTCAACACTAGTTATTGCCCAATAGGCATCACCCATGCATTGTAAATGGCACTCCATCCAATCTTTCCAAACAAAGTAATTTGTTCCATCAAATCTTGGACTATCCTTCTTGTAGGTCGACATCATGGATCTCCTCAAGCGGTTAAGCTTTTATGCGAGGATCTGGCTCTGATACCAATTGTTGGAACTAGACAACTGAGAGGGGGAGCTGAATCAATTGTCCCATAAAAATGTTTCTTGCCTTTAACCTTCTTTATTATCTTACTATCAGATTAGTGATGTAAACATTAAAGCATTAATCAACATCATAAGAGCAGAAAAATAATCAACACATTTGACACCAAGATTTTGACGTGGAAACCCAGTTAAGGGAAAAACCATGGTGGGGGTTAACCCACAAAAATGCATACCCTATTAAAAGTTCTTAATAAAATAGAAGGCACATGCCTTTAGGCGCACTGCCTAGAGCTCACAACTCAAAAGAGAGGCTCACTGCCTACAAAATTTATTTAGAAAGAATTCACTGAGAAATAGAATCTACTTCATGCCTGATTTAGTTTCAATGAATGCTTAAAAACTTTCACTCTGCCCCAAATTCTTCTTCACACTCTAGACTGCTCTCGCTCCTTTTCTTCTCTACTCTGCTCCTGATTCTTTCTTTGGATTTGAACTATTTTGCAGAAGGATAATTTCAATACCTCTTCAACAAGTATTTATATACTTCATCAACCTTGGAATGGTCAACAAGGTCAGCTAACTTTGACATGGATCATCACACTATTAGCCAAACACAACTGAGACTTGAATCTACTTCCACAACCACTCCACACCTCATAAAAATGTTTTTAAGGCATCTGCCATAGGCTAGGAACATCCGGTTGGCCAAGACTAGGAGGAACATCAATCTCAAGAAGAAATCTTCGATCAACAAGCTCAAACCTCAATGCAGACCTCTAACATAGTAGCCATATGATCCAGAGACCTCCACAAGCATACTAAATTCACCAATAACATCCATTCTAAACCAAATGATCAAAAGCAATTGAATCTTCCTCCGGAACCTCAAGAACACTCTCTACCATGACTGTCAAACTAGAAGAATACCTTGCAGACCTCCAAACCATGAACCACTGGTGCTGATGATACACATTGACTTTTCAAACCTGCCTTCAGAGTCACAGTTCACAATTTTATATTACTAGATCAATCCGGACCTCTTTCCTGTCACTCTGTCTTTCCTAAATATTGTAGGAACTAGTTCTACTCTGATGGCCATAACTCCTTCAAATCTTCATGCGGACTTCTCAAATCTTAACTAGAGCAATCTATGACAATCCTCTACATAACCACAAGATTTGCATGCATTGATTATCATTAATTTTCTCAATATCCTCAACAGTCTGGTCTTCTATGCAGACAACAAAATAGGATACAGTTGACACCAATGGCAAGAAGGATATGTTGACATCAATGACAACCCACTTAGGCACATATTTACAACAATGGATGCATATTTTAATAAATTTATAAAATGAAAATTAAAAAAAAAAACATTTTTAATAGTGTATAAGATTTGAAAATAAATAATCATATGTTAATATTATTGTCTTTAATAAAGTGAGTCTCTTCTAATTATTTAAAATAGTTATATTTCTAGTCTTCATCCTATAAGACAAGACATCTAATGGCTTAATTTTAAAGTAGATGTCTAGTTTCTTAAGTTGAAATGATATTCATATTTTCCAAAAAATATTATATTGAGTTCTATTGATCTATACAAGTTTCACATGATCTTAGTTTTAAACCAAGTGAGATGTCAAATCTCAATTTCTTGATATACATTCATATAAAAAACATGTTAAAAGAAAGGTTGTTAAAAGTTTATTTAATTTATCATGTGAACTTTTGTAGGTGGCCTTTTTTATAATTTAATTTTTCCATTTATGCTCTCAACATGGTAGCCCTCTCGGGTTTTTTAATATCCTATTCAATATAAAGTGTTTTCATGCTACTTGTAGTAGCACACATTTGTTACTAATAGGTAGAACATGTACATGAATTCAAACTAAATGTCAAAGGAGATATAAATTCATATATTTATTTAAAAAATGTCCAAACTTGATTCAATATTAAAGCTCATATTGCAAGTTACAAAATGTCACTTTTCAATCCATGTGGCAAAGACAACATGACACCTAAAGTCTGATGGAACATGAAGTGACTATTGCTAAAATTAACTCATTCCATTATGTATCATTTTTGAGAAACAATTTAAGATGAGGGATTCCACCTTATAAATGCTATATAGACCAAAGTCTATCGTTTTTGGACTCATCAAAGAACATGCTAAATGATGTAGTTCCTACAAGTATAGAGAAATGTGGGATGAAAGTCTTGAATTTGGCTCTAATTTATTTACAATTTGAGATGCTAGAAGAACTAGAAAGTTTGACTTCACTTGGGGTGCTAAATCTCAATTAGATGTTATGATACAAACTTAAGTTTGTTAATGTTAGAGATGTTTTAGGTAGTTAATAGTGATGTAGGTTGATTGTCATTGATGTCAAAAGGTGTTGAGTTATTGATGCAAAGATAGTTGTCAAGCTATTCACAATGGTGCTTCATAGTGATTGTCATTGTTGTCAAAAAGGTGTTTCATCAAAAGGGTTTTGTCATGCTTCATTGTTTAGTTGATGTGGATCCCTCAAAATCTTTTGAATGGATGTTCATATGTCTTCATGGTGTTTTGGAGGATAAGGTATTTAGAGTATGTTTCAAGTGATTGTTCTTAGTTGATGATATATGGTTCAATTGACATGTCGTGTTTTTCATCTCAGTCAATCAATGATGTTGAGAGTTCATAGTGGTATGATTTTCTAGTTTATCAAGTTGGAGGTTAAAGATCATGGTATAGTCACCCTATGCAAAGTGATTGGTTGATCATCTCATTTGATGGTGTTCAAGATGTCTTCACAGTGTTCAGGATGCTTTCATGTTCATGATCCTCATAGTATACAAAATCTTAGGAGGAGTTTGATTCTCATTTATTATGCTTCATAAACATGGTTGTTGGTATTACTAATGTTGATAAGATGTCATACTCAAGATTAGAGGTTGAGATCCTTCAGGGCGTTGAAATAGTTATGTTGTTAATATCATCAATATGTGTTGATCATATCATGTCATCAGATGTTGTACTTAAATGCAGACATTCAATCAGGTATATAATACAGAGTAGTCTTCAGTGGCAAAGGTATGGTAGAGGTTCAAATGTTTGGTGAGTCACAATGGTGTGGTTGGTTGTTGTTGACTCAAAGACACTATGATTGGTAGTCATTGACCTTCTTTGTGCTCTATTTCTCATCCAATCATTTCTAGGTCTATGTTAAATGCTGTCTTGTTACTGCATTGTCTCTAACCAATCATGTATCCATAGTATCATAAATCTCTTCTATGATGATTTTAGAGGTTTAAATTATCATATTCTTCTCTTAGGTTTTACATATTCTAGACTTAATCCCTAAAACTCCTTAAGTTTCTTAAGACTCATATGTCATGTGATTGACCATCATACAAGTCTTGCATTTTTCTTTTAATTCTCTATTAAGTTGTTATCAAAAATTACAGTCACTTAAGTTACTTGCTAAAGGGGACTTTACAACGTGTCTTTACTAGCCCCTCCTCCCTCCTCTACCATATACATTGGTCACCTATTATGCATCGGGTGGTAAGGTTTAATCAAAGGCTTCTTTTAAAAGTTTTGATGGATGCGAAGATCTTTATCAATGGCCAATATTCAAACTTGTCCTCCTCACTTCTTTGCAACTTTTTTGATGGCCTCTAGAATGTCATCTCCTTATAACTGTAGTTAAGATGCTTTTTAAAGGCTATATTTAGCCACTTCAAAAGATAGTTTGTGGGTGCTTTTTAAAAGTATATTTTTAAGGAGATTTTGTTTCTATTCTTGATCTCCCGCTCATGCATTGAAGATAAAAAGGAGTGAAGTTTGTTTGTTTTTTTCTAAAATAAAAAGAGGTACTTTTAGTGGCTTTTTAATTACTTGTTATGAGAAGACTAAGAGGTTTTTTAAATGATTTTTTTTGGAGAACCTTCTTTTTGTCTTCTGGCAGATAATAGAGCTTGGAGTGGATTTGAAGATGAAAATATTTTTTATTTTTCTCTCAAAGGGTAGATTGTTTAAGATTATTTTTGTAGGTGAATGGATTTTTTAAGATGATATATACAAAGAAAATGAAAATGCAGAGTGGTTTTTAATAAAAGAGATGGTTTTATTTTTTGAAAATGGGAGATGGAATATGGAGAGAAGAGGTAAATGAAAGGTCATTTCATTTATATTGCAGGTGCTTGTGAATTAATTTTTTGAGAAAAAATATGTAGCATTGAAGGGATAATTTTTGCGAAGTGTTAGATATATTATTGCAGGAATGACATATGCAGTAGAAAATATGTTTTGGCGTAAAGTTATTATATGGGATGTGTGGTTTTTGAAGAGAAAAATAGAAGGGGAAGAGAGAATGTTTTGTCTGAGAATTGAGAAGTATATGAGATGATATTACAGGTGATTAAATTACATTGAGAAGACATTATGGAGCACATATGCAAAGCAATTTGATTTCTAGACTAAGAAAGAATGATATGTGGTTATGAGAATTGTATTGAAACAGAGAAACCCTCTGAATTTTTTTTTTTTAATCTAAAGTTGTATATTTTGCCAGTGAGGCATATTGTAGCCAGTGAGGCTTGTATGGTCAGTGAGACCTATTGATTAGCCAGTGAGGCTCTTTAATTGGTGATTTTCATGATTAAGTTAGTGAGGCAGTTTATAGTGGTTTTTCATCCCTCTAAGGGTTTTCCACTCATCAAAACCTGTGTCATGTCTTCTCTTTATAGTTGATTATATTATATCTATTTGGTCATCCTTATTTAACTTTTTGCATTCTAGTGTGTATATCATGATGACTATGTTTTAAATGAGTTCATTTGCACAAGATCTTTGAGTTACATTTTGACTTGTTAAATTTCATAGACCATTGATTCACCTCCCCTCTCAGTGGTCTTGTTCTCTGGACAACAAGTTGTATCAAAGCATAGGTTCCCTTTTTGAAATCTAACGAGCTTGGGTAGGTCCTAATTATGGAGTACCATGGGAAAGTGTAGAGGAAATAAGGGCAGGAGAAATGTCAAGCCACATACTGGTCAAACATCACCATCTATACCAAATTCAAATGTTGATATACAATCAGTTGATAGAAATTCTTTGATGGTTCATATTTGTCTATTTGGTGCATTAGAATGCAAGTCTATCTATCTTCTTTAGGGTATGATGTGGGGATGTCAGTTGAGAATGGGTATTTTATTTCCTCTCAATCACATAATACTGAAAATAACAAAGAGGCTTATGAATGTAACCATATAGCAAAGAAGGCTATTCTGTCTAGATTATCTATTGAAATTTCCTATAAAGTTATGCATTGTGAAACAGCTTAGGATGTGTGGAAGGAGTTGATTAGAATCTATCAAGGTGATGCACTTGAAGAAGATGATAGCTTTGTGTCTGAAGAAAGTGACAATGAAAGGAGACATTCACATGAGGAAGATAATATTCAATCTGATTTAGAAGAAGATCACATTATGAGTGATGATGAACAAGATTGTGAGATTGATATAGAAGGAGAACTCATGTGTGCTCTAGGTGAAATCAAGAAATAAAAAAAGGAGAACTAGAGATTAGAGTTGTAGTTACAACAAGAAAAAGACTTCAAGTACAAAGCACTTTCAGATCTTGAAAGAGTATCTTCTGATCTTGAAGAGGCAAGAAATCAGATTATAGATTTAAAGAGTCATGTTGATGAATCCAAAAAATTGATTATTAGTCTAAAGACTGAAATTGAGGAAGCCAAAAGAATAATAGATGTAACAAAATTTGACCTTGAGGTTAAAAGAATTGAATATCTAAAATTAGAGGCTGAAATTGTCAATCTGAGAAAAGATTATGAAGGTCTCAAGGTTTTATCCAAGAAATATCAGGAGTTTGAAGAAAGCACAAACAAGTTGCATGAAATGTTGGGCAAACAAAAGAATCATAAGGACACGACTAGTCTAGGTCATGAAGAAGGAGAGTGTTCCAAAGTTAGAGAGACTCCTAGAAGGAAAATTGATCTAAGTTATCATGATGCTGCTCCTGAAGGCAAAAAGAAAATTAAAGCTAAGGTGAAAACTAAAGATGAGTTTATCAAAATGCACAATCAAAGGAGAAATCTAAGAAGAGCTGCTCCAGTAAGGCAAGCATATATGTACATGTATAATTATTCATTTTTTGGTTATTGTTATACATGTAATCATTATGGAAATGAAGTAGTTGATTGCATAAGAAATCAATCTAATGTTGATCTAGTGTGTTACAAGTGCAATAATGTTGGTCATATACAAAGAAACTATAGAATGTATGAATGAATTGCATCATCTAGTTTGAAAGGTTGGAAAGGGAAAAAATTGAAAAGCTTTGGAAGAAGAAAGCTGAATAGAAGAAAGAACCTATGAAAGTTTGGAGACTAAAACGAAGCAAAGAGAAGATAGGTTCTAAACTTGTGCATCTTGCACAAGTCACATCATCAGTTGCATAAGATATAACATGAAGTGAGGGGGAGTTGTCCAATTTCCTATCACTCAACTGCAAGAAGTTTCAGGAGGAGCTCATTTGATGTTTGTCAATATGGTGATTTTGTTTTGTTTATCATGCTATTGGATTCATGCCCGATAAAGTTTGCTAGAATATTTATGTCAAGTTGTTACTCATATCAGTCTTCATATTGATGTCATTTTTCATCTTCATCTTCATATTGGTGTTGTGACAAGAAGTGGTATTGTGTTGAGGTAGACATGCATGCTTCATAATAGAAGGATAGTGCTCTTTTGTGTAGACTTTATGATGTAATAGATCTTATTTTATGTATGCAGAGTATGGTACAGTCTATGGGTAGTTTATAATAGTGGTTTGGTACTTTGTTTGGTGTGCCTCACATGATGTTGCCCTCAGGTCCTGTGCTTCAAGATGTATGTCTTCAGATGTGTGCTTCTATTGCAATTATGTGCCTAATCAATGTTGTCATTGATGTTAACATATTCTTGTTGCCATTGGTGTCAATTGTATCCTATCTTGTTGCCTGACTAGAAGACTGAAATGCTAAGGATATTGAGAAAATTAATAAAGATGAATAGATATAGATCATATGATAGTTTAGAGGATTGTATGAAGTAGCTACAGTCAGGATTTGAGAGGTCCACATGAAGATTTAAAGAAACTATGGCCACATGAGTAGAACCAGTTTTGTAGTATTTAGAAGAGATAGAGCGACAGAGAAGTGATCTGGATCTTTCTAGATATGTCAAATAATGATCTACGGATCTAGAGGCATGTTTGGGAATCAGTGTGTATCAACCATTCACGTGGTTCATGGTTTGGAGGTCCACAAGCAATCTCTCTAGGATGACAGTCATGGCAGATAGTATTCTTAAGGTTTTAGATGAAGATTCAAGTGATTCTAATGTTTTGGAGGAGCACAAATGTTTTTGTTGAATTCATTGTGCTTGTGGAGGTCTCTAGATCATGTGACTATTGTGTTAGAGACTGCCACATTAAAGTCTGAGCCTGTCAAAGAAGATTTCCTTCTTGATGTTGTTGTTCTTCCCAGTCTTGGCTAATCGGATGATTATAGCATGTTGCAGATGTTCTAAAAGAAATTCTCTAAAGTGTGGCATGTTGACCAAGAAAGATTTGAGTCTCAGTTAATTTTTTCTGATAGCTTAGTGATTCGCATTAAGTTAGTTGTTTGGTGTGCCGACCTTGATGTTTATTCCAAGGCAGTTGAAGTATATAAAGGAGTGTAGTTGAGTTGTAGAAAATCATCCTTGAGTGAAAATAATAAATCTGAAGAAAGGATTAGGAGTAGAGCAAAGAAGTGGACAAGAAGAGAAAAAGCAGAATAGAGTGAAAAGTTAGTGAAGAAAAGTTTGGAAGTAGAACAGAAGTTTTATGAGCAATCAATGAAATTGAACCAGGCATGAAGTAGATGCTATTTCTTAGTTACTTATTTCTATGTCAAAACTTAAATTTCTTGTAGGTAGTGAGTTGAAGGCAAGTTCCTTCCCATTTTTTTAAGTACTTTTAACAAGGTATAAATCTTGTGGACTAACACCGACCATGGTTTTTCCCTTAACTAGGTTTCCATGACAAAAATCTTGGTGTCAAATGTGTTGATTATGTTTCTACTTATGTGATGATGTTTCATGCTTTAATGTTTATATCATTAATCAATATGTAAATTGAGAAAGAAGATTAAAAGAGAGAATGGGTTAATTTTGGGACAACTAATTCGCCCCCCTCCTCTCAGTTGTTTGGTCTAATTCCAACAATTGGTATCAGAGCCAGATCCTCTAAAAGAAGCTTGATCGCTTGAGGAGATCCAAGATGTCAACTTATAAGAAGGAAAGTCTCAGATTTGATTAAACAAATTACTCCCTTTGGAAGGTATGCATGCAGTGTCATTTGGAATGTATTGGTAATGACTTTTGGACGATAACAAAGAATGAGTATAAGATTCCGAAGAATGGCCTTACTACTCTAAACGAACTCAGGGAAGCTGAATGTAATATTCGAGCCAAAGAAGCATTATTGAGTGCCATGTTTGATATAGAATTGGCAAATGTCCTGGATTTGAAAACTACCCATGAAATCTGGGAAAAGCTGAAAAATCTATATGAAGGTGAAAAATATGTTAAATGTGCCAAGCTACAAAGCCTGAAGGGTAAATATGAATAATTGGCAATGAGGGAAGATGAAAACATTACTTCCTACATGCAAAAAGTAAATGAAGTTGTGACCGGTATCAAAAATGCAGGTGGAGTATTGGAAGAATCAGAAATTATTGCCAAAGTACTTATATCCTTACCTGTAGCATATAGGCATAAAGCTATAGCCATTGAAGAAATCAAGACAATAACAACTATCACAAGGGATCCGTTAGTTGGTAAGCTTTCAACATTTGAAATGAGTGAGTTTGGTGATTCTCTCCCTAAGTCCAAATCTATGTTTAAGGCCAATGTGTATGGAAAGCAAAGATATGATCTGGGTGAAACTTCTTCAGGAAGATCAAACTGGTTTGAGAAAACAAGGAAGGATCTTGAAGATGATAAAATTGAGACTGCAGATCTTGAAGCTCTTATTGCCAAAAGAATGCCAAGAGGATCCGGTAAGTATGAAGGAAAGTTTCCACTCAAACACTTTGCTTGTAATAAGATTGGTCATTATGCCACAAGCTATCCAAAGAGGTTTTCAAAACCAAACCCTAACAGATATAAAATTTAGAAAAAATGTTACTATGTCCAAGAAACTAGAGGAGTCACAGATGATGAATCTGATCATGGAGGTTCCACTAAAGATGATTAGATGTTCATTTCTATCAAGGAAGAAGATCTGGTGTCTATTGAATCTTCTAGTTGTGCAAATATGGAAAGTGCCTTGGCTGCTTAGGTTGTTGAAAAGGATGAATGGGTGATAGATAGTGGATGTTCTCATCACATGACTAGTGATAAAAGAAAGTTTGTAATCTTTGAAAAATATGAAGGTGGGTTTGTAAAATTTGGAGACAACTCAGCCAGTAGAATCCATGGCAGAGGATCCATCTCTTTTGATGGTAAGAATAACACCAATGATGTTCTGTATGTGGAAGGACTAAAGCATAATCTTCTCAGTGTTGGACAGTTGGTTGACAAAGGTTATGATCTCTGATTCAAGGATGGAAAATGTAGAATCTTGGAAAGTTCCAAAACTAAAATTGTATTTGGTACTCAAACTAGAGGTAACATCTTTTATTTAAGTAGTTTTGGTGAAAGTTGTTTGATTGCTCAGTCAGATCAAAGTTGGTTATGTCATAGGAGGATGTGTCATGTAAACTTTGATAACATTGTTAAGATAAGTTCTACTCAGGCTATAAGAGATCTTCCAAAACTTATGAAACCTAACAACATGTGTAGAGAATGTCAATTCAGCAAATAGAACAAAATTTCATTCAAAAGTAAAGAACAATTTTTAAGTGAATGGTTGGAACTTGTGCATACTGATCTATGTGGTTCTACTAGAATTAGGAGTGTGCAAGGAGATAGATATTTTATGTTGCTGATTGATGATTACTCCTAGATGATGTGGGTAACCTTCTTAAAAGAAAAATCATAAGCTCTTGACAAATTCAAGGTATTCAAAGTTATGGTGGAAAATGAGATTGATGTGAAGATAGTGTTTGAGATCCGATAGAGGTGGAGAATTTACCTCCAGTGAGTTTGATTCATTTTGTGAAAGAATAGAATTAAAAGATGGTTATCTACTCCTAGGAATCCTCAGCAAAATGAAGTTGTAGAAAGAAAGAACCAGACCATTTAAGAAGCTGCCAGGACCATGATGATGGAAACAAATGTTCCTCAAGTTTATTGGAGAGAAGATGTGAGTACTGCTGTCTACACTCTTAATTGGGTGTAGATCAAAGGCAATTTTGGTAAGACACCTTATGAACTATGGTTTGGTCATCCTCCTACTATCAAATACTTCAGAGTTTTTGGTAGTAAATGCTATATCAAAAGAGATGAGGATCTAAGCAACTTTCAAGCAAGAAGTGATGAAGGAATTTTTCTGGGTTACTCTACTCAAAGCAAAGCATACCGGTGCTTTAACAAGAGGTTGAAAAAAATTGTTGAAGTTGAGGATAGCGCAGAAGTTGAGGAAACAGAAGTTTAAACAATTCCTAAAACAACCAAGTATGTAAGGATTATTCATCTTAAAGATCAAATTATAGGAGATAGAAATAAAGGTGTTCAAACTAGAAGAAGAATTGCTGAAGATCAAGAAGAGATTTGTTTGATCTCAAAGATTGAACCAAAAATAGTAAGTGAAGCCTGCAAAGATGAAAACTGGGTAAAGGAAATGAAAGAATAATTAATGTAAATTGAAAAGAATCACACATGGGATCATGTTTGTATACGCGAGGACAAAAATGTGATTGCAACTAAATGGGTCTTTCGGAACAAGCTAAATGAAGAAGGTGAAGTTGTAAGAAATAAAGCAAGGTTTGTATGCAAAGGATATTCTCAAGTAGAAGGAATTGATTTTGAAGAAACTTTTTCTCTAGTGGAAAGAATAGAGGCAATGAGATTGTTTCTTGCTTTTGTTGCTTATAAAGATTTTAAAGTCTATCAAATGGATGTCAAGTCAACATTTGTAAATGGAGATTTAGAAGAAGAAGTCTACATTGAGCAACTGGAAGGATTTCAATTGTCTGATCATGGATACATGGTCTACAAATTAAGGAAAGCATTGTATGGACTCAAGCAATCTCCAAGAGCAAGATATGCAAGATTAGATAAGTATTTTCTAAAGCTAGGCTATAGTAAAGGCACTGCTAACAGTAATCTCTACTTTAAGACTGATCATGAGAATATTCTGATTGTTAAGGTGTTTGTTGATGATATCATTTTTGGTGGAAATGAGAGTATGTGCAAAACATTTGCTTATCAGATGCAAAGTGAATTTGAGATGTCCATGTTTGGTGAAATGAACTTCTTCTTAGGTCTGCAAATCAATCAGTCAAACAAAGGTATCTTTATATCTCAGTATAAGTATGCAAAATAATTGTTGAAGAAGTTTGGAATGGAAGATTCAAAGCTAGTAGGTATGCCTATGGTAACCAAATGTAAGTTGAGTAAAGATGATGACTCCCCTAAGGCAAATTAGAAAAGGTATAGATTAATGATTGGAGGACTTCTCTATCTAACTCAGACTAGACCTGATATCATGAATGCAGTTGGGCTTGTTGTTAGATTCCAAGCTGATCCTAAAGAATCCCATGTTGTAGCAGTCAAGAGAATTTTTAGATATCTCAAAGGGACAATTGATTATGGATTGTGGTATCCAAAGGATAATGACTTCACTCTTCATGCATATACAAATGCTGATTAGGTAGGAGATGTGGATGACAGAAAAAGCACTAGTGGTTGTGCATTCTTCTTGGGAAGTAGATTGGTTTCTTGGCTAAGTAAAAAGTAGGAGGCAATTTCCCTATCTACAGCAAAGGCTGAGTATATAGAAGCAGCAAACAATTGTACTCAAGTCCTATGGAAGAAGCAAATGTTGAAGGACATCAGAATTGTGTATGAGGAGCCTATCACCATTTTCTGTGATAATTCAAGTGCAATAAGTAGCTCAAAGAATCTGGTGAACTACATTCAAAGACAAAGCATATATCCATCAAGTTTCATTTCTTGAGAGAGAAGGTAGATGAGAATGAAGTCAAGTTGGAGTTTGTGTCCTCAAAGGATCAGATTGTAGATATTTTCACTAAGCCTCTTTGTAAGGATACTTTTGAGTATCTCAGAGAGAAGTTAGGGGTTATTACCCCTCCTGATCAGAGTTAAGATGCACTTGAGTGCATTAGTATGGTGGAATTCATAGTCATATCTTGTGATCTGAATTGATGTTAAGGAAGAACTACTCAGGGGGAGTAGTCTGCATGCAATTTTTGAGTTTGGTCTTCCCAAGGATACTACAAGAAACAAACTAAGGAGAAAAGACTGCAAATATGTGCCCTTTTCCATTGATGTCAAAGGGGGAGAGAAGTCTTGTGAAAAACTAGTTTGTAGTGAAAGGGGGAGTAGTGAAGACAGTGGTTGCAGAAGTGATAAGAGAAAAGGGGAGAAAGTATTGTCTTGATGTTTGAATCAATTTTTCACATCATATGTTACCATCAATGACAAAGGGGGAGATTGTTGCAATTATGTGCCTAATCGATGTTGTCGTTGATGTCAACATATTCTTGTTACCATTGGTGTCAACTTGTTGGCAAGAGACACTATATGGATTCATGGTTGTTGTCATTGATGGCAACAAAGGTCATCCCACATATCCGCAAGTCATGGTGTGCCTCTACCGGAAGTCAGGATGAAGAACTGTTATGGTCCGGTGAACAAGAACAGAGCATGTGGTAAGGTCTGACAGATTGGTCCGGACCTCTCAGAGGAAGTGTCTTGGTGCAGTGCCGATTTGGGGAAGTCAAGAGGACTACCTTGAGTAGTATATTCCAAGGATTTAGCCTTTGGTGATGGACAAAGAAAAAGATATGAATAGCTGGGTACCGGATTCCTGAAAGACAATGAGAACAGAAGGAAGAACTGACTGACAGAGCATCAGAATCTTTTCCGGATATGTTACTATTGATGGTAAAGGTTGTGAAGGCATGAATCATGTTTGGCCAACATGACTAATGATATCTACAAGTATATGCTTGATCCAGATTGCTTGGTGAGCAAGGATTCAGCCGACAGAACAGAGCTTGTAAGAAACCAGACTGTTCCGGATGCCGACTAGAAAGGTGATGAAATTACTTGTGCGGATATATATAGAGGATGGATTTAGTTGTGAAAGAAGTGATTGTGTGATACTGTATGCGAATAAGTACAGATAAGAGTAGAAGTAGTAAGAAAGATCCAGTATGTGAAAAGATAGCAGAATAAAGAACAGAGGAAAGATGAAGTGCAGTAGATCAGTGTACTAAGCCTAACCGAAACTAAACCCTAGCATATGTAGGTACTTCCAATCAGTTCAAGTATTGTATAACATTCTTTGTAGACAGTGTGTCTCCTTGTAGGCAGTGGGCCTCTTTGTGAGCAGTGTGCTCGGGCAGTGAGCCCTAATTGGCAAGTGCCATTTTTGTAACTCCTTATTCTTCTAACAGAGAATAATCTTTGGGTTAATCACCCCATGGTTTTCTCCCTTAACCGGGTTTCCACGTCAAAAATACTGTGTCATGTGTTTCTCATTTCATGATAATGTTTGTTTGTTTAACTCAATGCTGCTTTGCTTAATAAGAAAGTTCAAAAGAAGAAACAATTAGGATAACTGATTCACCCCCCCTCTCAGTTATCAACAATTGGTATCAGAGCAAGGTTCCTCCTAATAGAGCCTAACAGCTTGAGGAAGATCTGGGAATTCAAATGGATGCATATCGTTTAAGGGAGCAACTCAAGACTGCCCTTGAGGATCTTGAACAATCAAATTCTGAAGTCAATGAATTAAAGGAAAGACTCAAACAGGCTGATGAATTCATGAGAGAACTAAAAGACAAATTAAGTCTCTCTATGAAAAAGAGAAAGGAGCTGCTCCAACAATTGGCAAGCCAAACTGAAGAAAGCAATACTAATGAAGAATTGACTGAGAAAACCAAGTTATGTGAAAAGTTATCAAAAGAAGTCATTATGTTAAGACATGAAATGGAATCAGGAACTATAAAGTTTACTCAAGAGATTGAAGAAAAAAGAAAAGCTGAAGACAATCTAAGACAATCTCTTAAAGAGAAATCAGAAGAATGCCACCAGATGGACAGGATTATCAGACATCTTGAATCTGATCTTGAAGATGCCAAAGATAATGAAGAAAAACTTGAGAATCAAATTGTCTCTCTCAAAAGAGATCTTCAAACAGCAAATGAATATAAAGATAAATTCAAGATAAGTTCTGCCCAGCTTGAAGTACTTCTTGCAAGTCAAAAGAAGACAGATGACAAGTACGGTTTGGGATATGAGAAAGGAGAAAGCTCTGGATCCAGTCAAAAGAATTTTGGATCAGAAAATCCAAGGAATAGGCCTGAAAGACCTCTGGTAAGACAGCCCAATGCTCAAAGATATCCATCTTTCAATGGATACTGCCACAGCTGCAATCACTTTGGTCACAAAGCTAATCAGTGTAGAAAAAGAATGAATCAAACTAATCCATCCTTCTCCGGACAGTGCTTTAACTGTAAAAGGTATGGACACAAGTCTCATGAATGCAGAAATATGCAAGTAAACAAATCATTCAAAGGTAGATGCTTTACATGCAATAGAGTAGGTCATATGGCTAATCAATGCAGATCAAGAGGTTATCAGTCAAATATGCAAAGAAATGTTATTTGCCAAATCTATAATAGGTCCGGTCATAATGCTAAAGTCTGCAGAAGTAAGAATCAGGACAAAAGAGGTCCAGTGTATAATCAAAATCAAGACAAGGATAAACAAAAGATAAATGCAGATGAAGTTAGGAATCAGATGAGCAAGATTTGGGTAAAGAAAAGTTCAGAGAATACAGAAACTGGATTCGCACCAGATTCTGGTGCTGATATTCCTTCCAGAAATTAAAAAGTGAGCTCTGGCTCAGGGGGAGACTCAAAGAAAATCCTGTTCCCTCAGCCAATCAAGTGATGCTGGATATGACACAAGATGCGGAGTAAAGGGTTTGAAGATATAAGTCCTGAGATGATCCAGACAAGATTTCAGAGGTCCGCATGAAGATGTAAAGAAGTTGTGATCGATCAAGTAAGACCTGTTCCGGGAGATGCTCCGGAATGACAGAGGACTACAAAAGGGTCCGGAGAGATCTGGAACTACATTATTTTACTCTGTGGACTGGACAGAATGTTTGGGATGTTCTTGTAATATGTCACCTTGATTTATTCATGATTGAAAGATCCGTATGATGTTCATAGATCAGGACTGATCCGGGATACTCCAAGCTATCTAGATAAGGCAAACCGGAATAATATAGGTGAAGCATTTATTGCAAATAGATATTAGGGTTTGCGAAACAATATAAGGGATTTCTCAACCATCACTTGATCATTCCACATCCAAGAAGAAGCGAAAAGCGGAGCTCTGCAACAAAATTCATCAAGTTCACCGAAGATCTCCTGCCGAAGTCATTACATACAGAAATCAATCCAGCCACTCCGTGTAACCGAAGACACAAAAGGTACTTTTCACCTCCGATATCTTGCTGCAAATCTTTTGAAGAAATGGCTACTCCAAATATAGTAAAAATCTCAGACAGGCCCCGACCTGAATTTAAGAAACATCCATACAAGTCATTGGAGGTAGATCCACTAGGAGCCTTCTCTAGTGTTCCACATGGTGTATTACATACGGAAGACATTAGGGTTTACATCCATGAGAATTTTGAAGACTTTGGAGAATCAAAACTGATGGATATCTATCACAAACAATTGATAGATGACTCCTTCGAGATCAAACCTCAGTACAAAGCCATCCGGGACAAACACTTTGCACAGTGCATTCATTTCCCCTGTTTTGAAGAAGATGAATGGGTCCGGTATGTACTAAGTAGAGTACATGACAACTTCCTATGGTTGAACAAGCCCTTCAAGATCACCAAAGATGCAATTAGGGCTGTAACCGGTCTGCACTCATCCGGTGGATTACCTGTTCTCAAGTCTGTCAAAAATCAGACAGTTAGTGATGCAACCGGATCCAAGTTTGACAAGAGAGCTATGACAGTTGATGACATCACTGAACCGGATGTCAAATTTGCATCTATGATAATTGGTTACAAACTCTATCACTCCAGTAGGGAAAATTCAGTACCGGGAACTGCAATCTACATAGCTTATCAAATGTTAAAGGAGAATGTAGACTATGACTTGTGTGAGCTTCTTATAAACCAACTTTTTGAAAATCTGTAGAAGATTAAGAAGGACAAGAAAAACTCCTTCAAGTATGGCAATCTGATCCTTTGTCTCTTCTTTTACTACATGAATGAGCTTCCCGGATCCAGTGAATGGATATGGCAGAATGACAGACCGGTTGCCATCCAAATCAGAGACTATTTGCATGGACTTGGGGATGCTAAAGCAAGAAATACAGCTCTATGGGGATATTTCAAGAACTTCCAAAGCATGATGCATGCAAGAGAAAGAATACCCCAATCCCTTGTTGAAAAGTACAAAGACACAGTATGCTTCATGGTAGAAACAGATCAGTGTCTAATGGAGGCAGTAGAACCAAGAACTGTATGGATCATGCCCATGGGGTATGAAGTGGATGAACAAATAGTGGAGCTGCATGTTCAACACATGCTAAGTCAGCCCAAAGATCCAAAGGCAAAAAGGTTTGGAACCTTTGAGGAGCTGAGTGTAAAGATACATGTAGAACTCAGGGAACCTGAGATAAAGAGGAAGGTGAGAAAAGAAGTAGAGCATATTGCTCAAGGCCTAGGCATCTCAAAAGAGGCACTTGATGCCAGCCGGGAAAAGAGAAGAAAATCTGAGGAAGAAAAGAAAAGCAAGAAAAGTGCTCTAGTGGAATCCTCAACCCAGACCAGATCATCTAAAGGATCCACACCTATCAAAACCAAAAGCTCAAAACTGGAAGTCCAGGGATCCAGTAAGAGATCCAAGACAAAAGCCTCAAGAGCTTATCAAAGCCAAAAGGATGAAGAAGAAACTAAGTCAGATGAGGGAGTGAAAGAAATAAAGAAATAGAAAAAGAAAGGATCCGGTAAACCCTCTTCTGGCCGAGACAAGGAAGAAATGACAGAAGAATTTTCTGAAAAGCCCACCCTGTCTCTAGACAGTGTAGTCAAATCAGTCACTGTGGATGGGAACCTTCAACCGGTGGCTGAATTCTATGATGACTACAATGAGGCAGATCAAAAGATCCTGCAGGAAGCTATAATAAGGTACTTGAACATCTACAATAAGGCTTTTATTGAGATTATCTCTGAAATCCCAAAGAGCCTAGAGATGGAACTAGAAATAAGAAAGAACAATGCCATGGCAAAAGACCTTGAGATCAGGGAACAGATAGCTATTCAGCTATATCCCTCAATTGATCACAAAACCATGAACATGGTATTCAAGGACTGCAAGGATGAATTCAGAAGCAAAGCAAGGATGAATCAGCTTATGCTTGGTGAGACAGACAAAGTAGCCAAGGACACTGAAGAGATCCTCCGGAATACATACAAAAGGTTTAATATTCCTATTACAGAGGACTCAGGTGCAGAAACAGCTGCGGACTTGGAATCATCTGCTCCGGAAGAAGTGCCACCAGAACAGGCTAACATCTCTTCTCCGGCTTCTCCTACAGTCTTCGGATCCCAAGAAGAAGAAAAATTACAGGAGAAAGAAGCAGCAGAAAAAGAAAAAGAGGTTGACAGCACCAAGGATACAGAGAAAGAGAAGAATCCAACATAGAAAACCACAACTGTAAGTGGTAAGAATGTGGAAGGAGATAAGACTCCTAAGGACAAAACTACAGAAGAAAAGAAACATTTGTCTCTGGCAAGAGACACTGCACAAACTGTTCAAAAGTTTCTAAGCCAAGAAACTTTAGAGATTGATGAACCGGAGCTTCTAAAAGGCCCATTCGACTTTGACTCTCTCTCTCCGGTACAGACAATGAAGATAGCTTCATTTGCAAATGCTAAGGCAAATGAAAAACTCCTAAAGTCTCATATGGAAGACTGTGAGTTGATAGAGGCTGCTTCCGGAGTGCTTGAAAAGATCATGCCATCAATCCAAATAGATCCGACAGCCTCCTCTTCCGGTAATCTCAAAACCTTAGTCAGCAGTGTTGATACACATTTTGATTCTCTAGAAAAATCAGCTGAAGAAAAGGTCTGGAAGGAATTTTTGGATAAAAGATTTTCAGAAGTATTAGGATTAATCTCTAACGATAGGAGAAATATGAGTATTGGAATAAAGAGCTTAGAAAATGCTCTTAAGGATGGCGGTGATATTTACAAATTTTGTATCTCCTGGTCAAAGGCAACAGTAGAAATAGATAAGAAAATAAAAGCGGAACAGGACAAACTACAAAGTTTGTCTCAAAGTTTTGATCCTCTCTCTTCCATAGTAAATCAAGAATGTCAAACTATTGCAATCACAAATGCAATAAAGAACTTTGAGAAGGAAAGGAAGAATATCACTAACCGGATGGGAGAACTTAGAAGGATTATAATCCCTAAGTTAGAAATTATGCATGAGGCCATCAGTGATGCTCAAACTACCGCCCAAACAAATGATCCGACAGATCTCAAGAGGGCAGAAGCTTTGCATTTTTGTTGAGTGGTCACATTTCAATTTTGGATAGAATGAAGCAAAGTTGGGCTACAGAACTGATCCAACTGAAGACATCTTTTGCAGACATTCTTCAGTTCATGTGAGTATGTAAATATGCGGCTATGTATAGAAAATTTTTGAAAATTTTGGTGTGCGGACCTCACCCTTTGCCATTGATGTCAAAGGGGGAGTGAGGAGCAGTGAAAAATGAGGAATCCAACTAAGGGGGAGTTCCAGAAATTGTATATAAAGATAGAGCATCAGCAAAGGGGGAGCATAGTGTAAACACTTAGTCATTTTTTCACTAAGTATTGCCATCAATGCCAAAGGGGGAGATTGTTGGCAAGAGACACTATATGGATTCATGGTTGTTGTCATTGATGGCAACAAAGGTCATCCCACATATCCGCAAGTCATGGTGTGCCTCTACCGGAAGTCAAGACGAAGAACTGTTATGGTCCGGTGAACAAGAACAGAGCATGTGGCAAGGTCCGACAGATTGGTCCGGACCTCTCAGAGGAAGTGTCTTGGTGTAGTGCGGATTTGGGGAAGTCAAGAGGACTACCTTGAGTAGTATATTCCAAGGATTTAGCCTCCGGTGATGGACAAAGAAAAAGATATGAATAGCTGAGTACCAGATTCCTGAAAGACAATGAGAACAGAAGGAAGAACTGACTGACAGAGCATCAGAATCTTTTCCGGATATGTTACTGTTGATGGTAAAGGTTGTGAAGGCATGAATCATGTTTGGCCAACATGACTAATGATATCTACAAGTATATGCTTGATCTGCATTGCTTGGTGAGCAAGGATTCAGTCGACAGAACAGAGCTTGTAAGAAACCAGACTGTTCCGGATGCCGACTAGAAAGGTGATGAAATTACTTGTGCGGATATATATAGAGGATCGATTTAGTTGTGAAAGAAGTGATTGTGTGATAGTGTATGCGAATAAGTACAGATCAGAGCAGAAGTAGTAAGAAAGATCCGGTATGTGAAAAGATAGCAGAATAAAGAACAGAGGAAAGATGAAGTGCAGTAGATCAGTGTACTGAGCCTAACTGGAACTGAACCCTAGCATATGTAGGTACTTCCAATCAGTTCAAGTATTGTATAACATTCTTTGTAGACAGTGTGTCTCCTTGTAGGCAGTGGGCCTCTTTGTGAGCAGTGTGCTCGAGTAGTGAGCCCTAATTGGCAAGTGCCATTTTTGTAACTCCTTATTCTTCTAACAGAGAATAATCTTTGGGTTAATCACCCCGTGGTTTTCTCCCTTAACCGGGTTTCCACGTCAAAAATACTGTGTCATGTGTTTCTCATTTCATGATAATGTTTGTTTGTTTAACTCAATGCTGCTTTGCTTAATAAGAAAGTTCAAAAGAAGAAACAATTAGGATAACTGATTCACCCCCCCTCTCAATTATCAACACAACTATATCCTATCTTGTTGCTTGATTAGAAAACTGAAATGTTGAGGATATTGAGAAAATTACTAAAGATCAAGGGATGCAGATCATATGGTAGTTTAGAGGATTGTGTGAGGTAGCTCCAGTCAGGATTTGAGAGGTTCGCATAAAGATTTGAAGAAACTATGGCCATCTGAGTAGAACTAGTTTTGCAGTATTCAAAAGAGACAAAGCAACATAGAAGTGATCTGGATCTTTTTGGATATGTCAAATAGTGATCTGTGGATCTAGAGACATGTTTGGGAAGTCAGTGTGTATCATCCATTCAAGTGGTTCATGGTTTGAAGGTCCACAAGCAATCTCTCTAAGATGACAGTCATGGTAGATAGTATTCTTAAGGTTACAAATGAAGATGCAAGTGATTCTGATGTTTTGGAGGAGTGCAGATGTTTTTATTGAGTTCATTGTGCTTGTGGAGGTCTTTGGATCATGTGACTATTGTGTTGGAGGTCCACATTGAAGTTTGAGCCTGTCAAAGAAGATTTCCTTCTTGATGTTGTTTTTGTTCGAAGTCTTGGCTGACCAGAAGATTCTAGCATGTTACGGATGTTGTAAAAGAAATTCTCTGAAGCGTGGCATGTTGACAAAGAAAGATTTGAGTCTCAGTTATGTTTTGATGACAACTTAGTGATTCACATTAACTTAGTTGTTTGGTGTGTCGACCTTGATGTTTATTCTAAGGATGATGAAGTATATAAAGGAGTGTAGTTGAGTTGTGGAAAATCATCCTTGAGCGAAAATAATAAATTTGAAGAAAGGATCAGGAGCAGAGCAAAGAAGTGGAGAAGTAGAAGATCAAAAGCAGAGTAAGTGAAAAGTTAGTGAAGAAGAGTTTGGAAGAAGAACATAAGTTTTATGAGCATTCAATGAAACTGAACTAGGCATGAAGTAGATGATATTTCTTAGTTAATTATTTTTGTGTTAAAACTTAAATTTCTTGTAAGCAGTGAGCATCTCTTTTGAGTAGTGAGCTCTAGGTAGTGAGCCTGAAGGCAAGTACCTTCCCATTATTTTTAAGTACTTTTAACAGGGTACGAATCTTGTGGGCTAGTACCCATCGTGGTTTTTCCCTTAACCAGGTGTCCACATCAAAAATCTTGGTATCAAATGTGTTGATTATGTTTCTGCTTATGTGATGTTGTTTCATACTTTAATGTTTACATCATTAATCAATTTGCAAATTGTGAAAGAAGATTGAAAGAGAGAAAAGTTTAATTTTGGGACAACTGATTCACCCCCCTCCTCTTAGTTGTTTGGTCTAATTCAAACAGCTTCATGGTGACTTGTTTCTCTCAGGTTGAAGAGTTGTTTCAGGGTATTGTCAACAAGGTTTGTCATATGTGAAGAAGATGTCTACAAGCTTGCTTCAGGATTGTTATTTTTGTCATCATAGGTCATCATAGGTTCAAAGGGAAGATAATAGGATAATAGGAGTTTATGTCTTCATTATTATACTGTGCTTGAACAAAATCTTCATAATGTAATGTGATTGTAAATGTTATGATCAAGCTTTAACATCTTTCAGTGGAGTTAAATAATAGAGGGAGTACCTTATCCTTTGTCATTTGATGACAAAAAGGTGTTGAGTTGTTAATGCAAACATACTTGTCATTCTATACACAATGGTTCTTCATAGTGATTATCATTGATGTAAAAAATGTGTTTCATGAAAAGGGTTTTGTCATTCTTCATTGTTCAGTTGATGTGGATGCATTAAAATATTTTGAATGGATGCTCATATGTATTCATGTTGTTTTGGAGGATAAGGTATTTAGAGTATGTTTCAAGTGATTGTTCTCACTTGACGAGATACGGTTTAGTTGACATGTCTTATTTTTCATCCTGGTCAATCAATGATGTTGAGAGTTCATAGTGCTATGATTTGTTAGTTTATCAAGTTGGAGGTTAAAGATCATGGTATAGTCACCTTATGTAGAGTGATTGGTTGATCATCTCATTTGATGGTGTTTAAGATGTCTTCATAATGTTCAGGATGCTTTCATATTCATGATCCTCATAGTATACAAAATCTCAAGAGTAGTTTGATTCTCATTTCTTATGCTTCATAAACATGGTTGTTGGTATTACTCATGTTGATAAGATGTCATACTCAAGATTAGAGGTTGAGATCCTTTAGGGTGTTGAAATAGTTATGTTGTTAATATCATCAATATGTGTTGATCATATCATGTTATCAGATGTTGTACTTAAATGCAGACATTTAGTCAGGTATATAATATAGAGTGTTGTGTTCAGTGGCAGAGGTTTAGATGTTTGGTGAGTCACAATGGTGTGGTTAGTTGTTGCTGACTCAAAGGCACTATGATTGGTATTCATTCACCTTCTTTGTGCTTTATTTCTCATCCAATCATTTCTAGGTCTATGTTAAATGTTGTGTTGTTACTGCATTGTCTATAACTGGTCATGTATCCACAATGTCATAAATCTCTTCTATGATGAGTTTCTAGGTTTAAATTTGTTGGAAACAAGGCAGATAACTAAGAGGGGCGGGTGAATTAGTTATCTCAAAATTTCCTTAACTTTCTTCTCTTTTGTTATCTTAATATTTAGTGTTGCATCAAAACATGAAAGCATATGTAATCATAAGAACAGAAATAAGATCAACACACATAACACAAGGATTTTTACTTGGAGAACCTGTTAAGGGAAAAACCATGGGGTGACTAACCCAAGATTGTATTCTTTGTTAAAAGAATAAACTAGTACAAAATGACACTTGACAATTAGGGCTAACTGCCCTAGCACACTGCTCACAAGAGGCACACTGCCTACAAGAGACTCACTGTCTATAGAACTTACAAAAGATAATCAAGTGTTTGAACTAATGAGAAGCATCTGCAAATGTAAGAGTTTAGTTCCAGTTAGGCACATATGCTGATCTGATGCACTTCATTCTTCCTCTGTTTAATGTTGTTGCTCTGTCACATACCAGACTTGAAATGTAGTTCTCACACTTATCTCTACCTATCTTCGCACTTTATTTCATCACTTGTTTCCACCACACACCTACATATTGGAATCCATCTGGTATATATATCTGCATCAAGGATTTCATCAACTTTCTAGTCGGCAACAAGAACACTCAAGATATTTGCATGTTACTAATCTGTCGGCTAAATCCATGATTGATTTGTGATGCGTATCAAAAACATAGGCATAGAAGTCATCAATCATGTCGGCCAATAATGTATAATCCCAAAAGTTGCTTGATCAATACCTTTTACTCATCCGGATTGAAGTCTGATACTCTATCGGTCAGTTCTTTCTCTATCTGCTCTGCCTAATTGGAAACCAACACTCAGATGCTCATATCTTTTTCACGCTTTATCACTGGAGGCTAAATCTCTAGAATATAGTAGTCATGATACCCCTATTTGAGAGATTTGGACATGTTTGTTGGACCTTGTTACATACTCTATTCTTGTTCACCAGACCAAAACATTCTTCAATCTAACTTCTGGTAAAGACATACTATGTACTGCAGATGTGTGGGATAGACTTTGTTGCCATCAATGACAACACTTATGAAGCCACACAATGTCTCTTGCCAACAAATTTATCATATTATTCTCTTAGGGTTTGCATATTCTAGACTTAATTCCTTAAACTCCTTAAGTTCCTTAAGACTCATATCTCATGTCATTGACCATCATACAAGTCTTGCATGTTTCTTTTAACTTTCTATTGACTTGTTATCAAAAGTCATAGTCACTTAAGTGACTTGCTAAAGGGGGATTTACAACATGTGTTTACCAGCCCCTCCTCCCTCCTCTACCTTATACACTAGTCACCTATTATGCATCAAGGGGTAGAGTTTAATCAAAGGCTTCTTTTAAAGTTTTGATGGGTGCAAAGATCTTTATCAATGGATGATATTCAAACTTGTCCTCCTCACCTCTTTGCAACTATTTTGATGGCCTCTGGAATGTCATCTCCTTATAACTATAGTTAAGATGGCTTTTAAAGGCTATATTTAGCCATTTCAAAAGATATTTTGTGGGTGATATTTAAAAGTATTTTTTTAAGGAGATTTTGTTTCTATTCTTGATCTCCCTCTCATGCATTGAAGATAAAAAGGAGTGAATTTTTTTATTTTTTTCTAAAATAAAAAGAGGTGCTTTTAGTAGCTTTTTAATTGCTTGTTATGACAAACTAAGAGGTGTTTTTAAATGATTTTTTTTAGAGAACCTTCTTTTCATCTTCTTGCAGATAATAGAGTTTGGAGTGGATTTGAAGATGAAAATAATTTTTATTTTTCTCTCAAAGGGAAGATTGTTTAAGATTATTTTTGCAGATTAATGGATATTTGAAGAAGATTTATGCAGAGGAAATGAAAATGTAGTGGTTTTTAATAAAAGAGATGGTTTTATTTTTTGAAAATGAGAGATGGAATATGGAGAGAAGAAGGAAATGAAAGGTGATTTCATTTATATTGTAGGTGCTTGTGAATTGATTTTTTGAGAAAAAATATGCAACATTGAAGACATAATTTTTGTGAAGTGTTAGATATATTATTGTAGGAATGACATATGTAGTAGAAGATATGTTTTGGTAGAAAATTATGTTATGAGATGTGTGGTTTTTGAAGACAAAAAGAGAAGGGGCAGAGAGAATGTTTTGTCTGAGAATTGCGAAGTATATGAGATTATATTGCAGGTGATTCAAGTACATTGAGAAGACATTATGGAGTACATATGCAAAGCAATTTGATTTCCAGACTAAGAAAGAATGATATGTGGTTATGAGCATTGTATTGAAACAAAGAAACCCTCTAATTTTTTTTACCTAAAGTTGTATATTTTGCCAGTGAGGCATATTGTAGCCAGTGAGGCTTGTATGGTCAGTGAGACCTATTCATTAGCTAGTGAAGCTCTTTAATTGGTGGTTTTCATGATTAAGCTAGTGAGGTAGTTTAGAGTGGTTTTTCATCCCTTTAAGGGTTTTCCACTCATCAAAACCTGTGTCATGTCTTCTCTTTATGCTTGATTATATTGTATCTATTTGGTCATCCTTATTTAATTTTTATATTCTAGTTTGCATATCATGATGACTATGTCTTAAATGAGTTCCTTTGCACAAGATCTTTGAGTTAAGTTTTGACTTGTTAAATTTCATAGACAACTGATTCACCCCCACCTCTCAGTGGTTTTGTACTCCAACAAATAGTCTTTTTCTTATGTGAAAGGTGTTTGTAGAGTTTAAAATGTTGAATGCCTTATATGAATGTTTATAATTAATGTAATAATTAATTCCTACATAATACATTATATCTATGTGTAGTATTGGGTGATAAGAAGTATGAGGGATGAAGGAGGTGATAGGTTGGGAAAGAGGCACAAAATAGAAAATATAATAGAACATATACATGGGCATGGATGAGTAGATAGATTGAGGTATAGACATAGCATAAAGTTGGTGGATGATTTAGGGATGATAGAACTACTAGTTCAAGTAGTGATAGGATATGACTAACAAGAGTAGTGATAGGTTGGGTAGTGGTGGTTGGGATACATGCATGGAGATAAGGCACATCTTGAGAAGGGTAAAGTTAGGAGGAAGACAATATTGAAAAGGGAAGGTGGAGAAAGGATAAGTATTATGTGGTGGTATGCTAGTAGAAGGAGTAACAGTAAAAGAGGGAGATGCAATAGATGAATAAATTTTATCAGTAATTACCTGTAATATATCTAATACATATGGCTTTTGATGAGAATATTATTAATCATATTGGCTAGTTGTGAGGGATTTCCAACATTAACTAAAATAGAAAGATCATTTATAAAATCATTATTGTCATCTAGCTTGTTCTCAAAATGAGCATCATAATAGTTCTCAACCTTATTATTCTGAGTTGCCATATTAGGGGTTAGAAAAAAAATCCTTCTCAATGGAAGATTAGGATCACAAGTAGCTCATGGCATGAACAAAAGATAGGAAGATAAAGCTTAACAATTCACTTCCAATTTTAAAGATAAAAAATAATAATTGTATATTACATCTAAAGTGAGACCCTAAAGAGGCAATCAAGGGTGGGTAAAAGCAATAGCACAATACAACAAAATTTAACCATGACAGGAAAGATAAAGCAATGTTGTATAAATATATAAGAGCAAAAATTATTGAAAGATTTAGAAAATGATAATTTAATTAAAAAATATTGATCTAAAAATTTAAAACAATTAATGTGTTAACCATAAAGAAATATCTTGGGGTGGTGTGAGATTAGTCAAATTTAACAAAAATGTAAAAGGAAAATAATCTTTCCCTAAGATTAATCTAGGATAATCCAATAAGATCATTATGGAGTAAAAAGTCATCTCATGCCTTTTTACTTCCTAGTTTAGCTCCTAGGTCCCCGTGTTAACATAATACAAGTTTAATACTCATCTTGGAGCAATTCCCCCAAAACCCATGTCAAATGGGACTTAGGGGCCCATTCTAAACCTTAAGCATGACAAAATTAGCATCTTGGGACTTGGGTGTCTGTGCCCAAGTCCAACCTAATTTGTCGGGATAAAAATTAATGCATGTTAGTTAGGGCCCTCTCAAAACTGTTGGGAATTAAGGTGTCTCAACCTTGGTAACTTTCTGTCATTTAATTTTTACTATGGTAATTAATTTTTACTATGCAATAACTTTCTCGTTTATCGTGCTTCGTCATCTAGTAAATCAACATGGTGACTTGTCAGTGATTGGGAGGTGATATGGAAGGTGACAAGGAAGTTGATTTTGTCCTCATATGGGGGATAGGCATCCCATCTTGTGGGTGAGTGAGAGATCATGATGGGGCAAACAGTGGCAATGGAGAAAAAACTTGTTGGATGAAAAAAGTGCAAACATTTAAACTAATATTTAGATTTGGATGGAAAGGGTGTTAATATTTCTAGCTCAAATATGGATTGCCTCCAAAAATACCTTGGGATTACCTCATATTTAGGCAAGTGGGAGTCCCAAAACTTGCCAAAGAAACTTGACAAACCACCCATTTAGTTTTATCCTAAAAAATTTCACAATTTCATCATTGAAGTGGACAGAAATTTTTGTGACTAAATTTAATCAAATGAAAAAGGTTTATAGAGGAAGCTATTAATACTCTAAAAATATAATATATGCCTCATAATAATTTTAATAGGTAATTATTATTAATTTTCTACATACGCTATATCAAATTTCCTGATAGATATACATATTGAAAAACATCCATAAATTTCAACATATTAATCCTTTTTTAAATACAAAAGATGCATCACATTCTAGGATTTATTGGGTATAGATTAAAAACAATTTTTTATTTTCATATATTTTTTACCAAGTTAGGTTGGCTAGAACATTAATTTTTAATATTTTAAAAAAGTCACAGTAAAAAAATCATAAATAATTATTTATTTACTTAAAAATTCAAAAAACTATGTGTCACATCCGCTCATGTGTCCTTTACTTAAATCCAAATCATGGAGGAAAAGTATTAACTTTTTCTCATACTTAGGTTGGCCAGAATGGCATATACTTTTTACATTTTTCTAAAAAATTTCGTAGTGCTACATTAAAATATCCAATTTTCCCCAAACTATTTTTAAAATTTTCAAAAAAACGTAGTAGCCCATAAACCACTTTCAATTTGTTACAACTTTTATTACTATCGTATTTCTATATTATGTAGATAACTCATTCAATTTTGGACATAATGTTACTTAAGTCTATTTTACACATTTACATTACCACTTAGGGGTAGTGTTTGGTCTATCATGATCCTGCACTCACCCTTGTGGTAGAGGTTTTCTGCCATGTGTCAGCATCTTGTGGTGTGTAAGGGGTTATAACACATAAGTCTTATAATAGATTCCTATGATAGAATCTATGATACATAAGAGTCAAGAATGGAAGATTCTATGATAGGTGAAGACAAGTGTCGAAGAGTGTTGCAAGTATGTGCCTAAACGGTGTTGTCATTGATGTCAACATATCAATGTTGTCATTGGTGTCAACTATGCTATTGATTTTGATGCTTGCTTCTTTGCTTATGTAATGTGCAAGTGATCCTGATATTGAGTTTCCAAGTGCTTTTGAGAAACTTTGCTCCTCCAGTGAAAACAATGCATAGAAGAGTATCTTTGTTTACAACAGAACAGTCCAATAGTTTTTTCCGCATTTCGTACAGAATGAATATCCTTGTTTGTGGATTGGAAGTTATATATAGGCATGTCTGAAGATGCTATGTTCCAAGTTTGAGCCTCTGGTATGAAGATTTAAGAGAGTTATGTTCACAGAATAAAAGGAGTTTTGAGCCTCCAGTATGAAGATTTGAGAGAGCAAATGAATACATGAAAGAGTTAAGAAAGAAAATCAGGAAGCTTAAGAAAACAAGAAAAGAGGATGATGAAGAATTCATATTAGAAAATGAAGAATTCATATTAGAAAATAAAGAAAAAGTAAGAATTGAGGAATGTCTGAAAGACAAAACTAAAGACTGCATAAAGATTGAAAAAGAAGTTCTGGATCTGAAAGCTGATCTGAAACATGCATGGGCTCAAGGAGACCAACTTAGTGTGAATGCTGCCAGATTTGATAGACTAATGACAAGTCAAAAAAATCTTGATGAAAAATAAAGTAAGAGAATTGAGAAAGGTGAAAGTTCTAGAGCAGGTCAAGAGAAGAATTCTGAGGATAAGGAGGACAAAGGAAAATAGATTCAGGATCAAATGAATAGATCAAGAAGACCACTAGTCAGACAACCAAATGCTCAAAGGTATCCATCCTTAAATGGTTATTGTAATGCATGTAATAATTTTGGTCATAAGGCTACTCAATGTAGGAGTAGAATGAATCAAAATGTTCCATCTTCCTCCATTCAATGTTTCACATGCAATCAAGTTCGTCATAGAGTTGTTGTATGTAGAAGTAAAGTGATCCAGAATTCTATTAGGTGTTATACATGCTAAAATATGGGACATAGGGCTAATGAGTGCAGAAGTAAAATAAGAAATGGTTATGGCGGGGATATGATAGTTAAATATTTTAGTCGCTACTATTATTTATGCAACAAATTTGGGCATAAAGCTAACCAATCCAAATCCAAAGTGAATGGAAGAAATACTAGCTAGAGAAATGTTGTGTGCTACAATTGCAATGGATTTGGACATGCCTCTAAGTTTTGCAAAAGTAAAAAAATGAAGAAGGATACTCAGGAAGGACTGAAGAAACCAATGGATAAGGTTGATTCGATAGAAGTCAAGAAGAAGATGGACAAGGTTTGGGTCAAGAAGGAAGTAAATGAAGTCAAAGATGGGTCTGCGCTAGACTCTGGTGTAGATACTTCCTTCAGGAAGTGAATTGGATGCTTTGGCTCAAGGCGAATCTTATTGAAAATCTTTTCTCCCTTGCCAAAGGATTTATGCTGATGCCCCAGCATAAAGAGACAAGGTAAATAATTAACAACAAAAGTCTAAGTCAGAATAAAGACTATGATTGTGAAGGATAAACGAAGAGTTGTGCAAAGTAAGAAGTTTGCTATGCAAAAACTTAATCAAGAAAGAAAATATGTTATGAACTTTGGCCAAGTTCAAGTTACCGTGTTCTAGTAATTTAGTCTGTATTGGTCCACTGTTAAAGATACTACTCTGCAGTTCTAGCATATGGTCATTGATCATTGGAACTACATATACATCTAGAAGTTTATCTAATTTGGATAATTAGTTTGTGAGTAATGAGTAATAGAAATTCAGGTTGATAGAACAAAATTACTCTCAGTATAGAGTAGTTTCCATGATGTTTGAAAATAATTCATGAACTTAGAGGCAATTGGATATGAACAAGTTGAATTTTCATGCAGTGATGAAGAAAAAGAAAAGAAAGTGCTAGATGAAGAAACTCTGGAAAGGATTACTAAGACCCCTAGGATTTGTGCAAAAGCATCATACTGAAGATCAAATCTTTGGTGACTGACAAGAACAAGGGTTGCAAAAGAACATACTAAGAAGAATCAGACATGGGAACATGTGCCTAGGTTTGTGGATAAGAATGTGTTTGAAGCAAAGTAGGTTTTTAGAAATAAGTGGAATGAAAGTGGAAAAATGACCAAAGAAGACATTGTTTTACCCAAACCAATGATAGGTACCTCTTAGGGGGAGTAGCTAGATGTTACTGATATGATTTTCTGATAAAGAGTAGTAAGTGTTGCAGTATGTTGATAGATTAATTTCAGTGTGATCAGAGCAGTAGAGTGCAAGTATGTGCCCTTTTCCATTGATGTCAAAGGGGGAGAGAAATCATGTGAAAAACTCAAGAGGAGAAAGAGTGCAGATGTATAAAGAGAAAGGGGGAGAAGGTAATCAATGCCCAATCTTCTCTTGATGGTCTTTACAATTTTTCACATCATATCTTGCCATCAATGACAAAGGGAAAGATTGTTGCAAGTATGTGCCTAACTGGTGTTGTCATTGATGTCAACATATCAGTGTTGTCATTGGTGTCAACTATGCTCTTGATTTTGATGCTTTCTTGTTTTCTTATGTAATGTACAAGTGATCCTAATTTATTGAGTTTTCAAGTGCTTTTGAGAAAATTTGCTCCTCTGGTGAAAATAGTGCATAGAAGAGTATCTTTGTCTATAGCAGAACAGTCCAATAGTTTGCTCTACATTTCTTGTAGAATGAATATCCTTGTCTATGGATTGGAAGTTATTTATAGGCATGTCTGAAGATGCTATGTTCCAAGTTTGAGCCTCTGGTATGAAGATTTGAGTGAGTTATGTTCACTAGAGTAAAAAGTACTTTTTTTGTACATTCAGTGGTGACAGGGAGAAAGTATTTTGCTTTGCATTCCTCCACATTGAAGTATTATGGTTTGCAGTTCTAGTAAAGTCAATAATGATGATAAGTGCCTTCAACTCTAATGGTTCATGATTTGGTTGTGTGTGAGCCATCTTTTCTTTATGATAGTGGATAATAGTTATGTTCAAGTGCTCTGAATTGAAGAATCTTCTTGACAAAGTGATTAGAGGTTGTGCGGATGTTCTTGGTGATTACAATATGCTTATGGATGTCTCTTGATCATTTTCCTACCTTTGGATTGGTCCGCAAAGAGAAATTTGGATCATAGATGAAGACTATTCTTAGAAGACTTAGGGTTAACACCAGTCTTGGCTGACTTGGTTGTTTTCACTACCTGCAAAGATACATCCAAGATTGTGGAAGTGTTTTGTGGTGTGGAAGATTATACTTGAGTCGTAGCTAAGGCATAACATGATCTGCATACATCTTTATCTTAGAAAATTTATTTTAGGTCTAGACCTATTTATATGTATGTTTGTAATGCTAACCTTGGATATTGTTCCAATGTTTGATGAATGTAATTCTCACCTTGATGTACATTCCAAGGTTGACGAATTGTATAAAAAAATGTGATGTAGTTGCGAAAAAGATGCTCGCTTGTAAAAAATGTGAAGATAAGTAAAAAGGTGTATGAAGAGAAGAGTAGAGGAGTTATATTGTGCTTCAATGAAACTAAACTCACACATGGAGTAGATGCTATCACATCAGTTCACAAATCTTTGGCAATGAGCCCTAACTATTGCAATGAGCATGTTGGGTAGTGAGCCCTAAGGTAGTGAGCCTCTATTTTTCGGTATTGCTATAACAAATTTATCTTTGTGGGCTAACACCCACCATGGTTTTTCCCTTATAGGGTTTTCCACATAAAAAATCTGGTGTCTCATGTGTTGATTATCTTGTTGTGTTGAAGTTTATTATTTCATGCTTTCATGATTAATCTGAATAATAGTAAACAAGTGTTTGATGTGTTAATGTTCATAAGTGGTTAAAGTTTTGGAGAAAATTGATTCACCCCCCTCTCAATTGTTTGGTGCATTTCAACAAAGAGCATCTTTGAGGAAGGCATCTTTGGGCACCCAAGTTGGGTTCTGACATGTTGTAAGAGGAATATGGTATTTTTCAGGTAGTTATGACAGATTTTCTTATAGTTGTAAGAGCTATCATGTATGATGGATTCTATGACAAATGTAAGGTGTGTAAGAGCATCTGTCATAGCCTATTCTTGGGTGGAGTGCCCCATCTTGTAAAGGACAAAGTCGCCATGTGTATTGGATGTAAGAGAGGTTTCTGTATGTAGGACAAGTGTCCATGAGTGGGTGAAAAAAGCCATGTGACCAAGATGGATGCCCATCTCTAGAAGATTCCTCCTTTATGCCTTGTAGCTCTATAAAAAAGGTGTTTCGAGTTGTACTATGCATAGTTTGACTGATAGGTATTGTTATGATGTCAGAATAACTTTAAAAATGATCCTTGAAGACTCTTGAGAGCTTGCATTTCTAGTGTGTTGTAAACATTCTTTATTTTGATAATACATTGTGCAAGTTTTGGAGTGTGGGGTTTTTCTCCCAAAAGGGTTTTCCCCATGTATATATTGTGTCTCTCTCTGTCTATGTGTTGTGCTTGTGTTTATTCTCTATATACACACCTATAACTGTAAAGGTTTAAAAAGAATTTGCACTTTACTTTCCTCATTAGATCAGTGTAGGAAGCATTTCCGCATACCTTGCTTCCTTTTAGTTGGTATCAGAGCTTGATTATCTTTGGTCCTAGTTGTTGGGTATGGGTTTTTTGAATTGATCTTCAATTGAGTGGGAGTCTATGTAGAGTATTTTGTAATCTTGTTGCAGGAAGGAGATGGCAAGCACATTTAGAAGAATAGAGTTGGAGAAGTTTAATGGCTATAATTTTGAGTTGTGAAAACTTTAAATGGAAGACATGCTTGTTGATAGAGACCTATGGGAAATGATTTTTGGTACAAAACCAATGGCAATGGCTCAAGTTGATTGGGATCCCAAGGATCAGAAGGCTAAGGGTCTTGTGAGACTCTGTCTAGCTAACTCTGTCTTGCTGAATGTCCATGAGGAGAAGACTGTGAAAGAACTATGGAAGAAGATAGGAGATGTTTATCATGCCAAATCTCTAGTGAATGAGCTATTCTTGAGGAAGAAGCTATATTCTCTAAGGATGGAATATGGAGGATCTATTGCAGATAACCTGAATGCCTTTAACATGCTAGTTGCATAGTTGACATCTGTTGGTGTGAAGATGGAGGAGGAGGATTATTGTATGACCTTGCTTTGTTCCTTGGTAGACTCTTGGGATCATCTTGTTATGTTCATTGGGAGAACTACAACCACTTTCAAGATGGATGAGGTGGTGTATTTGTTGTTATCTAAAGAGATGCAGAGGAAGTCATCTAAGTCAGCCAAAGAGGCTCTTGCAGTTCATGGAAAACCCAAGGAGAAAGTGAAGAAGGACAAGAAAGATGAGAAGGGAAGATCCAAATCTTGTGGGAGATCCAAATCTCCTAGATATTCCAAGGCACTTTGTTGGAATTGTGGTAAATCTAGGCATTTCCAAAAGGAATACAAAGAGGAGAAAAAGGAAAAGAAGAAGAATGTCTCAGATTCAAATTCTGACAAGTCACAAGATGATGGTGATGCTTTCATTGCTTCCTTGGCCACCCATGCATTTGAAGATGTGTGGCTTATTGATTTTGGTGCTTCTTTTCACATGACCTTGCATCAAGACTGATTTACAAAGTATGAAGAGTTTGATGGTGGAAGAGTGTACCTAGGTGACAACTCTCATCTGAAGATAGTTCACCACAGAAGAGTCTCAATTTGATTCCCTGATGGACAAGTGAAGAGGATCTCTTGGGTTATGCACATCCCACGCTTGACACAGAACATGCTTTCTGTAAGTAAATTGAATGATGCATGTGCACACGTTGTCTTCTCGAAACAAGGATGCAAGATGACTAGAGGAGCTATGGTGCTTGCAAAAGATACTCGAAGAGGTACTTTATTTCAGCTGGAGGCACGTACTTCTTAGTACAGTAGTGCATTTTGGGAAGCTAAGGGTGCTCATGCTTTGGAAATGAGACTTCCTGCTGAGAAGACAATGTTATGGCATAAGAGACTTGATCGCATCAGTGATAAGGGTCTTAGAGCCCTGAAAAATAAAAAACCTCATCCAGGGATTAGATGATTGTAATCTTCATTTTGACTTTTGTGAACATTATATATATGGAAAGCATAACCATGTTCAGTTTTACTCGAGTTCTCATAAGTCTTGTGGTGTGTTGGATCTTATTCATTTTGATGTGTTTGGTTTGGTTAATGTTTCTTCAACCTCTAAATATATTTATTTTGTGTCATTCATTGATGATTATAGTAGAAGGACATGGGTTTATTTCATTAGGAGCAAATATGAAGTCTTTAGTTTGTTCAAAGAGTTTAAGGCTTTTGTAGAGAATCAAAATGGTAAAAAGATTAAGTGTTTGAGAACTGACAATGGTGGTGAATTTTATTTGATGGAGTTTGATAAGTTCTATAAAGAACATAGGATTGAAAGACGTAAAACAACTTCATACGCCCCTCAGTAAAATGGAATTGTAGAGAGGATGAACATGACACTGATGGAGAAGGCTAGGAGTATGCTTAGTGGATCTAGCCTCGAATAGATGTTTTGGACTAAAGTTGTTACCACTGCTTGCTACCTGGTAAACAGGTCTCATACCTCAGCTCTTGTTGGTAAGATACCCATGGAGGTGTAGTCTAGTAAGAAGCCTTCATTAAGACATCTTTGTGTTTTTGGTTGTGAGGCATATGCTCATGTGCCTAGGGAGAAGAGGTCAAAATTGGAGAACAAGGCTATTAAGTGTATCTTCATTGGCTATGGTGCCAGTGTGAAAGGGTACAAGATTTGGGATCCTATGGCTAAGAAAGTGTTGTATAGCAGAAGTGTTATTTTTAGAGAGCTAACACCTTCTCCTATTGTTCTACATCCATAAGAGAAAGAAAAGAAAGAGGATGTGGTTCAATTTCCTTCTACCCCTAGGAAGACTGAACTAAAAGACCCTATGATATCTGATGATGAGGAGAGCTCTAGTAGCTATGAAAGCTTCAAAGAAGAAGAAGAATATCAAACTTAGCCTTTGAGGAGGTCTACATGAATAAGGAAGCAACCTTTTAAGTTTGGATAGTCATTGCTAGATTGTAGTTGTGCTTTTTCCTTGATTACTAACACTGATGAGCCTAGAACTGTGACAAAGGCTATGGTCATCAAAGATGCAGGTTCTTGGAAGGAGGCCATGGAAGATGAGATGGATTCTTTGGAGAAGAATAAAACTTGGGACTGGGTGCCTTTGCCTAAAGGATGGAAACCTATTGGCTATAAATGGGTGTTCAAGAAGAAATTTGGTGCAAATGGTAGTGTTGATAAGTACAAGGCCAGATTGGTTACAAAGGGGTATTTGCAAGTGGAGGGAATTCATTATGGTAAAAGTTTCTCTCCAATTGTAGATATGACATCTATTTGGTTCCTGTTATCTCTTGTAACAGCTTATGACTTAGAAGTGGAGCAGATGGATGTGAAGACAACATTTCTTCATGGTGACTTGGAGGAAGAGATTTACATGTCACAGCTAGAGCATTACATAGAAAAAGTTAAAAGAAATTTTGGTTTACAAGTTGAAGAAGTCTTTGTATGGTTTGAAGCAATCTCCTAGGATGTGGTACCTAAAATTTGATGCCTTTGTGTTGTCTATTGGATTTCTGAGGTCGAAATCAGATCATTGTGTGTACTACAAATTTGACAATGATTGCATTCTCATTATTGCATTATATGTTGATAATATGTTGTTAATTGGGAATGGTAAGATTATGATTTCTAATTTGAAGTCTCAGTTGTCAGCACAGTTTGAGATGAAGAATTTAGGCACAGCTAGATACATTCTAGGAATGGAAATTAGAAGAGACAGAGCAAATAGAAAACTTTGGTTAAGCTACAGTAAGTATGTGAAGACCATGTTGGAGAGATTTATCATGGCAGATTGCAGACCATTGTGTGATCCTGTTTCTTTGGGGACAAAGTTATCTATTAATTATTGTCCAAAGTCTCCTTCTGAGATAGAGGATATGAGCAGAATGCCCTATGCTACTATTATTGGCAGCTTGATGTATGCTATGGTCTATACAAGACTAGACATTGCCCAAGCAGTGGGAGTCATTAGTTGGTTTATGGCTAATCCTAGATGGGTACATTGGGATGTAGTGAAGAGAGTGTTTAGATATTTGTAGAGGTACTTCCAAGTATTTCCTTTGTAATCATAGTTATCCTACAAGACCTCCACATTCTGTAAGTATTTGTAGATTTGTGGATTCTAATTAGGTGGGTGACATTGATACCAGGAGACCCATCAGTGCTTATGTGTTTACTATGTTCGGTGGTGCAATCATTTGAATGAGTAAGTGGAAACATGTGGTCACTTTGTCCACAACAAAAGCTGAGTATATGGCAGCTATTCATGCTTGCAAGGAAGCCATTTGGCTTAAGAGGTTGTGTTCAAATATTGGTGTTAATGCAAGATAGATTACTATCTATTGTGACAGTCAGAGTGCGATTTACTTAGCAAAGAATCCAACTTTCCATGATAGAACAAAGCATATTGATGTACAGTTTTCTTTTGTTCGTGATATGGTGGAAGATGGGAAGGTGATATTGGAGAAGATAGACACTTTGAAGAATGTTGTGGATGCATTGACGAAACCAGTGGGTACTAATAAGTTTAGATGGTGTTCGGAGTCTATGGGCCTCTCAGCCTATAGAAGTTAAAATCCTATTATTTCTTTTTTCTCTTACACGGGGTTTGACAAGTGGGAGAATGCTGGGAATTAAGGTGTCTCAACCTTTGTAAATTTTTGGCATTTACTTTTTACTATGGTAATTAATTTTTACTATGCAGTAACTTTCTCATTTACCATCCTCTGTCATCTAGTAAATCGACATGGTGACTTGTCGGTGACTAGGATGTGATATGGAAGGTGACAAAGAAGTTGATTTTGTCCTCATATGGGGGATAGGTGTCCCATTTTGTGGTAGATGTTTTCTACCATGTGTTAGTCTCTTGTGGTCTGTGTAAGAAGTTATGATGTGTAAGTGTTATGACGGATTCCTATGACAGAATCTATGATGCGTAAGAGTCAAGAATGGAAGACTCTATGATAGGTGAAGATAAGTGTTGAAGAGCATCTTTGAGGAAGGCATTTTTGGGTGCCCAAGTTGGGTTATGACATGTTGTAAGAGGAATGAAAGGAAGCTAGGTGTGTGGAAATTGCTTCCTAAACTAATCTAATGAGGGGAGAGGTATACAAATTCTTTACAACCTTTACAATTGCAACAAGATGAAACTTATATCAGAGATATTACAGAAGCAAACATAAAACAAGAATGTAGATAGAGAGAAGTAGACACAAGATGTATCATGGGGAAAACCTTTTTAGGTGAAAAACCGCACAATCTAAAACCTACACAATGTATTATCTGAAACAGTTACATTTTACAATACACTTTCAATGCAAGTTCTTCCAAGAGTCTTCAAATGTCGATTCTAGAGTTGTTCTGGTAGCATAATAGTACCTATAAAAACACTATATTACTACAACTCCAAACTATGCAATATATAGAGATTACAAGGTAAATATTGGGAGTATCTTGGGATAGGCATCCACCTTGGCCACATGGCCATTATCCCACATCAAAGGACACTTGTCCTTGTTACAAATACATCCCTTACACCTGTTATACATGGTAGATTTGACTTTCCTAGTATGGAGTGCTCCAAGCTAAAAATAGACTATGACGAATGCTCTTACACATCTTATAGTTGTAACAGATTTTCCCAAGATAACAACCTTTAATGTTGTAAGAGAATCTGTCATACAATGCTAAATATAGAATATTCCTATTACAACATGTCATAGACCAACTTGGGCACCCAAAGATTTCTTTCCCTCATGCAAAGATCATCACCAACACTTGTCATCACTTGTCATAGGAATCTCCAAACTTGGCTCTTACGCGTCATAGATTCTATCATATGGAATATTGTCTTCCACATACCACAAGATGCCGACACATGGCATATTAGTGCCACCTCAAATGGGATGCCCAAATCCATGTAGGTTTGACTTGACCATCTAAGTCATATTCCACGTAAGATGACATGTCATGATGCCACCTCAACTAAGTGACCAAACTAAATGTGCAAGTAATTACAACATTAGATGAAAAATTAATATATAAATAAAAAAATAATGCTAGGAATTTGTAAAGGTTGAGACACCTTAATTCCCAGCATTCTCCCACTTGTCGAACACCTTGCAAGAGCCAAAATAAATGACAAGATTTAACTGTTAGGGGCCAAGAGGCCCATAGACTCTGAACACCATCTAAACTTCTCTGTGCCCACTAGTTTTGTCAATGCAACTGCAACATTTTTCAAAGTGCCTACTTTCTCCATTATCACCTTCCCATCCTCTACCATGTCTCACACAAAATTAAACTGTACATCAATATGCTTTATTGTGGTATGGAATGTCAGATTCTTTGCCAAGAAAATCGCACTCTAACTATCAGAACAAATAGTAATTTGTCCTGCATCAACACCAATATCTGAACACAACCTCTTAAGCCAAATGGCTTCCTTATAAGCATTTGTTTCTGCCATATACTCAACTTTTGTCATGGACAAAGAAACCATAGGTTGTCACTTACTCATCCAACTAATTGCACCACTGAACATAGTAAACACATAAGCACTGGTGGATCTCTTGCTATTAATGCCACCTACCCAATTAGAATCCACAAATCCTTGATTACATATAGAATGTGGAGGGACTGTAGGATGACCATGATAACGTAGGGAATACTTAGAAGTACCCTGCAAATATCTAAATACTCTCTTAACTGTATCCCAGTGTACTCATCCAGGATTAGCCATAAACTGACTAAGGACTCTCACTACTTGGGCAATGTCTGGTCTTGTATAGACCATAGCATACATCAAGCTGCCAACAACAATAGTATAAGGTACTCTTCTTATATCCTCAGTTTCAGAAGAAGACTTTGGATAATCATTAATAGACAACTATGTTTCTAATGAAATAGGAATAGTCAATGATCTACAATCTGTCATGTTGAATCTATCCAACACGGTTTTCACATACTTACTCTGGCTTAAATAAAGTTTTATGTTTTCTTTATCTCTTTTGATTTCCATTCCAAGGAAGTACCTGGCTACTCCTAAGTTTTTCATTTCAAACTCTGCTGAAAACTGAGACTTCAAATCAGAAATTATATTCTTACCATTCCTGATAAATGACATATCATCAACATATAGTGTGCAATAATGAGAATATGATCATTGTCAAATTTATAATACACACAATGATATGATTCTTATCTCAGATATCCAATCGACAACACAAAGGCATCAAATTTCATGTACCACATCTTAGGAGATTGCTTCAAACCATACAAAGACTTCTTTAACTCGCAAACCAAATTTTCTTTACCTCTTTCTATGTAATGCTCTAGTTGTGACATATAAATCTCTTCCTCCAAGTCACCATGAAGGAAAGTTGTCTTCACATCCATTTGTTCCACTTCTAAATCATAAGAAGCTCCAAGAGATAATAGGAACTGAATAGATGTCAGCTTTGGAACGAGAGAGAAATTTTCACCATAATCAATTCCCTCCACTTGTGAGTACCCCTTCTCAACCAATCTGGCTTTATACTTTTCAACACTGCCATCTGCACCAATTTCCTTCTTGAAAACCCATTTGCATCCAACAGGTTTCTGACCATCAGGGAAAGGCACCAAGTCCCAAGTTTTATTCTTTTCCAAAGAAGCCATCTCATCTTCCATGGCGTCCTTCTAGGAACCTGCATCTTTCATGTCCATAGCCTCTATCACAATTCTAGGCTCATGAGCATTAGTAAACAAAGCAAGAGCACATCTAGAATCAAGGAATGTATAACCAAACTTCTCAAGTTGCTTCCTGATTCGTGTGGACCTCCTCAAAGGCTAAGGTGGAGGTTCTACTTCATCTTCTAAAATTTTAGATCTACCAAAGCTCTCCTCATCACTAGGTCCAATATCTTCTTTTGGTTCAGTCTTCTTAGGGGTAGGAGGAAACTAAACCACATCCTCTTTCTTTTCTTTCCCTTCTAGCTGTAGAATAGTGGAAGAAGGTGTTAGCTCTGTAAAATAACACTTCTTCTATACATCACTTTTTTGGCCATAGAATCCCAAAGCTTGTATCCTTTCACATAGACACCATAGCCAATGAAGATACACTTAACAGCCTTGTTCTCCAATTTTTAACCTTTTCTCCCTAGGAACATGAGCATATGCCTCACAACCAAAAACATGAAGATGTCTTATTGAAGGCTTCTTACAAGACCACACCTCCATGGGTGTCTCACCAACAAGAGATGATGTAGGAGACCTGTTTACTAGGTATAAAGTAGTGGCAATAGCTTCAGCCCAAAAATTATGTTCAAGGCCAGCTCCACTAAGCATATTCCTAGTCTTCTCCATCAATGTCCTATTCATCCTCTTTGCAACTCCATTTTGTTGTGGGGTACATGGAGTTGTCTTATGTCTTTCAATCCCATGTTCTTTGTGAAACTTATCAAACTCTACTGAACAAAACTCACCACCATTGTTAGTCCTCAAACACTTAATCTTTTTACTAGTCTGATTCTCAATAAAAGCTTTAAACTCTTTGAATTGACTAAAGACTTTAGATTTTCTTCTGAGAAAATAAATCTATGTCCTTCTATTGTAATCATCTATGAAAGATACAAAATATACAGATTTAGAGATTGAAAGAACACTAACAGGACAAAACACATCAGAATGAATAAGGTCCAACACACAAGAAGACTTGTGAGAACTAGAGTAAAACTAAACATGGTTTTGCTTTCCATATATATAATGTTTGCAAAAGTCAAACTTGAGATTACAATCATTTAACCCCTCAATGAGGCTTTTATTTTCCAGGGTTCTAAGACCCTTCTCACCAATGTGGCCAAGCCTCTTATGCCATAACATTGTCTTCTGAGCAAGAAGCTTAACTTCCAAAGCATGAGAAGCCTTAGGTACCCAAAATACACTACTATCAGAATTTGATACAATAGATCTTTTAGTTGCTGGTTCCAATGGTGGGGATGAATTGACTGCAGCTCTTTTCTTTGAGTCAGAAGAACTATTGCATTGTGAAATGCATGCCTCCAGCTAAAACAAAGTACCTCTCTGAGTACCCTTAGCAAGCGCCATAGCTCCTCTAGTCATATTGCATCCTTCTTTTGAGAAGACAACATGCACACTTGAATCATTCAATTTACTTACAAAAAACAAGTCCAGTGCCAAGCCTAGGATGTGTATAACCCCAGAGATCCCCTTCACTCATCCATCATGCAATCAGATTGAGACTCTTCCACAACCAATAATCTTTAGATGAGAATCGTCACCAAGGTACACTCTTCCACCATTGAAATCTTCATACTTTGTGAACTAGATTCAATGTGAGGTCATGTGGAATGATGCACCAGAATCAATCAACCACACATCATCAGATACATGTGTGGCTAGGGATCCAATGAAGGCATCATCATCATCTTGTGACTTGTCAGAATCTAAGTCTGGGACATTATTCTTCTTCTTTTTCTTTTCCTCTTTGCATTCCTTTCAAAAATACCCAGTTGTTCCACAGTTCCAACATAGAGCCTTGGACATTCTGAGAGATTTGGATCTCCCATAGGATTTGGATCTACCCTTCTTAGCTTTCTTGTCTTTCTTTTTCCCTTTCTCCTTCAGTCTTCCATGAACTGTAAGAGCTTCTTTGGCTGACTCAGGTGACTTTCTCCACATCTCCTCAGATAACAGCGAAGACACCACTCCATCCATTTTGAAAGTGGATGTGGTACTCCTGATGGCCATAACAAGATGGTCCCACAAATTTGGTAAAGAACAAAATAGGGTCATACACTGATACTCCTCCTCCATCTTCACACTAATGGATGTCAATTGTAGAACTAACATGTTAAATGCATTCATGTCATCAGCAATAGATCCTCCATCTTCCATCCTCAAGGAATATAGCTTCTTTCATATGAGTAACTTGTTTACCAAGGACTTAGCCTGATAAACATCACCAAGTTTCTTCCACAGCTCCTTCGTAGTTTTCTCTTCATGAACATTTAACACGAATGAATTAGCCAAATAGAGTCTCATAAGACCCTTGTCTTTATGATCTTCGAGATCCTAATCATCTTGGGACATCATCGCTGGTATTATACCAGAAATTGCTTCCCATAGGTCTCTATCAACAAACATGTCTTCCATTTTGAGTTTCCACAACTCGAAATTGTTCCCATTAAAGTTTTCAACCTCTATTGTTCCAGATGTTCCTGCCATCTCCTTCCTACAACAAGATTATAGAATACTCTACACAAACTCCCACTAAATCTAAGATCAGTACAAAAAACCCCTACCCAACAGCTAAGACCAAAACTGGCCAAGCTCTGATACCAACTGAAAGGAAACTAGGTGTACATAAATCACTTCCTAAACTAATATAATGAGGGGAGAGGTATGCAAATTCTTTACAACCTTTACAATTGCAACAATATGAAATTTATATCAGAGATATTCCAACAACAAACACAAAACAAGAATGCAGACAGAAGGAAGTAGACATAAGATGTATCGTGGGGAAAACATTTTTAGGTGAAAACATCCACAGTCTAAAACCTGCACAATGTATTATCTGAAACAGTGATGCAGGAGCATCTAGTGGTGTAAGTGCAATCTTGCATCACCCAAAAAGAAGTTAATTCAAAATCATTGTAGTTATTTTCATTTCTTTCCATAATTAGTGTTTTTGGTTCCATAATATCCAGAATAATAATGTAGGACTTTCAGTTTTTCCAAAACTGCTAAAAATAACAACCTGCCTAATTAGGAAAGTATACCTGCTATTTTTAGAAAGTTTGCATTTGGGCATGTAACGAAGTAAAAACTTCCAGAAAGTTACATAATGGAAATATAAGACCTTTGGCAAAGGAATCAGGCAAAGATCATTTGTGAGCTGAAAGATATTAAAGTTTTTGTTTTTCGAAAAGCCCCTAAAAATTTCTGGAACGAGATATGAGGCACTAAAACTTTCCATAACATCCTAAAAAGTTGACGAAAATCTGTTTACAAATTTTTGGCATGATAGTTCACATCATGAGGTTTTTGGCACTTAAAACGGTTCGTCAATCGGACACCCGGATCAAAAGTTATGCTTCCTGGAAGTTGACCTACTTTTGGAGGGAGTTGCAAAATTTGAAATTTAGCTGGAAGCCACCAAAAAGTGCTATTTATGACTATTTTGGGAACCCTGGGCAGTAGTAGAGTTAAGGAGGCTAGTGTAGAGTCAAGAATAGGTGGGAAAATAGAAACCCTAACTGATTTGGGGTTACAAAAGGCTGAAGATTCTAGAGTCTTGAGGTGGGGAAAGCTGTAATGTGTTGTAGCCAGTAGAGGATTCATCCTCTGATTGTAAATGAGCTTCTATAATGTAATGAGTTAGCCAGTTCAATAAAAGAAAGTTCTATTTGTTGTGTTCAATATCTGTTATTGTGTGTTTTGTGATTTACCCCCTTCATCAAGTGGTATCAGAGCGAGGGTTCCTAAGTGTGTAGACAGATCACCGATCGTGAGGCAGTTTGCACCAGGACCTGAGGTTGTGGGTTTGCTGCGGAGACCAAGATGCCTGCACAAAAAAATTGTGTTGGGAGGAATTCTTTGATGGAAGAGGGTTTTAGAGCCCTACAAAGGCAAATCGATGCATTGCAAGAGGAGCTACGAAGAGGGTTTGAGCCAAGGATAAGAGAAGAAAGTGAAGATGAAGTTGAAGAAGAGCTATCTAAGGAAGAACAAGAAGCTACCGGAGATGTTGCAGAAGTTAGGTTGTTGAGGGCCATTTCAAAGATTGGAAAGAGGCCTAGGATCAAAGTTTCTACATATTCTAGAGATTTGAATCCAGAACAGCTTATTGATTGGATCAATGACATGGAGGAGTATTTTGAGTATGAAGATGTGGAGGACCCAGATCGGGTTAAGTTTGCAAAAACAAAGTTGAAGGGCCATGCCAATATTTGGTGGAAGGAAGTCCAATTAGAGAGGAATAGAAGAGGAAAAGGAAAGATCACCAGATGGGATCAGATGGTGGAGAAACTGAAGAAGCAGTTCATTCCTGTGGATTATGAGATGGAGTTGCTGAAGAAACTGCAAGGACTGAAGCAAGGTAACAAGTCTGTTAAGGAGTATACAAAAGAGTTTTATAAAATTACTATTAGGATAGGCCATGCAAAGCCGAACAAGGAGAAGGTAGCCCATTACATTAATGGGTTGAGGCTGAGTATTCAAGAGGAGTTGAGCCTGGTCAAAATGACCACCATAGAAGATGCTTACCAGTTTTCCCTAAAGGTGGAAGAGAAGCTGAATAAAAGATTTGATAGCAAGCAAAGGGGAAGTGGTCAAGGCAGAAGGACTGGTGGAAGACCCTATGGGGGCCGAAATGAAGATGCAAAGAAAAGTGAAGAAGCTGGTACCAGTCGAAATCAGAGAGGTGATAATACCTACTGCCCTCGTGACCAGAACAATGGTGAGCAAAGAGGAAGAGGAAGATGTAGACCTGGGCAAGGACCTGGAAGAGGAGGTTTTAGAGGAACCTGTTTCCAATGTGGAGAAGAAGGGCATCGAGCATACGAGTGTCTGCAACATCAAGGAAGGATGATTAGAAGAATTGAAGGTAATGCACAAGTTGTACATGTGGATGAAGATGCACAGTCTGAGCACTCTGAAGATGCAGAAAGGGGAGAAACCCTAGCTGTCAGAAGAACTTTGTTGAATGAGAAGAAAGAACCCAATCAACGGAAGAGTTTATTTCATACAAGGTGCAAATGTGAAGGTAAGTGTTGTGATATTATTATTGACAATGGAAGCACTGATAATCTTGTTTCAGAGGAGATGGTTGACAAGTTGAAGTTGACAAGTAGAAAGCATCCACATCCATACCGGATTGCATGGTTACAAAAGGACCATAGAGCTTTGATCAATGAACAATGTTTAGTGATGTTCAAGATTGGTGACTACCATGATGAGGTGCTGTGTGACATCATACCAATGGATGCATGTCATATGTTATTAGGGAGGCCATGGTAGTATGATAGGAGCGCTGTCCATGATGGCCGTGTAAACACATATTCCCTAACAAAAGATGGAGTTTGTCATAAGTTGAAGCCCTTGAAGGAGGTGGAAGAAAAGGTATGTAGCACTGCTAGAATTTGTTTGGTAGATGGTAGGAAATTTTTGGAGGGTATGAAGCATGAGTGTCATTGCTTTGCATTGATTCCTAAGATTAGTCAAGAGAAATGTGAAGATGTACCAGCAGAAGTTTCAGATATGCTGGCAGAGTTCCAGGACATTATCTCTGATAATGTACAAAAAGGTTTACAGCCAGTAGGGAAGATAAGTCATCAAATAGATTTGATACCAAGAGCCAGTTTGCCAAACAAGGCAGCCCACAGAATGACCCCTGCAGAGAATGAAGAGTTGAATAGACAAGTTCAGGAGTTGTTGAGGAAGGGACTGATAAGGGAGAGCCTAAGTCCATGTGCAGTACCTATAGTACTAGCACCAAAGAAAGATGGAGAATGGAGGATGTGTACAGACTCTCGAGCCATCAATAAGATAATGATCAAGTATAGATTTCCATTGCTAAGAATGGATGACATAATGGATTGTTTGAGTGGAGCCAAGTACTTCACAAAGATTGATCTAAAGAGTTGGTATCACCAGATTTGAATTAGAGAAGGAGATGAATGGAAGACAGCCTTCAAGACAAAGGAAGGTTTGTATGAGTGGTTAGTCATGCCATTTGAACTAACCAATGCACCGAGCACATTCATGCGGCTCATGAATGAGGTACTAAAAGAATTTTTGGGAAGTTTTATTATTATTTATTTGGATGATATTTTAATTTTCAGTAAGACTTGGGATGAGCATCTGATGCATATCAGAAGAGTTCTAGAGAAGTTGAGGGAGGAGAAGTTGCTAATTAATCTGAAGAAATGTAGTTTTGCAAAGAAAGAGTTGGTATACCTAGGATTTGTTGTCTCAGAGGAAGGTCTTAAGATGGACCCAGAAAAAGTAAGGGCTATCATTGAGTGGCCTACGCCAAGGAGTGCAACAGAGGTAAGATCTTTTCATGGTTTGGCAAGTTTTTATAGAAAATTTATCAGGAATTTTAGTAGCATTTGTGTACCTCTAACTGAGACAATGAGAGGGGATAGAAAAGAGTTTAGATGGACTAAAGGAGCAGGCAAGAGCTTTGATACATTGAAGCAAAAAGTTGTAGAACAACCTATTTTGGCACTTCCAGATTTCAATAAGGTATTTTAGGTAGATTGTGATGCTAGTGGTATTGGTATAGGAGCTGTTTTGAGCCAAGAAGGTAATCCCATTGCCTATTTTAATGAGAAGCTTAATGATGCCAAGAAAAAGTATTCTATTTATGATTAGGAATTTTATGCAATAGTTCAGGCTTTGAAGAAATGGAGACATTATCTGTTGCCAAAAGAGTTTGTTTTATATACTGATCATCAAGCTTTGCAGTATCTTAATAGTCAAGGGAAGTTGAACCAAAGGCACTTAAAATGGGCTGAGTTTTTGTAGAGTTATACCTTTGTTTTGAAGCACAGGAGTGGGAAGTCCAATAGAGTTGCAGATGCCTTGAGCAGAAGGCAAAATTTGTTGACAGAAATGAAGATAGAGGTTGTTGGGTTTGATGAGCTCAAAAGTTTGTATCCTAAAGATCCAGATTTTGGAAAGGCTTGGAAAGCTTGTCTGGAGATTGTTACTTTGGACATGACAAAATGATTGGATTTCATAATCCAAGACGGCATGCTGTTTAGAGGCAGCCAGTTGTGCATTCCGAGGAGTTCCATGAGAGAGAACCTAATTAAGGAGAAGCATAGTGGTGGATTGGCTAGACATTTTGGCTGAGATAAGACCATTTCTATTGTTGGTGAAAATTATTATTGGCCACAACTGCAGCAGGATGTGAGGAAGTTTGTGCAGAGTTGTAAAGTATGTCAGATGGCAAAAGGAACAAGTCAAAATATAGGATTGTATCAACCATTACCTATACCAGAGAAGCCATGGGATGATATTAGTATGGATTTTGTTCTTGGTTTACCAAGGACACAGAGAGGGCATGATTCTATTTTTGTGGTGGTGGACAGATTCTCAAAGATGGCACATTTTATTCCTTATAAGAAGACTAATGATGTTGTTCATATTGCAGAGTTATTTTTCAGGGAAGTGGTGAGACTACATGGTCTACCAAAAAGCATAGTTTCAGATAGAGATACCGAGTTTGTTGGTTATTTCTGGAGGACATTGTGGAAGAAGTTGAAGACAGATTTGAAGTTTAGTTCTACACACCATCCACAGACTGATGGACAAACTGAAGTGGTGAATAGGATTTTGGGTAACCTACTACGATGCTTAGTAGGAGATAAGCCCAAGGGATGGGATTTGATTTTACCACAGGCAGAATTTGCTTACAACAATTTTTTCAATAGGAGTACTGGTAAATCACCATTCCAGATTGTATATGGCAATAGCCCAAGAAATGCTTTTGAGTTAAGGAAGCTGGACAATGGAGAAAAGACAAGTGCTGAAGCTAAAGACTTTGCAGAACATCTGAAGAATTTGCATGAAGAGGTGAGAAAGCACATTGATAAAATGAATATTCAGTACAAGGCTAAGGCAGATCAGAAGAGGAGATATAAGGAATTCTAGGTAGGAGATGAAGTCATGGTTCACTTGAGAAAAGAGAGGTTCCCAATTGGAACATACACTAAGTTGAAAATGAAGAAATTTGGACCATGCATAATTTTGAAGAAACATGATTCAGGAAATGCATATGAGGTAGAGCTGCCGAGTGGGATCAATATTTCTCCTATATTCAACATTGATGATTTATTAGAATATCATGAAGGTGGAACAAAGGATGGACCAACAGAAGTGCAATGGAGTATTCTGGCATCTACTTCAATGGAGGAGATAGAAGAGATCTTGGATAGCTGTGTGGGAAGAAGTACTCAGAACAAGCAATATGAAGAATATCTGGTAAAATGGAAAGGAAGACCTGTTGAAGATTCTTCTTGGTTGTCTAAGGCAGAGGTTGACTATTTGGGTTTTCCTCACACAAACACATGAGACGTGACAGGGTCACTTCTCAAATTACCCTGGGTGTCTGATGCAGGAGGAGCATCCAGTGGTGTAAGGGCAATCTTGCATCACCCAAAAAGAATTTAATGCAAAATCATTGTAGTTGTTTTCATTTCTTTCCATAATTAGTGTTTTTGGTTCCATAATATCCAGAATAATAATGTAGGAATTTCAGTTTTTCCAAAACTACTAAAAATAGCGACCTGCTTAATTAGGAAAGTGTACCTGCTATTTTTAGAAAGTTTGCATTTGGGCATGCAACTAAGCAAAAACTTCCAAAAAGTTACATAATGGAAATATAAGACCTTTGGCAAAGGAATCAGGCAAAGAACATTTGTGAGATGAAAGATATTAAAGTTTTTTTTTCTGAAAAGCCCCTAAAAATTTCTGGAACGAGATATGAGGCACTAAAACTTTCCATAAGATCTTGAAAAGTTGACAGAAATCTGTTTACAAATTTTCGGCGTGATAGTTCACATCACAAGCTTTTTGGCACTTAAAACGGTTCGTCAATCGGACACCCGGATCAAAATTTATGCTTCCCAGAAGTTGACCTACTTTTGGAGGGAGTTGCAAAATTCAAAATTTAGCTGGAAGCTACCAAAAAGTGCTATTTATGACTATTTTGGGAACCCTGGACAGTAGTATAGTTAAGGGGGCCAGTGTAGAGTCAAGAATAGGTGGGAAAATAGAAACCCTAACTAATTTGGGGTTACAAAAGGCTGAAGATTCTAGAGTCTTGAGGTGGGGAAAGCTGTAATGTGTTGCAGCCAGTAGAGGATTCATCCTTTGATTGTAATTGAGCTTCTGTAATGTAATGAGTTAGCCAGTTCAATAAAAGAAAATTCTATTTGTTGTGTTTAATATCTATTATTGTGTGTTTTGTGATTTACCCCCTTCATCAAATAGTTACAGTTTACAATACACTTGCAATACATGTTCTTCCAATAGTCTTCAAATGTCCATTCTGGAGTTATTCTGGTAGCATAACAGTGCCGGTAAAAACACTATATTACTACAACTCCAAACTATGCAATATATAAAGATTACAAGGCACATATTGGGAGCATCTTGGGATAGGCATCCACCTTGGCAACATGGCCATTATCCCACATCAAAGGACACTTGTCCGTACTACAAATACATCCCTTACACCTATCATACATGGAAGATTTGACTTTCCCAATATAGAGCGCTCTAGTCTAAAAATAGACTATGATGGATGCTCTTAAACATCTTACAGTTGTCACAGATTTTCCCAAGATAATAACCTTTGATGTTGTAAGAGAATCCGTCATACAATGCTAAATATAGTATATTCCTCTTACAGCATGTCATAGCCCAATTCAGGCACCCAAAGATGCCTTTCCCTCATGCAAGGATCCTCTCAGACACTTGTCGTCACTTGTCATAGGAATCTACAAACTTGGCTCTTACGCGTCATAGATTCTGTCATATGGAATATTGTCTTCCACATACCACAAGATGCTGACATATGGCATATTAGTGCCACCTCAAATGGGAAGCCTAAATCCATGTAGGTTTGACTTGACCATCCAACTCACATTCCACGTAAGATGGCATGTGTTCGCATTCTAGCTGTTGCTTTTCTGTGATGGATTCTAATACTATTATGATGTTGACAAGATTAGTTATTATGTTGGATTATATGCTTATATGGTTATATACTGATATCATTGCTTCATTATGATTATGGACAGGAAAGGGATGATGTCGTAACACTCGTATCCAGAGGCTTACAATGTCGTGGCCCTCTTCCTGATGTCCATTGATACTTCGGCTATTATATGATATATGTACATGTGCTTTTACATGTGATCGAAGTGATGTAGATACCAAGTATTGACTCTGCCTGGATTCATAGGCCTAAGCTTACTCTTTATCTCTGATAGTGGTTACTAGAGATAGTCATAGGCTAAATGTACCCTAGCCTAGCCCACTGCTCCTAGTTAGTGTAGTGATTCTGTGATATGTGTTTATCATCTGGTTACCTAACGGTAATGTCTGGATTGCCCCAAATGGTCATGTGTAGTTTGCTAGTATTGGTTGTTGGGGTATTCCTTTATGGGTTGTCAGTATGTTATTATGGCTTGGCATTAATTTATTATGTGGCCTATTTTTGTATGTTATATTGGTGATTTAAATGATGATATTTGCTTTGTTTTGTGAAAGGAGTTTTATATGATTTTTAAATTTATCATTTTGAGAGCTTTCATATTTTAATTATAAGTTGTAATTTTGTTAAATGACGGGAGCTTTCTCTCCTTGTGGATTTTTATATTTTTTTAAAGTCTTCTTTGTTGCTTTGGGGAAGATTTAAGAGAAAATTAGATTTTTCTATTAAATAATTTTAGTCATCCTTTTTAGTATTCTATCTTTGCCATATGATGGCTCTTGGGAGTGGTTGGTGAGAGTGATTAATGCAACAACAAATATCTTTGGTATTTAGGTAAATAAATTTATGTTGTTTGGGAGAGTCTTGCATATGGTGGAGTTTTTGGGTGAGACACCTCCAAGGAAGGGTTTGGGGAGATTTATTTGTTTTAGGGAGTAGCTTGATATGGAGTGAATTTTGTGGGAAGTATGCTCTTGGTTGCAGCCCACCATCTACCCCTTGCTGCTCAAATCTACAAGCCAGAAGGTCAAGATAGAGAGAGATTTTATTGTTTATAGACTTGGGGTAGACTAAGGTACCCTCCTCATTCATATTTTTGAATCTCTTAGCTGAATACTTGTACTTGAGTAGGAATTAGTATAGATCTGTTGGATGTTCCATTTTAATGGCAAGTCTGGTTTTAAACTCTTCTTTCTAGTCATTTGTTTTCAGCTTAAACTTTGGGCATGAGACACTGTATTTCTTAAACCAGCCCTTATGTCCTATCTTTTCCTATAAAATAAACATGGCTTTCAACTTGAAACATGAAAAGATCAAATAGGTTGATGTTTAAATAGATTTTTGAGCAATTTGAATTTTACCAAATTTGTGTGTGTCTGCTGAAAAATGTTTCTTAAAACTACTCTTTTTCTACATGTTATAAATGTAAATCCAAGATTGATTCCAAGTAGAAACACCTATATCTCAATTGGGTCGTCAGAATTTGATTCCAGGCACTTTCATTTTTCATGTTTTTGCCCAACCTAGCATTTAAACATGTTTTTAAAAACAACACCTTTTTCCATGTCATAAAATTAAAAAATAAAGGTGGATTCCATGTAGAAACGCCCATATCTCAACTAGGTCGAAGTTAGAATTTAATTCCAGGCACTTTCATTTTTCATGTTTTTGCCCAGCTTGGCAAATAAACATATTTTTCAAAATAACACCTTATATCTGGTCATAAAGTTATAAACTAAAGGTGGGATTCAATTAGAAATGTCAAAATATGAACTGGGTTGTGGTCTGATTTTAGATCTAGGCACTTTTATTTCAAGCATGTTTATTGCTGTCAGAACTCTGTCATCAACATTGTTACTTATTAGTTATTATTATTATATTTGGAGTTGTTTGTAGCAGCTTGTGAAATCAGTCATCCCTATGCTTAGTTATAACTGGAGCTATCTATAGCAGCTTGTGAAATCAGTTATTTTTATGCCTAGTTATATCTAGAGCTATCTGTAGCATATCTGGAGCTGTATGTAGCTATTATGTTGATGCAACCCTGTCATCAGCACTATTGCTTATTAGTTACAATCATTTTTATGCCTAGTTATATCTAGAGCTTTCTATAGAATATCTAGAACTATATGTAGCATATCTGGAGCTATCTATAGCAGCTTGTGAAATCAATTAATTCATGATGGAATATGGATTGTTTTAGTTATTATTATTAAAAGATGGAATTTGTTCTTGCTTGGTTGATTTGCATATTTAAATAGCAGTTTTTACTTGATGGATTTATTGATCATTATCATGGATTGTGAGTGGTTATTGAATTGTTTAATTTGGTTATGCATTTTTTGTTTGGTTAAACGAGATGAGCTTAAGTCCAGGATATTGAGTCCTCGTGCATGGCCTTCAGCGCTTGCAAAGGCTAAGAATGCATACGAGAAGGCCTATCCATTCGCAGGATGTCGAGTTATCCATCTGCGGGGCATTGCTTCAGGCATGATTGAGTCTCCTCATTGGTATGAGAAGTGTACTTGATTTTGTGTGGTGCCATCCCTTCGAGCACACATGATGACACTCCATCTAATCTGCACTCAGATAGTGTCTAGTACCTTGGTAGTTGTGAGTAGTACTTAACATTATATTTGATGAGCATCTCTATGTTGTGACTCTAGCTTTATGCATTGTGTGCCATGTCTACTCCATGACTGATGTGAGTGTTGGACATTGTATTCCATGCCTTTATCCTTCTATTTGGGCCTTGTGACTATCTCCGAGCACAGTGAGGTGGTCTCTTTTGAGTCCACATGGTTGGGAGGCGTTGCCATCGCCATTGGGGATAGGTATACATGTTATGGGAGCACCAGTTGAAAATGTTATCTATGGTATTTATTTTATTAGTGATTATATCTGATCCATGGCTATGCCATTGTACTTATGTATATTCTTTTATGTAACTTGTACTCTCTTGAGAGAGAGATGATGTAAATTATATTAATGAGAAGAAATGAGATGTGTCTTATATTTGGCTTACGTTTTTTTGATGTTGGTATTGGACCCACTTGTACTATGATGATCATTATGGCTTTATGTTTAAAAGTGAAAATGGATATTAGGAACTTCTAGATTTGGTGTTTAAAATGAATGTAGTTTCAGTAATGTTTTCATCTAGAGGGTGAATTAGTCCCCTCCTTTGGGTTGTACATTCGGCCATACTTGGCCATGTATGTTGTTGATCTACTAAGTTGGCAACCGTATTATGTGTATGTTATCTATTTATGTAAAAAAATATTTCTCACTCTCTATGACCCTTACCCTTTGGGGTTGCAGAGTGGGATGTTACATCTGGTATCAGAGCCCATGTTCACACACTAGGAGCTCTGGTGTACTTGAGCTTTCTATGTTTCATTATGTTTGGCATGTGTGGCGTGAGCTTGTATAGTGTTTTCATAATCTTGATTGCTTTCATGCCTTAGCATGGTATTAGTGGTTTAGGTTACAACTCTATGCTTAGAAATCATGGAGGAAATAGCCTCCTTGGCCTTACCTTACTCAATGGGGCTAGAGTGTTAACCTTGGTTGAGAGTCTCCCATGGTTAAGAGTGACCATTGTCCCATGTTATAAGATGAGGGTAGGAATTTTCTGCCTTGTGTGTTTGTGGGTGGAAGGTAACTTGGTTTGCCTAAGTACCCTTGCTTGGATATGCTCTTCATGTGCCTTCCTTTATGTTTCTAGTGAATGGAATGACCCTAATTGGTCATGAATTGCTCTTTTAATTCCTTCTTGTATTATGGATGTAAAGGATGAAAGTGTGTAGATGTTTGCGGATGTGGATAGATTAGAATGAATTTTTGCATTCTTTCTTGTAAGTGATGCATGGTTGCTGAAATTGTTGTGATGTGACCAAATTTTGCTTGTAACCTCTTGATGTGCTTGAGTTGTACAATTTATCATCCTTGATAACATATTGAACTAATTGGTGTACTAATGGTGCCTTAAACTTTCCCTTAGTAGAATTTGCATGTTGTATGATAAATATTGGATGGCATGTAATGTCTTGATTTGAGATGAAATCTATCTTTCTCTCCTCTTCTTAGTTGTCAACTATTGACAAGATGTTAGATTGATGGCTTATGGATTTAATTAGCATGTGAAAGTTACAGTAAGTAAAAGAATTAGTGAACAATAACTTATTCTCATTATGGTTATGTATTGAGAGTGATTACATGTTTATTAGTGCCTCCTTACTTGATGAGTTTACATGAGAACAGTAATTTTTGTGGATATATCTTGTTGATGAAAGCTGATCTTCTCAATTACATTGTGAGACCTTATAGTTGTATGCTTGTACTTTAATGCAAACTAAAAATAGTGAATGCTAAGGTAATGAGAATGTTGCATATCGTTCTTTGAATGAGCAATTGAATGCCCTTGACGTAGCCAATGTTACTTATGCTTATATGTGCACACATACACTAATCTTCTCAGAGCTGTTGTTCATACCCTTGACAGCTAATCTTGCCTTATGCCCTTCTATTATTCCATCAACATTGCTTTTGGTCATATAGACCCATTTCACTCCAATGACTTGCTTGTTGGGAGGCAAATTAGTCAGCTCACATGTTCTATTCCTCTCTATTGCATTTATTTCCTCATCCATGGCTTCACACCACTTCTTTTCTTTCATAACATTCTCAAACTAAATTGGATCCCTATAGGAAAATAATGCAAAAAAATTCATACTTTCATCAAACTCTTCATCATACCTTTCATTTTGTTAGATCTCCCTTAGATTCTTGGTCCTTCTTGGCATTAGGGAGGCAAGAGTGGGGTTTGAACTCTCACTATTACTGCTGCTATGCTGAGCAGACCCTATCTGGAGCTGTCTCTAGAGCTCTCTGTCTGTGTCAGGAGCTCTCTGGAGTTGTCTAAGAGGCTCCATAACATCATCTTTCTATACTTCATACTCCTTGTCTTCATCAATTGGTGTTGTCGGGAGATGTACGAAGCTGTCAGTATCTATCAAGCCATCCCATGACTCATTCTCTAGAAAATCCACACCACTATAATGATGATTGTGAAGATGTTATTTATGTTTATGCACTAATATAAAGATGGTAGTGATGATGCTATACATGTTCATGCACTATTGTGTTATGTTGAAAGTGTTGTAAGTGAATCTATGATGTTATGGGCAAATGAGTTGCCTTATGAAAAGAGAAAATTGGTATGGATGTTTTGGGAGTACTTATTATTCGGTAAAGTTGTATATTTTGCATCATGTTGCATAGTCATGTGTGGGCTATGGTTATGCTTGGGTAAGAGAGAATGTGTTTGTACTTCACATGATGTTAATGTCTAGTAATGTGTTCTTGTTGAGTGTTGTGATTGCTAGTGCTTGAGATGTGTGCCCATGGGATGGTGATACTGCGTACCCATCCCTAGAGGATATGTATGGATTATGTGTATGGGAGGAAACCATACCATCTATGTGTTTTCTTGTTGTCACCCTATTGACTACCAACCTAAGGGTTGTTGATAGGTCAATATGTGGAGGGTAGTAGTAGCAACAAAGTTCCTTGGGAGGGAAATGCATGACATACGTATAATGCCAGCGTGAAATGACAGTGATCATTTCAACCTCCTAGGAAAGTGCTCACTACTTCTCCCTTATTAATGGACTAGATACTTTGTTCATACAATGTTAGCCTAATCTGCACAGTACTTGAGGATGATATTAGTTGTGGTATGAGCACCTATGACAGCTATGATCTTACCCTGATGTGATTATTTTAGATATGATGCCACCCCCCATTGGTGTTCTGACACAGTATTGGTGAGGATGTTGTGTCACTGATGGTAGTAAGCCGAGCTTGAGGACAGGATGCCATGTACATAGATGCATGAAGGAGTAGTATATATTTTATGTTCCTACTTGTGCTGAGAGGATTGGTTGCTTGCACATAGTAGAGGGTTCGCTCAAGAGGGCCTCGCTTCCGATCAGTTGGCATGCGAGTGGAACCTAGCCATTTGCACCTCTACCTCGGTGTCTTGCCGCATGTGCTTTCTCTATGGGTACACTCTATGAGGGATGTTCCTATGAGTTAGACATTGCCATGCAATATATGACCATTGCATGCTTTCTCTACTTGGCATATACCATATGTGGTCTCACCACATGAGGTATGTAACCTAGGAGGCTGACACAATACCTTTCCATGTGAGGGTTGCGTGAGTAGGCCGCACCCACATGAAGGACTGTTGAGACAATCACGCTTGTTTCCATCCTTCCTTGTGTGGTGACTAGAGATAGTCATGTAGTGTTGTAATGTGTATATTTCAAAGATTGTGAATCTTCTTTTCAGTTATTGGTGACTTTTACTTTGCTTGTGTGGACCAACACTTTAGTTTATCTTTCTTGTATTGGTTTAGGCATGGATGATTTTTTTGGCATGTAAATCTTGCGGTTACATTTGATTTACTGTTGAAGATTGTGCACAATTTGCTTACCTTATTGTTGGAATTGAAATTTACTCTTTCTTATTTATATTTTGATGGCTAAACTCATTAACTTTTCTTTTTTTGAATGTTGGTCTTGTGTTGTGATGTGATTCCTCATCGGATATGGTGAGATCGACCAATTTGAGTGTATATGAGGAAGTAGATGCAGGGAAACCCTTGAGGATGGGGGTATGTGTGAGCTTTTCTAAGCTCTAATTCACTACCTTCCTATAGTTTGACTATCTCTTGGAGGCTAAAACACTTACACAAATAAGAGATATGTCATTGTGGCTTGTATGGAGGGCTCACTAGGTGGGTCAATGCCATCAAGACACATGGATATGGATATTGGACATGGTTATTGGATATGGACATTAGACATGGTTATTGGTTATGGACTCATGGATATATTGGATATGGATGGTACTACGACATCCACATGAACCCCTAATGTAGCCTTGTGATGTGAATTCCAAGTGTTGTGAAAAGCATCTATGTGTAAGTTGTACATTTTGTCATGTATGTGGTTGCATATTAAAATATAGAAGAGAACAAAAATTGCATTATTATGCCTGGTAAAGTGACAAATTTCTATTTTAATGCATATAGAAGTCATGCATGCTATGAAAGTGGAAGATGTAAATTCTATAAATGTGCATATATGTGTGATTGTGAACTCCATTTTATAGGTAGCTGCATATGAAAAGTTAGAGAACCAAAAAAAATTGTATATTGAAAAGTACATTTTGCTGCAATTTATGAGAAAATTGTGTGGTTTATCCTGGTATAAATGAGCAAATTGATACTATGAGAAACTAATTGGCTATTGAGATAGTGATTCTTGAGAAAATTGAATGTTGTGGCATCAATCTTTATTTTGATTGGAGAAAATTGTTATATGCTAATGTATATTTTATATGAAATCGAGTGTCTTGCCTCTTCTTTACTTGGCTTCTAGGATATATTGCAGGTAACTGTGTATGTTTAAATGAATGACACCCTACATTTTATATTTATATTGAATCTCATGGACTAATGTGTTCTATTGCTACATCTTATTTTATTGTAGGCTTCCAGGAGTAAGCCTAGTCCTAGGGTGTAGGATTTAACGACCCCCGTGTTTGCATTTGGGCTGTTACTTTTCTGTGATGGATTCTGATACTATTATGATGTTTACATGATTAGTTATTATGTTGGATTACATGATTATATGGTTATATACTGATATCATTGCTTTGGTATGATTATGGACAGGAAAGGGATGATGTCATAACACTCATATCTGAGAAGCTTACGATGTTGTGACCCTCTTCCTGATGTCCATTGATGCTTCAGCTATTATATGATATATGCATATGTGCTTTGACGTGTGATCAGAGTGATGTAGATACTGAGTATCGACTCAACCTAGATTGATAGGTCTGAGCGTACTCTTTATCCCCGATGGTGGTTACTGGAGATAGTCACAGGCCAAACGTACCCTAGCCTAGCCCACTGCACCTAGTTAGTGTAGTGATTCCATGATATGTGTATCATCGGGTTACCAAATGGTAATGTCCAAATTGCCCCAGATGGTCATGTGTAGTTTTCTAGTATTGGTTGTTGGGGTATCCCGTTACGAGTTGTCAGTATGTTATTATGGTTTTGCATTAATTTATTATGTGGTTTATTTTCGTATGTTATATCGGTGATTTAAATTACTATATTTGCATGGTTTTGTGAAATGAGTTTTATGTGATTTTTAAATAAATCATTTTGAGAGCTTTGATAGTTTACTTATAAGTTGTAATTTTGTTAAGTGACGGAAGTTTTCTGTCCTTATGGATTTTTTTTTTTTTAAAAGTCCTCTTTGCTGCGTTGGGGAAGATTGAAGAGAAAATCATATTTTTGTATTAAATGATTTTAGTCATTCTTTTTAGTAGTCTATCTTTGACATTTGATGGCACTTCGGAATGGTTGGTGAGAATGATTAATGCAGTAAGAAATATCTTCAGTATTTAGGTAAACAAACAATGTTGTTTGGGAGAGTCTTGTATACGGTGGAGTTTTTGGGTGAGATGCCTCCAAGGAAGGGTTTGGGGAGATTTAATTATTTTGGGGAGAAGCTTGATATGGAGTGAATTTTGTGGGCATTATGATCTTGGTTGCAGCCCACCATCTACCCCTTGTTGCTCAAATCTGCAAGCCAGAAGGTCACGATATAGAGAGATTTTATTGTTTATAGATTTGGAGCAGACTAAGGTACCCTCCTCATTCTTATTTTTGAATCTCTTAGCTGAATACTTGTTCTTGAGTATGAATTAGTAAAGATCTATTGGTTGTTCCATTTTAATGGCAAATATGGTTTTAAACTCTTCTTTCTAGTCATTTGTTTTTAGCTTAAACTTTGGGCATGAGACACTGTTTTTCTTAAACCAGCCCTTATGTCCTATCTTTTATTGTAAAATAAAAATGTCTTTCAACTTGAAACACGAAAACCTCAAATGGGTCGATGTCCAAATAGATTTCTCAGCACTTTTAATTTTGGCAAATTTGTGCATGCCTCCTGGAAAACATTTCTTAAAACTACTCTTTTTTTGCATGTCATAAATGTAAAACCAAGGTTGATTCTAAGTAGAAATACCCATATCTCAACTGGGTTGTTGTTAGAATTTAATTTCGGGCACATTCATTTTTCATGTTTTTGCCTAGCCTAGCAATTAAACATGTTTTTCAAAACAACACCCTTTCCCTAGTCATAAACTTAGAAAATAAAGGTGGATTCCATGTAGAAACACCCATATCTCAATTGGGTCAAAGTCAGAATTTAATTCTGGGCACATTAATTTTTCATGTTTTTGCCTAGCTTGGCAAATAAACACGTTTTTCAAAACAACACCTTATATCTATTCATAAAGTTAAAAAACAAAAGTGGGATTCAATTAAAAACACCATAATATGAACTGGGTTGTGGTCCGATTTAAGATCTGGGAAATTTTATTTTAATCATGTTTATTATTGTCGGAACCCTGTCATCAACATTGTTACTTATTGGTTATTGTTATTATATCTGGAGCTGTGTGTAGCAGCTTGTGAAATTAGTCATCCCAATACTTAGTTATATCTGGAGTTGTCTGTACTATCTTGTGAAATTAGTTATTTTTATGCCTAGTTATATCTGGAGCTATCTGTAGCATATCTGGTGCTGTCTGTAGCTATTATGCTGACGGAACCCTGTCATCACCACTATTGCTTATTAGTTACTATCATTTTTATGCCTAGTTATATATGGAGCTTTTTGTAGCATATCTGGAGTTGTTTGTAGCATATCTGGAGCTGTCTGTAGTAGCTTGTAAAATCAATTAATTCAAGATGGAATATAGATTGTTTTAGTTATTATTATTAAAAGATGGAATTTGTTCTTGCTTGGCTAATTTGCATTTTTAAATAGTGGTTTTTACGTTAAAGATTTATTGATGATTATCATAGATTGTGAGTTGTTATTGAATTGTTTGATTTGGTTATGCATTCCTCATTTGGTTAAATGAGATGAGATTAAGTCTAGGATATTGAGTCCTCCTGCATGGCCTTGAGCACTTGTAAAGGCTAAGAATGCATACGAGAGGGCGTATCTGTCTGGGGCACGTTGATTTATCCATTTGAGGAGTGTTGATTTGGGCATGATTGAGTCTCCTAGTCGGTATGAGAAGTGTACTTGATTCTGTGTGGTGCCATCCCTTCGAGCACACATGATGACACTCCATCCGATCTGTACTCTAGTGTCTAGTACCTTAGTAGTCGTGAGTAGTACCTAACATTATATTTGATGAGCATCTCTATGTTGTGACTGTGGCTTTATGCATTGTGTACCATGTCTGCTCCGTGACTGATGTGAGTGTTGGACATTGTATTATGTGCCTTGATCCTTTTATTTGGGCCTTGTGACTATCTCTGAGCATGGTGGGGTGGTCTCTTTTGAGTCCACATGGTTGGGAGGCATTGCCACTGCCATTGGGGACCGATGTACAAGTTATGGGAGCACTAGTTGGAGATGTTATCTATTGTATTTATTTTATCAGTGATTGTATCTGATCCATGGCTATGTCATTGTACTTATGTATATTCTTTTATGTAACTTGTACTCTCTTGAGAGAGAGATGATCTAAATTATATTAATGAGAAGAAATGAGATATGTCTTATATTTGGCTTATGGTATTCCAGTGTTGGTATCAAACCTGCTTGTACTATGATGATCATTATGGCTTTATGTTTAAAAGTAGAAATGGGTATTAGGAACTTTAGGATTTGGTGTTTAAAGTGAATATAGTTTTAGTAATGTTTTTATCTAGAGGGTGAATTAGTCCCCTCCTATGGGTTGTACATTTGGCCATACTTGGCCATGTATGTTGTCAATCTACTTAGTCAGCAATCATATTATGTGTATGTTATAGATATTTATGTCAAAAAAAAGTATTCTAGCTCTCTTTGGCCCTTATCCTTTAGGGGTGTGAGGCGGGATGTTACACCATGCCACCTCAACTAAGTGACCAAACTGAATGTGCAAGTAATTACAACATTAGGCAATAAATTAATATACAAATAAATAAATAATGCTAGGAATTTAGAAAGGTTGAGACACCTTAATTCCCAACAAGGAATATGCTATTTTTTAGGTAGTTATGATAGATTCTCTTATAGTTGTAAGAGCTATCATGTGGTAGACTACGATGTAGGCACCATAGTCTTTCCAACAAGTCAAGCCCTGGATCTAGCATCAGGAAGTTGTCTGCAACATTTTCTCTATTCGAAGCTTCCAGAAATTCCACCTTCTAGACTAGGGCACCCGCCCCATAGTCTTCTAAGTTTTCAATCTTGGGAATTCAACTTTTGGTATGTTTCTAATCATCCCTGAGTACTTTCCTCTCTAGTTATTAGTGGCATTCCATCTATTTGTACATGATTGCTTTACAATTAGGGTTTGAGGCCTATTTGTCCTAGTGTTTGGTAAATCTCTCAATCTAATCTATTCTTTCCTTATCAGTCCTGAGAAAAAAATAAGTAGTCGAGTCCTCATACATCATGCAGTGACTTGGCTTGGTTTTGTGCTTGAGTGTTAATGTGAAAGGAGGCCTTGACTTGACAGACCTTTGCCCCATTTCATACCTTTATCCTTTTTCACATATTACATTTTTGTGAAGCTGGAACAATGAGAAGTGTACATCTTTCTGAGTAATGTAATTAGTCATTGCATTCATTCATGTCATACTTTTCATCTTGCATTGGAATATATTACATATATTTGAAAAAATTTGAAAAAAACTAGGCATTCTAGGCTTGCATATAGGCATAGTTTTGCATGATTTTAATTGCATAAAATAAAAAGATTTAATTTTCTGATATTTGCATTAGTTCTGATCCTTATTATAGTAAATCATCATTTATTCATATCAAATCTTGCATTTGAAGGTTCTATTTGATAGGGTTTTGCTTTAAAAGTTGCATTTTTCATACAACCTAGTAATTCCAAAAACTAGGCTTTGTAGTCAAAGCCTCATTTTGAGATTTTACTACACTTTTCAACATTCGTTCAAATCTAATTTTGAACTATAGTGTTGTTTCATCTTGCATACTTTTACATCCTTGCTTTGAGAATTTCACTTTTGACAACTACATATTATGTATTTAAACATACATATCCTAATAATATCATTAATTACTTCTTCATTATTGCATTCTGTGTTATAAGACTTTGCATGAGCATTGTAACATGTTGCCCTAACACAAACACCTTAGTGAGAAGAAGTCATAGATTGATGGGTTCTAGTGCTCTTGATTGCAACAATGTACCAACATTAAAAAATTCACTCTCTTACTACTTCACACAAGGTGAAAAAATATCTTATCCACAAAACAACCTAAATATGATGGAAGAACAAACATTTCATGATTTTGAAGATACAATTGAGGAGATAACACATGTGCCCGATGAGCAAATCCAAAAACTTGCTAAAGAACTAGCTGATTTTCAAGGATTTGTTGAAAAAGAAAGACTAGCAGAAGAAGCCATACCTATTGTTCACAATCTAAGAGACTTATTAAAATAAGGACAAGATGGTGTTAACATGTTCTATGGGATAGACCATATAGTGGGTAACAACATTATGTTAGTGGCTAATTGCATGAATATCATTAATAATGTGTTAGTACCAAATCATACACAGATATCGACACCTATACCGACCTCTGAAATATCCACTTTGACAGCATTAATTCACACTACTAATGCACAAACTTGTAGTACTGCTACCACTAGTATGGGAACACCTAATTGTATTAATTCACCGAATTACAAAGCTATGGGATTCAATTATCAAAACCTAGCACCTAAGGTGTCTTTTCCTATGAACAACCATTCTCAACTACCTCTCCATGCCACCTACTCTAAACCACCTTTCACTTACAATTTCTCTCAACCACCTTTCACTACCAGTCACACCCAATCACCTCTAACTTTCATGACTGTATCTTCAAATATTGTTGCCTTAGCCCACAAACCGCATCACCTAATGATGCCATCTTAAACTAACTCTTGCAAAGTATGATTTTCTTATAGCAAAAAGTGACAAACTTGACCAATGCTTCCTCTCAACCTAATATACCAACATACCATGCTCACAGTCATTTATCTTTTACAATCCTAAGAGGTCAAATGCCTGATAAGTTTGACACTCCCCACTTTGAAAAGAATATTGGTAAAGGTGATCCTAATATTCATGTGGCAACATTCAGAGCTATGTGTAGTGATTTCTTCTTTGATGAGGATTTGTTAGCAAAAATGTTTCTGTGATCTCTTAAAGATATTGCTTTGGAATGGTTTTGTTCATTACCTCCAAATTCAATACATTCTTTTTCATAGCTTGCTGATCAATTATTACAACATTTCCAAGAAAATATTGGACCTTCAATCTCATTGATTAATTTAGTTCATTGCAAACAAGGTTAGAAAAAAAAGTTAATTGAATTCATCAGTCGATATCAAGCTCTTTTCGTACACATACAATATCTGATTACATATGAGGATGTTCAGACAGTATTCATTACAAATCCACAAACTAACATCCATGATAAGATCCTCTTGATGGAGTATAACTATTTTCAACATTTATGCACAACTCTTCATGATTACCAACTTTTGTCTAGTCAGTATGAGAATCAAAACTCATCATTTCAAGTTGGTCAATCCATAGCTTGTAAAGTCTGAAAATACCACTTACTAAAAATAACTGACAAAAAGCAAATTCAATCCAAAATTAATTAAATAGAATAAAATATTTATATTCCCCTAAAATGGTGCAAAAAAGGGAAATAATTAAATATTTTTCGCGTAATAACTCAACTCGTAAAATAACTTTCATCAATACATTCAAATAGGATTACATACATCAGTTAATCAATAAGTACATCAAAATAATATAGTGTTTTACAAAATTTAGCCATGTAGGCTTATACAAGAATATAATATTAGTAATATATATATATATATATATATATATATATATATATATATATGTTATTCCGCATTTGCTCCATTGAACCCGAAAGAGAGATAGAGAGAGAGAGAGGTGATTTTCTGCCCATCCACGAGGCTCACGCCTCCTTGGTCTTCCTCCCAATGGAAGAAGCCCAACCCTTCGCGAGGGGTCTAGCAAACTAAAGATGACTTAGGTGAAGGAATCTAGTGCAATCATGATTTAACTAACATTTCTATTACACGTGTCAAATGCTAATACCGATCGAATTTAATGTCAACAATTACTATTACAAGGTTGGTCTACCAACATTGACCAAGAATCAGCCATCATGTTTCTTTTTCATCACACAATTGTATAAATAGAAATCACTTGTATATGCCAGAGGACTTAAGTCACTTATTATGCCATCAACAACGATAATACATACATCAATTCAGATGATATTATAATTTAATACAATTCCCAAGGATTCAATTCACAAAGCTATCACAAACATTCCTCATAGTCAAGTTGATACTATCCTTTGTCAACCGAAGAAAGCATATTGCTCTAGGAGTTATCATGTTTACATTCTGCAAGGAAATCTATTTCCAAGTTATAATATTTATTTATCTATTCCAAAATGATTTAAACAATAATCAATAGTGCAATATATATATTCTCTATTTGTAAACTGGTTAAGTGTTAATCTAATATACAAAAATTACTTCACAAAGGCATTAAATACATGAAATCTATAATATGCTGGGAACAACGAGTATTATATTAAAGGAATTAAAGAAAGAAATAATAATTGAACTATCATATATATATATATATATATATATATATATATATATATAATTGTTATTTCAAATTTACTTATAAGATATAAAAGCATAAATGATGATGCATTATTATCTATTCTAAACATATCAAATTATCTAAATAATTATTCCCAAAATATTGTCATTAATCTATATTGACTATTATCAACTAGTCGAATGATTATTCTAATGCAATGCAAATATTGGTGTGACTAAATATTTTAGTCTAATCAACCAAATTAATTATGAAATTACTTTTCCACACACAAATATGTATATTGATGCAATTTAATCTACATGAAACTATGTGTTGTGTGCAGATTCCTTTCACCACAAGTTGCCATCAATCAACTAGATGCCCCCTTCTCGATGATACTCTTTCTCTCTGTCGAGAGAATATTCCTATCATGCACATGAGTTGAAATTAGTAGACGATCATTAAAATAATAATTTCTAAATTACAATTAATTATTGAAAATAGGGGTTGTGACATCCTTCCCCCCTTTAAAATAATCATCATCCAAATGATCAAATCAACTTAAATTATGATAAGGTTTCATACCTCCTTAACTCTATTTTACCTCAATGTCAAAATTAGCCCACCTGGCAAATGTGTGTTTTGCTACAAGCACTTGTTTGTTTATAACAATAAAAATTCTTATGTCTAACATTCATTCACTTGCACACATCGTTAGCAGGTCAAATTAACTTTATTTCTATACTTTCAGAAAAGCAAGACCTTCACGTCATAATCTACCTCAACTTGAAAAAGCATACAAGCTAATTCATTTCTTTCATAAAACCTTCTATAGCATGATCAAATATTTTCATATTCTAAAACATTTACATATAGAGAGAAAGCAATTATGTTCATTTTGTCAACATGCCTACTCGCATGAAACATATGAACAATTGCCCTTATGATGAAAAACAAGCATCCCAAACTACTTGTTATCATCATTGGCAAATCAAAAACACTAAAAATAAAAAGTCTCAACTAGGAATAACCATGATGGAATAAAACTCAGTCTATAAATGGAGAATGAATCTTTCTATTAACAAAGATACCCATAAATGTATAATGCACGTATAATCCTTTACAGTTTTACAAATGCAACAAGAGCGCATCAAAGAGGCATACAATTACATGAATTGACTAAACAATCCATACAACTAGTATATTTATATTTAAAAATATATATCTAAAGTACGCCAAGGATATCTCTTTTCGATAGTTTATTTTTTCCATCATTTTTATTTTTTAATTTTTCAATTTTTTTGTTTGATATTTTTGGTGATTTGAAAAGAAATTGATAATAAGAAAATCGTAAAAACTATGGAACCAAAAATGAAATTGGAAAAAATAAAAAATAAAAACCAAACAAGAAATTAGAAAAAATAAAAAATAAAAACTAAAACTAAAAAAGAAATTGAAAATAAGAAAATCACAAAAACTATGGAACCAAAAAAGAAATTGGAAAAAAATAAAAATAAAAACCAAAAAGGAAATTGGAAAAAATAAAAAATAAAAACTAAAAAAGGAATTGGAAAAATGTAAAAAATAAAAACTAAAAAAGAAATTGAAAATAAGAAAATCACAAAAACTATGGAACCAAAAAAGAAATTAGACAATAAAAAATAAAAACCAAATTTTAATTTTTGGTTTTGTTTTTAGATTGGAATCTTATAAAATTACTCGGAATATTGGAATCTAAATGAGCTCTCAACTCCACCCCTGTTGTGAATGTAGGAATGCCTCTTGACATAATGATCAATACAATGATATTTATCCATCTTCTAAAATAGATAAAGAAAATCAAATATTCAATCTATCTTCATTCACCATAACCCACTAGTCTTCCGTAAGCTCAAGGTCAAGAGCATGGTTAAGGTATTTTTTCCATACAACCATGAAGCACTACACTTCCCTAGAATTCTTCCTAGCTCAAAGAATACTTAGCCCTACATGAGGCACCTAGAAACCTAGAACAAATGGGCAGGAGGGAAACTCTCGATGCATGCTTGATACCTTATATCCACTCTATATTAGAATGAACATATTTCTTGCATACATGATGTGGCAGAGAACTATAAATAGTAACTAGGCATTTGTTATCCATCTATTTAAGTGGTACAATATAGCTTTGGCCAAAGCATAAATACAAATTTGGTTGGTCTTGAAAAAGAAGACCACCTTCTTTGTTAGCCCACATTCGGCATCTTGTCCCGAAAGGCAAGCTTAAAGCTTATTACATATAGCACATTCAACAAGAATAATCTATAAAATACAGAACAAATAAATATTATAGTTCATAACATGCACAAATGCACAATGAATACTTAACAATGAGAATGCATGAACCCTTGGTGCATAACTCACACAGGGTATGAATACCTAATTTACTTGTAGTGCCTCACTCACAAAAAAGTTGCATATAAGGAGCATTACTCGTTCAATTTATGTACAACAAATATGGTAAGTGCATCTCTCACACAAGTGCATCGCTCGAACAAAATATGAATTATGCGTAAATCACTTTAATATAATTATATTGATCACAATGAATAAAAAATGTATCTCACACACAAATTATAAATGTAATCATTACTCAAGTGCTTTATCTGCACAAAGGAATCAATAACTTACTCTAGGCCATCATTCACAAAAGGACAACAACAATATGACATATGCATCACTCACATTAGTACAAGTATATTGAATGTTTCTCATTCAAATATAAATATAATAAATATGATAAATGCATTTAAGGCAACAATTTTTTGCTATAATATGAGTACAATCATTCATACAGATGCGTCATTTGCACAAAGCATGAGAAGTGCATTATTGCACATGTGCATTACTTGCTCAAGAAAAGAATCATTCTCATATATTACATATGTATAAGTACTCTCACTAATAACAATCAAGCATACATGAGTCACCACATCAATCATTTCTACCTTGTCTATTAGACAGATTGAGATAACTTATCTAGTCAGCTTCTATCATGAGTCACCAATGAAGATCCTTAAGACATTTCAACCTTTCATTTTCAAAAGATCTTGTGGGTTCTACTAGATCCATGCTCACATCCTGGAAAGAATAAAGCATTTCTCTAAAATCACCTTATCCAAAACCTAATACTGTTATAGGCATTCTTACATTAAAACATCCATCCCTGATTTCCTTCTTCTAAAAAAGCTCAGGCAATGTTTATCCATCATTATAAGCTTTATTTATTTCCCAAGGGATCTTATTTCTTCCTCTTATCAAAATTTTATCTTTTCTTCCTTGTCTCTTATCAACTCATTCATCCTTTACATCATTAGAGAGATATATATCTCTTTTATCATCATTCATGGTTGTCACCATATACTATCCATCTTGGCTTACTTCAAATAGTCACCATTGCTCTTACTAGCAAGTCCTATGAAAATGCGACTAAGGCGAAGAGGTCTCACACCTCTAGAGTTCTTTAAACAATCGTACTACGTCTAAACGTTTACTTGGTTCCAACTAAACCATATAAGAATCACCAAGCTTCTAACTCTTCAAAAGAATCTTTGGCCCATGTCTAGGGTTCTCTATTCAATACACAGGTTCACATACTATTATATAACCTAAATGTAGAAGACTCAAGGCCCGAGTGTTGAACCCAAAATGTTCTGATACCACATGTAAAGTCTAAAAATACCACTTACTAAAAATAACCAAAGAAAAGAAAATTCAATCTAAAATCTAATTAAATAGAATAAAATAATTATATTCTCCTAAAATGGTGCGGAAAGGGAAATAATTAAATATTTTCCCATAATAACTCAACTCGTGAAATAACATTCATCAATACATGGCTAAATTTTGTAAAGGCACAATCTTATTTTGATATAATTATTGATTAACTGATGTATGTATATATGTCATTCCACATCTGCTCCATTGAACCCAAGAGAGAGAGAGAGCATCATCAAGGTGATTTTCCTCCCATCCACGAGGCTCGCGCCTCCCTAGTCTTCCTCCCAATGGAAGAAGCCCAACCCTTCATGAGGGGTCTAGCAAATTGAAGATGACTTAGGTACAGGAATTTGGTGTGATCATGATTTAACTAACATTCCTATAGCATGTGTCAAATGCTAATACCGATCTAATTTAATGTCAACTATTACTATTACAAAGTTGGTCTACCAACATTGACCAAGAATCACCAGTCATGTTTCTTTTTCATCACACAGTTGTATAAATAGAAATCACTTGTATATGCCAGAAGACTTAAGTCACTTGTTATACCATCCACAAAGATAATACATACACAAATTAAGATGATATGATATCTAATACAATTCCCAAGGATTCAATTCACAAATATATCACAAGCATTCCTCATTGTCAAGTCGATACTATCCTTTGTCAACTGAAGCAAGAATATTGCTCTAGGAGTTATCATGTTTACATTCTGCAAAGAAATCTATTTCCAAATTATAATATTTCTCTATGCATTCAAAAATGAGTTAAACAACAATCAATAGCACAGAAATTAATTTATTATATATATATATATATATATATATATATATATATATATATATATATATATATACTAGAACAACCACTATTAAATATATATACAACAAATATCAAATATATATCAATGATTTAGGAGGTTGACTAAATAAAAATACAAGGGAAAAAGTTTTAATTTTGAATTAAGATAGTTTTAATTTTCAATCTCATAGTTTATAACAGTAATACAATAATAACAAATCAATGTGCAATAAAATCATTTTAGTCACACATTTTAACCATACTGCAAGCAATAAAATTATTGCAGTCATCTAAAAATTATGTTAGTTACTCATTTAAAATAAAAATTATGTTAGTTACTCATTTTAAATAAAACCTAGTAATTCACTTTCCGGTGTCTTTGAATTCCTTTTTGGCTATTCTTCACTTTCTTTCATTCTTCTTTTGCTTCCTTCCAACTGTATATGTGTTTTGACTCTCTTCCTCTTTTTATTATTGTTTTGTTTCTATATTTTTATCTTTTTAATTTATTCCATATTTATTTTGTTGCCAATGTTGTTTGTTTTCATCATAATCTTTTAAAAATTTATATGTTATCTTTTCAAAAAAAAAAACCTCACCTAACAATAAGGTAGCTTATTTTCTATTTTCCCATTTTTTTATTCTATCTTTTTATTTTGTTGCTTTTATCTCATGAAAACTTTCTATTAAAATAATATATAAATATTACTCCTAATATTTATTTATTTATATCTTTCTAATTCAGTTATCTACTTTGTTTTTGCATTATTCTATTTTTTTTCTCTTAACATGTCTTTTTCCCTTGATTTTAGCTTCTGATTTTCTATTTTCATTTTCTTTTTTTATTGATTTACTTTCTTTTTAATTATTTTTGTTTCTAAAACATAGTCATCATCTAATTACAATACAAACATTTTTTCTTTATAATTGCATAAATATTATGACTTATATATATATATATATATATATATATATATATATATATATATATATATATATATATATATATATATATATATTTGATTGGGAGTATCTGGGTTTTTAGCCTAGTCCGGGCCCAGAGAGACCCTTACGAGGGATTTCTTCCCAATGACTTTATCACTTGAGACCACAACTGGTGGGTCTCCATCCCCAATGGGCATTATCACCCTTTAGGTTTGGCCAAACTTGCGAGATTGTTGGCCCAGTGAAGGTACACACAGCCTATGAGCATGCTAGCCTAGCGTAGACACACTTAGCTTGTGAGCACGGTAGCCCAATGAAGGCATGCATGACCTCTAAGCTTGTTGGCCCTATGATGGTTTGAACCTTGGTGGCTGCCACTACAGTCAAATGACTTGACCACTGAACCAATCCCTTAATGACATATATATATATATATATATATATATATATATATATATATATATATATATATATATATATATATACATATATATATATATATACATACATATATATATATACATACATATATATATATATGCCAAGAGGTGTTATACAGTCACAGAGGGGTAGGTATGAGAGCACTCATTGTTTCTGAGTAAATTTATTAATAAAAATTAAAATATTAAAAGGAAATAAAAAATTAAACTTAAGAAATAAAAAAATAAAAAATAATAACCAAAAAACAAAGCACCAAAAAAATCATAAGAACAAAAAAAAATTGGAAAAAAAAAAGCCAGAAAAGCTAGAGAAAAACTATAAGCACCATCAAGACAAGACTTTGTACTGATTACTTTCTCCCCCTTTCTCTTTGTACTTCTAAACTCTTTCTCCTCTAAGTTTTTCACATTATTTTTTCTCCCCCTTTGACATCAATGGCAAAGGACATCACTTCTTTCTCTGCACATACTTGCAATCTACTGCTCTGATCAAACTGGAATTACTCTCTTAGTAACACTACAACTTGACATAATATGAGTTGTCAAGAACTCATATTAGCAACATCTACCTACCCGCCCTAAGAGGTAGCCTTCAAAACATCAATCGAGATCAAAGAATAAGACTTTGGGCACCACTGGACTGATGCACTTCCTATGCATCTTAGTTTAGAGCAGGAGGGGTAATAACCCCTAACTTTTCCCTAAGATACTCAAATGTATCCTTAGGCAAAGGCTTTGTGAAAATATTTGCAATCTGATCCTTTATAGACACATATTCCATCTTTACTTCATTCTCTGTTACCTTTTCTCTCAAAAAGTGATACCTTATAGATATATGCTTTGTTCTTGAGTTCATTACTAGATTCTTTCAAATATTTATAGCACTTGTATTGTGACAAAAGATTGAAATTGGTTCTTCATACACAACTCTTATATCCTTCAATATTTTCTTCATCCAAAGCACTTGAGTACAACAACATGTTGCATCAATACATTATGCTTATGCAGTAGACAAAAAAATTGATTCTTAGTTCTTACTTAACCATGAAACCAATTTGTTACCCAAGAGGAGAGCACCTCCACTTGTACTCTTTCTGTCGTCAGCATCTCTAGCCCAATCCGTATCTGTATAACCACTAAGAGTGAAATCAATATCTTTGGGATACCACAACCCATAGTCTTAAGTGCCTTCAAAACTCCTCATGGTCCTCTTGACTGCCATCACATGTGACTCTTTAGCATCTTCTTGAAATCTTGCCACAAGATAGACTGCATGCATTATGTCAGGTCTGGTATGGGTTAGATAAAGCAGTTCTCCAATCATAGACCTATACTTTTTTTATCAGTCTTGGGTGATTCATCATTCTTTCTCAGCTTGTAGCTAGTTACCATAGGAGTACATACTAGCTTAGAATCCTCCATTCCAAACTTCTTCAACAATTCTTTCACATACTTGGACTGAGAGATGAAAATTCCTTTTTTTGATTGAGCAATCTGTAGTCCTAAAAACAAATTCATTTCACCAAACGTAGACATCTCAAATTCTTTTTGTATTTCTTCTTCAAATCTCTTACACATACCTTCATTGACTCCAAACATAATATCATCAACAAGACTACAACAATTAGAATTTAATCATCATTGATTTTGAAATAGAGATTGTTGTAAGTAGTACCTTTACTAAATGATAATTGCAATAGATACTTGTCCAATCTTGCATACCAGGCTCTAGGAGACTGCTCAAGTCCATACAAGGCTTTCTTCAATCTGCACACCATGTCACCTTGGTCTGATGGTTGAAATCCTTTTGGTTGTTCAATGTAAACCTCTTCTTCCAACTCTCCATTCAAGAATGTAGACTTCACATCCATCTAGTACACTTTGAAGTCTTTGTGTAATACAAATCCTAGGAACATTCCTATTTCTTCAATCCTTTCCATAGGAGCAAAAGTCTCTTCAAAATCTATGCCTTCAACTTGAGAATATCCTTTGCATACCATTCTTGCTTTGTTTCTTACCATTTCACCATATTCATTCATCTCGTTTCTGAAGACCCATTTGGTTCCAATCATAATATTATTAGCAGGTCTAGGAACTAATTCCCAAGTTTGATTTTTCTCTATTTGCATCAGCTCTTCTTCTATGGCTTTTACCCAACTTTCATCTTGGCAGGCTTCACTTACAGTTTTAGGTTCAATCTTTTAAAGTAAACATAGATCTACCTATTCATCTGTAATTCTTCTTCTTGTCAATACACCAATGATTTGGTCATCAATGTGATGCTTCTGCACAAACCCTAGGGATCTTAGGATTCCTTTCCAGAGCTTCTTCACTATGTAACTGCTTGAAGATTCATCTGATTCATATTGAGTTCATAAGATACTTCCAATCATCATGAAAACTTCTTTGCATAGGAAACAACCGTGTTTAGTCAACCTGAACTTCTCATACTTATTACTCTCAAGCCAATTATAAAACTCAGATAAACTTCTGGATGTAGTTGTAACCAATGATCAACAACCATATGCCATAACCACAAAGCATTATCTTCAACAATAGACCAATGCAGATCAAATTACTAAAATACTAAATACTTAGCCAGAATTCATAACATGTCTTCTTTCCTATTCAAATCTTCATAACAGACTTCTTAAACTTGCACAAATCTTCCTTTATTCTTTCCAAACATAATCTTTATCCTAATTTAAACCTCTCTTGCTAGTTTTTGACCTTACCTCATCATGCTAAGGCATCGGCATGAATCCTTTGGTAGGGGAGAAAAAAATTCAATAAGTCTCTGCCTAAGACAAAGATCTAATCTTAGTTTTCAGAGGGAACATCTACAGTAGATAGTGGTACAGGATCATCCTTTACCTCCTATGCTTCCTTCTTAACCCAAATCTTGTTCATCTCCTTCTTGATCTCTGTCAGATCTACCTTTCCTACCAGTTTCTTCATCTCTGCCTGATTATCCTTCTTCATATTCTTGCTTCTGTAGAATCTTGCAATATGTCTAGGCCTATTGCAATTGAAGCATACAATATTTCTCTATCCATTGTTCCTTTTATTCATCCTGGATCTACATTGGTTAGCCTTGTGTCCAAGTCTATTACATGCAAAACAATTCCCATTGGAGGATTGGGCATTCCTTCCATTATTATAGTTTCTTCTTTTCTGACTTCTACATTCACTAACTCTATGACCAACTCTTTTGCATATAAAGCAGTCACCTTTGAAAGTTTTAGCATTCCTTCTATTGTTGTAACTATTCCTTATCTAATTTCTACAATCATTAGCTTTATGACCTATTTTATTGCAAGTAAAACACTAACTAGAGCATGATGGAACATCTTAATTCACTCCACTCCTACATTGAATAGCCTTATGACCAAACTTATTGCATGAATTACAATAACCGTTGAAAGATGGGTACCTTTGAGCATTTGGTTGCTTGACTGGTGGTCTTCTAGGCCTATTCCTTTGATTCTTGATTTTCTTGTCTTTGTCCTTCTTGTTCTCAATGCCCACTTCTTGTCCAGATTTGGAACTTTCACCTTTCTCAAAACCCAAGCCTTCTTTGTCTTCAGGGCTCTTCTGACTAGAAATTATCTCATCAAGCTTTGTATAACTTATCTTAAACTTTTCTTCATAGCTTTTTTCTTTCTCCAAATTTGATTTTAGGTTCCCAACTTCCTTTTTAAGCTTAGCACATTCTTCTAATTTTCCTTCCACCAATAGATTTAGGTCTTCTTCTACTTTTTTTCTTTCTACAACTTCCATTTTCAAATCATTCAAAGTTTCATTTGCTGATATCAACTATTCACTAACCTCCTTATATTTTTCTTTGAACTTCTTTACTTGCTCTCTTAATTTTCTGCTACATTCATCTACTTCTTTGACATTCTCCTTTAGATCTCTGATTTCTTCTTCAGTTCTTTGCAAGTCTTCAAGAGCAACCTTCTTGTACACTATCCCAGATCTACCTCAAGTTGTTAAGGTTTCTTACAAGGAACCCTAGCTTTGATACCAATTGTTGAAAAGGGTAAGACAACTAAGAGGGGGGTGAATCAATTCTAACCAATATTTCAAAACCATTATAGCATCATCTAGTTAAATATTGTTATTGTATTTTAACCATGAAAACATGAAATTAGAAACTTAACACATTCACACATTCAACACATGAGACATTATATTTTTACATGGAAAACCCAATAAGGGAAAAACCACGGTGAGTGTTAGCTCACAATATAATATGTAATAAGAATACAAAAAATTAGAGGCTCACTGCCTTAGGGCTAACTACCCAAATTGCTTGCTACAAAAGAAGAGGCTCACTATCGATAGGGTTGGTCACTTCTGGTAGGTGGTTCACTACCAAATTCGGTGAACTAAGATAGCAGCATCTACACTATGCCAAAGTTTAGTTCCATTGAAGCACAATAAACATCCTCTGTTGTACTCTACTTTTTCACTTCACACTTATATTCACATCTTCACTCCCAGATACATTTGCATGACTTTATTACAAGTATTTATACAATTCATCAACCTTAGAATGATCATCAAGGTTGGCATTACAATCATCAACCATTGGAACAATCTCCAAGGTCAGCAAACACATATACATAAAGATAGGTCTAGACCTAAACAAATTAATGAAAGAGAAAGAATAAATGTGGACTAAACAACTCCTTAGATGGGACTCAAATGCAATCTTTCATGCAACAACATACTATCACAACCTCCAAAGCATAACCACAAGTAGTGAGAACAACCAATTTGGCCAAGACTGGTGTTAACACTAAGACTTTTAAGAACATGCTTCATGCACGATCTAGATTACACTTTGTGAACCAATCAAAAGGTAAGAACATGATCTAGAGACATCCACAAGAATGTTACAATCACCAAGAACATCCACACAACATCTAAACACTTTATCCATAAGATTCTTTAAACTGAAGCACTTGAACATCACTGTCAGCCACTGTCATAAAGGAAAGATCGCTTGCGGACCACCAAATCATGAACCATTTTTACTGAAGGCACATATCATCACTAAAAACTTGATTCTAGAATCGCAGACTATAGGACTTAAATGCAAAGAAATGTGGAGCAGAATACATTCTCCCTGTCACCACTAAATGCACAGAAAAGTAGTTTTTACTCTAGTGAACATAACTTGCTCAAATATTCACACCAGAGGCTCAAACTTGATACATAGAAACTATAGACATCCTTCAACATAAATTCCAAACCATAGACAAAGATATTTAATATGCAAGATATGTGGAGCAAAACACTGTGCACTATTCTTCTGCAAGCCAAGATACTCTACAACACACTGTTTCCACTAGGGGAGAAATTTTTCTCAAAGGTACTTGGAAACTCACTACCAGGAACACTTTCTCATTATCTTCAACACTTCTGTAAGCCAATATAAAGCAATTAACTCAACACAATTAAACATCAAAACAAGAGCACAATTGAAGCCAATGACAACACAAATATGTTGACATCAATGACAACACCGGTAGGCACATACTTGCAACAAAGAGACCCTAGGGTTTGAATTCAAATTCTTTAAGGACATAATTTCTAAATGCTATAAAACTTTAGATCTTGAACACTAGAAAAATGAAGATTTGTGGCTGTAGAGCTAAATTTTAAAAGAATTTCAACAAATCTGAAGGTGAACAATTTGACTCAGGTAGAGTAAAATGGGTCAATAGGAATATTTTACCATGTGTTGGTATTTGGCTTGTATTGTAAGAAGGTTTATGACATGTAAGAGTATGACAGATTCTATGACATTGTAAGAGCTAGGAAGAGATATTCTTATGATAGATACGACAAGTGTCGGTAAGCATCTTTGAATGGGAAAGTGGCTACCCAAGTTTTGGATATGACAGGTTGTAAGAGAGATATTTATTAATAGTCAGTTATGATGGATTCTCTTATAGTTTTAAGTATTGTCATTTATGATAGATTTTATGATGTTGTAAGAGCATCTGTCATACCTATTTCTAGAAAATTTGGATAAGGTGCCATTAACCTTATAAATCACAATATTGTATTTATTCAATTTTATTATTTGTAATTTATAATTACCCATAAGGGAATGAGGGAGTTTTCACCCATAGAGGTAAATCTGGATTCACTGGAGGTAATTAATAAGTGACATTTATGGTTGGCAATTGTAAAACTCATGAGTAAATGAGCGTAGGTGTCATCTTGGGAGAATTAGCTATTTTTAGCATATCTGACACATGTCATAATGTTTTGTGGGTGCATCTAAAGAATCTATGACAACTGCAAGTTGTCATAAGATTCTATGATACTATGATGCATATGACAGATATTCATTAGTTGTAAGTTGCTATGTTTAGCCCCAGACATCCATCTTGGGAAGATACACTTTTGTGGTATCTATGATGGATGCATCATAAGATGTTGTAAGATACTATACTTGACCTTGGGCGCCCAACTTTGCATGGGTATCTTTTGACAAGTGGAGGTTGCATGTGGCAGATTCTCAGGAGAGAGAAAGTGGATGCCTAGATAGGAGTGATGATACTTCTAGAAGTATTTTTCCATGTATGTGTTGTAGCATATTGTTTTACAGGAACTTAGGTGTTGTCGGAATGCTATCAGGTTGAAGACTAAAGGGAAGATTGATGGAGTTGTTGTATTGTACAATCATTTTGAGATAAATACAAACTTGGTCCTCTTTCCTCTATGGAGTTTATTACCTAGAAGGGTTTTCTCCATGTTAAACACTATGTCACTATGTTCAGTTTTCTAATTTGGTATTTTTGTGTTGTATAGTTTCTTTTATGTGTTGCAATCTCTATTGATAATACACTGAGATAAGATCATAAACATATTAGAAATTAGATTTTCATTGAAGTAGTTATGCTTACATTTCTAATATTTTGTATCAAAGCTAGGCTAGATTTGACTCTTGAGTGGTAGTTTGGAAGCTATAGCTGCAGTGGGAGATTTGGTTGTGTTTGTTTTGCAGATCTTGAGTTGATATTATGGCTACATCCACTGCTACTTCAACCTCTTGATTGGACATTGAGAAGTTCAACAGAATGGGGTATGAGTTGTAGAAGCTAAAAATGGAGGATTTTTTGGAAGAAAGAAACTAGTAGTTGGTTGTCCTAAAAGAGTAGAAACCTGATGATGTCTCTCAAGATGAGTGGGATAGACTAGATGAGAAGGCATGAGGAACCATCCATTTTTGTCTTGCAGAGTCTGTCTTGTTGAATGTCATGAGTGAAGAGATCGCACATAGCTTGTGGAAGTGGTTGGGTGAAATCTATCAAGCCAAGAGAATGGTAAATAAACTCTATTTAAAAAGAAATTTGTTTTCCTTGAAAATGAAAGATAGTGAATCAATCACATAACATTTAAATACATTTAATTTGTTGTTGAGTTAGCTTGCTTTAGTAGATGTTGTTGTTAATGAGGAAGATAAATCTATCTTGCTTCTTTGTTCTTTACCCGAGTCTTGGGAGAATGTTATACTGGCTATCACTGCTAACCTCACAGATTCCAAGTTGGATGCCCTTTTTGTAGTTTTACTATCATAGAAATTGAGGAAGAAGAGCTTGGATAGCTCAGGGGATGCTCTCAGTGTCAGGGGAAGGTCTATGGAAAGGGGACCTAAATGAGATAAAAAAGGGGCTAACAACAAGTAGGGCCATTCTAAGACTCCTGTGAAGAACAAAAAAGTTAAGTGTTGGAGCTGCTGTAAAAGGGGACATGTAAAGAATGAGTGCAAAAACCCAAAAAAAATAGTGGGAGACTGCTTCTGATAAGTCCTTGAATTCAAGTGAAGATGTTTTACTTTTTGCATGCAATATTATTTCTAATGATCACTGGTTTATTGACTCAGGATGCTAATTTCATATGACCCCGCATAAGGAATGGTTCTCCACATATGAAGAATATGATGGAGGTAATATGTACCTTGGGGACAACTTTACATATCCAATAGTTGGGAAAGGCATGGTACTATTGTGTTTCAATAATGGAAGGATTAAAACCCTCCCGGGTGTTTATCATGTTCCTAGATTAGCTAGAAATTTGGTTTCTGTTTCAAAGATGAATGATTTGGGAATGCATGTGACTTTTGATGAGCATGGCTACAGATTGGTGAGAGGGAACTTAGTGGTAGCAAAGGGGAAGAGATTGGGAAAACTGTTCAAGCTTGAAGCCACTTTAGTTTGTATTGCCTCCTATGTATCTGAGTCTAGTACTAAAAATACATGTATGTTGTGGCACCACAGATTGGGTCACATAAGCAATAATGTACTAAAAAATATTAAGAATAAAAATTTGTTGGACAGTTTCTCCTATTCTAATGAGCACTTTAATTTCTATGAGCATTGTGTGTTTGGTAAACAAAATAGAAAATTATTTCCTTTAGGAAGCAATAGAGAAAAAATGATTTTTGAAATTATTCATATAGATGTGTTTGGGCCTGTGGATAATGAATTTATTGGAAAATCTTGTTATTTTGTCACCTTCATTGATAATGTGTCCAGATTTACATGGATTTATTTTGTGAAACATAAATCTAAAGTTTTCATTAAGTTTAAGCAATTCAAAGTCTTAATAGAGAATCAATTAGGTTTAAACATAAAAATATTAAGATCTGATAGTGGAGGGAAATATTTCTCTAAGGAATATGATGGGTTTTGCAAGAATGCAGGTATTATCAGACAAAAGACAACTCTATATACACCACAACAGAATGGTGTTGCAGAAAGGATGAACCGAACAATCATGGAAAGAGCCAGAAGTATGTTGAGTGATGCATAGTTGGATAAATGCTTTTGGGTAGAGGATGTGTGTACTACTTCCTACTTGATTAACATATCTCCTTTTAAGGCTCTTGATTCGACACCTTATGAAGTGTGGACATGTAAGAAACCTTTTGTTTCACATTTAAGGGTTTTTGGCTTTGAGGCTTTTGTTCATGTGCCTAAGGAAAAGAGATGTAAGTTAGATCCAAAAGCTAAAAAGTGTACATTCATTGGATATGGTGATAATCTCAAAGGTTATAAGCTTTAGAATCCACTAACCTGTAAGATTATCTATTCTAGAGATGTTATTTTTAGGGAACTTAGAGCTATTTCTAAACCTGGGAAGCCAAAAGAAAAAGGAAAAAAGGTAAAGAGAGTGCACTTTGATTTAGAGTAGCAAGATGCACCTCAGGAAGAATAGAATGATGGATTGTGGGGTGAAGAAGAAGAAGAAGATTTGAGTAGTTCTAATGAAGATGAATCCATTGTTATAGAAGATGTTGGTATAGATGATCATGTAAAAGAACAAGTTAAGACTCTTACTCCACCATTGAGGAGATCCACAAGACAATGGAATCTAGTTGATAGGTATAGCCCACTAGATTTTTGTTGTATATTTTCTTTATTAAGTACTAATGATGAGCCTAGATCCTACAAGGAAGCTATTCTTGTAGATGATAGTGAGTCTTGGTAGTTATTCATGCAGGAGAAGATGATGGCTTTAGACTCTTGTAACACCTGGGATCTTGTTCATTTTCCCAAAGGAAGAAAGGCCATATGTTTTAAGTGGGTCTTGAAGAAGTTTGTAGCAGATGGTTCATTCGAGGAGTACAAGGCTAGACTAGTAGCCAAGGGCTACTCCCAGAGAGAGGGAGTCAATTTTTGTGAGATTTTCTCTCCTATTGCTAAATCAAGACTTCTACTAGATTTCTTTAATCCATTAATGCAGCTTATGATTGAGAGATTGAGCAAATAGATGTTAAGACAATGTTCTTGCATGGGGATCTTGAGGAAGAAATTTATATGCAATAGCCTATAGGTTTTGAGGTAAATGCAAAAAACCATTGGGTTTGCAGGTTGACGAGGTCTTTCTATGGTTTAAAATAATGCCCCAAAATGTGGTATCTAAATTTTGATTCATTAGTTTTGAAATTGAGTTTTGTTAGAAGCAAGGAGGATCATTGTGTTTACATTTATTGCATTGATGATTCTATATTGGTTATTGCATTGTATGTTGATGACATTACTTTTCAGCAATACTAATGGTATGATTAGTGAGCTTAAAGCCCAACTTTCAGGTGCATTTGATATGAAGGATCTTGGAGCTTCCAGGTATATTCTAGGTATGGAGATCAGGAGGGATAGAGGTACAAAAAGCTTTGGTTGTCACAAAGTAAGTAAGTGAATACCATTTTGCAAAGATTTAGTATGTAGGATTGTAACCTAGTTAGAGTTTCTTTACCCATTGGTACTAAACTTTCATTATATCTAGATGTCCAAAGACTAAGGATGATCTTGAGGATATTTCTAATGTGCAATATACTAGTGTTGTAGGGAGTCTAATGTATGCAATGGTTTGCACTAGGCCAGATATTGCCCAAGCAGTGGGAGTTTTGAGTAGATTTATGTCTAACCCTGGTAGACAATATTGTAATTATGTGAAGAGGGTACTTAAATATCTTGTAGGTACTCCTAATTATTGTTTGGTTTACTCTGGTACTGATAGTGTTGATAAATCTTTGGACATACAAGGTTTTGTTGATATAGATTGGGAAGGTGACTTACATAGTCAAAGGTCCATTAATGGCTACGTGTTTACTTTGTTTGGAGGAACAGTGAATTGGATGAGTAAGAGGCAGCCCACAATTGCCTTGTCCACCACAAAAGTAGAGTATATGCTTTCTACTCATGTCTCCAAGGAGGTAGTTTGGTTGAGGAGACTATGTGTAGGTATTGGTTTTGATTGCAGGATCATTCAAATTGGTTGTGATAGTCAGAGTGCTCTATGTTTGGCCAAGAATCCTATGTATCATGCTCAGACTAAGCATGTTGATGTTCAATATCACTTTGTTCAAGAGTTGGTTGCAAGTGGAGAGATTGAGCTGAAAAAGATAGACACTTAGGAGAATGTTGCAGATTTATTGACAAAGCCTGTGAGCATGGAGAAGTTCGTGTGGTGCAGAGGGGTCATGGGCTTTTTTACTAGTGCTTGATTATTTTCATTTGATTTCCTATGGGTTCATTTACAATGTATAATGTTAAGTGGGAGGATGTTGGGATAAGATGCCATTAACCTTGTAAACCCCAATATTGTATTTCTTCTATTTTATTATTTGTAATTTATAATTACCCATAAAGGAATGAGAGAGTTTTCACCAACAATGGTAAATTTAGATTCACCAAAGGTAATTAATAAGTGACATTTATAGTTGGCAATTGTAAAACTCATGAATAAATAAGTGTAGGCACCACCTTGGGAGAATCATCTATTTTTAGCATATATGACACACATCATAATATTTGGTGGGTGCATGTAAAGAATCTATGACAGCTGCAAGTTGTCATAATATTCTATGACACTATGATGTGTATGACGAATATTCATTAGTTATAAGTTGCTATGTTTATCCCCAGACGTCTGTCTTGGGAAGATACACTTTAGTGTTATCTATGATAGTTATGACATGTCATAAAATGTTGTAAGATGCTATACTTGACCTTAGGCACCCAACTTTGCATGGGTATCTTTTGACAAGTGGAGGTTCCATGTATGATGATATTTAATGTTTGCATGTGGGGCATTCTCGAGAGAGAGAAAGTGGATGCCTAGATTGGAGTGAGGATATTTCTATAAGTATTTTGCCATGTATTTGTTGTAGCATATTATTTTATAGGTACTCAGGTGTTGTCGGAATGCTTTTATGTTGAAGACTGAAGGGAAGATTGGTGGAGTTGTATTGTACAATCATTTTTAGATTAATATAAACTTGGGCCTCTTTCCTGTGTGGAGTTTTTTACTGGAAAGGATTTTTTCCAAGTTAAACACTGTGTCATTGTGTTCAGTTTTCTGTTTTGATATTTCTATGTTGCATAGTTTCTTTTATGTGTTACAAACTCCATTGATATTACACTGAGATAAGATCACAAACATATTAGAAATCAGATTTCCATTGAAGTAGATGTGATTTCATTTATGATGTAGGAGCATTTGGAAGAATTCAAAATAGTTGAGGCAGTTGATAGTTAGTTGCAGAATATTGAGATGGTGACCTAGGGAGATACCACATTAGAATATGAGGTTGTGAATCTAGACTTAACATCTAGACATAATCAATTATAACACATCAAGAATTCAGATCATTTGGATTTGATTCTAGAAAGATATTGCTATCAAAAGATTGACTATTGTTTCATGTTTGACAGAGCAGAGCCAACAATGTTTAGTGGAATATTATCAGCTTGTGAATCAATTCCATGACTTTTGGAGGTAAAAGGAACATTATGCAATGTAGTATAGGACCTGGCCAACCTTCATGGATATCTATGTGAAGTTTTATGTGCCAACGGAGTAGTACGTTATGTTTAGGCTCGACCTATTTTGTGTACACATTACCTGAGTAGCCGTTGCAATTAGGCCAACTTGATAATGATTTGAAGGCTTGCAGAGGATACAAATGAAGGATAATGATTTATTACAAGGCAGCAGTGTGGAAGTGATCGATAGAATGAAGAATGGAAACACGATCTTAAGTTGTTTTGATCTGAAGGAGTAGCAGAACATAGTAGAAGGCAGAGAAGGAAGTAGAATGAGTTGCAGAGTAGAGAATTGAGTTGTAGAAGAAAGAAATCATGAAAGAATATTGTTGAATGAATCTTTGTAATCCATGGGCTGCGGTCTAACATTTGTAAATCCCTTGAGGCATGTGTAATTCTATTTGAAGTTATAATATAAGAGGAATGAGCTTTGAAGGATATGTTTTTCCTTGTTAGGGTTTTCCCAGGATAAATCTTGTGTTATGTGTTCATGAATATCTTTATCTTTTTGTTGATTAGATGCTAGCTTCCATTGCATATCCATTTGTTGATAACTGAGGGGGGGGTGAATCAGTTATCTCAATTTGTTTAACATTCAAAACTTTCTTATTAATTAATACAACATCAATTCGATTAAGCAAACATAACCATGAAATTGAAATACACATGACACAATATTTTTGACGTAGAAACCCTGTTAAGGGAGAAAACCATGGGATGATTAACCCAAGATTGTATTCTCTGTTAGAAGAATGGAAATACAAAATGGCACTTGCCAATTAGGGCTCACTGCCCAAGCACACTACTCACAAGAGGCTCACTGCCTACAAGAGACTCACTGTCTACAAGTTGTAAGAAGAATAACAGGATCCTTGAACTGATGAGATGCATCCACATATGCAGGGGTTCAGTTCCGGTTAGGCTCAATACACTGATCTGCTGCACTTCATCTTTCCTCTTCTGTTGTGCTGCTCTCCTTTCACATACTAGACCTTCCTTACTGCTTTCACTCTACTCTATTGCTTTTATTCACACATCTCTAAAACCACCACACCTCTCACAACTAAATCTATCCTGTATATATATCTGCACAAGTGATTTCATCACCTTTCTAGTTGGCATCCAGAATAGTTAATATTTTCCTCAAACTCTAATCTGTCGGCTGAATCCTTGCTTACCAAGTAATGTGGATCAAGGATATACTTGTAGAAGTCATCAATCATGTCGGCCAATCATAACTTATGCCTTAAGAACCTTTACTAACATCAGTAACACATCCGGAATAATGTCTGATGTTCTGTCAGTCAGTTCTTCCTCTGTCCATACTGCCAATCAGGAACCCGACACTCAAGTATTCATATCTTTTTCTTCATCTATCACCGGAGGCTAAATCCTTGGAATCTATTAGTCCAGGTAGTCCTCTTGACTTCCCCAAATCTGCACTTCACTAAGATACTTCATCTGAGAGATCCAGACCTGACTGTCAGACCTCACCACATGCTCTGTTCTTGCTCACCAGACCTCAACACTTCTTCAATCTGACTTCCGGTAAAGACTCATCATGTCCTGCGGATGTGTGGGATAACCTTTGTTGCCATCAATGACAACATTCATGAATCCTTATAGTGTCTCTTGCCAACAATCTCCCCCTTTGGTATTGATGGCAACACTTAGTGAAAAATGACTAAGTGTCACACTATACTCCCCCTTAGCTAATGCTCTATCTTTATGTACATTTTCCAGAGCTCCCCCTTAGCTAGATTCCTCATTTTTCACTACTCTTCACTCCCCCTTTGACATCAATGGCAAAGGGTAGGTTCTGCATACCAAAATTTTCAAAATTTCAACTATACTTAGCTGCATAAGTATATACATATGGCATATTTACATATACTGAAGAATGTCTGCAAAAGTTGTCTTCAATTGGACAAATTCTATTGCCCAACTTTGCTTCATTCTGTCCAAATTTGATATATGACCGCTTAACAGGAATGCAAATGCATCTGCCCTTTTTAGATCTGTCAAATCACTGGTCTGAGCTGTGATCTGAGCTTCTTTTATGGCCTCATGCATGGCCTCTAACTTAGGAATAATTATCCCTCTAAGTTCACCCAACCTGCTTATTCTATTTTTCTTTTCCTTCTCTAGCTTCTTGATTTCATTCAAGACTGCAATAGTCTGACATTCTTGATTTATTATGGAAGATGAGAGAGGATCAAAATTCTTTGATAGATTTGTCAGATTGTCCTCTTGTTCTTTTACTTTCTTTTCAATGTCCAATGTTACTTTGGACCATGATAAACAAAATTTGTACATTTCTCTACCATTTTTAAGAGCATTTTCTAAGCTCTTTATCCCTATATTCATATTCCTCCTATCATTAGTTATTAACCCTTGTACCTCTGATAATCTTTTTGTCAAAAATTCCTTTCGGACCTTATCTTCTACTGACTTCTCTAGGGAATCAAAATGTGTGTTAACACTATTGACTAGAGTTTTAAGATTACTAGATGAGGAGGCTAAGGCATCCTTTTGAAAAGATGGCATAATCTTTTCTAACACTCTGGATGCGGCTTCTATAAGCTCACAGTCTTCCATGTGAGACTTCAAGAGTTTTTCTTTGGCCTTTGCATTAGCAAATGAAGCTATCTTCATTGTTTATACCGGAGAAAGAGAGTCAAAATCAAATGGCCCTTTTAGCAGTTCCAGTTCATCAATCTCCATAGTCTCTTTTGTCAAGAAGTCCTTGACAGATTCTGCAGTGTCTCTTGCCGGAGACAGATTCTTCTTCTCTTCTACAGTGTCAACTTCTTAACCTTTCACATCTTTTTTTTCCTATATTCTTTCTTCTCGCTTAGATCCAAAGACTACAGGGGAAACCTGAGGAGAGATGTTTGTCTATTTATGAACTTCCTCTTTTGGAACAGAGGATTCCAAGTCCTTATCCTTTTCTGCACTAGTGTCCATGACTTCTTCTGCCATTTTATCAGTCGATTCCTCTCCAACACTTGTGGCCGAGGGATCAACACCCAAGTCCTCTATGACAGGAAGATTGAATCTTTTAAAGACATTCTGTAGGTGTCTTCTATTTCCTGGGCTACCTTGTTAGTCTCACCAAGCATGAGCTGATTCATTCTAGCTTTGCTCTAGAATTCATCCTTACAATCTTTGAAGATCATACTAATCTACTTTGGGGTGATTGGAGGATATAGCTGAATAGCTATCTGCTCTCGAATCTCAAGGTCTTTTGCCATGGCATTATTCTTTCTTATTTCTAACTCTTTTTCTAGACTTTTAGGAATAAGAGATATGATTTCAATAAAAGCCTTATTATATATATTTAGATACTTAACTGCAGCTTCCTGCAAGATCTTCTGGTCAGCTTCATTATAATCATCATAGAATTCAGCCATTGGTTGGAGATTTCCATCCACAATGATTGATTTGATGACATCATCTAAAGACAGAGTGGGCTTTTCAACAAATTCCTCTGCCTTTTCTTCTTCACCTTGACCGGTAAAGGATTCACCAGATCCTTCCTTCTTCTGCTTCTTCATTTTCTTTATCTCCTCATCTGATTCAGTTTCTTCTTCATCCTTTTGGCTTGCATAGGACCTTGTTGCCTTTTTCTTTGTTCTCTTCTCTGCTTTACCAGATGATTTTGCTTCCGGTTGTGACACCTTTGATCTTTTAGCAGTGGTAGGTGCAGATTTCTTTGATGATCTGGTCAGGGTGGAAGGTTCTACTGGAGCACTTTCCTTACTTTCCTTTTCTGCCTCTTTCTTCTCTTTCTCAGTCCTTTACCTCTTTACCCTGTTGGTATCAAGTGCCTCTTTTGAGATGCCAAAGCTTTTGGCAACTTCTTCAACTTCTTTTCTCACCTTCCTTTTGATCTTTGGCTACCTTAGCTCTACATGGATTTTCACACTTAGTTCTTCAAAGCTTCCAAACCTTTTTGCCTTAGGATCCTTTGGCTGACTGAGCATGTGTTGAACATGCAGCTCCACAATGTTGTCATCAACTTCATATCCCATAGGCATGATCCAAACTATCCTTGGCTCCACTGCCTCCATTAGGCATTGATCAGTGTCTACCATGAAGCACACTATGTCTTTGTATTTCTTAACTAATGATTTAGGGATTCTTTCTTTGGTTTGCATCATATTTTGAAAGTTCTTAAAGTAACCCCATAGAGCTATATTCCTTGCCTTAGCATCCCCAAGTCCATGCAAGTAGTCCCTGATTTGAATTGTTATAGGTCTATTATTTTGCCATACCCATCCAATGGATTCGGGCATCTCATTCATGAAATAGAAAAATAGACACAATATCAGTCCTCCATATTTGAAGGAATTCTTCTTGTCCTTTTTGATCTTCTGTATATTTTCCATCAATTGGCTTAGATGGAGTTCACAGAGATCATATTCTGCATTTTTTCTTAGCAGCTCATAAGCAGTATATACTGCAGTTCTGGATACTGAGTTCTCCCTGCTGGAGTGATATATCTTATAACTGTTTATCATAGATGCAAACTTGATATCTGGATCAGAGATATCTTCAATGGTCATTGTTCTCTTATCAAATTTTGATCCGGTGGCCTCAGTTACAATTTGGTTTTTGACTGATTTTAGGACAGGTATCCCTCCAGAGGAGTGTAAACCAGTTACTGCCCTAATTGCTTTCTTAGTCATTTTGCAAGGTCTATTCAGCCATAAGAAGTTATCATGTACCCTACTTAGTACATACCAGACCCATTCATCTTCTTCAAAACAGGGGAAATGAATGTATTGATCAAAGTGTTTCTCATGGATGCTCTTATATTGTGGTTTAAGCTTAAAAGCATCATCTATCAACTGATTGTGATAGATATCCATTAACTTTGAATCCCCAAACTCTTCAATATTCGCATGTATGTAAACCCTAATATCTTCTGTATGCAACACACCCTGCAAAACACTGGAACATGCTCCTGGGGGATCTACTTCCAAGGATTTGTATGGATGTTTCTTGAATTTGGGGTGAGGCCTATCAGAGATTTTCACAATATTTGGAGTACCCATCATTCAAGGATTTACAGAGAGATATTTGATAACAAAGAATACCTTTTGCACTTGTAGGGTTCACGGAATGCACTTGAATGATTTGCTGATTGAATCAACTCCAACGGTTGGTCTTTGAGAAGTTTGAAGCAATTTCTTGCAGAGCTCTTCTTTCTTTCTTTTCGAATGCGAATGTGCAAATGATGAGCTCATGAACCCTTTTATTTGCAAGAGAAACCCTAAATCCATACTGTAATAAATGCCCAACTTGGATTATTCTAGTTGCTCTGTATACCTTATTTTGAAATAGATTTTTTTCTAGATCACTATAATATGCCTAGAGTTATCCTTGGAGATTAACAACGAACTTTCTTACTTCCCTCAGTCATTTATTCATAGATCAAGATGTCTCAATTTTAGAATCACACCGGACCAAACTTGTAAGAAACTTGCTTTTACCGGAAGACTGTTAAACTAGATCTAATTGAAGGGATTAGACTCTTTAAATCTTCATGCGGATCTTTCAAATATTTTCTATGGCTTATCTAAGTATTCCTCTAAAAGCTCCTTTGATTCGTAGCCTTTCATGTGACGATTACAGGCACCACTTGACTAGCTGGGGGAATTGGTTTTTCTTTTGTTAGTCCCCCTGAGCCAGAGCTCACCTTTTAATTTTTGGAAGGAATATTAGCACCAGATTTTGGTGCAGATCCATCCCCTATATTCTCTGTACTTCTCTTCACCCAAATCTTGTTCATCTCACTTTGAACTTCATCCGCATTCACTTTTCATTTTCCTTTGTCTTGATTCTGATGATGTACCAGACCTCTTTTGTCCTGATTCTTGCTTCTACAGAATTTGGTAATATGACCAGATCTATTGCAAATTTGGCTAACAAAAATTCTTTGTATATTTGATTGATATCCTCTTGATCTGCATTGATCAGTCATATGACCCATTCTATTGCATGCAAAGTATATACCATTGAATAAATTGTTCATTTGCATATTTCTGCATTCATGAGATTTGTGACCATACCTTTTGCAATTGAAACATTGTCCGGAGAAGGATATATTAGTCTGATTCATTCTCTTTCTGCACTGATTAGCTTTATGACCAAAGTTGTTGCAGTTGTGGCAGTATCCATTGAAGGATGGATATGTTTGAGCATTAGGCTACCTTACTAGAGGTCTTCTAGGTCTGTTCCTTTGATTTTCTAGTCCAAAATTCTTCTGACCGGATCCAGAGCTTTCACCTTTCTCATATCCCAAGCCACACTTGTCATCTACCCCTTTTTGGCTTTTAAGTAGTACTTCAAGTTGAGCAGAACTTATCTTGAATTTCTCTTTGTATTCATTTGCTGTTTGAAGATCCCTTTTAAGAGAGACAATTTGATCCTCAAGTTTTTCTTCATTATCTTTAGCATCTTCAAGATCAGATTCAAGATGTCTGATTATTCTGTCCATCTTGTGGCAGTCTTCTAATTTCTCCTTGAGAGATTGTCTTAGATCATCTTCAATTTTTCTTTTCTCTTTAATTTATTGGGTGAACTTCAAAACTCCTAATTCCATTTCATGTCTTACCATAATGATCTCTTTTGATAAGTTTTCACTAACTTGGTTTTCTCCTTTAGATATCCATTTGAATCATTTGTTTCAACTTGACTTGCCAGTTGCTGAAGTAGCTCCTTTCTCTTTTTCATAGAGACTCAATTTCTCTTTTAATTCATTTATGAAATCATCAACCTATTTGAGTCTTTCCTTCAATTAATTGACTTCAGAATTTGACTGCGCAAGATCATCTAGGGCAGACTTAAGTTGCTTCCTCATACCATACATATCCATTTGAATTCCTAGATCTTCCTCAAGCTGTTAGGCTCTGTTGGGAGGAAATTGGCTCTAATACCAATTGTTGATAACTGAGAGGGGGGGTGAATCAGTTATCTCAATTTGTTTAACATTCAGAAATTTCTTATTAATTAATGCAGCATCAATTCAATTAAACAAATATAACCATGAAATTGAAATACACATGACACAATATTTTTGACGTGGAAACCCTGTTAAGGGAGAAAACCACGGGGTGATTAACCCAAGATTGTATTCTCTGTTAGAAGAATGGAAATACAAAATGGCACTTGCCAATTAGGGCTCACTACCCGAGCACACTACTCACAAGAAGCTCACTGCCTACAAGAGACTCACTGTCTACAAGTTGTAAGAAGAATAACAGGATCCTTGAACTGATGAGATGCATCCACATATGCAGGGGTTCAGTTCCAGTTAGGTCAATACACTGATCTGCTGCACTTCATCTTTCCTCTTCTGTTGTGCTTCTCTCCTTTCACATACCAGACCTTCCTTACTACTTTCACTCTGCTCTACTGCTTTTATTCACACATCTCTAAAACCACCACACCTCTCACAACTAAATCTATCTTGTATATATATCCGCACAAGTGATTTCATCACCTTTCTAGTCGACATCTGGAATAGTCAATATTTTCCTCAAACTCTGATATGTCAGCTGAATCCTTGCTTTCCAAGTAATGCGGATCAAGGATATACTTGTAGAAGTCATCAATTATGTTAGCCAATCATAACTTATGCCTTAAGAACCTTTACCAACATCAATAACACATCCAGAATAATGTTTGATGTTCTGTTAGTCAGTTCTTCCTCTTTCCATACTGCCAATTAGGAACCCGACACTCAAGTATTCATATGTTTTTCTTCATCTATCACCGGAGGCTAAATCCTTGGAATCTATTAGTCCAGGTAGTCCTCTTGACTTCCCCAAATCTGCACTTCACCAAGATACTTCCTCTAAGAGATCTAGACCTGACTTTTGGACCTCACCACATGCTCTGTTCTTGCTCACCGGACCTCAACACTTCTTCAATTTGACTTCCGATAAAGACTCATCATGTCCTATAGATGTGTGGGATAACCTTTGTTACCATCAATGACAACATTCATGAATCCTTATAGTGTCTCTTGCCAACACCATTATGATCATAGTGTTAATTGATTAAGGCTACAAGGTTGGACAGTCCCTCACTGAACCGTCCTTCCTTGACTGCATCAAGTGGTATCAGAGAAAGAAAGATCAAGGCAATACAGATTTGGTAAGCTTTTCAAATTAAGTGTTTATCTGATTTGTTTCAATGGGGAAGATAGGAAAGAGGATGAAGAAAGAAAATGAAACCCTTATATGTGAAAAATATATTTTGGTAGATGAACTGTGCGAAATCAGGAAGTATAATACAGAATTGTTGGAGAAGATGAAAGATCTTGGAGGAGAAAAGTTTGAATCCCTTGAACAAGAACTAAAAGATGTAAAGAATAGAAATGAGGACCTAGAAGCAGAGCTAAAACTATTTGAGGATGTTGGAAAGAAATTTGCAGAATTGGAGAAAGGATTTAAGTTGTTTGGTAAGATTGAACAGAGGAATAGAGGTCTAGAAGATAGTTTAGAAGAATTGAAGAAGCAAAATAGTTTGCAGAAAAAAATGAAATATCAGAATTAAAAGAGTAGAAAGATCAGTTGGAGCAATCACTTGTAGCATACAAAGAAGAGAATGAAAATTTGAGATCTAAACCTGAACATTGTGATGTTTCTTGTGATACTAGTGATTTGTGTGATGTTGAATAAGTTTATTTAGAAAGTGATGATGAAGATGACTGTGACTAAACATGGAGTTGTTGGTTATAGTATTGGTTTCAGGATTATGTAGAGAATGGGGTATGAAGGAAAAGGATTGGGAAAGAAGCAACAAGGAATTATAGAACCTATTGAACTAGTAATTAGATCAAGAAGTGAAGGGATTGGATATGATAGAGCTAAGGATGTTATGGAAAACTTTAACAAATCAAGAAAACGTATGTATTGTTTACATTGTAATAGGCATGGACATGAAAAGGAATCTTGTTGGGATATATACCCTTGTGGAATTTGTGGATAGAGGAACCATTTTAAAAAGTTTTGTTGGAACAAGATGAAGAGAAGAAAGTCTATCACAGGTTGTATACAGAAAGATTATCTATGGATTGATGGACAAGAATGGAGAAATGTTACTGGTATGTTCCGAGGCAGATATAGACTAAAGTATTCATATGTTTGATTAGGATGCAAGGAAAGAAGAACTTATGAGGAGCAGAACAAGGATAGTAATTCAAACTACAAAGGGTGAAGTGACAGGAGTCATAATTCTTATCACAGTAAAAGATACCAGAGGAATGTAAAAGGATTTGCAAGAAGAGGAACCTGTTTTCATGTTTGGAGGAGAAAAGAATCAAGTAGTGAATGTCAACAAGAACCTATTACCAGAAAAACTAATGAAGGAATAGCATTAAATGACATAGAGATAGTTTGTACAGAGGAAGAGGAACCTGTTTATACAGAGATAACATATGCAAAGGAAGAGGAACCTTTTGAGACATTAGATTTGATAGAGAAACTAGAAGAAGGTGAAGCATCGATCTTAAGAAGATTTGTGTTATAGAACAGAGGAAGCAATGCAAGAGAAAGTTTGCATGGACAAGTGTGAAGCAAAGAAAGGAAATTTATGTTGCAAGAAAGATGAAATGGCAAGTTTATGTACTGGAATAAAGAAAACATGGATAAAGAAACAAAGAATAGTCTAGGAATAGTATATGCAGAGAAGAAACTATGAGATTTTGATGTGTGCAAAAGAAAGTGTAGCTAGAACCAGAGATCAAAAAGTATTGCAGAGAAAATTTACAAATGTATTGTCTGTATCAAAGGTGGGTAACTTGATTGTTTTAGAGGATGCACATATGTACTCTTGATTGATTGAAGCAGACATAGAGCTTGAGGCAACTTTTAGAGAAGACTTGCTCAGAACACCGATCATTGAGGTAGTGCAAGGCTTGTAAGTAGAACACTAAACCTAGAAGAACCGGAGTCAGTTTTGCAGGGTGGACTTGAACATACTACCGAATTAGAGGCAGTTGCAAGTATCTATTTAGATAGATCACTGAACCTATTTGATCTTGGCATAATACAGACCAAAGTGAAGAGGCTCAGAGAGTTTGATGTAGGAGCATTCAGAAGAATTCAAAACAATTAAGATAGTTGATAGTGAGTTGTAGAATAATGAGATGGTGACCTAGGGAGATACTACATTTTACTGCATTGGAGTATAAGAGGCTACAAAGCTGGACTTAACATCTAGACATAGTTAGTTATAACATATCAAGAATTCAGATCATTTGGCTTTGATTCTAGAAAGATATCACTATCAAAAGGTTGATTATTGTTGCATATTTGATAGAGCAGAGCCGATAGTGTTTAGTGGAATCTTATCAGCTTGCAAAGCAATTTCATGACTTGCGGAGGTAAAAGAAACATTATGCAATGTAGTATAAGACCTGGCCAACCTTCATGGAGATCCATGTGAAGTTTTATACACCAGCAGAGTAGTGCCTTATGTTTAGGCCCAACCTATTTTGTGTAGACATTACCTAACTAGCCGTTGCAATTAGGCTGACTTGATAGTGATTTGAAGGCTTGTAGAGGATATAAATAAAGGATAATGATTTATTATAAGGTAGTAGTGTGGAAGTGATCGATAGCATGAAGAATGGAAACAAGATCTTCAGTTGTTTTGATCTGAAGGAGTAGCAAAATAGAGTAGAAGGAAGAGCAGGAAGCAGTATGAGTTGCAGAGCAAAGAATTGAGTTGTAGAAGAAAGAAATCATTAAATAATATTGTTGTATGAATCTTTGTAATCCATGGGCTGCGGCTAGCATCTGTAAAGCCCTTAAGGCATGTGTAATTCAATTTGAATTTATAATATAAGAGGAATGAGCTTTGAAGGCTTAGTTTTTCCCTGTTATGGTTTTCCCAAGATAAATCTTGTGTTATGTGTTCATGAATATCTTTATCTTTCTATTGATTAGCTGCTAGCTTCTATTGCATATCTGTTATGATCATAGTGTTAATTGATTAAGGCTACAAGGTTGGACAGTCCCTCACTAGATGCTTCTACCTTGACTGCATCAATTTCTAACAAAGATGATCTGTGATTGGCTAGGATTTGACTAGAGGATTAAAACATGATGGTCTTGATCAAGGGCTAAAATATCACTTTAAATTCTAGGACAAGTTTGATGTGATTGAAGATAAGGTAGATGAAAAGGATGGAAGCAATGTGGACTATGGATATGGATCTCAACAAAATCAACCTTAAGATAAAGTGTGACAAGAGTTCTCTCGAAATGTTGAACTATGGACTCTGAGATGTTGGAAATTCTTAGAAAGGTTTTGAAAGCTTGACTTTGGCAAATTGGTAAACAATAATGTTCATACACACATGCATAAGTTTTACAAATGATTTAGATTTAGCTAATGCAAATGGACATACACGTAATACACAACACCCTAAATTATTCTAGTAGGTGTGTCTTTATAGTGTAGGCCCACACAATAGAATACTTCTCAATATTACTACCTAACTAGGAATACCTTTTCAAGTAGATAACTAGGGATTAAGGTGTTGCAACTAATATCCTTTCTTTTGGAGGCTTTTACGCCTTACCCAAGGAGAATTCTTATCTCTACTTGATAAAGTACATGGTGAGGAACTTCGGGCTTGATCAACTGAAACCTATACCATACTCAAAGATGAATGAAAGGTCTTAAACTAGGATGTACAAGATCTCTAAGGGTGCCCCCTATTTACACAAGGTATGTGGGGTCCAAGTTTGTAAACATTATTTCATTGAAGGCATGCAACACAAGCACAACAAAATGTCACTTCACCTTATGTCTTGAAATACAAGGGGCCCCAAGGTTGTGCCAATGACTACATGACTAGATTGGGGTACAAATTTCATTCTCCCCCCTTTGATATACTACACTAAAATATGTGGTTGAGGTTGTCCCTTAGGTTGATGAAATCCACAAGCAGACCTCCCAAGGGAGAGATGATGTTAAGTTCTTTTGATCCCCAAGATTGCATGAAATTCAATGAGAGAGAATACACAACTTAACATACCTTGGGTAACAAAAGTGAGTCAAGAGATGTGTTTGATCCTCAAGATAACCTAGTGGTGCAAGAGGAGAGCAAACATATACACTTGACCCACACACAAAAGATTCATTAATTCTTAGATAAAAATGATATGTGTGTGTAGATGAATGTGGATCAAGGATGTTTTTGATTCCTAAGATCACCCTAAGTGGAAGTGTTGTGTGGTCTCCCAACACATACCATTTTTCTCCCAACAAAATGAGGAGCCCACTTTCTTTTTTCCTTCTTGCTTGTGTTTTCTTCTTTGTGCTTCCTTTGGCGGTAATAGTAAAATGTGATGTTATCATGAAACAACAATTTTTGACCCTTAGTAATCCCAGTTATGGTCATAGATGGATAGAGCATTAGATTTTATCTTGGGTTACCTTTGGAATTTCTTGAATATTCATCAAAATGAGAAAGTTATCCCTTAGTGGGTGTTTTGAGCCCAACTGAAACTTTGTTCTACTTCACCCATATTTTTTGCAATTTTCCACATCTGCTATAAAACTCCCCAAGAAGTCCTTTTGAAGCAATCATATTAGAAGGGAATTCTTAAGTATTAAAATAACTTGGAGAAGTTACTCCAGACTCGACAATAATATGAAATGCAATTTAGCCTAGTGGGAAATTGATATTCAACTAAACTTGATATGTTTGAACTTAATGTTCCTGTTCAGTTAGAAATTCCCATAGATATCCAGTTGGCTAGGCAAATCCCACAACTAGAACATTATTAATAGTTTACCAAGTTATTCACTTCTATCTAAACCTGATCTTATGTGGAACATAAAATTCCAGTTCACATGGAAATCCTGATAATTGCAGAAGGTTATGCTCCAAGTGAACTTCACCTTTTTTGCACCTAAATATCTGGTTCACTTATTCTTCCCTCAGTTTCACATATGGTATCATCACTCATATGTCATGAATATGGCATTCAACCTTAACGATACCTATATGATGGTATGATGATAAGATGATGCCAACTTCCTCGATGATGACAACACTTGTGGAGACTTTAACTGTATCCAACATTCAATTTTGAATGTTCCACATCCCATAAGACTTTTCACATCTAGTTGAAACTAAGTCACTTCCAACTACACCCGTAGAAAGAGAAACTTGAATAACCATTGGATTTTAAATTGAAACATAAGACAAAAGTAAACTGAAGTCAATACACATGATACCTTCCCGCTAATCACCATTAATGCTTACCTAATATAGATTGCATTAAATGCACTTAGACTTACCTATTTTTTTCTCCTTAAAAGTAAATTTCATTTCATTATTTCACTACCAAAGAAATCAAGAGAGCAAAAATTGAGTAGCAAAGTGAATTTACAGATTGAAGAAGTGCAAGGTGAAGCTGCAATCATCAAGCTATTAGGAATTAAGGTGTCTCAACCTTTGCAAGTTCCTAAAGTTGTATTTATTTATTCAGCGCTATGTTTTAGGATCCCATAGTTGGCACCTTGTAAATTTTGGTGACTTTGCTAGCCATGGTTTCCCACCAAAGTAATTAATGGGGGAGTGTAGGCGAGGCTGACATGGATAAACTGAAATTGGGTAACCACCAAAAGGATTGATAAATAAGAAGTTGGAGAATGTGAAAGGTCACAAGATGCGAATGACGGTTTGTACTCTTGAAAGAACTTGCATTCCAACTATGTTGTAATCATCTTTGATTTGATAATACATTGTGCAAGTTTTGGAGTGTGGGGTTTTTTACTTGAAAGGGTTTTCCCTATGTATATCTTGTGTTGTGAGTTTTGTATTTGCATTTGGATGTTGTTATTATCTTTTTGTTAATATGCATCTAATAACCTGTAACTATAAAAGTTAAAATTTGCACAAATCTTTCGTCAGTAGATCAATGTAGGAAGCATTTCCACATACCTTGCTTCCTTTCACAGGTGAATCTGAGGTAAATTAATAGTGACAAGTAGATGGGATATTGCAATGACATGCATTTCATTTGAATAAATGTTTAGAGGATATACATTAATTAGGTATGCACGTGATACTAAAACCCTACCCTAAAATTACAATGGATTTTCAGCTAAATTAGTTGAATTTAATCAAAGGTAAAGGGAACAAATTTTTACAATAGTAAAATGTCCTTATTCATAGTAAATGGACTCAAGCATATTTTTCAATTAACAAATGGATTAACTATAAAACCTAGATAACTTTGATTAGGGGTAATTGTATTCTTTAATGAATGTCAAGAGGAAAAATGACCAAGCACACGAAAGAGATGTAGGATGAGTTCAAAGGGATAAGTCACACTTTAGAGATATGGCCAAGATTTGGGATTATTTTGAACACTAACCTAGGGCACATCGACATAAATGGGTTTCAACAAAGGATCATAGAAGCTGATTCAAGCCTATTGGCTAATAATATTGTAAGGAGTGGACTACACAAGGCTATAGGTTTCCCCATGTCAATGGATGCCCAAGAGTTCATACTACAATGCATTCATAGGTATGATGCCTAGAAATGCAAGGTAGTTCATGAGGGTAGGGTCTAGATAGAGTTTTGTCTTGAGGGCATCACCTGAATATTCAACATCCCACTATAGGCTACAATGCATCCATTTGAGAAGGAGAAATCAACTAGTGACTACAAGGGGATTGAAGATTCATGTAGAAAGGCCATTTTCACTTCCTGGATAGTTAGAGATAAGAAGCCAAAAGCCATATAAAAAATGGCCAAGACCCTATACCGAAGTGACTTTAGGGTCAAGATTAGAGATATTGTCACTTTGTTGAGTAGGATTGTTGGATTGTGTGACTTAATCAATTTAAACTATGGATGTTTGGACTGGTGAGAATTATGAAAGAGGTCACAAGGATGATCCATTGGGCCCAAGCCATCAGTGACTGATCCATCAACAAATGATTAGCAAGAGGAAAATGAAGGTTTTCTACACGACTTCATATGTAGTGTACTCTTGTACAATGTGTGTAAATCTCAATGAACTCCAAAATGTGGTCACATTGGCCAACAAACCAGGGAAGAACCTTATTTATAAATATTATCCACAATTGGAGATGAAACAATCCATACTGAATTATAGGAGAGTCAACAATGCATTCTCCATGTGGCTTGTCAAAAACATGGAGGGGGATAAAGCCAAAAGATTGACAACAAATGCCCAAAGCACCATTGATCCTCATGGCAACTAGTTTATATGATTTCCAACTTTTAGTTATATCAAGATGGAGGGATTCACAGGGACTCCATATATGTTGCATCGATACCTAATGGATGAGGTTATCCTACTGGGATTTTCCCACCAAATCATCAAATCATATGAGGCTTTTCAAGCACAAAACATGCATAGAAATATCAAGTTCCCCATTGGCATAGGGTGGTATAGATGCAATGCCCTTGAAATTGCAAAACCATCAAATAAGGAGCTCCAAGTACTAGGTTTTCAACCTTTTGACTTAAAGAGAAGTTGTGATCCACATCATAGAATGGATAAATATGTCAACAAGAGGATACAACATGTTCCACATATAGATGATGACTAGGTACATTATGTTGATGATCATGTGGTCTGAAAGAGGCAATACCAAAGGTTGACTCTCAACCATATGAGGACCCTCGGTACACATGAAGTTCCCCCACCACTCAAGGATAATGATGAAAAGGTACTGCATCTTGCTATGAGCTCAATAAAATATTCAGTCAGAGCCTAATGGATCTGGACTAGTTACAACTAGAAGAGACTTCCATAGATGCAATAACCAAGGATATCTTAGAAGGAAGTAGGGGCTAGTTAAACCAATGCATCCAATCAATGAAAACAAAGTGAGTGGCCATAACCTATCTCAGCAAGAAGGGTAAGAGAAAATCCTAAGAAAATTTTGACTATGACTATTTCCTTATGAAGAAGAGAAGAATACAAAAAGCTAAGGTAGTAGAAGAGGTTATAGGTTCAAGGTTGATAGAAGAAGAGTTGGCTATTGACGATGTAACTATTGTAGTTGCACCTCCTACGAGAGGCCAACCACAACAATCCATACCAATAAATTTTATTTCTTAACCAAATGTAGTGGCAACAGTGGGAACGCGACCACAGTCTACAACCCAAATCCCCACACTTGAAGAGGTGTTAAAGGGCATATTGCCTAAAGGCAAAAGGAAAATTACAACTCCATCAACCCCAGTTTAAAAAATTCAAGATGCTCAACTAAATATAGAGAAATTTGTAGGAATTATCAAAGTAAAACAAGACATTGTTGAGGTGGCAAAAAACCATATCACCGCTATAATTGTAACTTTCCCTAGGAAATGCCAAATGATGAGTTGATAGAGAACATGGACATGGGGTCAATTCTAAAAATGCCTGCTTCACATTCTTTATTATCTCCTGAGGTAAGTTGAATAGACCCAATTGTTTATGATATTCTTTTGATTAGTAAAGAGGCTCCTACAGTTCACATTGAACAAGTGGAGAAGATAGTAAAGGATTCTATTATTTCTAAGACCCAGTCTCAAGATATAAATAAAGAATATGTTGATACACAAGTACAAGAAGAGCATCATGATCCAGATGTAGAGAAAATAAAATAGGATCATCAAAATCAACCAGATGTTCATGAAGTTGACAACATACAAGATGCCACTCAAAGTCAACCAGATGTCCATGAAGTTGACAACATAGAGGATGCTACTACAAGTCAACCAAAAAAACCTATATGTGATGATGTTCAAGGAACTATAGAGGATGCAATTAAAGAAGATGAAATGCATAAGGAATGGGAAGAACTACAACAAGAAGTTCCACAATAGGAAGTTCCATGAAAAGATGTTCCAGAACAAGAAGTTTTGAAACATCAAGTTGAACATGAGGTTCCATAGAAAGAACTTCCATGATAGGAAGTTCCTCGACAAGATGTTGCACAAGAAGTACCAACCAAAGCATAGGACACACATGTGGAACATAATCTGGTACAAGATCAACAAAAGGAACAGTTACTAGTTATGGATATTCCCAACTAGTTGGCATCAAAGGTACAACCCCTCTAGCCTGTACAATTAGTTCCATTAGATTTCAAGAGTTTATTCAAGAGGAAGCTCCTAGGCCTAAAAGGAATGCCTGAATAATGTCCTCAATAAGGAGCAATGCAACCAAATCCAAGATAGCCCAATTGGCTATTCCTACTACTGATAAGGATAATATAGAAATATGTGTGGGAGAATATTGTATATAACCACCATTAATTTGGGTCACACTACTCGAGAGTGGGCAATTGACGAGCTCCAGAAGAATGTTGAAGTAATGATGGCCTGAATATAAAAAATAAGCAAAGGAAGAGGGAAGTTAAAGGACAAATTGTCCAATTGCACAACTTCATCAAGGGGCTAGTGGTGCCTAGCCAAATAATTGTTGACATTCCTGCCAATCTTGCTCTAGTTTCACAAGAGAAGATTACAGAATTGGACACTAAAAAGTATGAAGCCAATTATGTCATGGAAGGTTGGATTAAGAGCTTCCTGTCCACAAGTGAGGAAACCATCAAGATGGCTAGTTCAAATTGGGATGCCATTATTCAAATAAAGGATAAAATTGTATCATTGAGAGTGTAGTGTACAAAGCGACTTGAACATAATGATATCGAGTTGTTTAGGATGAAGTCCATCAAGGAGACTAATGATGGAATTTATCTTAATGAGAAGATAATGACAGATAAGGCCCCTTGTGGATCAAAGAGCTTAAATTTGAAAGGGGTATTCTCAAGGAGTGTTAGGATAAGATGGATGAGCTACAAAAGAAGATAGATAAATTCTTGGTGGCTGATATTGACATCTTAGAGGATTTGGTATGTCACATTTTTGGCACTAATGTAAAATATGATGAGGGATCTAGCTCTTAAGGAATTTAAGAAATTTTTTCATAAATTCCTTGATAATCCTGTACAGAACCTTAAAGAAGAAAATATAGATAAGATGATGGAAAAGAATATAAAAATAAAAGAATACAGAAGGAGGATGAAGTCTAGGCCTGGGAATAAGTTTCTTGTGATTGAGAATAGTTATGAAGCACAAGAATTCAGCAAATGAAAGGTGCAAGCCTATGATAAGAAGGAGATAGCAATAGTTCTAATATTATATGGTGATTATAGAGTCTAGGAGACAGGGGATGTATAATTGAAGAGTGTATAGACAGTGACAATGAGTAGTCCCTTTCCTTCATACTCTTTGAATTATTTTTGTCAACCAGATAATGTCATGATAGTAAAGGCAATCAACGTATCAAAGTTAGATTGAATGTCCATTTGGATGGTTGTTTTATTATTTAGTCTAGTATCTAGCCATGGATGTCCAGATGTAGTTTATAGTATACTCTTCATCAGAGACCAAGTGCCATGTCATATCATGGATTCTAGAATCCTCTAGTAGTGTGTCCCAATTGTTAGAGATCTAGATTCCTTGAGAATATTCTAGGTTTCCAACTATCATCCACTGGCCATATTTGAATGTGTGTGATTGATTCTTTTGATGTAATCTAGACCATTGAATTGTAAGCAACTCAAGACATCCTTATTCTATAAAAGGACTAGTCATTCATTTTTAGAGGATTATAAATTGTTGACATCTATCAAGTTTGAAGTGCAAAATTTGTAATTTCTTATTTTCTTCACAGTTTCTACTCACTCTTAGTGAGAAAACTTGTTATTTTGTGCAAAATTCTGAATTTGAGGCTAACTGTAGGTCATATTGAATTGTAACTCTTAAGTGATTATATATTTGTGAATAGTTGTGAAATATCAAATTATTGCATGTAATTTGGAGTGCATTTGGCTTATTTCTTGTTGTTACAAATTTCCTTTGAAGATTTGCATCACTTATGCCTAGCTGTGAATAATTATGGTGAAGTATTAGCTTATTTGTCTCAATTCATTGTTCTATCAAATTATACATGTGGAATTGCTGAAAAATATAACTTCTAACGGCCTTTTCTATTTCTTTCTCTATCTTTTTCTATCTTTTATCAAATTCATGGGGATAAATACAAATCTAACTGACTCTATAAGTGATTGCTGAAATACTTGTGAATTTGTTAATTTCATGATCTTTGAGTAGTTTCAGAAGAATTGATCAAAGATTCAAATCTAGAGCCTTTCTTGTAATAAAATCTAATGAGATAATTGTAGATCATAACAAGATAGTTGCAGATCCTATGGAGTCATGATAATATTTACATATATTTGATGATTTACTGATTCCTTTGACGATTTCTCAAGTTTGTAAGAGCAAAACATGTGTAAGTCCCTTTGTGAAAATAGAAAGATACAATGAACCATAATTGAAAACACGCTCATCAAGACCTAACTAATGGAGCCTTGGGATTTCAAATTCCATGTGAATTTAAAGTCTTTCAAGAGAGGTAAGTGTTCTATTGTACATAATTCTATTGGTGTTTGATATGAGTAACATCCACATCAATAGAAAGGGAAGAGAATACACACCCTAAGTCACAATCAAATCTACCAGATAAAGAAAACACAAAGTTTCAAATGATATGTCTTTGACAAGTGAAAACTTGCAACAAACTTGTTAGTAGTTTGAGATATGATCTTTGACAAGCGTAAACAAGCTACACAAAATGGTTAGTTCCAACACAACCTCACAAGCTATTTGTAAATACTGATAAAACAAAGGTGTTTCACTATTAGACAAAGGTGTGTCATTGTCAGACAAAGGTGTGTCATTGTTAGACAAAGGTGTGTCACTATTAGACAAAGGCATGTCACTAAGCAATAAGGGCATCTCACTATGAGACAAAGGTGTCTAGACACTTAGGAACTCAGATCTTTAAAATAGACTATCAGATTTGACTAAAAACCATAAATGTAAGGTAGATACCATATGTTAGAAGGATCTAGTTTCAAGAAAACCAAACAAGATTAATAAAAACCATATAGAAAAAAGGTGCTTCACTGTGTGACAAGGGCAAGGATCTATGACTGAGTGTCAAAATCAACAAGAAAATGATGTTAAAACCCTGCAAAACCAAGTGTTGGGCTAGAAGACATCAGGATTTGAGGGTTATCAGTGAAATCACATGAAATTATGTAGAAAAACTAGGAAATTCAAGCCATAGACAAAAGCAATCTAGGATATGATAAGGGCAAGATTATGTGCAACAAGGGTATGCCAATTTGTGACAAGGGCACCCTAGGAGCTGACAAGGGTACATCACTATCATACAAAGGAATTGAATCATAGAATGATGTTTAAAACCATGCAAAACTAAGTGCTAGGCTAGAAAAATACCAAATCTGAGGGTTAGAAGTGCAAACACATCAAATCATGCAAAAATAATAAAAAAATTTGAACCACAGACAAAGGCAAGATAATTTCTAACAAAGGCAGACTGATTGTTGACAAGGTCACCCATTTGTGTGACAAGGGCACCCCATTGTGTGAAAAGGGTGCCCCAAGAGCTGACAAGGGTGCTTTAGGACTAGACAAAGGTATGGAGTTGTAAAATGAAAGCATGGATCTAGGACACATGTACTGATTGGCAGCCGTAGGCACGAACCTATAACTTGCATACAAAAATAATGAAGTTTCTTCCCAAAAAGGGGTTTGATCAAGGATGTGGGTCCCCTCAGGCATACCAAAATGTGTATACAAAAATATTGAAATCAAATAAGTAAATAATACAAACACCTATTCCATACTTAAGACACAACAAGAGCAAGTAACTATAAAAATGAAAATGAAACAATATTACCAAATGAGTCCTTGTTGCCCTTAATACTCTAATGATATTTTGATAGAGATTTATGTATGTTGGTTGCTCAAACTAGCAACATAACCTTAGATAAAAATGATGGATATATGATAATGGGAGATCTATGATAATTTTGACAAAATAATCTTATAACATAAGATGTGTTCATAATGGCTAGGATTAAATGATTAGATCAACAACTAATATTAGTTGAGACAAGATTAGGGCAAGGATAAGGATTTCCAGGGAAACAAAGGAAGCTTCTATGGCTTATCCTTATGTGAATGTCTAGGATTGAGAGATGTTGTACAAAATAGATGGTTGAGATGAACACTTAGTTTGACTTTTAGGACACTCATTTATTGATTATGGCAAGTGGATGAGGATGAGGACAAGCTAGTCATGTTATTCTCAATTAAATTAAATTAAATTAAATAACAAAAACTATTTAATTAATTATTGGAGAGGGGATGATGGGAGGAGAAATCAATTAAATAAATAAGATTTATTCAATTAATTTTGGCTAGAAGAGGAAAATGGATAAAATAAATAAATATAATTTATTTATTTAATTTAGGTGATGGAGGAAATGGATTAATTAAATAAATATAATTTATTTAATTAATTTGGGAAAGGGATTAAGGGACAATGTGTTGCAAGATGATTGTTTACAGGATGTCGAAGGGTTATGAGGACATGATCAATTGTAGGTGTCTGTACATGGAGTTAAATCACAATATTCAAATTTGAATAACAATCCAATAAAAATATAACTATATATCAAACTAACAATTATTTATAACTATATCATTACATACTTACTATCCCATGCACTAAATTTGTGAAAAAGGAAATTATCACCTTATCGACAAATTCGCTAAGAGAAATGTAAGATAAGATATTGACATTAATACTCTAAACTAGTGTTATGACAACTTGGTAAAATAAACGATGGTCACAATGATTTTTTAAATGATGAATCTAAGATGTAAGGATGCACATAGACTTACGATATAAGAAAATTTCAAATGACACATGCATATAATGACAAGTGGGTAAAAGCACAAAGCTGTGTCACACTTTTATAAAGGAAATAGCCAATGTTGATCCAACTTTTAAAATTGAATCACTAAAAAGTGACATATATGTTTTGAATTTTGAAATGATGTAAACTAATAAAATGTTTATTTTTTATTATATTTTATGTTTGTATTTTTTGAAAAAATTCAAAAAATTATTTGAATATAGTTTTTAATAAATTTATAGTATAATTTAGTTGCTGATAAAATGCTGAAAATTGAAGTTACATGAGACTTCAATCTTTATATAGTAAATTTTATTTTTTTTCTTCAATTTTTTTGTTTGTATTTATAACTTGAAACTTTAGTGCATGGATATTTTTTTTTCCAATTTTGATAAATATATATTTTTAAATAAATAATAAAATGTACGTGTATTAAAATGTAGTTGTTTCCATTCGACATCAACTTTCATATTAAATATTTATCTAAAATAGAAATAAAATTATACCATCTTGATATTTTTTTCAATTTGTTTTAATAAGTTTTACTATTTTTCCTTGACATGGTAATCGACCTAATGTTTTGTCCTAATAACCTACTTTTAGTAAAAATAGAAAGGAAAATATAAATAATAATTAAACTATTAAAATATATATATTTTTGAAAACTAAACTTATAGATCTACAAAAGGGTATTTTTATATTTTTAAAAAAATATTATTTACATGACTAGAAGTTGTTGAAATATCAAGTTTTTCAAATAATTTTATTTTTTTGGTAAATTGGCCTCATAGTCGTGCTACATATGCATTCAGCCAACCATTTTAGTTGGAAATGTTGTTGACATATCTAACTTAGCTAGAATGAATCTTATGAGATCATATGTTTGACCAAAATTAATTTTTAGTTAAAAATACTTAAATTCACTTGTGCTGATAAGTCCGCTGAAAGTGTGACACAACTTTGTGCTTTTAACCAAGTGTTTTATGTGTGCATTCTAGGAACATGATATCCTACCAATCTTCCACAATCTATTGCCCTCTCTACCGATACTCTCCCTCCACATCCAGAAGAGGAAACACATTTTCCTACATCCCCCTCATTTTCTGACAAGGAAGTCAGTCCAATAACCATAACATTATATGAATATTTCAATAAATAAAGATCAAAATAAGAATATATTATCCACATTTAGAGATCATATCAATTTCTTTTAATCATCATCATATTTGATATTCACATTTGCATATCATGTATAAAATAGAATTATTATATATCATCAATATCCTCAAATCACAGTTTCATGAATATAATTTTAAAATGCATGACAAAATGTCTAACTCGAAATTAGGTAAAAATAGTATATTCTAGTTGTCCAAAAATAGGGTGTGACAAATTGTTTATCTTTTGGAAGCTACACTAATTCCCATGTATTGTTTTTATCAATTGATTCCATCTCTTCATTCATAGTATCAATCCATACTTTCTCTTTTATTTATTCTTCATGCGTAGAGGGTTAAACTTGAATTTGACTAAGCAAAGTAAAATTAACAATTGGATTCATAGTAATACTCCTCTGATAAATTTCATTTAAACTTCATAGCTTTGTTGAAGAGATTGGACCTAATTCTAGACTTGAAATAACACATGAAGTTGTGCTATTAGGAGAAATTGGTGATCCTAATCTTGGAAAACTCAAACATGAGCTACTGTTGGAGCTGGAACTTATAGTTGAGCTTGTGGGAAGAGGAGGAACACTATCATCTTCTATGTTCATAATTACTGGTGTTTTTTGATATACACCTTTTTTCCATTGCTATACTCCCCCTTTACCAAAGCCACATCTTGACATAAAATCTATTGCTTTGTGTCAAGATCATAAAATTGATACCCTTTAGTTGCATCAGAATATCCCACAAAGATACAAATTTGGGATTTTGCATCCAACTTCTTCTACTTGTGAACTAGAACATGAACATATGTTGGACAACCAAATACACAAAGATGAGCCACAAAAGGCTTGTGACTAATCCAAGATTCCTTCGGAGTGTAGTTCTTAACTACTTTTTGTTGATATGCATCAGACAACTGAGAGGAGGGGTGAATCAGTTGTCACAAAACTTAAACACTTTTTGCAATTCAAACATTCATCACTTATCCACAATTATTATGTTTTAACAATGAGTGCAGGAAATCAAAAACTTAACCACAGATGCAACATCAAACACAAGAGACACCAAATTTACGTGGAAAACCCCAAGGTGGGGAAAAACCATGGAGAGGATTAACTCTCAATATATATTACAATCTTGAAATAGTGATGTTCAGGCTTGGTCACCCCATGGGCCTAAACATACTGGCTTACTGCCATGAAGAAAAACTAGGTCTAGCAAACTCACTACCTCATCCTAAACCTAGCAAGATTACAATAAGGGTTGTTAAACCCTACTGGTGGCTTACTGTTAGACTCACTACCACAATCAACACCTTTCTTTATTTGTAACTAAAGCATAAGGACTTCCATGTTGTGCCTTTCCTCTGCTCTGCTCTTTCTCTTTTCTTCTCTTCCTCTTCCATCCTCTGCCCCTCCTCTGCTTTGCCTTTGGACCTTTCTTAATATATTCTCATTCTTATTCAAGGACACCTTTTCCACGACTCAACTACAAGTATTTATACACTACACCAACCTTGGAATGATCATCAAGGTCGGCATCAACCATTGGAACAATCTCCAAGGTCAGTATTACAAACATATACAAAATAGGTCCTGACCTATTGAAATATCATGCAAAGGGAATGAAATACAGATCATGCCACACCTTAGCTGGGACTCAAACATGATCTTCCATGCCACAACACACTTCCACAATCTTCCAGAGATCTCCATAATCACTGGGATCAACTAGGTCGGCCAAGACTAGTTACACATTACATTAACTAGGAACAATCTTCACATACCATCACAATCTCTTAATATGGACCAAAGTCTAGATAGGAACATGATTATGAGACATCCACAAGCACATTATAATCATTAGGAGAAACTGTATGAACCTTAGCCACTTTATCCATAGGAATCTTCTTACCAGAACACATGAACTTCACTATCTTCAACTGTCATAAAAGAAAGATAGCTTGCAAACCACCAAACCACAAACTGTTGCAATTGTAGGAACTTATCATCATCCTAGACTTTCCTCTAGAACTATAGAGCAAAATACTTTAGTGTGGAGGAATGCAAAGCCAAATATTGTCTTCCTATCTCAATTGAACTTATGGAAAAAGTAGGCTTCACTCTAGTGAACACAACTCACTCAGATCTTCATGTGGATGACTCAAACCTAGAATGTAGCATCCTCAGACATACTTCTAACTTATTTCCAATCTGCAGACCATGATCTTCAAGCAGGAATAAATGCAGAGCAGTTTACCGGACTATTCTTCTACATACAACTCACTGTCTTTACTGCACTTCTCTGTAACTCACTTGTTTCTTCAGGAAAGGCTAATTTGCTCAATATCCACAACATACAAGTCTTCTAAACAAGTAATAGAATAAGATATAGTTGATACTAATGACAACAAGAATATGGTGAAATCAATGACAACACCGATTAGGCACATACTTGCAACAATCTCCCCCTTTGTCATTGATGGCAACATATGTTGTGAAAACCTGCAACACCCATCAAGACAAGATTCTCCCACTTTCTCTTTACACACCTGCACTCTTTCTTTCTCAAAATTCTCCCCCTTTCTCTTACACATCTGCACTCTAAAGTTTTCACATGACTTCTCTCCCCCTTTGACATCAATGGAAAAGGGCACATACTTGCACTCTTCTACTCTGATCTAATCTCTCTTCTGAACTCTTTGACTACTCCCCCTTAGAAGTAGCCCTAAGAAGCATAAATCCAAACCTTTGAACACCTCTAGACTGATGCACTATTGTGCATCTTAGTTTAGAGCAGGAGAGGTGATGACCCCTAACATTTCTTTGAGATACTCAAAAGTATCCTTAGGGAAAGGCTTGGTAAAAATGTTTGCATTCTGATCCTTGGTAGAAACATACTCTAACTTCACTTCATTCTCTATCACCTTTTCTCTCAAAAAATGATACCTAATGGATATGCGTTGTGTCCTTGAATGCATCACTAGATTCTTTGATATGTTTATGGCACTTGTATTGTCACAAAAGATTGTAATTAGATCTTCATACACAACTTTGATGTCCTTCAACATCTACTTAATCCATAACATTTGAGTGCAATTACATGCTACTACAATGTATTCTACTTTTGTAGTAGATAGGGATATTGAATCCTATTTCTTGCTCAACCAAGATACTAATCATTTTCCCTAGAAGAATGCACCTCCACTTGTGCTTTTTTTGTCATCCACATCTCTGGCCCAATCTGCATCAGTATATGCACTAAGAACAAATTCATTGTCCCTAGGGTACCATAAACCATAATCTAGTGTACCTTTTAAATATCTCATAATTCTCTTGATTACCATCACATGTGATTCCTTGGGTTTTGCCTGAAATCTTGCCGCAAGACACACTGCATGCATTATGTCAGGTCTGGTTTGAGTCAGATAAAGTTATCCTCCAGTCATAGATCTAAACTTTTTCTAGTCTGTCATGGGTGAGTTATCATCTTTGCTCAACTTACAACTAGTCATCATAGGTGTGCATACTAGTTTAGAGTCTTCCATCCCAAATTTCTTTAACAACTCTTTCACATAATTAGACTGAGAAATGAAGATACCCTTATCTGATTGACTTATTTGCAGACCTAAAAAGAAGTTCATCTCTCCAAACATAGACATTTCAAATTCACTTTGCATTTATCTAGCAAAAACTGAGCACATACCTTCATTGCCTCCAAAAATAATATCATCAACAAAAATTGCAACAATCAGGGTTTGTTCGTCATTGATCTTGAAGTAGAGATTACCATCTTTAGTGCCTTTACTCAACCCTATATGTATTAGGTACTTGTCCAATAGTGCATACCATGCCTTGGAAGCTTGTTTTAATCCATACAATGCTTTCTTCAATCTACATACCATGTCCCCTTGCTCTAATGACTAAAATCCTTCAGTTGTTCAATGTAGACTTCCTCTTCCAACTCTCCATTTAAGAAGGCAGACTTCACATCCATTTGACAAACCTTGAAATCTTTGTATGTGGTAAAAGCTAGAAACATCCTTATTGCTTCAATCCTTGCTACTGGAGAGAAAGTTTCTTCAAAGTCTATTCCTTCAACATGAACGTATCCTTTGCATACCAATCTTGCGTTGTTTCTTACCACTTCACCATTCTCATTCATTTTGTTTCTAAAGACCCACTTTGTACCAATTACATTCTTGTCTGATGGTCTAGGAACAAGATCCCAAGTCTGATTCTTCTCTATTTATATCAATTCTTCTTCCATGAACTTTATCCAATTCTCATCTTTGCAAGCCTCATCCATAGTTTTAGGTTCAATCTTAGAGATTAGATAGAAATTTACTTGTTCTTCTGCAGCTTTTCTTTTGGTTAAGATCCCTTTTCTCTTATCTCCTATGATTTGATTTTTAGAATGACTAATTCTTACATATCTTGGAGTTTTTGTAGCACTTACCAGAGTTTGTTCTTCTTCATTTGAGGTGTCTTCATCTTGTACCACTTCTGAAACATCTAGATCATCTAATCCATATCCACTTGATTCTAAAGATCTTTCCTTACATTCATCAACTTTAACAATTGCACTTTCAACAATTTTATTCAGCCTCTTATTATAGCACCGGTAGGCCTTGCTCTTGGTGGAGTAACCAAAAAAGATTCCTTCATCACATCTAGCATCAAACATGCCTAAATCTTCTTCTCTTTAGATATAACATCTACTACCAAAAACTTTAAAATATTTCATAGTAGGGACTCTACCATGCCATAATTCATAGGGAGTTTTTGAACTATTACCTTTTACTTGAACTCTGTTTAGGATATATACTGTGGTGAGAATTGATTCTCTCCAATATGCTTCTAGAAGATGAGATTCCTTCATCATGGTTCTAGAAGCTTCTTGAACTGTTCTATTTTTCCTTTCAACAACTCCATTTTGTTGTGGAGTTCTAGGCACAGATAACTGTCTCTTTATTCCATGCTCTTCACAAAAGAAATTGAATTCATTTGATTGGAGCTCTCCTCCTTTGTTAGATCTCAAACATTTGATTTTCAAATCCATCTCATTTTCAACCATTGCCTTAAATGCCTTGAATTTATCTAGAGCTTCAGCTTTCTCCTTTAAAAAGGTGACCCAAGTCATTCCAGAATAATCATCAATGAGCAGCATGAAATATCTGTCACCTTGCAAACTTCTTACTCTAGTAGGTCCACAAATCTGTATGCACTAGCTCAAGTAGTCCTCCAACTAATTAATCCTTTCTTTTGAAACTTGTTCTTGTTTGTTTCCCAAATTGACACTCCTTACAAACTGGATCAACAGGCTTCACTAGCTTACGCAAATCTCTAACAATTTGCGTAGTACTTATCTTCATACTATTATCAAAATTTATGTGACACAAGCTTCTATTCCATAACCAACTCTCATCAATCTGAGCCAACAAGCAATAGTTCTCGGTTCCTTTCAAGTGATAGATATTACCTCTGGTCTTCTTACCAGTTGTAATGACTGTTCTGAAGCTTTCCTTGATCTTGCATCCATTGTCCTTGAAGCTTAAGTCATAGCCCTTTTCACACATCTGACCCACACTCAAAAGATTATGCTTTAATCCTTTCACATACAAGACATCTTTAGTGTTATGCTTGCCATCGAAAGAAATAGATCATTTTCCACAAATCCTACCAGTTGTATCATCTCCAAACCTAACAAGTCCACCATCATATCTTTCCAAACTTACATGATTACTTTTGTCACCAGTCATGTGGTGAGAGAAACCACTATCAATAACCCATTCATATTTGTCCTTAGTGACCTAAGTAGCCAAAGCACTTTCCACTAGTTTTTCTTCCTTCATACAACTAGAAGAATTAGTAGACACAAGATCTTCCTTAATAGCAATGAACAAGCATACATTTATAGAGGGATTAGCATTGTCTGGTTCACCATTATCTAATACTCCTTCATCATCAACAAAATCTCCAACATAATAACACTTCTTTTGGGTCCTAGGCCTATTCTCATATCTTCTTCTATTTCTTTAAATTCTTTTGGGGCATCTGGAAGAAAAATGACCTACTTTACCATAGGAAAAACATTTGAAAGGTAATTTACCTTTATACTTACCGGATCCTCTTTGCAATCTGTCAACAAAGTTGGCTTCAACTTCATCTATCTCATCATCAGATTCTACTTTATACTTTTTTGATCTGGAAGTACTTTCAAGAGTACTAGCTTTGAAGGCAGTCTCAAGTTTTGGCAGAGCATCATCTAACTCCCTCATTTCAAAAGCAATAAGCTTACCAAGCAACTGATCCTTGTTAACTATTTTTACTTGCATGAATACTTCAATCACAGCCACCTTGTGACAGTAGGACTTGGGCAAAGATCTGAGTATTTTCATGACAATTTCCATTTCTTCGAGAGTTCTGCCTATGGCTTTTATCCCTATAACATGCTCATCAACTCTTTGCATAAAAGATGATATCTTTTCATCATTGTTCATCTTTAGGCTTTCATATTTCACTTTCAGGCTTTGCAACTTGGCTTCCTTCATAGAGTCATCTCCTTCATATAGATTTTTCAACTTTTCCCATACCTTATTTGAAGTTTCAAGATCCACCACTTTTGTTAGTATTGAGTCAGTTAATGAGCTTAGCAGAGAATCGCTTGCCTTGATATCTATCTCATATTCTTTGATTTCTTATTAAGTCGTCAGACCATTTTGAGGTATAGTGTATTTTATTTCTGCAACTTTCCAAACTTTGACACCAAAAGAAAGAAGATGGCTTTTCATCCAAGCCTTCTAGAGAACATAATTTGTTCCATCAAAATGTGGTGCTTCCATCTTGTAAGACATTTCGGATCTTCCTTAAGCTGTTAAACTCTCTTCAGATGGAACCTTGCTCTAATACCAATTGTTGATATGCATCAGACAACTGAGAGGGGGGTGAATCAATTGTTAGAAAACTTAAACACTTTCTACAATTCAAACATTCATCACTTATCCAAAATTATTATGTTTTAACAATGAGAGCATGAAATCAGAAACTTAACCACAGATACAACATCAAACACAATAGACACCAGATTTATGTGGAAAACCCCAAGGTGAGGAAAAACCATGGAGAGGATTAACTCTCAATATATATTGCAATCTTGAAATACTGATGTTCAGACTTGGTCACCCCACGGGCCTAAACATACTAGCTTACTGCCATGAAGAACAACTAGGTGTAGCAAACTCACTGCCAAAACCTTAAACCCAGCAAGATTACAATAAGGGTTGTTAAACCCTGAGGGCTGTTAAACCCTGAGGGCTGTTAAACCCTACTGGTGGCTTATGCTAGACTCACTACAATGATCAACACCTTTCTTTATTTGTAACTAAAGTATAAGAACTTCCCTGCTCTGCGTTTCCTCTGCTTTGCTCTTTCTCTTTTCTTCTCTTCCTCTTCCTTCCTCTGCCCCTCCTCTGCTCTACCTTTGGACCTTTCTTAATATATTCTCATTCTCACTCAAGGAAACATTTTCCATGACTCAACTACAATTATTTATACACTACATCAACCTTGGAATGATCATCAAGGTCGGCATCAACCATTGGAACAAGCTCCAAGGTCGGTATTACAAACATATACAAAATAGGTCCTGACCTATTGCAATATCATGCAAAGGGAATGAAATGCAGATCATGCCACACCTTAGCTAGGACTCAAACATGATCTTCCATGCAACAACATGCTTCCATAATCTTCCAGAGATCTCCGCAATCACTAGGATCAACCAGGTCGGCCAAGATTGGTTACAGATTACATTAACTGGGAACAATCTTGACATACCATCACAAATTCTTAACTTGGACCAAAGTCCATATAGGAACATGATTAGGAGACATCTACATACATGTTATAATCATCAGGAGCAACCACATGAACCTTAACCACTTTATCCATAGGAATCTTCTTACCGAAACACATGAACTTCACTGTCTTCAACTATCATAAAAGAAAGATAGCTTACAGACCACCAAACCACAAATCATTGCAATTGTAGGCACTTATCAACATCACAGACTTTCCTCTAGAACTACAGAGCAAAATACTTTAGTGTAAAGGAATGCAGAGCTAAATACTGTCTTCCTGTCTTAACTAAACTTACAGAAAAAGAAGGCTTCACTCTGGTGAACACAACTCACTCAGATCTTCATGCAGATGACTCAAACTTGGAATGTAGCATCCTCAAACATACTTCTAACCTACTTCCAATTTGCAGACCATGATCTTCAAGTAGGAATAAATGTGGAGCAGTTTACCAGATTGTTCTTCAACATACAACTCACTGAACATTTTTACTTCACTTCTTTGTAACTCACTTGTTTCCTCTAGAGAGGCTAATTTTCTCAATATCCTTAACCTACAATTCTTCTAAACAAGTAATAGAATAAGATACAGTTGACACCAATGACAACCGGGATATGTTGATATCAATGACAACACCGATTAGGCACATACTTGTAACACTTTTGGGGGGCTTCGATTCAAGTTGTATATTATTGTTTCCATTGCTTCCCCCCAACTTGGCAGATTTTTTTACTGCAACATACTTCATGTCATTTCCATAATGGTGTGGTTATTTCTTTCTACAATACCATTTTTTCTGGGGAGTATAGGTTTCAGTAAGCTATCTGTTGATGCCATAATTGTTACGAAAATTAGAGAAATCTTTTGAAATGAATTTTCCTCCTCTATCTATCCTAAGTATTTTGAGATAATACCTACTTGGTTCTCAACCATAGCCTTAACTTTCTTGAAGCAAGAAAAGGCTTCAAGTTTTTTCTTAAGAAAATAGATCCATGTGTAGTGAGAAAAATCATCAATAAAAGTTAAAAGATAGAGATTCCTACCCAAATATGGCTCTTGCATATCACCACAAATGTCAACATGCACAAGTTCAAGAGGAGCTTTTACCCTCCATGTTTTATTTTTCAGAAACAAGGTAGATAACTAAGAGGGGGGTGAATCAGTTATCTTAAATATTTAACTTTCTTTCCTTCTTTAACAATTAGTGTAGATTCAAAATATATAAGCATACATAACCATGAGAGCAGAAATAAAATCAACACACATAACACAATGATTTTACGTGGAAAACCCTGTTAAGGGAAAAACCATGGGGTGACTAACCCAAGGTTGTATTCTTTGTTAAAAGAATAAGAAGTACAAAATGACACTTACCAATTAGGGCTCGCTACCCGAGCACATTGCTCACAAGAGGCACACTACCTATAAGAGACTCACTGTTGACAAGGTTTTACAGAAAGTAACCAGGTGTTTGAACTAATGAGAAGCATCTGCCAATGTTGAGGTTTAGTTCCGGTTAGGCTCAATATACTGATCTACTGCAATTCATTCTTCCTCTGCTTTAGTGCTGTTTTCTGTCACCTACCGGACTTGTATTGCTGCCTCCACTATGCTCTCTACCTTTCCTCACACACTTTATCAACACACACACTTTCATACTGAAATCCATCTGGTATATATATCTGCACCAAGGATTTCAACATCTTTCTAGTCAGTAACCAGAATACTCAAGATATTTCCAAGACACTAATCTGTCAGTAGAATCCATGTTTAATATGTGATGTGTATCAAAGACATAGACATAGAAGTCATCATTCATGTTGGCCAACCATGTATGATCTCTTAAATAGCTTGACCATCATCAATTTTCTTATCCAGATTAAAGTCTAATGCTCTGCCTGTCAGGAACCCAACACTTAGATGCTCATATCTTTTCATTCTTTCATCACCAGAGGCTAAATCTTTGGTATGTAGTAGTCATGGTACTCCTCTTGACTTCCCCAAGTCCGCACTTTGCTGAGGTACATCCTCTAAGAGATCCAAACCTGATTGTTAGACCTTGTTGCATGCTCTATTCTTGTTCACCGGACCAAAACACTCTTCAATCTAACTTCTGGTATAGACATACTATGTGCTGTGGATGTGTGGGATAAACTTTGTTGCCATAAATGACAACAATAATGAAGCCACATAGTGTCTCTTGCCAACAATCTCCCCCTTTGGCATTGATGGCAACACTTAGTGAAAAATGACTAAGTGTCGTAGCAAAGTCCCCCTTGGCTGATGCTTTGTCTTATGTACATTTTTACCAGAGCTCCCCCTTTGCTAGATTCCACATTTTTCACTACTCCTTACTCCCCCTTTGACATCAATGGCAAAGGGTGGAATCTGCACACCAAAATTTGCAAAAACCAACCTATACATAGCCGCATAAGTATATATACATGTTATACTTACATATACTTAAGTATATCCACAAAAGTGGTCTTTAATTGGACAAATTCTATTTCCCAACTCTGCTTCATGCTGTCCAAAATTAAGATGTGACCACTCAACAAAAATGCAAAAGCTTCTGCCCTTTTATCACTGGTCCAAGCTGTGGTCTGAGCATCAGTTAAGGCTTCATGCATTACCTCTACCTTGGAGATAATTATCCCTCTTAGCTCACTCATCCTGCTTATTCTATTCTTATTTTCCTTTTCAAGCCTCTTTATTTCATTTATAGTGGTAATAGCCTGACACTCTTGATTCATTATGGATGAGGTGAGAGGATCAAAATTTGAAGATAAACTTGACAATTTACCCTCTTGTTCTTCCACCTTCTTTGCAATGTTGTCTGTCACTGTGGACCAAGATAGACAAAATTTGTATAATTCTCTGCCATCTTTAAGAGCATTTTCTAGGCTCTTTATCCCAGTATCTAGATTTCTCCTATCGTTTGCTATGAGTCCTTGTACTTCAAAGAATCTCTTTCCCAAAAACTCTTTCTAGACTTTCTCTTCTGCCGATTTCTCCAAAGAATCAAAATGTGTGCTAACATAATTAACAAGAGATTTCAAGTTACCAGATGAAGAGGCTGAAAGATCCTTTTGGAAGGATGGCATGATCTTCTCCAACACACTAGATGCAATCTCTATCAGCTCATAGTCTTCCATGTGAGACTTCAGAAGCTTTTCTTTTTCTTTAGCTTGAGAAAAATATGCTACCTTCATTGTCTGGACTGGAGAGAGGGAGTCAAAATTGAGTGGTCCTTGAAATAGTTTTGGTTCATCTATTTCCATCATCTCTTTCGTCAGGAAGTTTTTTACTACTTCTATAGTGTCTCTTGCCAGAGACAGAGTCTTCTTTTCTTTTGCAGCCTCAGAACTGTCATCAGAGATCTTCTCCGTGTGTTCTTCTTCTCTTCCCTTTTCCTCCTCTACTTGACTCAATTTCTCCTCTTTTCTTCCTTCTCCTTCAGTTCCAGAGTTAGCAAGGGGATCCAGAAGAGAGATGTTTACTTCTGCATGGACTTCTTCTTCTGGAATAGAGGAATCCAAGTCCTTAGTCCTCTCCTCACCTATCTCCTTTGGCTCTTCTGCATTTTTCTCAGTAGATTCTTCTTTTGATGTACTTAGTCCTTCGTCATCCATGGTAGAAGGTTCATCATCTATGTCCTCTATAACAGGAAGATTGAATCTTTTAAATGCATTCCATAGGATGTCTTCAATCTCTTTTGCCACTTGATCAGTCTCTCCGAGCATAAGTTTGTTCATTCTTGCTTTGCTCTAAAACTCATCCTTGCAGTCCTTGAAGATCATGGTCATTTGTTTTGGAGTAATGGAAGGATAGAGCTGAATTGCAATTTGTTCCCAGATCTCCAAATCCTTTTCTTTGGCATTGTCATTTCTGAGTTCAAGTACCTTCTCTAAACTTTTGGGAATTAGAGAGATTATTTCAATGAATGCTTTATTATAAATGTTTAGGTACTTAACTGTAGCTTCTTCCAAGATCCTTTTGTCTGTGTCACTATACTCATCATAAAATTCTGTCATTGGTTACAGATTCCCATCCACAGTGACTACCTTGATGACATCATCAATGGAGAGAGTAGGCCTTTCAACAAATTCTTCTGCCTCTTCTTCTTTGTTTGTGCCAGCAGAGGATTCTCCTAATGTTTTCTTCTTCTTCCTCATTTTCTTAACTTCTTCACCAGATTCTATTTCTTCATCATCCTTTTGGCTTATGTAAGACTTTGTGGCCTTTGTCTTCATTCTCTTCTCTCCCTTTCTAGATGTCTTGTCTTCTGATATTGAAGATTTTTAGCTCTTAGAGGTGGCAGGTGTAGAGCTCTTGGAGGATCTGGTCTGGGAGGAGGCTTGTACCAGAACACTTCCTTTTTCTGCTTCTTGTTTCTCCTTCTCAGCTCTTTCTAATTTCTCTCTGTTTGCATCAATTGCCTCTTTTGAAATGCCATATCTTTTGGCAACTTCCTCTACTTCCCTTCTCACTTTTCTTTTTATCTCTGGTTGTCTTAGTTCAACATGTATTTTTAACTCAATTCTTGAAAGGTTCCAAACCTTTCTGCCTCAGGGTCCTTAGGCTGACTTAGCAGGTGTTGGACATACAGCTCCAGGATTTTCTCATCTACCTCATAGCCCATTGGCATAATCCAGACTATTCCAGGCTCCACTACCTCCATTAGCCATTGATCAATATCTACCATGAAACACACTATATCATTGTATTTTTTGACTATAGATTGGGGAATTCTTTCTCTGGCCTGCATCATACTTGGGAAGTTTTTGAAGTATCCCCAGAGGGCTATATTTTGAGCCTTGGCATCACCAAGCCCATACATATAATCTCTGATTTGTATGGCAACAGGTATGTCATTTTGCCATACCCAACCACTTGATCCAGGTAGCTCATTTATATAGTAAAAGAATAAGCACAGTATTAAACCACCATACTTGAATGAGTTCTTGTCCTTCTTGATCTTTTGCAAGTTTTCTAAAAGTTGGCTCAAGACAAGCTCGTATAGATCATAGTATGCATTTTCCCTTAGCATCTGATATGCAGTATAAATTGCAATTCTAGATACATAGTTCTCCCTACTGGAATGATATATTTTGTAGCCAATTATCATGGAGGCAAATTTGATATCCAGATCTGTGATATCTTCTATTGTCGTTGCTCTTTTGTCAAACTTTGATCCGGTAGCCTCACTTACTATTTGGTTCTTGACCGATTTAAGAGAAGGAAACCCACCGATGAGTGCAAACCAATTACTGCCCTAATTGCATCCTTTGTTATCTTGAAGGGCTTCAACAACCACATGAAGTTGTCATGTATTCCGCTAAGAAGATACCAGACCCATTCATCTTCTACAAAATGGGGAAAGTGGATGCAATGTTTAAAATGCTTATCCCGAATGGCCTTGTATTAAGGTTTGAGTTCAAATGTTTCATCTATTAGTTGTTTATGGTAGATATCCATCAGCTTTGATTCTCCAAATTCCTCAATATTTGCATGGATGTATACCCTAACATCTTCTACGTGTAGAACCCCAAGCAGAATGCTTGAAAAGGTGCCTAAAGGATCAACTTCTAGGGATTTGTAGGGGTGCTTCTTGAACTTTGCGTGCGGCCTATCAGTGATCTTAACAACCATAGGAGTAGACATCTTTGTAAAATATTTAAAGAGAAATGTTTAGAAATCAAAATACCTTTTCACACTTCTAGGGTTCACAATATGCACTGGAAAAGATTGCTGGTTGAATCAGATTCTGTAGTTGGTCTTTGAGAGGGTTGTAACAGTCTTGGTGCAGAGCTCTTCCTTTCTTCTTTTCAAATGCAAATGTACAAATGATGAATAAAGAAACCCTTTTATCTCTGCGTAAACACTAATTTCCTATTGCAATCAATGCACAACTTAAGTTACTCTAGTTCCTTTTTTCTATGAGAGATCTTTCCGAATCATCGAGGTGCACTTGGAATCAATTTTAGTGATAATTGACAATGTATCTCCTCTCCTTCAATCAAGCCATTTATCCGTAGGTCAAGATATTTCAATTTTGAATCATACCGGATCTAACTGTGAGAATCCTACTTTTACCAGATGGCTGTCAAATCGGATCAATCTTGGATGATTAATCTCTTCACAACTTCTTGCGGAACTTTCATATTTTTATAGAGTTATTTAGATATTTCTCTGAGAACCCTTTAATCTGCAACATTCCATGTGCCAAATTTAGGCACCAATTGACTGGCTAGGGGAATTTATTTTTCCTTTGTGACTCCCCCTGAGCCAGAGCTCATCTGTTTAGTTTTTGGAAGGAATATCAGCACCGGATTCTTGTTCAGATCCATCCTCAACATTTTTTGTATTCCTCTTCACCCAAATCTTGTTCATCTCCCTTTGAACTTCATCTGCATTCACTTTTCCTTTTCCTTTATCTTGATTTTGATTATGATGCACCAGACCCTTCTTATCCTGATTCTTATTTCTATAGAATTTGGCAATATGACCGGATCTATTGCACTTATAGCAAACAACATTTCTTTGCATATTTGACTGATATCCTCTTGATCTGCATTGATTAGCCATATGTCCCATTCTATTGCATGCAAATCATCTACCATTGAATGAATTGTTTATTTGCATATTTCTACATTCATGAGATTCGTGACCATACCTTTTGTAGTTGAAACACTGTCTGGAGAAGGATGAATTAGTTTGATTCATTCTTCTTCTGCACTGTTTTGCTTTATGACCAAAGTTGTTGCAATTGTAGCAGTATCCATTGAAGGTTGGATATCTTTGAGCATTTGGTTGTCTTACTGGAGGTCTTCTAGGCCCGTTTCTTTGATTTCCTGAACCAGAGTTCTTCTGACTGGATCTGGAGCTTTCACCTTTCTCATAACCCAAACCATGCTTGTCATCTACCCTTTTTTGGCTTTCAAGAAGAACTTCAAGTTGAGATGAACTTATCTTGAATTTTTCTTTGTACTCATTTGTTGTTTGAAGATCTTTCTTAAGAGTGTCTATCTAATTCTCAAGTTGTTCTTCATTATCTCTAGCTTCTTCAAGATCAGATTCTAGATGCCTAATTATTCTATCCATTTTGTGGCAGTCCTCTGACTTCTCCTTCAGAGATTGTTTTAGATTATCTTCAATTTTTCTTTTCTCTTCAATTTCTTGGGTGAATTTCATGCCTTACCATAATGATCTCTTTTGATAGCTTCTCACATAGCTTGTTTTTCTCATTTAGATCTTCATTAGTATCATTGGCTCCACTTTGACTTGCTAATTGTTGAAGAAGTTCCTTTCTCTTTTTCACAGAGATACTTAGTTTTTCTTTTAGCTCATTTATGAAATCATCATCTTGTTTGAGTCTTTCTCTCAAGTTATTGACCTCAGAGTGAGATTGCTCAAGATCATCTAGGGTAGACTGAAGTTGTTCCTTCATACCATACATATCCATTGAGATTCCCAGATCTTCCTCAAGCTATTAGGCTTTTGTTTGGAGGAACTTGGCTCTAATATCAATTGTTGGAAACAAGGTAGATAACTGAGAGGGGGGGTGAATCAGTTATCTTAAATATTTTAACTTTCTTTCCTTCTTTAACAATTAGTGTAGCAACAAAACATATAAGCATACATAACCATGAGAGTAGAAATAAAATCAACACACATAACACAATGATTTTACGTGGAAAACCCTATTAAGGGAAAAACCATGAGGTGACTAACCCAAGATTGTATTCTCTGTTAAAAGAATAAGAAGTACAAAATGACACTTGCCAATTAGGGCTCATTGCCCGAGCACACTGCTCACAAAAGGCACACTACCTACAAGAGACTCACTGTCTATAAGGTTTTACAGAAAGTAACCAGGTGTTTGAATTGATGAGAAGCATCTTCCAATGCTGAGGTTCAGTTCTGGTTAGGCTCAATATACTGATCTACTACACTTCATTCTTCCTCTGCTTTAGTGCTACTGTTCTGTCACATACCGGACTTGTATTGCTGCTTCCATTCTACTCTCTACCTTTCCTCACACACTTTATCAACACACACACTTTCATACTAAAATCCATCTAGTATATATATCCGCACCAAGGATTTCAACATCTTTCTAGTCGGCAACTGGAATACTCAAGATATTTCTAAGACACTGATCTGTTGGCAGAATCCATGCTTAATATGTGATGCGTATCAAAGATATAGACATAGAAGTCATCATTCATGTTGGCCAGCCATGTATGATCTCTTAAATAGATTGACCATCATCAATTTCTTATCTAGATTAAAGTCTGATGCTCGGCCAGTCAGTTCTTCCTTAGTCTACTCTACCTGTCAGGAACCCAACACTTAGATGCTCATATCTTTTCACTCTTTCATCACCGGAGGCTTATTCTCTGCTATGTAGCAGTCATGGTACTCCTCTTGAATTCTGCAATTCTGCACTTTGCTAAGGTACATTCTTTAAGAGATCTAGACCTGATTGTCAGACCTTGTTGTATGCTCTATTTTTTTTCACCAGACCAAAACACTCTTCAATCTGACTTCCGGTATAGACATACTATGTGCTACGGATGTGTGGGATAAACTTTGTTGCCATCAATGACAACAATAATGAAGCCACATAGTGTCTCTTACCAAAATTATTCACTATAAAACTATCTTGGTGTTGCTTTCCAAGTGCACACCCTAAACAAACTTCTTCTTTTTCTTGAATTGTTGGAAGTCCTCTCACCATATTCTTCTTGTCAGTGAAACTCAATCCATGAAAAATCAAATGTCCATAGCACTTATACCATAACCATGAATCATCTATGGGTTCTTTGAGGACATGCACATTAGTAGAAATAAATGCGATAGGAAATAACTTTTTCTCTATCATAAGAGCCTTTACTACAAGATGATAATTAGCTGATTTATCAAATATTTTGCAACAATTATCTTTAAACATATCTTTATATTTTTTTCTACAAGCTACCTAATACTTAAAATATTATGAGGTATAATTTTTGGACATGCAAAGTATCATGAATATAAGTAGTTTATGTTTTCTTAGCCTTTATCATCATGAGGTTTTATGTGACTTCTTATAGATTCATTTAATTTGACAAAGAGATCAAATTTACCTTTCATATGATTTGTGCAGTCACTATCTAGGAACCACACATCTTTTTTATTATCCTTTGCCATGTCAATTGTTAATAAAGTGGACTATTTTTCATCTTCAAAGGACTCTTCTATATAGTTGGCCGTTGAATTATTCAAGTCAGATTTCTTCTTTCTACACCCAGATTCATAGTGTCCATATCATTGACAATATCTACACTTGATGCTACTCTAATCCACATAACTTATTCCTCTTCCTCTACCACATCTTCTACTATAAGAAGGCTCCACTTAATATTTATTTGATTGAGAAAAAAGAGTTGTATATTTTTCTTCATTTCTCACTATAGAATGGAAACCGTGCACCAAACTCTTTGTAGAACACTACATACGCTCTTTATGAGACTATAAATAACCAACCAACTCTACCACTATGAATGTGGTTAGATCTTTTTTTATTCAATGGCTATCACCATCGGACCAAATTTTGGAAGAAGAGTTCTCAAAATCTTCTCTACAATTTTTTGTTCGATTACTACTTCCCATTAATTCCTAAGCTAGTTCATAATACCTTGATTCCTAGTAATAAAACCTTGAATGGATTCAGCTTCTTTAATCCTTAAATTTTCAAAATCTCTTCTAAAATTTTGGAGTCATACCAATATCACTTTGTCAAATCCTTGGTATGCAATTTGTAATGCCTCCCTTGCATCCTTTGATTTTCTCATATCATCTATACCTAGGAAGATTGAGATATCTAATGTAGATTGAATGGTGAATAGAGATTGATTGTCCTTCTTTCTATCTTATTTCAATTGAGTTTGTTTCTTTGTTGTCAAAGCATTCAAAGTATTTTGATCTACAGGTTTAATGTATCCTACTTCTACTAACTCCTAGAGATCTTGGATAATAGTAGGGTCTTCATTTTGATACTTTACTATTCATAGTTGTCTCATATAAACAACAAAATATAGAATGGGAAGCTATTACCATTAGCCATTTGGAGATAACTGTTAACTTGAAACTTGTCCCCTATAAAATAAAATTTTAGGAACCTTGCTTTGATACCAATTGAAAGAAGCTAAATTTCTTTTACAATATACTACATAAATCATTAATAGTAAAAATACAGAGCTTAAAAATAAGTTTACATGCATAGGCAGAAAGAGAACACTTTATTCTAAATTTTTTGTTCATTACATTGATAAAATAATGAATAAAGTACTATTTTTATAGAGTTTTTCAATAGATGACCAAAGAAAAAAGAAAGATAAAAATAAAAATCTAATTATATTGTGTATACATGTAGTTATTATGCATTACCATGCATTGCTAAAAAAATCTAAAAATATGTTGTTGCTAAGATCAAACCACCTTAAACAAAAGTCTATGCATATGTGATCTGTTCCAAAAATAGTCCTCATGCAAACTAGTTGCATGTAGAATGAAGAGTAAAGATTAAATATCACACTACATCTATGAACAGGCATATTGGTCATGCATTCCTTTGTAACTGGCCATTGAGCATGCATATTCCTTTAGGTTTTTGCCTTGATGAATCACTTCAAGGGCTTCCTTTTAAATTCTTATCTTTCAATTGTCTCTTTATGTATCAGCTACATTATTTAGTAAAGCAAATTCTTTAATGTTAATAGGGAATTGTCCATCATGTTGTAAGATTGTTTGTTTGTGGTATTTTTCCAGTTCATTAGAGAAAGTGTGCACATCATATTCCTTGCAGGTGATATTAGATTCTAGTCTAAGATATTTTTCTCAAGATGTCACAAATATCCTCAAATTTATTTTTTTGTTCTCCAGATTCTTCATTGATAAACCCTCTAGTAGAATTATGATGCATAGGTCTCATGAGGCCCACCACAATGGTTTCAACCAATAAGAATGCGTAGTGCCCCTCCATTCTCACGTTGGATGTGCAGATGGTCTAGCTAAGGAGCATGAAGATGTAGGTAAAATAATAGGAACATTTAGGGTATGTTAGATAGTTGATGTTGTACATTATATGATCTTGGTATATGCTGCATTCATGTTGGTGACATTCTTGATTATCCTCATGTTTGGTTTCATATGATAGTTAGCATGTTTTATTGATAATCCTTGTTGCAATACTAATAATTCATATGCTCTGACATTGTTTTACATTCAAGTGATTATGATGTTGATCTTATTATGATTGTCATATGTTAAAATTGATTTTTATCTGACTGATTTTGTATTATAGGATGATCTAATTATTGTGTGGTGTGAAAATAGACAATGTTGTACCACTCATTCATGAGCATCCGGTGACATTGTGATTCTCTTTCATTTCGTGACCATTTTATATTTATTATACTTGTGCATAGACCGTGTTGTGTGTTGTAGGTTGTAGGTATTAGTCATCAACTCCACCTAAATTGACAGGTCTGAGCATGCCTTAAAACCAACATAAATTGTTGAACAGAGATAACATACAGTCCCCTAGCTTAGCCATCATCCTTGAAGAGGATGAGTATCCAGTTTTGCACCCAGTCAGTGTTGTTGGTATGGGCATGATAGTAAGTCACTATTATTGTGGTTATGCTTTTCAATTGTGCATGGTCGTCAGGTATTGTTTGGCATTGGATTATTTAGTTTCTAATTATTTGATTAATGTTTGGATTAATTGCTTCATTAAAATAAAAATTTTAAGTCAAGAGGGCACTTTGATAAATAAATATAGATGCTTTTATCTAAATTTAAGTTTATGGGAAATTATATTATATTGTAATCTAAGGTCAATAAATAATAATAACTATAATGAGGAAAATAAAGTGTTATTAAAATGGGAATATAATTGTTAAAATTAAAATGAAAATATTATATAAACAAGTAAATGTTTTGTCAGTGGAAATAAAAATAAATTAATAATATTTATGAGTTGTCATAAAAACTTATATATATAGCAAATTCTAAAATAAATAAAATCAGAGAGACATTATTGTCTGGTTAAAATAGTAAATTGTAAGAAAGTAATAAAGGTGGAATTTATTGCCTTTAATAAGGAGAATCTTCTGGAAGAAATTATGGCGGTGGTTATGCATGCTCAACTTTATTTTTGAAATCTCAAGACATAATTTGGGGGAGGAGTGTGCATTTCAAATGGCAGAATATGTTTTATGTTTGGAAGATCTCTCTCTCTTAGGAAATTTTCATTTTTCTTTTGGCACCATAAACCATAGCTTCCAGAAGAAAAGACTTGGGGTAAAATGGATGCAAGCTAGGAAATTTTGTGAAGATGTAATAGAAGTAATATTCTAGGTATGGACTGAGATGTGAAACTAATTTATTGTTGCATTAGATTTAGTGAAATGAATTTGTCATATGCAAGCTTTATATTATTCTATGAATTCTCTTCTACATATTCTAAAATTAGTCTGTTGCATTAGCCATAACTTTATTTTTGTGAACTTGGGTTCCTCTAGAATTCTTATATGTGGTGCAACAGCTAGTTATTCAAATCATATCCAAAAATCAACCTTACCCAGTTTGTCGTTTTGGAGATATGAATATTTTGTGAATGTCGACCTCTCACTCATTTCATCTATGTTAAAATAGTTAGTTGCGTCACCAATAACTCTATGTTTTCAAACTGGTTTTCTCTAAAATTTTTATAGAAGATTCTAATGTTATCTATGAAAATCATAGCCAAAAATTAGCATTACCCAGTTTCCCAATTTAGAGATATGTACCAATTAGTGATAGACATTCCTATGCCATCTTGGTTGTTATTAAATCTATAAATCTATTCTATGCATATCCTGCAATCATTTCGATCCAAGAGATGACATCTCTTTGAGATGACTATCAAACAGTTCACAGACCTTGTCTATGCCTCAGTCTTTTGCATAATCGTCTACCAAAGTATTTTCAACTATATAATTTATCACTTGCATATTAGTGGCACTGACTTATAAAAATTTGTCAATGATTGTTCATCTAATGAGGAAACGAAAGCTTTATCTTGATCTCTTTCTAATATGAAATGAAGTATGTTTAGAAGGACATAAAACCTTTATTAAAACTTTTATTTAATCTATTTTGTATTAAATATATTGGTTATATTTTTTTTAATTAAATAGTGTCTTCGAGTCTGATTTTTAGGATGTGTTTTGGAAAGCTTTGTAAATATTATAGAAATGTGTTAGTGAAAGTCATAATTAGGTATGAATGTGATTTAAGTTAGATTTGAATCTTAGATATTTTAAGATGTATACATATTTAAATTTGTAATATTATTGTGATTTATGTGAAAGAAGAAAGTGTATAGAGTCTACATTCTTGGTATGATAGTTTGCATGTTTAGAGAGGATTATTGTATCAAGATCTTATTGCATAACTAGATAGGTAGGAAAGAATTTCTCGAGTAATGACCATAGCCTTGACTAGACTTAATTCATTGGATTATTGTTTAGTGAAAACTTAATACTATCTCTTTAGATAGTAGATAAGCCCTAGATAGAAAATTGGTTGATCACGGATATAAGTATGGTCATAGTTTAAAATAGTATTTTGAAAGGAAGCTAGGTGTGTAGAAATCGCTTCCTGCACTTATCTAATGAGGAGAGAAGAGTACAAATTCATTTTAATCTTTATAGTTACAACAATGTTAACCCAACAACACAGATATTGCAAAAAACACATACACAAGAATGTAAGACAAAAGAGAGAGACACAAGATATACGTGGGGAAAACCCTTATGGGTGAAAAAACCCACACTCCAAAACACAGCTCAAATGTATTTTGTAAACAATGAAGGTTACAATACAGTCACAGAGCCAATGCTCTTGCAAGATTCTTTGACACTTATATTTGGAGACAAACTGGAATCATAACAGTACCTATCAATGACATAATAAATCTCCTCTCCAAAGCACCTATTTATGTAGAACATACAAGGCAAAAATGGCTCTATCTTGAGATGACATCCAACATGGCCTCATGGCCCAAAACCCACGTCTATGGACACTTGTCCAACATTGTAGGATGTTCCTAATACTTGTCAAGTCACCACGTCCCAAAGAGGTTGCGTATTCCCAAGATGGGCAATGACAGATGCTCTTACGACTCTTACAACCATCATAGAATCTGTCATAGCTGTCATAACTTACATCTGTAATAAAATATATCATACATAGGATATAAATAGCATATTCTCTTACAACATGTCATAACCCACCTTGGGGCACCCATAGATGCCTTCTTCCAAGATGCTTTTTGACACATGTCCTCACCTGTCATAGAATCTTCTATTTCTGACTCTTACATGTCATAGAACTGTCATAGGAATCTATCATGACCGTTTTGGTCAATATTCCCTTACACACTATCCAAGATGTTGACACATGGAAAAATATTCCTACCACTAAGTGGGATGCATATCTCTTCATGTGAGGACAAATTTACATGTGGTCATCTTCCATGTAGGATCACACGTCACCGTGCCAACTCCCACAAGATGACAACATAGGATTTGCATCCTAATTACACAATAGGCAATAAATAAATAAATACAATGAAATAATACAAGGAATTACCAAGGTTGAGACACCTTAATTCCAAACATTCTCCCACTTGTCGAACACCTTATAAGAACCAATAGAAATAACAGGATTTAACTGCTATTCGCCGAGAGGCCCATAGACTCTTAACACCATCTGAACTTCTCTGTGCCCACTGGTTTCATCAATGTATCTACAACATTTTTCAAAGTATCTACCTTTTCAAAATTCACCTTCCCATCCTCTACCATGTCTCGCATGAAGTGAAATTGTACATCAATATGCTTTGTTCTGGCATGGAAAGTTAGATTCTTTGCTAGGCAAATCACACTCTGACTGTCACAACAAATCAAAATCTATCTTGCATCAACACCAATATATAAACACAATCTCTAAAGCCAAATGGTTTCCTTGCAAGCATGAGTTGCTGTCATATACTTAGCTTCTATCATTGACAAAGCAACACAGGTTGTCTCTTACTCATCCAACTAATTGCACCACCAAACATAGTGAACACATAGGCACTAGTGGATTCCTACTATCAATGTCACCTACCCAATCAAAATCCACAAATCCATGAATACAAACTAAATGCGGAGGTCTTGTAACATTACCATGATAGCATATGGAATACTTAAAAGTACCCCTTAATATCTGAACACTCACTTAACTGCATCCCAATGTACCCATCCAGGATTAACTATAAATTGACTAAGGACTCCCATTGCTTGGACAATGTCTTGTCTTATGCAGACCATAACATACATCAAACTGCCAACAACACTAGCATAAGGTACTCTGCTCATGTCCTCCACCTCACTAGGAGATTTTGGACAATCATTAACAGATAACTTTGTCCCTAATGAAATAGGAACACATAATGGTCTACAATCTGCCATGCTTAGCATATCAAATACGGTCTTCACATACTCACTTTGTCTTAACCAAAGTTTTATGTTAGCTTTGTCTCTTCTAATTTCCATTCCCAGAATATACCTACCTGCCCCAAGATTTTTCATCTCAAACTGTGCTGACAACTGAGACTTCAAATCAGAAATCATATTCTTACCATTCCCAATCAACAACATATCATCAACATACAATGCAATAATGAGAATGTGATCATTGTCAAACTTGTAATACACACAATGATCAGATTTTGATCTCAGAAATCTAATGGCTAACACAAAGGCATCAAATTTCATATACCACATCCTAGGAGACTACTTCAAACCATACAAAGACTTCTTCAACTTGCTGATGTAGAGGTGTCAGGATTTATGAGATGATTTAATAGAAACAAAAGATTTCAAAGGTTTGTGGCTTCCACCAATAAGACTTCACTAGTCTTCCCTTTGCCTTAAAGTCCTCCAAAGGGCTCAACTTAGGGTTCCAACTTCTTAGATGAAATATTGCATCTTCTAGGGTCTCAACCTACCCCAACCAACAAGATTCAATAGGTTTCACAAACCAATTTGATTGGTTCTTGACAATTCCACTTGACTAGGCCTAATCCTAGTAGCCATGTTCAGCGACTAAATTGTACTTTTCTCCAAACTTTCCCAAAGCACTTCCAAAACTATTGACTGATCTGAGTACCCTCTATTGAGTTCTTTAACATACTTCAAAATCATATACTATTGTTTTAGACAGAATCTGACTGTCCTAACACCCTGATGTCTTCCTACAAGGTCTAATTTGCCCACTTTACAAAGGAACCCTATCAAATACTTGCCCCACTCACTCCAAACCTTGAAATAGTCTTAGGAAAGGATCTAAAACAAAGGATTTTCTAGGTCTCATGAAATGATTTGCTCATTCAAGTGTTTAAACACCAAACCCCCATTTCTAGGCCCCAAAACCTAGGGCTTGCTAGATCTCCCACTTCCAATCACTTCCAGACCTCATTCAAAGGTCTAACACCATGTCCTTGACCATATTAAACAATAGAAATCATAAAAAAGTCACCTTGTTAAGATAGATCTCCGGCTGCTATAACCATGCCACCATTGCAATGCTCTTCCACAAGCAATCCTTGACTTCAAATGGTGATCACCTGCCCATTTGCACTCCTCCTACTTTTTCAGGGTTAGAAATCATATTATACATAAAATCAAGGACCTATTCCATGAGATCCAGGATCATACATTCATGGAAAGGTCCTATGAGACACTGAAACTTCTCAAAATGCACAGGACAGCCTGCTGTTCCTTGTGACAGTCAATATAAATAGAGATAAAACTGATCTAAAAGAACTCTCAGAGCATGAATAAGGTCTGATATTATTAAGTTAGGATCTAAGACATCAAACAAGCATCCAACAATCAATAGATCAATAGAAACAAGAAGAAGATGCAAGACAAAACTAAATTTTATTGCTATTTGCAGCCTGCCGTACAACCTAGGCTTCCAATATGACTCCACCATACCACCAAATGCCTTTTATAGGCTTACATAACTTCTCCCTAACTTCCACAACCAATTCCCAAAGGTTGGAGATGGTTAAACTTCCAAAAATATCCATTCGTGATTTTCCCACCTAAATGCATTATTCAAAAATTTGAATATTAAACTTTGTTTTAAGTGACTTTTACTCTACCAAAACATCATGGTTCATCATGGTTGATCTTCTTAGGATCATTATACCTTATTCCTCACCTTAGACACCTCTAATTGACTCTTATTTGACTCTAGAGGCACTATTGGCCCACTTACATTATTTTTTTGGTCCTAGGGTCCTTACTAGGACCCTCAGGACATTTGATCATTACATCATTTTGCCCATTACAATATGCCATAATTGGTTCTAGGATGTTCCATTTGATTTGATTTGATCCATGGGCTCCTCCTTTGATCATTTGTGTCTTCTTGCTTTGAGGTGTTCTCTTAGGTGCTCCTGCACCACTTGCAAACCAAATTTTCTTTAACTTTCTCTATGTAATGCTCTGCTTGTGACATGTAAATCTCTTCCTCCAAATCATCATGAAGGAAAGTTGTCTTCACATCCATCTATTCTACCTCTAAGTCATAAGCAGGTGTAAGAGATAACAAGAATCAAATGGATGTCAACTTTGTAATGGGAGAGAAAATTTCACCATAATCAATTCCCTCCACTTGTGAGTACCCCTTCACAACCAATCTAGCCTTGTACTTTTCAACATTGCCATCTACACCGAGTTTCTTCTTGAATACCCATTTGCATCCAATGGGTTTCCATCCTTCAGGCAAAGGCGCCAAGTCCCATGTTTTATTCTTCTCCAAATATGCCATCTCATCTTCCATGGCCTCCTTCTAGGTACCTGCATCTTTCATGCCCATAGCCTCTTTCACAGTTCTAGGCTCATCAGTGTTAGTAAGTAAAGAAAAAGCACAACTAGAATCAAGTAATGAATAACCAAACCTATCTGGTTGCTTTCTTGTTCATGTAGACCTTGTCAGTGGATGAGGTTGAGGTTATGCTTCTTCTTCTGAGATTTCAGAGCTCTCCTCATCATCAGGTCTCACAGGGTTTGTCGGTTCAGTATTTTTCAAGGGTAGAAAGAAACTAAATCACATCTTCTTTCTTTTCTATTTGTTCTAGCTGTAGAACAATGGAAGAAGGTGTTAGCTCTCTAAAGCTAACACTTCTGCTATACAACACTTTTTCAGCCACAGGATCCCAAAGCTTGTACCCTTTCACACTGACAACATAGCCAATTAAAATACACTTAATAGCCTTGTTCTCCAATTTAGACTGTTTCTCCCTAGGCACATGTGTATATGCCTCACAACCAAAAACATGAAGATATCTAACTGAAGGCTTCTTACCAGACCACACCTCCATAGGTGTCTTACCAACAAGAGCTGATGTAGGAGACCTATTTACCAGGTAGCAAGCAGTGGCTACAGCTTCGGACCAAAACTTTTGTTCGAGGCTTGCTCCTCTAAGCATACTCCTAGCCTTCTCCATCAGTGTCTTATTCATCATCTCTGCAACTCCATTTTGTTGCGGGGTGTATGGAGTTGTCTTATGTCTTTCAATCCCTTTCTCTTTACATAACTCATCGAACTCTGCCAAACAAAACTCACCACCATTGTCAGTTCTCAAACACTTAATCTTTTTACTAGTCTAATTTTCAACAAAAGATTTAAACTCTTTAAACTAACTAAACACTACAGTCTTGCTTCTGATAAAATAAATCAATGTCCTTCTACTGTAATCATCTATGAAAGATACAGAATATACAGATTTGGAAATTGAAGGAACATTAATAGGACTAAACACATCAGAATGAATAAGATCCAATACACTAGAAGACTTGTAAGAACTAGAGTAAAACTGAACACGATTTTGTTTTCCATATACACAATGTTCACAAAAGTCAAACTTGAGATTACAATCATTTAATCCCTCAATGATGTTTTTATTTTTTAGGGTTCTAAGACCCTTCTCACCAATGTGGCCATATCTCAAATGCCATAACATAGTCTTTTTGGTAGGAAGTTTAACTTCCAAAGCATGTGCACACCATCAAAACTAGTTACAACAGATTTCTTCACTTCTCATTCAGATGGTGGGGATGAAGTGACTGTAGCTCTTTTCTTCAAGTTAGAAGAACTATTGCACTATGTAGTGCATGCCTCAAGCTGAAATAGTGTACCCCTCTGAGTACCCTTCGCAAGCACAATAGATCCTCTAGTCATCTTGCATCCATCCTTTGAAAAGACAACCTGCACACCTGCATCATTCAACATACTTATAGAAAGCAGGTTCAGTGACAAGCTTGGGATGTGCATAACCCCAGTGATCCCCTTCACTCATCCATCAGGGAATCAGATCAAGACTCTTCCACGACCACCAATCTTTAGATGAGAATTGTCACCTAGGTACACTCTTCCACCGTCGAACTCTTCATACTTTGTGAACTAGCTTTGATGAGAGGTCATGTGGAATGATGCACTAGAATCAATCAACCACACATCATCAGATGCATGGGTGGCCAGGGATGTGATGAAGGCATCACCATCATCTTGTGACTTGTCAGAATCTGAATCAGGGGCATTCTTCTTCTTTTTCTTTTCCTCTTTGCATTCCTTTTGAAAATGCCCCATTTTCCCATAGTTCCAATAGAGAGCCTTGGACTTTCCAGGAGATTTTGATCTCCCATGGGATTTGGATCTGCCCTTTTCACCTTTCTTGTCCTTCTTCTTCCCTTTTTCTTTGGGTCTTCCATGAACTACAAGAGCTTCTTTGCTCGACTCGGTTGTCTTTCTTTGCATTTCTTCAGATAATAGTGGGGTAAAAGCAAGACGTTGGGTCCACATATAGGGGAAGTGTCATACAAAAAAAAAATCCGACAGGAACAGGTACCCATTTTAAAATGGGTACCTATTTTATTTTTTATTATTTTTAGAAACGGGTACTCATTTTGTTTTTTATTGTTTTTTAGAACGGGTACCCGTTTTGTTTTCTATTGTTTTTTGGAATGGGTACCCATTTCTTTAATTTTGAATTTCACACCCATGCTTTTGTTTGGTTTTTGGCTCGAGAAAGGCATGGGTAGCTGACCTTGAGCCTTGGGCCTGCAAGTATTTGTCTAAGTATAGAACAAGAGGAAAGACTGACTTTACCTATGTGGCTGACGACATTTTTTTCTGATTTTTTTTTACAAAATTAAAACTCATTACAGATGACAATGTCTAGTTTTCAAATATGTAATTTTTTTTATTGGACTTGATTTTCTATTTATTATATAATTTATAAGCAAACTGGTGCAAAAACTTGAAATGATAGGTGTTTGCATTTTTCTAATAACTTTTAATTTTTTAAGTTTTTTCAAAAAAAAAATTATATGTCATCCATCTACACATCATTCTTTATGCAATGGAAAAAAAAATCATTCTATGATTAGTTTTGCTCAAATTATGTTGGTCGTACATGAGGGTTTTAAAAAAAAGACAATTAGGGCCAATAAAAAATTAACAAAAAAAATATATTTAGAAAAAAATTATAAAATAATATCCTCATCAAACTTTACTGTACTACACATCTTTACCCAAAAGGATTTAGAAAATACTTTTATTTAAGTCAAATTATGTTGGTTGTACACGTGCATGGTATGGTAAAAAAAAGTGACTTTTAAACATTGGTTTTTAGAAATGCCTATTGAAAATCAATTTGTATATCTCGGTATTAAATAAAATTACATACTTGGAAACTAGACTCCAAGTACTACATTTCATATTACTAACTTTTTCCAAGATTCAATCTTTAAGTGCCTCAAATGTCTAGGTCAAATGTGACAAATTCTAAAAATTAGGGAAAACACTTCCACTTTTTGGCCAAAAAGTGGACCCAACTTCTTGCACTGACCCAACGAAGACACTACCTCATCCATCTTGAAGGTGGTAGTAGTGCTTCTGATGGCCATAACAAGATGATTCCATGAATCTAGCAAAGAACAAAGCAGGGTCATATACCAATCCTCCTCGTCCATTTTTACACCCATAGATGTCAACTATGCAACAATGATGTTGAAAAAATTCATATGGTCCACAACAGATCCTCCGTCTTCCAGCAAACAACTTCTTTTTTAGAAAGAGCTTGTTCACCAAGGACTTGGCCTACTAAACATCTCCCAGCTTCTTCCAAAGAGTTTTCGTGCTCTTCTCCTCATGGATATTCAATAGGATAGAGTTAGCTAGATAGAGTCTTATGAGACCCTTAGCCTTCCGATCTTTGAGGTCCCAATTACCTTGTGACATTGTCATAGGTTTTGTTCACACAACGGTCTCCCATAGGTCATGATCAACAAGTAGATCTTCCATCTTGAGTTTCCACAACTTGAAATTGGTGCCATTGAACTTCTCCACCTTTACTCTTCCGGATGTGGTTTCCGTCTCCTTCTTGCAACAAGATACAGAATACTCTGCACATACTCCCACTCAACATAAGATTAGCTCAAAAAACCCCTACCCAGCAACTAGAACCACAACTAGCTGGGCTCTGATACCAATTGAAAGGAAGCTAGGTGTGTAGAAATTGCTTCCTACACTAATCTAATGAGGAGAGAAGAGTGTAGATTCATTTTAATCTTTATAGTTACAACAATGTTAACCCAACAAAAGAGATATTGTAGAAAACACATACACAAGAATGTAAGACAAAAGAGAGAGAGACACAAGATATATGTGGGGAAAACCTTTACGGGTGAAAAACCCCACACTCCAAAATGAAACTCAATTGTATTCTGTAAACAATGAAGGTTACAATATAGTCACAGAGCCAATGCTCTTGCAGGAGTCTTCAACACTCGTATCTGGAGAGAAAACGACAGCATAACAGTACCTGTCAATCACATAATAAGTCTCCTCTCCAAAGCACATGTTTATATAGAACATACAGGGTAAAAATGGCTCTATCTTGAGATGGGCATCCAACATGGCCTGATGGCCCAAAACCCATGCCTATGGACACTTGTCCAACACTGTAAGATGTTCCTGACACTTGTCAAGTCACCCCTTCCCAAAGAGGTCACCTATTCCCAAGATGGACAATGACAGATACTCTTATGACTCTTACAACCGTCATAGAATCTGTCATAGCTATCATAACTTATAGCTATAAGAGAATCTATCACACATAGGCTATAAATATTATATTCTCTTACAACATGTCATAACCCACCTTAGGGTGCCCAAAGATGCCTTCTTCAAAATGCTTCTCAACACATGTCCTCACTTGTCATAGAATCTTCTATTTTTGACTCTTACATGTCATAGGAATCTGTCATGACAATTTCGGTTAATATTCCCTTACACACTATCTAAGATGCTGACACATGGAAAAATATTTCTACCACTAAGTGGGATGCCTATCTCCTCATGTCAGGACAAATTTACATGTGGTCATCTTCCATGTAGGATGACACATCACCGTGCCAACTCCCACAAGATGACAACATAGGATTTGCATCCTAATTACACAATAGGCAATAAATAAATAAATACAATGAAATAATACAAGGAATTACCAAGGTTGAGACACTTTAATTCCCAACACATTGAACTATATTCAATATCACTGCAGGTTTAATTTACATTATGATAAAATGCCTTTATATTGGCATTGAATTTCTATAGCGATAGGTCTGCTTATTATATTAGACTAAATAGGTAATCTATCTACTATTGTGTGATAGAAGTGGATTAGAAAATATTAGATTATAAGCGAGCAAAATGACCATAATAGTTGTTGATTGCAAAACATTTTCAAAAAGAACCTAGACTTAGACTATTGCATTTTCATAGCTTGGAGTGAAATGAAAGTTTTTAACTTAAATGATTGATAGATAGAAGTCTATATAAGTTATAATTGTTTAGGTGAATGATAGAAAAATCTAAAATTATAGAATTTTAAAATGTTTGATAGAACAGTAGGATAGTGTTAATACTAATATGGTGTTAAATGCTTTAGTAAGGAATCAAATCTTTAGACCTCTTTTGGGTTTGTTTATTGAGATTAATGTTTAGATAGAAAGTAATTACTTTGGGACTTTAGATAAACATGAAATGAAACTAGTTCTAAATAATGAATTAATGTTTAAGTAAAGATGCTAACTCTTTGTTATAAGTGATTCAGATATTGGTGAATTGATATTTTGCATTCATAATGAAGTTCACATATATGTATCAAATTCAATATGATTAATTATATTGTTGTTATCGTTTAACAAAAGTTAGATAAATCCCTAACATTTAGGTTATGTTTATATCTTACATAGATACCAGGATTAGTATAATATTTGAGTCTAAAAAGTAGAGAGAATGTTTTGTTGATTTATCATGGGTAGTTTATGATTAATTTTACATTCTTAAAGACCCATATTTAGTGCATCGTATCATATGTTGCATTTGTTTTTATATAATTGAAATATTGTTGAAGGATCTTAGTTTATGATGTGCATTTGAGAGTGGATACGATGTGAGACCATTGTGTTATAGTGGTGTCAAGTGTTTGTGTCATTTCAAAAGTTGATTCTAGAGGCCTAGGATGTTATGTTTTGAGTTCATGCAACTGTGTTGTTATGTGTCCGGAGATAATGATGTCTCTTATTTTTGTATCTGGGTTTTGGTAAATGATAATGTGAAATGATGTACGTTCTGTGTTGTAAATGCATCATGATAAGGTAATAATCTCCTTTAAGGATGTATTGAAATCAAACTTGTGTTAAGTATTGTGTTTGATAATGGGGAGATCTCGGTACTCATAAAGAGGAAGTATTTTGTTTATGGTTGAGATTTGGGAGCAAGATGGCCCTTGCCTTTCTCTGGATATGTGTTGTTTATGGTTGTTGCGATTGTTTCAACTAGAAGTTTTGGGACAATGATTTAAGAGTTGGTCCTTTGATTATGTTTTGTTTGCAAGAAGGTTAATACCTTGCATTATATATGTATACTTGTCGTTATGATGTTAATTGTCTTGCTTGATGGATAGGGTCTTCTAGATGTAGGTAGGGGAGTGGCTCTCAATGTGGGGTCGGTGCCCAAAGTGGCTTGCCAGGGTAACCCATTGAAAGTTGGGAACCAAGTGCTAACTTAATAATAAATTTAGAGGGTTGGGTAGTTTTTCCACACTAAATAAGATAATTGAATACCTCACCCATGCCTGTAGTGGTCGTTCAGGCTAAGGATGGGATGTGAAGGCTTGGTTGGCAAGATCAACTTTCTTGTCCTCAAGAAAGGAATGTTGGTTCTGCATGTGTCACCTTATGGGGTCAGTGTCTAGTGAGAGACTGCCAGGGTAACCATAGATGGGGGCCGGCATCTAGTGAGAGACTGCTAGGGTAACCCATGTCAGGGCCATGTGATGACACTTTCCCTACTGTAGCCTAGCATTCCCTAATTGTGTTTTCCCCTTTCATTGTGTGATTGCCTCTGGAAGTATTGTTTGAGTTACTTGTGATGTTCATAGTGACAAGTGTTGTATTGGAATCATGTGTAGTCCTTGCACCTATTAGCCTATTGTCTTATTGATTATTTGCTTAGTGGGACCTTATTGTTATCTCCTAGCATGGGGGTGGACCTTAGGGTTCCACATGGTTGGGTGGTTCTGCTTTATCTCCATTGGTTACTTGTTGTTGTTTGTGTACAAGAAGAATTTATCTCATGTAGCTGATTCCAGATCATTTACCAGTTTGAGGAGATAGTTCTTTATGATTACATTCTAGTTCTATATATCAGTTGAATCATGTACTATTATCTTGTTGTATCTATCCCAATGTATTAAGGAAGGTGATATTATAACATTGTAATAATATACTCTCATGTAAGGAAAAATGTATATGTACTTGTAATGCTATATAGGATCTTGATGCATACTTATCTGATGATATAATATGGAAATGTATGTGTTTATTCATTTGATGCAATTAGATTATAATGCAGGTCAAGGTTCAGGAGTCTTATCAGACATCTAAACCAAGCAGTAAATAGAAAAATCACAACACAACAACAAAATGGAACAACAGAACAACCATGCTTTATTCATATGCAATAGAGATCACAATAGGAGTATAGAGTTCATGACAGAATATTGGCCTCAGCCTTCCAATGCTTCAAGTTATAGATCAAATTTGGTCGTGCAGAACTAGAAAACCTTGAAGAAGTCTCTAAAAATGTATGACAATCTTGAGTGAGGGGAAGCCCCTAAAAAGATCAAATCCCAAGTATTTATAGACCTCTTTGGCGGCCACCAACCTTGATTAATGATCTTAACACATGTCATGCCTTGAATTTCCCTTGCCACGGCCGTACAGACTATCAAAGTTGACCTTTTGTCATTTCTGGTTTCTTAGCGAGAAAGCTAGTTCAACTGGTTTTTAGTGCAATAGGGAAAAGCGCTGGATCTGACTTCAACTGACCAGATAGAGAAAAGTGCTGAAGTTGGGCTTATCCAACCTATGCAAAGAGAAGTGATGAAAATGACCTTTGCCAACTTACAATGGGAATCGACCTTGTCCGACTAGCATAGGTTTCACCTTCCTTCAACTTTGTCAGTGTAGTTCAATTTTAGTGCAACTCGGTGACCAAGCCTTTTAGCGCTAGTGGTGATTTTCCATCCATCCAACCTGTGTGGGTTTTGTCATCAACCAACTTAAGTAGAAGAACTGGTATTTAGTGCAAGGTCGATGATGATGAGTTTTAGCGCAATAGGTGTGAAAGCACTTAGCAAGAATTGATGACATCATCGACTTAGCAGAGGTTTTGACAGTGCCTGACTGGGCAGGGATTTTGAAGGTATCTGACTTGGTGGGGTTTTTGATGGTGTCTGACTTGGTTGGTAAGAGCTACTTTCAGCGCAAGTCTGAACCCTTCGATATTAGTGTAAACTTCTTCATTGACTACCAGCATGGATTTCCAGTGTCATAGGATTTTAGTGCTAGGTCAGTATGACCCAAAAGTCACTCTAGAGCATAACTTCACCAATTTTGACCATCTCTTCACCAAAATTTAGGTACGGATACCCATTTGGGCCTTCTTTAAGATCAACCCCTTACTTGGTCAACTTCCTTCGGAAAATTCTCCAAATTTGCCCAATTCATCCCTGAGATAACTCTTATAGACAAAAACAAACAACAAAAAGTAAAGACAAATCTTTTTGGTTGATGAGGATTGCACATGAACCCGGATGCTCCTGCATCAGACACATCGCTTAACTAAAATGTTCCTTGAGTTGAAAACTCAAGAACATTTTGGCAAGTCTGGAACCAAAATCCCAAACTTGACAAGTTCTACAATTGTCAACCAATTGTTGGCACTTTTCTCCAACTGTTCCTTCACTTCCTTATGAACCTCATGATGGTAATCTACAAAATCTTCTACAACATCACTCTTCCTATTCAAATATGCACTATCACGGAGTTCATCAACAACTCTTGTACTAAACCCATAAACTATTTGAAAAGGACTCCTTCCCACACTTCTGTTCACTGAATTATTATAAGCAAATTCTACCTATGCCAGGATAAGATCCCATTGATGTGGTTTATATCCCACCAAGCCTCTGAATAGATTTCCCAAACTTCTATTCACAACCTCAGTTTGTCCATTAGTCTGTGGATGATAGGCTGAAATGAATCCTAATTCAGTGCCCATTTTGTTCCATAATATATGCCAAAAATGACCAACAAACTTCATGTCCTAGTCTGAAACTATGCTCTTCGATAATCCATGCAACCTAACTACCTCTCTAAAAAATAGTGTAGCTATGTGGGATGCATCACTAGTCTTTTGACATGGTATGAAATGAACCATCTTCAAGAATCTGTCCACAACAGCAAAAATGGAATCATGACCTCTTTGTGTCTGAGGCAGTCCCAAAACAAAATTCATACTGATATGTTCCCATGGTCGATCAGGTATAGGCAATGGCTAATACAGTCCTATATTATGTCATGCTCCCTTAGCATGCTAGCAGATCCTACAATCTTGTACCAATCTTTTCACATCTGCACTCATTCTTGGCCAAAAATAACTTTTAGTCAGTTGTGCCACTATTTTATCTACTCCAAAATGTCCACTTAAGCCTCCACTATGCTTTTCTCTAATTAGATTCTCTCTCATTGAACTTCTAGGAAAGCATAACTTCTGTCCTTTGAACAACAAACCATCCTAGATAAAATATTCTAGCCATGGTGTCCTATCTCTGATCACTGGATTCTTACTAACAGCCCATGCTTCCTTAAAATTAGGATCATCTAGACACAAATCCTTCATTGCATCAAAGCCAACAACATTAACTCTTAACTCATTCATCAACAAACATCTTCTGCTAAGTGCATCTACTACCCGATTTGACTTACTACTTCGATGTTTCAAAACAAATGAATAACCCTGCAAGAACTCCACCCATTTCATATGTCTTTGGTTTAACTTGCCTGGACTATTGATATATTGTAGGGCATGATGATCAGTATTAAACACAAACTTATTGGACAATAGATAATGTCACCACTTCTTTAAGGCCTACACTATAGCATAGAATTCTTGGTCATAGACTGAGTATTTCCTTTTTGCTTCATTAAGTTTCTCACTGAAGTAGGCAATGGGTCTACCTTCTTGACTTAACACTCCTCCAATTGCACTACCATTAGCATCACAATCTACTTGGAAAACTTTTTTAAAGTCTAGTAGCGCCAACACTGGGTATTTTGTCACCTTCTTCTTCAACATCTGAAAACTCTTTTCTGCTATAGTTGTCCATTGGAACTCTCTCCTAACATCTTTCATTATTTTGGTGATTGGTGCACATATTCCACTAAAATTTCTAATGAACTTCCTGTAGAAGCTCACCAAGTCATGAACACTTCTAGCTTCAAACATGTTTCTTGGTGAAAGCCAATCTAGTATTGCCTTAACCTTCTCTAGATCCATCTTTAGTTCATCTTCAGACACTACAAAAATCAAATATACTAGTTCCTTTTGCATAAAACTATACTTCTCCACATTCACCAGCAACTTCTCTTCTTGTAACCTCTGCAGGACTATTCTAAGATGTAGTAGGTGCACCTCCTTTGTTTTGCTGAAAACCAAAATGTCATCCAAATAAACTATGAAAAACTTTCCAAGGAATGGTTTCATTACCTCATTCATCAATCTCATAAAAAGTATTGGGTGCATTTGTCAACCCAAATGACATCACTAACCACTCATACAGTCCATCCTTGGTTTTGAATGTTGTCTTCCATTCATCCCCTTCTCTAATTCCAATTTGGTAGTATCCACTCTTCAAATAAATCATGTTGAAATACTTTGCTCCACTCAAGCAATCCATCAAGTCATCCATACAAGGCAATGTAAACCTATACTTAATGGTGATCTTGTTTATAGCCCTTGAATCCGTGCACATCTTCCATTTTCCATATTTCTTAGGTGCCAGTACTGTAGGTACAACACACGGACTGAGACTTTTCCTAATCAGCCCTTTATCTAATAGCTCTTGCACTTGTCTATTCAACTCTTCATTTTCCATAGGTGTCATCCTATATAGTGCCTTGTTTGGTAGGCCTGCTCCTGGTATCAAATCCATGCAGTGACTTATGATTCTAACTGGAGGTAGTCCATCTGGTAAGTCCTTCATTAGTAAGTCATCAAACTCACACACAATTTCTTGGACCTCTATGGCAACTACTGCCCCTTTCTTAGCTATCATAACTTCTGCAATTTGAGGTAGGAAGGCATAACAAACCTTCTCCTTTCTGATTTCCTTTAGGAATTGTTTTCCACTTACTCGACAAACCCTATTACTCCTCTCATCATCCAAATACTTATCCTTCCAAGGATTCAACACATACTCAAACCATCCTTCTTGAGTGTTATGTAGTTACTCTTGCCATCATGAATGGCCTACCTGTCATATTGTTGAGGTCTTCCCAATAGCAGGTGGCATGCATCCATTGCTACTTTATATATTATGGAATATTGTTGACTTTAGTGTTTAAAAAGATTATGTTTTTTAATTGAAACAAAGGATATCAATGAAATAACATCACAAAATATCTCATCCTTATAATATCCAATATGGAATTTGACAAGGCATTGCTCACTTACCAGTAATTGATTTCCCTTCTGCAGCCAAGAGGCCTTGTATGGAGTGGGGTGTTTCAATCATTTCAGATTTAAATTTTACACCATTTCTTCTAACACTAAATTGTCAGTACTACCGCTATCAACAATGACCTTGCAACATTTTCCTCCAGACTTATATCTGGTTCTAAACAGGCTTCTTCACTGTTCTAGTTCCTCCCATACCTTTTTTGGGGTTAGAAGAACTTTCCTCATCATCAAGGATTCTCCATCCTCAGCTTCTTCTCAATGCTTTGGTGAGGCTGCGCTAGCCACACTCTCCTCCTCAGCTTGTGCCATATGGGCTCTAATTTCCTTTCCTTTTCCACTACTCTTTTGTACCTAAGGACATTTAAATGCTCTATGTCCAACCTGTCCACACTGGAAACACGTTCCACTGAACCCTCTTCCTCTTCAAGAATTTCCTCTACCTTGGGAATAATCACCTCTCCCTCTACCTCCTTGGGTATTGGAAGAACTTGCTTCACTTTGTTTATCTTGAGATCCACATCTTGGGTTTGACTGTCCTCTTCCTTTAGAGGATTTGCCTCTTCCTCTAGAGTTATTATGCCTTCTAGAGATCTTCGGCCTTCAATACAAATTGATAGGATTCTTCTATGTTGGTTATTCTAACCATACTAATTTCATCTTGGATTGAATAATGCAGCCCATTCACATACCTAGAAATCTTCTTAGCATCATCTTCAATGTGACCAACTGTAATGTTCAATCGATAAAATTCTTTAGTGTAATCTTGTACACTCTTCTCCCTCTTCTTGAGGTTTTGCAACATCTTGAACATGGTGATCTGATGATTGGTAGGTAGAAATTTTTCCTTCAACTCGGTTAACATCCTCTCCCTGGTTTTAATCTTTTCCTTTCCCTTACTTTGTCTCTCAACTTGCACATGATCCCACCACAGAGATGCATGTCCTTTCAGCTTTGAAGCTACAAGTTTCACCCTTTTTGGATCTTCAATAGATTCCAACTCAATAAACTTTTCCATTTCTAAAATCCAGTCTATTAGCTCATCTAGTTTCAGAATACCGTTATAACTGGGTAACTCAAAATGGAGTTTACTAGCAATCTTCATCATTGCATGCAAAAATCTCCCCTCAAATCCATTTTCTCCTTCTTCTACTTCCTCTTCACTGACTTCTGCTTCCTCATTGTCACTTACATCTGCTACAGGTACTCCTCTACACTGCATTCTTTCCATTGCATTGAGCTTAGCTGTGATGCCTCTGAGCATTTCTGTCAATGTTGCATCTCCAATCCTTAGAGGTGGTCCTCTCCTTCTTCTATCTTTGTATGCCATGTCTATAGATCCTCTACAGCAATCCCACGGCCTCAAGGAGTGTGAAACCTCACTATAATACCATATAATTTAGGCCAAGGTTCAGGAGTCTTATCAGACAGCTAAACCAGGCATAAAATAACAAAATCACAAGACAACAACAAAATGGAATAGGAGAACAACCATGCTTTATTCATATGCAATAGAGATCACAACAGGAATACAAAGCTCATGACAGAATATTGGCCTTAGCCTTAAAATGCTTCAAGTTGCAGACCAAATTTGATCGTGCAGAACTGGAAAACCTTCAAGAAGTCTCCAAAAACATATTACAATCTTGAGTGAGGAGAAGCCCCTAAAAAGATCAAATCCCAACTATTTATAGACCTCTTTGCCAGCCACCAACCTTCATTAATGATTTTGACACATGTCATGTCTTGATTTTCCCTTGGAACGATCATACAGAATGTCAAAGTTAACCTTTTGTTGTTTCTAGTTTCTTAGCGGGAAAGTCGGTCCAACTAGTTTTTAGCGCAATAGGGAAAAGCACTGGATTTGACTTCAACCGACCTGACAGACAAAAGCATTGAAGTAGGGCTTATCAAACCTATGCAGATAGAAGCACTAAAAATGGCCTCTGCCGAGTTAGTGTGGAAATCAACCTTGTCTGACTAGCACAGGTTTCGCTTTCCTCTGACTTTGTCAGTGCAGTTGAATTTTAGCGCAAGTCAGTGACCAAGCCTTTTAGTGCTAGCAGTGATTTTTCATCCATTTGACCTATGTGGATTTTGTCGTCAACTGACTTAAGCAGAGGAACTAATATTTAGCACAAGGTCAGTGATGATGAGTTTGAGCACAAGAGGTGTGAAAGCGCTCGGCAGGAAATGATGACGTCACCAACTTAGTGGAGGTTTTGACAGTGTCTGACTTGGTGGTGATTTTGAAGGTATCTGGCTTGACAGGATTTTTGATGGTGTCCAACTTGGTTGGTAAGAGCTACTTTCAGCGCAAGTCTAAACCCTTGTATTTTAGCACAAATTCCTTCATTGACTGCCAGCATGGATTTCCAGTGTCATAGGATTTTAGCATCAAGTCGATAGGACCCAAAAGTCGCGCTAGAGCATAACTTCGTCAATTTTGACCATCTCTTCACCAAAATTTAGGTACAGATACCCATTTGGGCCTTCTTCAAGATCAACCCCTTACTTGGTCAACTTCCTTAGGAAAATTCTCAAAATTTGCCCAATTCATCCCTGAGGTAACTCCTGTAGACAAAAATAGACAACAAAAAGTAGAGACAAATTTTTTCGGTTGATGAGGATTGCACACAAACTCGGATGCTCCTGCATCATATTTAGAATGAAGGATGGTTGTTAGTTAATTCATAATGTTGGTTAGTTAATATTAATAGTTGTTAGTAATGCAGTCATGGAATCCCTAGAGGATAGCGCTTAATTAGATGTTTGAATCAATATGATTTACATTTGTTCGTTATTTCTTTCTTTAAAAATAAAAATAAAAAATTTCCTTTTTGGTTAGCATAGTCGAGCTGTTCTCTAGGGTTTCTTGGCAGGGCATTACAGAATGTATCTAGTAGAATATGCATGTGCATCAATTAATAAAGGGAGGGAGGGAGCACAACAAGTGCATATAAAAATAATTGGAACAACCCCAAAATCTTGTCATGTACTCTGAGGAAATTGTAGATCACATCCTACATAGATATTTGAAGGTTGGTGCAAATTGTGAGAGATAATAAACTTAAACACTATGTAGTGTTGTTTTTGCTGCATGATCCTCTAACTCAACATCAGTATCAACAACTATTGCATGACTTGTGCTAATATTATTACACTATCCACCCATAGAACCTAAAGCTATCATTATCCATGCACATACAAAAGACAATGGAGAATGGATCCACCATGATATTGTTGGAATATTAATGTTTACATTAGTAAAGTCACCATAGTGACTTGTAATTTATTGTTGTTATTAAATAATTAGTTACATTCCCATAAGATGATAGTTCAAGAAGTTATATTTGAAAGGCTTTATAAAAGCCATATTGTAATGCATTCCAATGTGAACTCAATAGTACTATCATTATATTTTATGTTTATTATTGTGTAAATGTAAATGCACTACCATTTTGAACATGGTAACAAAGTAGGAAGATCATGTGACAATTGAAGTTTTATTAAAAATCTATGGTGTCACATTAAGGAGGTTTGTATTTATTTTAATGTTTATGACTGGGCTATTGCAATGATGAAACCCTTAAATTGAGGCAAAGGTGCATTGTATTTTATGCATTTGATGTGCTACTAAACCCGAGTAGTTAATTGAGCAATGATGATCGTAATGTTTGCAGCTTAGTGGGTTTGTATTCACAATAGGTTTTTAATAATAGTTATAGTGTCATTTTGGTCTCAATAGTAGTTTAAGTATCATTTTGGATTTAGGGCCTATAGGTGATTCTAGATATTAGCGTTCATTCAGTTTTTATATTAGCATAAGCATAGTTGGTGTTGGGTATTGAGATCCCTACTTAGTTTAACCTCCTATAACTCTAATTCTTCTTTGAATCTGTCACATCCATCTAGGGTTCCCCATTGTCTTGTATGTGATACTTGTATATGCCACTTCTCTTTAGCATGGGATCAAAGTGACTATGTAGATTCATTTTAAAATTCACCTATGTGAAATATAGTTGCTATTGTCTATTATGTTCCTAGATTATTTGTGATATTTGTTATGCCACTTATCTTTAGCATGGGATCAAAGTGACTATGCAGATTCATTTTAAAATTCACCTATGAAAGTTTGCTTCTATTGTCTATTATCTATTGTGATTTCTTGGTTGAATTCATAGATTGTACAGTTAATATATTTCTCATTTGTAATTAGTAGTTTGGAATTGGTGATTTGTGGTTTGTTTCAAACCATATTTTATTGGAGGTATGTGTTGGAAAGAGACACATTGGAGCTTCATGATTGTTGTCATTGATGGAAATAAAGTTCATCCCACACATCTACAGGACATGGTGTGCCTATACCAGAAGTCAGATTGAATAGTGTTGTGGTCCGATAAACAAGAACAAAGTATGTGACAAGGTCCGACAGTCAGGTCCGGATCTCTTAGAGGAAGTATCCTTGGAAAGTGCAGACTTGGGGAAGTCAAGAGAAGTATCTTGACTGATAGATTCTAGGAATTGAGCCTCCGGTGATGGAGTAAAGAGATGTAAGGATTCAAGTATTGGAGTCCAGTTTGGTAGAACAAATAGAGGAAGAACTGATAGGTAGAGCATCAGAAGTTATTCCGGATGAGATGTCGATGGTGATAAAGATTCCTAAGGTATCATTCATGATTGGCTGACTTGTTAGATAACTTCTATAAGTTCCTTTTTGATCCGCATTACTTGGCAAGCAAGGATTTAGCCGATAGACTAGAGTTTGGGAAATGTTAACTATTCCGGATGCTGACTAGAAAGAAGATGAAATCCTTTGTGCGGATATATATATATATACCAAATGAGTTTCGATGAGTAGTTGTGTGTAGTGTGCAAAGAAAACCAGAAGTACAGAGTGAAAGCAGTAAGGAAGGTCTGGTATGTGAAAGAACAACAACACAAAAGAAGAGGAAGGATGAAGTGCAGCAGATCAGTGTATTGAGCCTAATCGAAACTGAACCTTAGCATATATGGATGCTTCTCATCAGTTCAAGGATCTTGTTATTCTTCCTACAACTTGTAGACAGTGAGTCTCTTGTAGGCAGTGAGCCTCTTGTGAGTAGTGTGCCCTAATTGGCAAGTGCCATTTGTATCTCTATTCTTTTAATAGAGAATATAATCTTGGGTTAATCACGCCGTAGTTTTTTCCCTTAACAAGGTTTCCACATCTAAAATATTATGTCATGTGTATTTCCATCTAATGGTTATGTTTGCTTATTTGAATTGATGCTGCATTAATTAATAAGAATGTTCAGAAAGATGAAATGATTAAGATAACTGATTCACCCCCCCTCTCAGTTATCAACAATTGGTATCAGAGGTAATTTCCTCCCAACTGAGCCTAAAAGCTTGAGGAAGATCTGGGAATTCAAATGGATGTGTATGATATGAGGGAGCAACTTAAGTCTGCCCTAGATGATCTTAAGCAGTCAAATTCTGAAGTTAATGAATTGAAGGAAAGACTCAAATAGGTTAATGATTTCATAAATGAATTAAAAGAGAAACTGAGTCTCTCTATGAAAAAGAGAAAGGAGCTACTTTAGCAACTGGCAAGCCAAGGTGAAGCCAATGATACAAATGGAGATCTGAAGGAGAAAACCAAGTTATGTGAAAAATTATCAAAAGAGATCATTACATGGTAAGACATGAAATGGAATCAGGAGTTATGAAGTTTACCCAAGAAATTGAAGAGAAAAGAAAAATTAAAGATGATCTAAGACAATCTCTCAAGGAGAAATCAGAAGACTACGACAAGATGGATAGAATAATCAGACATCTTGAATCTAATCTTGAAGATGCTAAAGATAATGAAGAAAAACTTGAGGATCAAATTGTCTCTCTTAAAAGGGATCTTCAAACATCAAATGAATATAAAGAGAAATTCAAGATAAGTTCTACTCAACTTGAAGTTCTTCTTGAAATCCAAAAGAGGGTAGACGACAAGTGTGGCTTGGGATATGAGAAAGGAGAAAGCTCTGGATTCGGTCAGAAGAAGTTTGGATCAGAAAATTCAAGGAATACGCCTAGAAGACCTCCGGCAAGGCAACCTAATGCTCAAATATATCCATCCTTCAATGGATACTGCCACAACTGCAATAACTTTGGTCACAAAGCTAATCAGTGTAGAAGGAGAATGAATTAGACTAATACATCCTTCTCCGGACAATGTTTTAACTACAAAAGGTATGGTCACAAATCTCATGAATGCAGAAATATGCAAATGAACAATTCATTCAATGGTAGATGCTTTGCATGCAATAGAATGGGTCATATGGCTAATCAATGTAGATCAAGAGGACATCAATCAAATATGCCATGAAATTTTATTTACCACAATTGCAATAGATTCGGTCATTTGGCTAAATTCTGTAGAAGCAGGAATTAGGACAAAAGAGGTCCGGTACATCATAATCAGAATCAAGTCAAGGGAAAAGGAAAAGTAAATGCGGATGAAGTTAAAAATGAGATGAACAAGATTTGGGTGAAGAGAAGTACAGAAAGTGTAGGGGATGGATCCGCACCAGAATATGGTGCTGATATTCCTTCTAGAAATTAAAAAGTGAGTTTTGGCTTAGGGGGAGACACAAGGAAAAACTTTTTCTCCCAGCCAGTCAATTGGTGCTGGAACTGGCACAAGGAGAGTTGCGGATCAAAGGGTTCATAAGAGAAATATCTAAATAAACTATGGTTAAAATATGAAAGATCCACAAGATGTTTAGAACAAGATTGATCCTGTTCATCAAGTCATTTGAATAAGGAAAACTAGAATGACTTAAGTTGAGCATTTATTGCAACTTGGTATTAGGGTTTGCGGAATAATATAGGGGTTTTCCTATCAAACACTTGTTCATTCTGCATTTGAGAAGAAGCAAAAGAGAGCTCTGCATCAATCTCCTGAAGCCCATCAAAGGTCATCTACAGAAGTTGATTCATCCAACGAATCATTCCAGATCTCTTCACGAACCCTAGATGCACAAAAGGTACTTTCTGTTATTGAATATCTCTCTGTAAGTCTTTTTGAAGATGGCTACACTGAATGTTGTAAAGATCACTGAGAGGCCACGCCCTAAGTTCAAGAAACATCCATATAAATCTCTAGAAGTTGATCCCCTTGGCTCCTTTTCAAGTATTTCACATGGATTTCTGCATGTAGAGGATGTTAGGGCATATATTCATGTGAATATTGAAGAATTTGGGGAATCTAAGCTAGTTGATATCTATCACAAGCATTTGATAGATGACTCATTTGAACTCAAAACTCAGTATAAAGCTATCCGAGACAAACATTTTGCACAGTGCATTCATTTCCCCTATTTTCTGGAAGATAAATGCGTCCGGTATATCTTGAACAGAATGCATGACAACTTCATGTGGTTAAACAGGCCATTTAAGATCACTAAGCATGCCATTAGGGAAATAACTAGATTACACTCAACCAATGAAATGCCTACACTCAAATCTATCAAAAACCAAATTGTCAGTGAGGCTACCAGATCGAAGTTTGATAAAAGAGCTATGACTATTGAGGATATCACAGATCCAGATATCAAGTTTGCATCAATGATAATTGGATATAAGATATATCACTCTAGTAGGGAGAATTTAGTTTCTAGAACTACTATATATACTGATTAAGAAATGTTGAGGAAGAATGCAGACTATGATCTCTATGAGCTCCTTCTAAACCAACTCTTGGAGAATCTACAAAAGATAAATGATGAAGAGATATTGGTAGTTTTGGCTTTGCTCACACAATAGACCTAGACTTTAGGATTTCCTTCACAAGGTTTTCAAAGGCTATGTAACACAAGCCTATGCAAGGTTGTCCAAGAGATTGACCTAGTTTGGGACCACACCTTGGTGTCCACCCTCATAGACTATCCAACTCTCTTTTGGGGAGTCTCTACTCAACCCAAACAACACACACACTTACCTTCTTGACCAACAACCAACTACCAACATCCCTACCAAATAGGATCTCACACTACAATCAACACAAACTTGTCAAGGACATGACCAACTCAAGGTCTCTGACCCAATAACTATGTTCTATACCTGCAATGACAGTGAACAACAAACTATAGCATGACTGCACTATGACAGTGCCTATGAGACCTATTCCTTGTAGCCCTTGAGATAGGCTAATCCAAGGATAAATTCTCAAACCTCCAAATGACAATCTAGACACATTGCACATTTAAATACCCATTATGGACTTACAACCATCTACCAAGTTGCAAGGCCGTACTCTGTACCAGGCGTCCAATGACAACGAGCTCTTCTTTTTAGGGAATATGCCTAATTTGAGGGCTTTACAAATGAAGTGCATCAAATCTACTTGCTCAGGATCAAACAAGCACCTACATAGGTCTATTTTCATCTAAAAACATCAAGTCCACCATCCATTGGGTCATCCAGTTACCTATTCTCTGAATTCACATTGATTTCCACCATTGCACACTAACTAGTCACTATGTAGACTAGATAGATTCATGCCGAATGCCTTGGAGGAAGGAGTGTAGACCTAGAAACCAACAAAAACATGAAATAGACTCTCTCTTCCTCCATCCTACTAAAAATAGTTGATGCCTTTCAGAGGACAGAGGAGAAATTATACATTTTGCCACAAAACCCTAGTTTTGAGGGTTTTCAGACCTGTTTACACAAATCAATTTGAAACTCACAACACAAGAGGTTTCAAGAGACCTAATTACACTCAAATGAAAGGTGTTTCAGAGAACTAACACATTTTTGAAGTTACAGACCCCTTACTATCTATACAGAGCTGTACAGAATGATTGTTTTCTAGGAAACACAGAAAAAGATAGTTTTTACACTCCAAAACTTTTTCACTTCATTATTCTTGGCATGTCATTACATTGTTCAGCCTATAGAAGGCTTGGGAGATGTTTTTCCTCCTCCACCAACCATACAACTGCTCTCCAAGGTAGTTAGCCGTTGGTTATCAATTCCTCCACAAGAAACCACATGTTTCTTAAGTGGAATTACATTCAATTTGACCATATCAAGGTCTATATTGGATAAATTGACCAAATGGACAAAGTCCTTATTACAACTCATGAAAATGGCTTTCAAAGCCTTAGAGAGAACAATAGAAACATGACAACAAAACATGACAAAGCACAAAATGACTAGAATTGGGAGCTCCTGCACCATACTCCCCCTGTAAGAAGAACTCAAGTCCCTTGAGTTGCCAATTGTTGAAGGGTCATTCCATGCTTCAAGATATCTACTTCAGTCATCCAAGTGGCCTCTGAATCAAGAAGATCCTTCCATTTCACCAAGTAGTCTTTGTAGACACCTCTCCTAGTCTTCTTGACAATTTTGGAATCTAGAATACATTCCAGCTACAAAGGTTTTCTTGGAGGCAAATCCTTGATCCAATCATCATCTGTATCCACCACATCTAATCCACTTTCACCAAGAAATGGGGGTCTGAAAGGAAAAAGATCACAAACATTGAAAATAGGAGAGATACCAAGACCAGATGGTAACTCAATCTCATATGCATTTGGACTGAATTTGTGCACTATTTGACATGGCCCAATCTTCTTCATCAATAGTTTAGTTGGCTAACTTTTTGGCAACCTTTCTTTCCTCAAATATGCCATAACTAAATCTCCAACTTTGAATTGCACTTCTCTTTTCTTTAAATCTGCCCTTTCTTTGTACTTTGTGACTATTTTCTCCAATTGCAACTTGACTTAATCATGGACTATTTTCATGGAGGCAGCAAAATCTTCCCCAAGTGCACTCCTTTTATCCCATCCTTGGAGATCCTTTAGTTCAAGTGGCCCTCTTGTGTGAAAGCCATAAACTACTTCAAAAGGACTTTTACCAGTACTCCTATTCTTTGAATCATTGTAGGCATATTCAACCTGACTGGATACCAAGTCCCATGCCAAACCATGCTATTTTGTAAGGCACCTTAGGAGGTTTCCAAGTGATCTATTAACCACTTCAATTTGACCATCAGTTTGTGGATGGTAGGCTGATGAAAAAAACAACTGTGTGCCCAACTTTCTCCACAAGGTCCTCTAGAAGTGACCCACAAACTTAGAATCTCTGTCTGTTACAATTGACAATGGCAAACCATCTATTCATACTACCTCTTTGAAATATAGATCTGCAACATGAGATGCATCATTTGTGCATTTACATGGCACAAAATGAGCCATCTTGCTAAATCTATCAACAATAACAAACACACTATCCACCCCTCTAGCTGTCCTAGGTTACCCAAGTACAAAATCCATGCTTATTCTTTCCCAAGGCCTATTGGAAATGGAAAGGGGCTGGTATAGACCTGAATTTGAAGACACACCTTTGGCCCTTTGACAAATTGCACAACTAGTAACATACCTTCTCACATCAGATTGCACCTTTGGCCAAAAATAGAACCTTGTAACTTGTTCTATTGTCTTGTTTAAGCCAAAATGTCCTCCCAAAGAGCCATTATGCTTCTCCTTAATGATATTGTCCCTCATGGAACACTTAGGGATACACAACAAATTGCCCTTAAACAAAAGGCCTTCCTGTAAGACAAAATCTGCATATTCTCCATGGAATGTGTTAGCCAAGTTTACACAAACATCATAATCCTATTTGAAATTTGAATCCTCTTTATACAACTCCTTCAAACAGTCAATGCCCATGCTTTCTAACTGAATTTCATGAACAAGAAGCAACCTCCTACTTAAAGCATCAACCACCTTGTTAGAAACACCTTTTTTGTGCTTAATTGTGAAGGTATAAACTTGTAACTGTTCCATCCATTTAACATGTCTATGGTTCAATTTTTCTTGACTATTTAGAAAGCTTAGAGCATGATTATCAGTAAACACAATAAATTCTTTAGGAAATAAATAATGTCTCCATTTCTTAAGAGCTTGCACCATTGCATAGAGCTCTAGGTCATAGGTAGAGTACCTTTGCTTGGCTTCATTCTTCTCTGAGAAGAATGCCACAGGATGTCCTTCTTGGCTTAGAAAAACACCAATAGCTTGCTTACTTGCATCACACTCAACAACAAACACCTTATCAAAATCAGGAAGTACTAAGGTAGGCAACTCAGCCACCTTTGCTTTCAACAACTCAAAACTAACATCAGCTTCCTTTGTCCATTGGAATCTACATTTGACTCCACCCTTGATGGTGTTGAGGATGGGAGCACTAATGTGACTGAAACCTCTGATAAACTTCCTATAAAAAGTCACCAATCCATGGAAACTTCTCACATCTCCCACTGTCTTAGGAGTAGGCCAACTGAGAATAGCATCAACCTTAGAGGGATCCATCTTCAAATAGCCATTGGAAATCACAAATCCAAGGTATACAAGTTTAGTTTTCATGAACTCATACTTGTCTAAGTTGATCATCAACTTGTGCTCATGTAGCTTCTCCAACACCTGGCCAACATGCTTCATATGCTCTTCTTTTGTCTTGTTGAAGATTAGTATGTCATCAAGATAAACAATATCAAATTTACCAATGAATTCAACTAATACCTCATTCATCAAGCGCATAAATGTACTTGGAGCATTGTTAAGACCAAATGGCATAACAAGCCATTCATAAAGACCCTCATTTGTCTTGAAGGCAGTCTTCCATTCATCTCCCTGTCTAATCCTGATTTGATGATAACCTAATTTTAAATCTATCTTTGAGTAATAGCATGAGCCTCCAAGATAATCCAAAAGATCTTCAATCCTTGGCAATGGGAACCTATACCTTATGGTGATCTTGTTTATGGCCCTTGAATTTGTACATAGCCTCCATTTTCCATCCTTCTTAGGAGCTAGTACACTTGGGACTACATAAGGAATTAAACTCTTCCTATTCAGCCCTTTCTCCAAGAGATCTTGGATTTGCCTTGCCACCTCTTCATTTTGCTGTGGGGTCAGCTTATAAGCAGCCTTGTTAGGCAATGTAGCACCAGGTATTAAGTCAATTTGATGACTTATGTCCCTCATAGGTGGTAAGGAGTTGGGGACTTCCTTTACCACAAGATCTTGATACTTGTCTAGAAGTTGCTGCACTTCCAATGGAATCTCCTTCTGTTTTTGTTCTTGTTGATCTGATCCACTCTTGGGCTTCATGACCAAGGCATACCCTTGGGTATCCTTGTCCTTCAAGAGGTTCAAAAACTCTTTGCTATTCACCAACATGACACTGCTGTCATTATTCTCCCCCCCTGTCTGCTCTGACATAGGATCCATCTTGTATGGTCTTCCATTCTTGGTGATGACATAGGTGTTCTTCTCACCATCATGTTGTGCTTTGACATCATATTGCCATGGGTGGCCAAGAAGTAGATGACATGCATCCATAGGGATGATTTCACATAACACTTTGTCCTTGTAGTCACTGATTGCAAATTCAACCCAAGTTTTCTCTTCCACCATAAAACTTTGGTTCTTGTTCAACCAAGAGATCTTGTGAGGACTGATATGAGGCAGCCTCTTCAACTTGCACTTCTCAACCATCTCAGTGGATACCACATTCTCAACAGATCCTAAATCTACTATCTTGCAAAGTTTCCCATAGGCTAGACCTTGGGTTCTAAAAGATTCTTTCTTTGAGGGGGCTCTTGTTTCAATGGCATCTTCAACATAGACCTCTTAATCATCATACTCTCTCCTTCTAGGATAGGTGCAGCACTTCCCATTGGTGAATTCGCACTCTTACAGTGATCATCCTTTACTAACTGATTTCTCCTTCCATTGTCATGAGAACTGTTGGCTTTCTTTGGGCATTTGTTCATTGTATGGCCAACTTGGTTGTAGCCATAACACCTTCCAGTGAAGACTCCTGGTCCTCTACCTCCTCCACCATTTCTACCCCTACCATTAGGTCTTCTCCAACCTCTAAAGCCTCCTCTATGCTCTGTTTCAGTTTATGTTTCTTGCTGACTATTATTTTAAGTTTTGTGGGACTGTCCACGGCCAAAACTACCTCTTCCTCTTTAGTTTCTGCCACCTCTTCCTTTGGCACTTTGTTCACCCTTCCTTCTCAACTTTTCCTCTACTCTAGAGGCTGATAAGAAGCATTCATCCACTATTCTAGGTATCACTAAACTGATCTCATCTTGCAGATTGTATTTCAGACCATTCAGGTACCTAGCCACCATCCCCTTTTCATCTTCATTATGGTTGGCTCTCATACTTAGTCTATGAAATTCCTCTGTGTAGGTAGCCACATCCATATCTTTTTGTCTCAAATTCTGGAATCTCCTAATGATTTGAATCTCATAGTCAGGTGGCATGAACTTGCTTCTAAGCATAGCTACCATTCTACTCCATTTAGTGATGGGACTCTTCCCAATATTCTCCCTCTCACTTTGCATGTAGTTCCACCACACAAGTACAAAACCTCTTAGCCTTGTCTTGGCAAATATAACCTTCTTGCTATCATTGAACTCCTTGTAATCAAAGTAGTTACACATGGCTTCTATCCAATCAGTGAGAGCATCACCATCTAATTTGCCATGAAATGTGGATACATCCATCTTGGGATCACCACTATCTCCATGAGCACCCTTAAGTGCATTTGAGAAAGCCTTCTAATCTGTAGACATGTCCAGCCCTTGAGGACTCTCTTCTACCTCTTCTTCATCATTTGTGTCAGAAGAACTTTCATCTTCTTTGGTCTTGCCCTTAGACCTTCTTTCTTCTTGCAATCTTGCCTCAACCATCTCTTCCACCAACTTCTTGATGGCTTCTTGACTCATTGTCTTGGGAGGCATTGTACTAGCCTCTGATTCAATCTCCTTATCTGACATACACTGCTCTAATCAAATATTGGCTCTTATACCAATATGATGCAGAGATATTGGTAGTTTTGGATTTGCTCACACAATAGACCTAGACTTTAGGATTTCCTTCACAAGGTTTTCAAAGGCTATGCAACACAAGCCTATGCAAGGCTATCCAAGAGATTTCCCTAGTCTAGGACCACACCCTAGTGTCCACCCTCATAGACTATCCAACTGTCTTTTGGGGAGTCTCTACTCAACCCAAACAACACACACACTTACCTTCTTGACCAACAACCAACTAACAACATCCCTACCAAATAGGATCTCACACTACAATCAACACAAACTTGTCAAGGACATGACCAACTCAAGGTCTCTTACCCAACAACTATATTCTATACATGCAATGACAGTGAACAGTAAACTATAGCATGAGTGCACTATGACAGTGCTTAGGAGACCTATTCCTTGTAGCCCTTAAGATCGGCTAATCCAAGGATAACTTTTCAAACCTCCAAATGACAACCTAGAGACATTGCACATTTAAATACCCATTATGGACTTACAACCATCTACCAAGTTGTAGGGCCGTACTCTGTACCAGGTGTCCAATGACAGCGAGCTCTTCTTTTTAGGAAATAGGCCTAATTTGAGGGCTTTACAAAGGAAGTGCATCAAATCTACTTGCTTAGGATAAAAAAAGCACCTATACAGGTCTGTTTTGATCTACAAACATCAAGTCCACCATCCATTGGGTCATCCACTTACCTATTCTCTGAATTCACATTGATTTCCACCATTGCACACTAACTAGTCACTATGTAGACTAGATAGATTCATGCCAAATGCCTTGGAGGGAGGAGTGTAGACCTAGAAACCAATAAAAACATGAAATAGACTCTCTCTTCCTCCATCCTACTAAAAATAGTTGATGCCTTTCAGAGGATAGAGGAGAAATTATACATTTTGCCACAAAACCCGAGTTTTGAGGGTATTCAGACCTGTTTACACAAATCGATTTGAAATTCACAACACAAGAGGTTTCAAGAGACCTAATTATACTCAAATGAAAGGTGTTTTAGAGGACTAACACATTTCTAAAGTTACGGACCATTTACTATCCGTACAGAGCCACACAGAATGATTGTTTTCCAGGAAACGCCAAAAAAGACAGTTTTTACACTCCAAAACTTTTTCACTTCATTATTCTTGGCATGTCATTACATTGTTCGGCCTATAGAAGGCTTGGGAGATGTTTTTCCTCCTCCACCAACTATACAATTGCTCTCCAAGGTAGTTAGCCATTGGTTATCACTTCCTCTACAAGAAACCACATGTTTCTTAAGTGGAATTACATTCAATTTGACCATATCAAGGTCTATATTGGATAAATTGACCAAATGGACCAAGTCCTTATTACAACTCATGAAAATGGCTTTCAAATCCTTAGAGAGAACAATAGAAACATGACAACAAAACATGACAAAGCACAAAATGACTAGAATTGGGAGCTCCTGCACCAATAAAGAAGGATAAGAAGAACTCCTTCAAATATGGTGGTTTGATACTCTGTCTATTCTTTTATTACATGAATGAGCTTCCTAGATCTAGTGGCTAGGTATGGTAGAATGATAGACTAGTAGCCATTTAGATCAGAGATTATATACATGGGCTTGGTGATGCCAAGGCACAGAATATAGCTCTTTGAAGCTATTTCAAGAATTTTTAGAGCATGATGCAAGCAAGAGAGAGAATCCCCCAATCTATAGTTGAAAAACATAAAGATTCAATATGCTTTATGGTAGAAATTGATCAGTGCCTAATGGAGGCAGTGGAACCTAGAACAGTGTGGATCATGCCTATGGGGTATGAAGTGGATGAGAAAATTATGGAGCTGCATGTTCAGCACATGCTAAGTTAGCCCAAGGATCGCAAAGTAGAAAGGTTTGGAACCTTTGAAGAATTAAGTGTGAAGATCCATGTAGACTTAAGACAACTAGATATAAAGAGAAAAGTGAGAAAAGAAGTAGAGAATGTTGCCAAAAGATTTGGCATATCAAAAGAAGAACTTGATGCTAACATGGAGAAGAGTGAAAGAGCAGAGAAAGAGAACGAAGGTGCTGAAAAGGAAAGTGGTACGGTAGAAGCCTCCACACAGACAAGATCCTCTAAGAGGTCCACTCCTACCACTGACAAGAGCTCAAAGACATCAAAACTAGAAGCAAAATCATCTAGTAAAGTAGAGAAAAGAACTAAGACAAAGGCCACAAGGTCTTATATCAGTCAGAAAGATGAAGAAGAAGAAGAAAGTATTCGGTGAAGATAAGGAGGTAGAGGAAAAGGAGATTGTTGAAAGGCCCACTCTGTCCCTAGATGATGTAGTCAAAGCTATTACTATGGATGGGAACCTGCAACCAATAACATAATTTTATGATGCATATAATGAAGCAGATAGAAAAATCTTGGAGGAGGCCACAATTAAGTACTTGAACATATACAATAAAGCTTTGATTGAAATAATTTCTCTAATTCCTAAAGTTTAGACAAGGAACTTGAAATGAGAAAAGAAAATGCTAAGGCTAAGGACTTAGAGATTAGAGAACAAATAGCTATCTAGTTCTACCCTTCAATTACTCCAAAACAAATGGATATGATCTTTAAAGATTGCAAGAATGAGTTCTGGAGTAAGACTAGAATGAATTAGCTCATGCTTGGAGAAACTGATAATAGCAAAAGAAATAGAAGAAATCCTTCGGACTGCCTATAAAAGATTAAATATTCCTATTATATAGGATTTAGGTAATGATCCCTCAGGAATAGAAGAATCTGCTGAGAAGGTAGTAGAAGAAATAAAGGAAAAGGATTCCTCTGTTCCAGAAGAGGAAGTAAGATTAGAAGAGAAAGTATAAGAAGTAAAGGAAAAAGAAGAAGGTCAAACAGAAAAGACCACAAATGACAGTGCTAAGGCTGCAAAAGAGAAGAAAACCCTGACACCGGCAAGGGACACAACAGATGCAGTCAAAGATTTCTTGACCAAGGAGTTGTTGGAATTTGATGAACCGGAGTTGCTTCAAGGTCCATTCAATTTTGATTCCCTCTCTCTAATGCAAACCATGAAGCTAGCTTCCTTCACCCAAGCAAAGGCAAAAGAAAAAATTCTGAAGTCTCACTTGGTAGACTATGAGCTCATAGAAGCTACATCTGGTGTTTTAAAGAAGATTATGCCTTCCTTCCAAAAGGACTCTTCGGCCTCCACATCCGATAATCTCAAAACTCTTGTTAATTCTATTAGCACTCACTTTGAGTCATTGGAAAAGTTAGCTGAGGCAAAAATCTAGAAAGAATTTTTGGATAAGAGATTCTCAGAGTTACAAGGCTTAATAACAAATGATAGGAGAATTATGGATATTGGAATAAAGAGCTTGGAAAATGCTCTTAAAGATGGCGATGATATCTAAAATTTTTGCTTATCCTGGCCTAAAGTGACGAAGGATTTTGAGAAGAAAGTAAAAGAACAAGAGGATAAACTGACAAGTTTATCTCAAAATTTTGATCCTCTCTCCTCTTCTATAGTAAATCAGGAATGTCAAACTATTGCAATCATGAATGAGATTAAGAAGCTTGAGGAGAGGAAGAACATAATAAGCAGAATGGGTGAGCTTAGAGGGATGATTATCCCCAAATTAGAGGCCATACATGAGGCCCTAATAGATGCCCAGACCACAGCCCGGACTAGTGATCTGACAGATCTCAAGAGGGCATAAGCTTTTGCATTCCTGTTGAGTGGTCACATCTCAATTTTGGACAGAATAAAGTAGAGTTGGGCAACACAAGTTGTATAGTTGAAGACAACCTTTGCAGACATATTATAGTATATGTAAGTATAACCTGTTTATATACTTATGCGGCCAAGTATAGTAAAATGTTTGGGCAATTTTGGTGTACGGACCCTACCCTTTGCCATTGATGTCAAAGGGGGAGTGAGCACAAGTGAAAAATGTGGAATCTAGCTAAGGGGGAGCTCTGGTAAAATGTACATTAGAAGAGAGCATCAACCAAGGGGGAGTATAGTATAACACTTAGTCATTTTTCACTAAGTGTTGCCATCAATGCCAAAGGGGGAGATTGTTGGCAAGAGACACATTGGAGCTTCATGATTGTTGTCATTGATGGCAACAAAGTTCATCCCACACATCTGCAGGACATGGTGTGCCTATACCAGAAGTCAAATTGAAGAGTGTTGTGGTCTGGTAAGAAAGAACAAAGTATGTGACAAGGTTTGACAGTCAGGTCTGAATCTCTCAGAGGAAGTATCCTTGGAAAGTACAGACTTGGGGAAGTCAAGAGAAGTATCTTGACTGATAGATTCCAGGAATTGAGCCTTCAGTGATGGAGTAAAGAGATGTAAGCATTCAAGTATTGGAGTCCGGTTTGGTAGAACAAACAGAGGAAGAACTGACAGGTAGAGCATCAGAAGTTTTTCCAGATGAGATGTTGATGGTGATAAAGATTCCTAAGGTATCATTCATGATTGGTCAACTTGTTAGATAACTTCTATAAGTTCCTTTTGATCCGCATTACTTGGAAAGCAAGGATTCAGCCTGTTAGACTTAGGGCATACAACTGAGAGGGGGGGTGAATCAGTTGTGTGAAACTTTCTCTCTTTAAACACTTGAATCTTCTCTAGTGATTAGCATAATATTTATCATGAACCATAATGCACTCAAATCAAAAGCAGAAACATATCAACACATATGACACCAAGATTTTGACATGGAAAACCCGGTTAAGGGAAACAACCACGGGGTGATTAACCCAAGAATGTATTATCTGTTAGAAGAATAGAAAGAACAAAATGGCACATGTCAATTAGGGCTCACTGCTCAAGCACACTGCTCACAAGAGGCTCACTACCTACAAGAGACACACTGTCTACAAAGGAATAAGTATCACCTTTATGAACTGGAGAATAACATCTTCAGCATGCTTGAATCAATTCCATTTAAGCCTAGTACTTCTGCTTTGCCTTTCGCACTTCTCTCTGCTACCACACACTTATCACCACCAACCACACTTCAAAATGAATTCACAATCCCTTATTTATACAAGGCATCAACTTAGGAACAATCATCTAAGTCGGCAAACACCTATAAGAACATCCGCAAGATGTGTAATACATCCGGTCGGCCAGTCTCAAGAAGAACACCAATATCTGTGGTTATTCTTCAAATGCAAACTCTAACTTCAATGCAGACCACCAACATTAATTGGACATGATCCAATAATCATCATAACTTTCCCTGAAACATCAAAAACATCCGCACTTCATCATCCTACTAGAATTCTTCTTTCCTTCATCCAGAGCTACAAGTACATAGTCTGTCATTACTGTCACAAATGAATAGGCTCTTCTAGACCTTCAACCCATGAACTAATCTAGTTGATACTTCACAGGGATGTCCTCAACACTCTCTCAGATCCGCAGAATAGGATAATGAAATACCAGATCTCACCGGACCTATCTGTGGCACTTTGTCACCTCTGAACACCTGCTGGAACTGGTTCTACTTGAGTGACCCTAACATCTTGAGATCTTCATGTGGACCTCTAAAATCTTGACTGGAGCATCTCAAGACTTATATCTACAAACCCTTTAAACCACATCCTCTGATCCTCAACCTATTGAGGACTTTTACCTTCTTGTCATCACTGTTATTCACTGTTCCTGATTGAGACTTATTTTCTCAATATCCTCAGCACATAGCTCATCTAATCCTTCTCATTAATGCAACATGAGTATGTTGACATCAATGACAACACTAGCTAGGTCCATACTTGTAACAATCTCCCCCTTTGTCATTGATGGCAACATATGATGTGAAAAACCATCAAGACAAGAACTTCTCCTTGCTGTTACAACTCCCCCTAACAGCAACAACTATTCACATGTCTTCTTTTCCTTTATTGCTCCCCCTTTGATCAGTAACTACTTGTTTTTCACATGTTTTCTCTCCCCCTTTGACATCAATGGCAAAGGGCTCATACTTGTAACTTCACAACTTCATAACATACCAGCTGCTCCCCCTGAGTAGCATCTCCCTTATCATCAATCCAGATCACAAGATATGACTATGATATCCACCAGATTGATGCACATTAGTGCATCCTAGTTCATCATCTGAGGGGTAATAACCCCTAACTTTTCCCTGAGATACTCAAAAGAGTCCTTGGGAATAGGTTTAGTAAAAACATTTGCAAGCTGATCCTTGGAGGGCACATATTCCAATCTGACTTCACCCTTGTTCACTTGCTCTCTTAGAAAGTGAAACTTGATAGATATATACTTAGTCTTAGAATACAACACTGGATTCTTAGAAATATTTATTGCACTTGAATTATTGGAGAAAAATTGTGATAGGCTCCTCATTCGACTTAAATATCTCTTAGCATTTGCTTCATCCACAAAACTTGAGTGCAACTACCTACTGCTGCAATGTATTCTACTTCAATTGTAGACAGGGATATTGCCTCTTGTTTCTTGCTTAGCCAAGAAACCAACCTTTTTCCCAAAAAGAATGCTCCTCCACTTGTACTCTTCCTATCATCCACATCTCCTACCCAATCTGCATCTGTATAAGCATGAAGAGAAAAATTATGATCTCTAGGATACCACAGACCATACTCAACTGTTCCTTTTAAGTACCTAAAAATTGTTTTGATTTCCATGACATGAGATTCTCTGGGATCAGCCTGGAATCTTGCCACAAGACCAATAGCCCGCATTATATCTAGTCTAGTTTGAGTGAGATACAATAATCCTCCAATCATTGATCTGTACTTTGTCTAATCTATCTTAGGAGAGTCATCATCTTTGCTCAACTTACATCCAGTTGCCATGGGAGTGTTCATTGGCTTTGAATCTTCCATTTCAAATTTCCTCAACAATTCTTTTACATATTTGGTCTGAGAGATAAAGATTCATTTCTTTGTCTGAGTAATTTACAGGCCCAAGAAGAAATTCATTTCACCAAGCATTGACATTTCAAACTCACTTTTCATTTGATTTGCAAAGGTTTTACACATACTGTCTCTTCCTCCAAAGATGATATCATCAACAAATACTTCAACAGTCAAGATGTTTTCATGATCAATTTTGAAATACAGGTTACTATTAGTAGTACCTTTGTTGAAACCAATCTTCAAAAGATGTTTGTCCAGTCTTTCATACCATGCTCTTGGGGCTTGCTTTAGACCATACAGTGCCTTCTTTAATTTGCAGACCATATTACAATGCTCAGATAACTGAAATCCATCCGGTTGTTCAATGTACACTTCTTCTTCTAAGTCACCATTTAGGAAAGTAGCTTTGACATCCATTTGATACACCTTGAAATCCTTGAAGGTAGCAAATGCAAGAAATAATCTGACTGCTTCAATTCTTGCCACTGGAGCAAAGGTTTCTTCAAAATCAATTCCTTCTATTTGAGAGTAGCCTTTGCAAACCAATCTGGCTTTATTTCTGATTACTTCACCAACTTCATTTAGTTTGTTCCAGAAGACCCATTTGGTTCTAATCACATTCTTGTTTCTAGGTCTGGAAACAAGATCCCAAGTGTGATTTTTCTCAATTTGCATCAACTCTTCCTCCATTGCTTTCATCCAATTTTCATCATTGCAGGCTTCATTTATTGTCTTAGGTTCAATCTTTGAAATCAGACAATATTCATTTGAATTTTGAGCAATTTTCCTTCTAGTTTGCACACCTTTGCTTTTGTCACCTATGATCTAATCTTCAGAGTGGTTTAGTCTTACATACCTTAGAACTTTGGGAGTTTCTTACACTTCTGCTTCTTGATCAGGCTCATTCAGACCTATCTCTTCTTCCTGATTTACTAGATCTATCTGAATCTAACTTCTAGGAGAGGATTGAGCTCCTTGAACCAGAACACCATTCTAATCATCTTCATCATACTCATAGAACCTTGAGGGTTTCTATATTCTCTCATCAACCTTCACATTTGTACTTTCTATCATCTTTCTTAGTCTCTTGTTATAACACTGATATGCTTTGCTTTGAGTAGAGTAGCCCAAGAATATTCCTTCATCACTTCTAGCATCAAACTTGCCTAAATCTTCATCTCTTTTGATGTAACACTTGCTACCAATGACTCTGAAATATATTACAGTAGGAGTAATACCAAACCAAAGTTCATAAGGGGTCTTACCGGTATTGCTTCTGATTTGAACTCGATTAAGAGTATAGACTGCAGTGTTGACAGCTTCTCTCCAATATATCTGAGGAACATTTGCTTCCATCATCATAGTCCTAGATGCTTCTTGGATGGTCTGGTTCCTTCTTTCCACTACTCCATTCTGCTGTGGAGTCCTTGGAGCAAACAACTATCTCTTAATTCCATGTTTCTCACAGAATTCTATGAACTCACCAGATGTGAACTCTCCACCTCTATCAGACCTCAAACATTTCAACTTTGTTCCTATTTCATTCTCTACCATAGCCTTGAATATTTTGAATTTCTCAAGAGCTTCTGATTTCTCCTTTAGAGAGGTTACCCACTTCATCCAGGAATATTCATCTATTAGCAGCATGAAGTATCTATCACCTTGAATACTTTTGATTCTTGCCAGACCGTAAAGATCAGTGTGAATTAAGTCCAATAGTCTGGTAGAAGACAATTCCTTGCTTTTGAATGTGACTCTGCTCATCTTACCCAACTGACATTCCTTGCACAAGCTGTTAGTAGGTTTCACCAATTTTGGAAGATCTCTTATAGCCTGAGTATTGCTTATCTTGATGATATTATCAAAATTCACATGACACATCCTTCTATGCCATAACCAACTCTAATCAACTTGAACAAATAAGCAGCTTTTACTAGTACCAACCAAGTGGAAGATGTTACCTTTAGTTTGAGTACCGGATGTAATCTCTGTTCCAGATCTTTCAAAGATTTTGCATTTTCCATCCTTGAATCAGAGATCATAGCCTTTGTCCACGATCTGTCCAACACTAAGAAGATTGTGCTTCAAACCTTCAACATACAGTACATTACCAGTTTTGTTTCTTCCATTAAAAGAAATAGTTCCTCTTCTTCTGATTCTACCAGCAGAATTATCACCAAACTTCACCACTCCTTCATACCTTTCCAAATCTATGAACTTATTCTTGTCACCTGTCATGTGGTGAGAGCAACCACTGTCAATGACCCAATCATTCTTTTCTTCAACTTAGGCAACCATAGCTTTTTCTACAACTTTATGATTGATAGATACAGAGGATATTGGTTCTTCTTCCTTGATGGCAACAAATACCCACTCACTTCTGGATTTGTTTTCTGTCTCTAATTCATCATCTGTTACTCCTTCATTATCATCTTCTTCATGAACATAGTAACAATTCTTTTGGAACCTTGATCTGTTAGGATTTGGCTTTGAAAATCTTTCTGGACATTTTGAGGCAAAATGACCAATCTTATTGCAGTTAAAACACTTAAAAGACAATTTTCCTTCATACTTATAGGATCCTCTTGGCACTCTCTTTGCAATGAGGGCTTCAAGTTGAGCAGTTTCTACTTCTTCTTCTTCCAAGTCTTTTCTTACTTTTTCATACCATGACAATTTCCTTGATGAGTTCTCTCCCAGATCAAATCCTTGTTTACCTTTCACAAAGGCACTGGCTTTGAATGGAGATTTAGTTTTGGGGGGATCATCTCCAAATTTAGTCATTTCAAAAGCAGCCAGTTTGTAAGTCACTTGGTCTCTTGTGACAGTTGTATGGGCTCTGAATTCATCAATGGCAACAACCTTGATTTTGTAAGAGGCAAGAAGGGATCCAAGAATCTTACCAACAATCTCATTTTCATCCAAGACTCCACCAAAATTTCTAATTCCACAAACTAGCTCATTCACTCTTGGCATAAAAGTGGTAATATTTTCATCATTTCTCATCTTCAGTTTTTCAAAATTCCCTTTTAGAATCTGTAACCTTGCACATTTAACATACTCATCTCCTTCATGTAGAAGTTCTAGTTTAATCCAGATCTCATAGGCAGTTGGTAAGTCAATAACATTTGAGAGCTTTGAGTCAGTTAATGTGCTTAGAAGAGCCTCTTTGGTCCGCGGATTGTTTTCAGCATCTGTGACTTCATTTAGGGTTGTCGGACCACCCTGTGGAGGTACATACGCTTTTGTGACCATGGACCAGTATGCCTTTCCCATACATTGCAAGTGACATTTCATGCGACCTTTCCAAATAGAAAAGTTGGTTCCATCAAACTTCAAACTATCCTTCTTGTATGACGACATACTAGATCTCCTCAAGCGGTTAAGTTCCTTTTAGAGGATCTTAGCTCTGATACCAATTGTTAGACTTAGGGCATACAACTGAGAGGGGGGGTGAATCAGTTATGTGAAACTTTCTCTCTTTAAACACTTGAATCTTCTCTAGTGATTAGCATAATATTAATCATGAACAATAATGCATTCAAATCAAAAGTAGAAACATATCAACACATATGACACCAAGATTTTGACGTGGAAAACCCGGTTGAGGGAAACAACCATGGGGTGATTAACCCAAGAATGTATTCTCTGTTAGAAGAATAGAAAGAATAAAATAGCACATGCCAATTAGGGCTACTGCCCGAACACACTGATCACAAGAGACTCACTGCCTACAAGAGACACACTGTCTACAAAGGAATAAGTATCACCTTTATGAACTAGAGAATAGCATCTTCAGCATGCTTGAATCAGTTCCATTTAAGCCCAATACTTCTGGTCTACCTTTTGCACTTCTCTCTGCTACCACACACTTATCACAACCAGCCACATTTCAAAATGAATTCACAATCCCTTATTTATACAAGACATTGACTTAGGAACAATCATCTAAGTTGGCAAACACCTATAAGAACATCCGCAAGACGTGTAATACATCCAGTTGGCCAGTCTCAAGAAGAACACCAATATCCATGGTTATTCTTCAAATGCAAACTCTAACTTCAATGTGGACCACCAACATTAACTGGACATGCCCCAATGATCATCATAACCTTCCCTGAAACACCAAAAACATTCATACTTCATCATCCTACTGGAATTCTTCTTTCCTTCATTCGGAGCTATAAGAACACAGTCTGTCATTACTGTCACAAATGAATAGGCTCTTCTAGACCTTCAACCCACAAACTAATCTAGTTGATACTTCACAGGGATGTCCTCAACACTCCCTCAGATCCATAGAATGGGATAATGAAATACCAGATCTCATCAGACCTATCTGTGGCACTTTGTCACCTCTGAACACCTGCCAGAACCGGTTCTACCTGAGTGACCCTAACTTCTTAAGATCTTCATGTGGACCTCTAAAATCTTGACTGGAGCATCTCAAGACTTGTATCTACAAACCCTTTAAACCGCATCCTCTGATCCTCAACCTATTGAGGACTTTTACCTTCTTATCATCACTATTCTTCACTGTTCCTGATTGAGACTTTTTTTCTCAATATCCTTAGCACACAGCTCATCTAATCCTTCTCATTAATGCAACACGAGTATGTTGACATCAATGACAACACCGGTTAGGCCCATACTTGTAACACAGCTGACAGACTAGAGTTTGGGAAATGTTAACTATTCTAGATGCAGACTAGAAAGAGGATGAAATCCTTTGTGCAGATATATATATACCAAATGAGTTTTGATGAGTAGGTGTGTGTAGTGTGCGAAGAAAAACAAAAGTGTAGACTGAAAGAAGTAAGGAGGTCCGGAATGTGAAAGAACAACACAAAAGAAGAGGAAGGATGAAGTGCAACAGATCAGTGTATTGAGCCTAACCGGAACTGAACCTCAGCATATATGGATGCTTCTCATCAGTTCAAGGATCTTGTTATTCTTCCTACAACTTGTAGACAGTGAGTCTCTTGTAGGTAGTGAGCCTCTTGTGAGCAGTGTACTTAGGCAGTGTGCCCTAATTGGCAAGTGCCATTTGTATCTCTATTCTTTTAACAAAGAATATAATCTTGGGTTAATCAACCTGTGGTTTTTTCCCTTAACAGGGTTTCCACATCTAAAATATTATGTCATGTGTATTTCCATCTCATAGTTATGTTTGCTTATTTGAATTGATGCTACATTAATTAATAAGAAAGTTCAAAAAGCTAAATTAATTAAGATAACTGATTCACCCCCCCTCTCAGTTATCAACAGTATGTGGGAAAGTGTTCATTTGATATAATGTTTTTTAATGAATTAAAAAAAAGAGTGGAGTGTGATTAAGAGAATACAAGCATCTAAAATTTGAATTGAATGTTAGTTAAACATTGAAGTGTGAAATTATAAGTCTTTACTATATATTATATTTTGGGAGATATAAGAAGATTTAAGAGGGTGTTATAAGGATTTCTTTCTATTTACATCACATTGTATAAAAATGCAATTTTGGTTGAGCTTAATACCTCATTCTTGGACTTTCAGAGCCATCTTTGCTACACTTGATGGGGCCTCCAAAGAATCACATGAGATATTTAATGGATAAAGTGTAATAGGGTCACATGGAGGTTGGAGGCACTGAAGGCTAGAGGAGTTTTCATCATCTCAAGCCAACTTCTCGCTCAGAGATGGTATTTTGTATGAGAAGCATATATTCTTGTGCTTTCTTTTTTATGTTGACAAAATTGAAAGAATGCATGTATTGCGAATTTTGGTTTTTGAAGATAGGAAGGCATTTGGTGAAATCAATATGCATTTTTGTCCTGATAGTTTGGGAGTCTATGGATCTTGGGAATTATACCCTTCCGAGGGTCAAGGGACAACTTGATGGATCACTGTGGATGTAGCTCAACATGGATTGTTGTCTAATAATTTCGGAGATGTATGATTCGGGAGTTCGGGAGGTGGTAATCTAAGAACATGGGCATTCATCTCAGGAACTACACCCTTTTGAAGGTTATGAGGCAACTTGATGGAGTTCCACCTAATTCAAGATTTGCTTCTTCAAAGAAAAATCTTCTCAAGAATGTGTATTTGTTTTGTGTAATCAACATGTTTTGTTATATGTTCTATTTGTCTAATATAAACCTAAAGGGGGAGTACTATTGGAATATTAAGGTTTACATTAATAAAATCACCATAGTGACTTGTAGTTTATTATTGTTAATAAATAATTAGTTACATTCCATAATATGGTAGTTTGGGAAGTTATATTTTAAAGGCTTTATAAAATCCATATTGTAATACATTCTAATATGAACTCAATAATAATATCATTATATTTTATGTTTATTGTAGTACAAATGTAAATGCCCTACCATTTAGAGAAGATATGACATGGCCATGGACTAGCCAAGACACAATATCAAAAGCTCAAAAACTCTAACAACACATGAAGAATGTGAGGGCCATTACATCAAAAAGAAATTTATGGCTCAAAAATATTTTTTGCATAATGACTGCACCAACACAAACAAAGATGCTTTTGGCCTAAAATGAGTTTTTCTTATAGCTATTAATGCATTAGCCACAATATCAAAGCTCTGCACTTGATTTTAAAGGAGCATGTTATCAGAATTCCTTTGGAGCCTGATAAGATCCTATAATCATCCATGAGTTATCATGACTAGAACATTTGAGCTCATCACAATGGCATGGAGGAAGACACAAGATGGTGCAGTCACAGTAGGAGGGTTCATAGAATGAACTATCTTGACCGTGCAGCAAGAGCAAACACAACAGAAACAACTCAAGAAATAAAGTAAATGCAGATTCAGTCATTCAATATATCATAGACTTCAAATACAATCTGGATGGCAACATTCAAACTTACAATTAGGGATCACATGCCTGATTACATACATGCACAAGATAAAGCTTTGAAGTTCCTTCGCACAAAATCTAAACTCTAGAATATGAATCAATTGCTAACTCTTGGTTGCCTTTTCCTAAGGATTTATTACATCAATATATATCTTTTCTGGACCAATAGATTCCTCCACGTTGGCTAAGGAAGGTCACAAACTCTAATAAAGAGTTGTAACATGTTCACAGATAGGTTAGACCTAAATGCATATAACACTTCCTCAAATGAATGGAACAATGTGTGGACCCTTGTGGAAGATTAACCACAAACCAAGCTGAATGATGTGTCATTAAGATCCGCAAGTCAAGGAATGATCCACAAGCCTTCTCCTTCAGCTGATTATCAGGAACTATTAGAATGCTCTGCTCTAAGAAAATAATCAACTTCTGATAGCGATATCTTTCCGGTAACTGATCCAAATGCTCTAAATTCTTGACATGATGTAGATGAATGAATGTAGGTGCTAAGTCCAGATCCTTAAGATGTGAATTGCCAAAACTAGACCACAAGCTGAAACTGCTTCTGACTAAACTACTTGAATTGAACTAGAAAATGAAAGAACTGAAATGCAAATGTTTTTGGTTGATACAAGATTACTCTTGAACCAGGGATGCTCCTGCATCAGACATTTGAGGTTATTGAAAAAGTGAGTTCCTCACTTTACTGGGGCTAGGGGAGAACCAAGATGGTCCATCTCATCCTAAGAAATCCATGATGAATCTTCTTCTGGTCTGTCTTTCCACTTCACAAGGTATTCTTTGTATTGTCTTCCTCTAGTGCTACATCCAACTCTGCTATTGAAAATGTCTTGTATCTACTCTAGTACTTGTTGTGGTAATTGCTTCTTCAAATCTTCTACCATATTGTCACTGAACACTGCTTCATGATACTGATATAGGTCTACAATGTTAAAATAGGTGAAATACCCAATGTATTCGGTAACTCCACTTCATATGCATTTCCTGAATCAAATTTTTTGAGTATCCTAGAAGGTCTAAACTTCTTCATGTTCAACTTGTTATATGTCCCAACTGGAAATCTCTCTTTTCTCAAGTACACCATTACTTCATCTCCCACTTCAAATTCCTTATGTCATCATTTCTCATCATCCTTCTCTTTGTACTTATTGTTCATATTCTCCAAATGCTTCTTCACCAAATTATGCACTGTCTTCATATGGTCTACAAATTCTTCTTCTTCTGTACTCCTCTGGTCTACAAATTTTCTCAATTCTGTAACTCCTCTAGGATTCACTTTGATAACAATCTCAAAAGGTGTTCTTCCGGTACTCCTATTTGTTGAATTATTGTATGTAAACTCTACTTGTGAAAGAATCAAATCCCAACTTCTAGCTTTGTCTCCAACCAAACATCTCAACAAGTTTCCCAAACTCTTATTCACTACCTCTATCTGTCCATTTGTCTGTGGATGAAAAGTTGAACTGAACTTCAAGTCTATCTTCATCTTCTTCCAAAGTTTCTTCCAAAAGTATCCAACAAACTTTGTATCTCTATCTGAAACTATACTCTTAGGTAATCCATGCAATCTCACAATCTCCTTGAAAAATAGGTTAGCTATATGCACTGTATTAGTTGTCTTCTTACAAGGTATAAAATGAGCCATATTTGAAAATATGTCAAGCACTACAAATATTGAATCATGTCCTCTCTATGTCTTAGGCAATCGCATTACAAAATCCATGCTAATATCTTCCCAAGGTCTCTTCGGTACTGTCAAAAGTTTATACAATCCAATATTCTAACTACCCACTTTTGCAACTTGAAAAACTCTACAACTCTTCACAAATATTTGAACATCCTTATGTATTTGAGGCCAAAAGTAATTTTCACTCACCAAAGCCACTGTCTTATCAATGCCAAAATGTCCTGCCAATCCACCACTATGTTTTCCTTGATCAAATTATCTCTGATTAAACTTCTAGGTATGCACAACTGGCTTCTTTTGAACAACATATCTTTCTGAGTCAAATAGTCCAACCACTTACTTCTATATGTCACAAAAGGTTCCTTGCATGCTCTCCAAGGTTCTACAAAATCAATGTCTCCTTCATACATATTCTATAATTCATCAAAACCCAACACTTCAATTCTCATCTCTGTCAATAAGTTTCTTCTTCTACTCAAGGCATCAGTAACTTTGTTTGATTTTCCACTCCTATGTTTCAACACAAAATTATAACTCTGCATGAGCTCTACCCATCTCATATGTCTCTGATTCAACTTACCTTGACTATTCAAATATTACAAAGCTTCATGATCTGTATACAACACAAACCCCTAAGGCAACAAGTAATGTCTCCACTTTTTCAAGGCTTGAATTATGGCATAGAACACCTGATCATAAACTAAACATCTTCTCCTTGCATCATTCAAATTTTCATTGAAATATGCTACAGGTCTACCTTCTTGACTTAACACTGCTCTAATTGCACTTCCACTCGCATCACAATCAACTTGAAATACCTTATTGAAATCTAATAATGCCAAAACAAGTTGCTCTATCACTTTCTTCTTGAACAAATCAAAACTTTTGTCTACTCCAGATGTCCAATTGAAATCTTTCTATCACCTCTCATTGTCTTTGTCATCAAGTTACAAACTAAATTGAAATTTATGATGAACTTCCACTAGAAACTAGCCAATCCATGAAATGATCTAACCTCTCCAATGCTCTCTGGCGTAGGCCATTCAACAATTACTCTTACCTTCTCAGGGTCCTTCGTTAATCCTTCTACAGAAATCACAAATCCCAAATATAAAAATTCTTCCTTCATGAAACTACACTTCTTGATGTTTATTAGCAATTTCTCTTGCCTCAGTCTCTGCAAAACTTGTCTAATATGCCACAAATGTTCTTCTTTTGTTTTACTAAAAATCATAATATCATCCAAGTACACAATCACAAACTTACCCAAGAATTTCTTCAAGACTTCATTCATCAATCTCATGAAAGTACTCAGTGCATTAGTCAATCCAAAAGGCATCACTAACCACTCATACAATCCTTCATTTATCTTAAAAGCATTCTTCCATTCATCTCCTTCTCTAATTTTGATCTGGTGGTATCCACTCTTCAAATCTATCTTTGTGAAATATGTTGCTCCACTCAAACAATCCAATTTATCATCCATCCTAGGTAAAGGAAATCTATACTTAACTGTGATCTTGTTTATTGCTCTGGAATCAGTACACATTCTCCATTCTCCATCCTTCTTTGGTGCAAGCACTACATGTACTACACAAGGACTCAAACTTTCTCTAATCAAACCTTTCCTCAACAACTTTTGTATCTATCTATTTAGTTCTTCATTCTCTACCGGTGTCATCCGATGTGCTGCTTTGTTAGGCAAACTTGCTTCCGGTATAAGATCCATGTGATGGATGATACTCCTTATAGGTGGTAATCCATCAGGTACATTATTTGATATTATGTCTTCATACTATATCAGCAACTATTTTATCTTCTCCGGTTTAGTTTCTTTCTTCATGACTTCAGACATTTTAGGAATCAATGCATAACACATACTTTCCTATTTCAAACCATCCAAAAATTTCCTTCCATCCACCAAACAAATTCTAGCATTCCCACATACCACATCTTTAGGATCATCTTCTAAAGGAATCAAAGTAATTCTTTTCCCATTTTCTATTATAGTGTATGTATTCTTTCTCCCATCATGTATAGACTTTCTATCATACTTCCATGGTCTACCCAACAAGATATGACAAACATCCATAGGCATAATATCACACAAGACTTCATCATGATAAGATCCAATATGAATTTCACCAAATGTTGTTAACTCACCAATACCTTATGATCATCCTGGATCCATACTATCTGATAGGGCTTAGGGTGTTTCAATCTTTCCAACTTTAGCTTAGTCACCATCTCCTCTGAAACTAGGTTATCTGAACTACCACTATTAATTACAACATTATAGCACTTACATCTAGATTTACATCTAGTTCTAAACAAGCTCTTCCTTTGTGATGGTTCCTCATTTACCTCTATTTGAAATAGTGCTCTCCTCATCACCAATGATTCTCCTTTCTTAGGTTCACCAATAGAGCTGGTTGATTCAACATGTTCTTCTTCAACATAAGCTGCTCTTCCACTATTTTCTGTCCTCTTACTTGTACTACCCTGATTACATTCAAATGCTCTATGTACTTCACCTCCACACTTAAAACAAGTACATCAGAATGTCCTCTTATCAAATCATCTTCTTTCTCTTCTGTATCCTTCATTCTAGTATGCACTAGGGTTTCCTCTCTGGTAAAAGTTTTTGTCATCTCTCTGGTAAACATTGTTATCTCTGTCATCCTTCCTAACTAGACTGTCAAACTTGTTTTGCTCCACAAATGATCTATCTCCTTGGGAATAAGTCCTACCCCTCTAAAATTTACCTCCTCTACCTCTCTTTCTTTGATCATGTCTCTTATTCAGCTTCTCTTCCACTTTCAAGGCAAATTGATATGATTCTTCTAAAGATGTCATCCTTACCAAGCTTAGTTCCTCTTGAGTGTTCAATCTCAGTCAATTGATGTATCTAGCCACTTTCTCCTTGCTTGCTTCACTATGTCCTATCTTTATGATCATTTTATGAAATTCTATAGTGTACTCTTTCATAGATTTCTCCTTTTGTCTCAAGTTCTGTAATCTTTTAAACAGCTCCAACTCATAGTTAGCAGGTATAAATTGATTCTTCAACTTTGTCACCATTCGGTCCCACTATGTAATCTTTTCTTTTCCTCTTCTATTTCTTTCCAACTAAACTTCTTTCTACCATATAGCAACATGTCCCTTCAACTTTGTCTTCGCAAATTTCACCTTCTCTAGATCTTCAATTTCTTCATATTCAAAGTATTCTTCCATATCATTTATCCAATCAATTAATTCTTCAGGGTTCAGATTACAAGTATAGTTTGGCACATCAACTCTAGGTCTCTTTCCAATCTTTGAAATAGCTCACAACATCTTTATCTGATCTGATTCTTCTTCTTCATCACCTCTTATGGTTTCTCCATTATGTTCAACATATTGAAATTATTCCTCATCATCACTTTCAATATTAGGTCTCAGTGTCAACCCTCTTCGTATGTCTTCTTCAACAACATCCAAATGATTTGCATTGTTCTGGAATCAATTCCATCATCTCATCCATTCTATTAGCCCTTGTACCAATAGGAGGAACTCTCCATGACGACATCTTCCTAGGATCAAGTGCAAACTACATCTGGTTCGGTGATTGGGCTACAAGTGACAACTGCCTCTCAATTGACGATCGGTTGCACACAAGTAACCTACCTCAGATTGGTGATTTACTTACAATAAGATCTTACAAAATCCCCTTTGCCAATTCACTCCAAAGAATTGAACTTTCATTCTGATACCACTTGGTGCACTCATGGTAGGAGGGTTCACAGAACGAACTGTCCAGACCATGCAGCAAGAGTAAACACAATAGAAACAACTCAAGAAATAAAGCAAATGTAGATTCAGTCATTTAGTATATCATAGAATTCAAATACAATCTAGCCAGCAACATGCATACTTACAATTAGGACTCACAGGCCTGATTACATACATGCGCAAGATAAAGCTTTGAAGCACCTTCATACAAAATCTAAACTCTAGAATATGAATCAATTGTTAACTCTTGGCTGCCTTTTCCTAAGGATCTATTCCATCAATATATATCTTTTCTGGACCAATAAATTCCTCTGTGTTAGCTAAGGAAGGTCACAAACTCCAATGAAGAGTTCTAACATGTTCACAGATAGGTCAAACCTAAATGCATAGAACACTTCCTTAAATGAATGGAACAATGTGCAAACCCTTGTGGAGGATTGGCCATGAACCAAGAGACATTGAATGATGTGTCATTGAGATCTGCAAGTAAAGGAATGATCTGCAAGCCTTATCTTTCAACTAATTATTAGGAACTGTTAGAATGCTCTGCTTTAAGAAAACAATCAACTTATTATAGCGATATCATTCTGGTAACTGATCCAAATGCTCTAAATTCTTGATATGATGTAGATGAATGAATGTAGGTGCTAAGTCTAGATCCATAAGATGTGAATTGCCAAAACTAGACCACAAGCTCAAACTACTTCTGACTGAATTACCTGAACTGAACTAGAAAATGAAATAGTTGAATTGCAAACAATCTGAAATGCAAATGTTTTTGGTTGATGCAAGATTACTCTTGAACCAAGTATGTTCCTACATCACAACAACTCAAAAAGGGACAAGATGGAACCCAATAAATTAATCTTCAAATTGGTGGTGAATGATTGGCACATAGAGAGCAAGGGGTAAACAAGATTCCATGAATTTTTAAATCTAGGGGCGTAGCCCACTCAATTCAATTCCATATTTGAAAACATTACAAAGAGCCAAAAAAGAACTATATAAACTTATAGCTCCCTAAGCAAAGAAAAAAGAGAAACACTAGGGACAAGATAATTTAGATATAGCTCGAAAAATATTTGAATAAATTAATTCAAGCATGCCAATCAACATGGGTAGAAGGATGAATAAACAAACAAAATATCAATAGAGATTTAAGGAGGAAACAACAAGATTGCATATGCAGAGAAAAAAGGGAGAACTTACAAGAGCTAGTCCCATAATAAACCAATCCACAAAATATGACAACTCCATATACCATATATAAGGGAGAAAGAAACCAATAATAGACATGGAAGATAACATATGTTCAATAATTAAATAAACTTACCAATTGTAGATTTTCAATGTAAAAAATCAACTTGGAAAAAGAACAAATGTTAAAACCAATGAATGAAAAAAAGTAGCTAGGCTTAGTATCTAGCCAAACAAAACTAAGTTGAAGCTCAAAAAAGTATATTTCAAAATTGAATGGATTTTCCAACCAAACAAAAACTAATAACCATAGACATATAAAGAAAATATTAAACATATAAAATAATTAAAAAGTAAAAAAACTTGAGTTTTCAACTCATGAATCTCACAGTCCAAATTCCAACTTTCATAATCAAAATGTCAAATAGAAAAATTGACTATTAGATAAAAAGTTTTCTTTGTCTATAAAATGGTGAAACATTCCTTGAATAAAATTTCCCTAAAAAGGGATCATGGTGGTTATCATGCAAGCTTAAATAAGCTAACAAATCCACTATCTTATTATATTCACAACATATATGAACCAATCTAAAATTAGTGAACTTGTTGGGATAATTTACTTCAAACAAGTGATTACTTAGACATCAATGCATTATATATTTCTTAGATCCTTTATGATTTTTTAAGCATATAATGAAAAGATTAGAGTCTCCTTCAATTAAGATATTTTAAACATGGATTTAACTCCCCTCATTAGGGTAATAATGAATCCTTCCATTTTCATGATATTATTAATATTAAAACCTACAAAGCAAGTTCCCAACCAAATAACCACACACATATGATTTTGAAGAAGAGCACCACCCTTAAATAATCTAGGATTTCTTTAGAAGATTCATCAAAGTTTATTTTTATTTATCATTTTAGAGGATAAATAAATTCAATATTTTGATTTCTTTTTCTGGTGCTTCTTCAAAAAATTGATGAACTTCTCTCCATTTTTTTAGAATTGCTATCTCTCATGGATTCAATTATTATTTTTCTTTAAAATGTCTCTTAGAAAAACAAGAAGATGCATATGTGATTTGCATCCAATGTTTTTAGTTGTTTTTTCTTCTCCTTTAAAATGTGATTATTCTACTCCAACCATAATTTCTAGATAATCATACTAGGGGCCATCTGCAATAAATCTAGATCATAATTAATTTAGATTTATAGTAGGAAAGTCTAGGAAACGAATTTCTCTATTAGATAAGCCGAGCACACCAAGCTAATATTAAAATAATCTAGAAAGGAATTCCATATTCCTTTAGCATAATCACATTAAAAGAAAGATTATTAATTATTACTATTTTCTTCCTAGGTCAAGCAAAGTGGTCATCTACTAGGTCTTAGACACACAAGTATACTAAAAGGGGGGATGTACCAGTATACAACCAAATTTCACTTTCAACAAAATCAATTTATTTGAAGCAGATTAAACCTTAAGCATTACAAGATTAACATGAGCTTGAAAGATTAACACAATGCACATCAACAAATAACACAAGATATATTTGGAAAACCCTAGAATGGAAAAACCACAGTAAGGATTAACTCACAATATATAAAGCTCAAGTAGTAACTTTGTTTTAGGGGCTATAACCCAAGGAAGATGCTACTCCCTAAGTAACTTTGGTTTCAGGTCACACCCAAGGAAGCTTCTACTCCTTGATGAATTTGTTTTAGGGTCACTCCCAAGGAAGCATCTACTCCCTGAAATGCAAATACACTTACAAAAGATTATAATATAACAATATTTTCTTACTATCTAAAAATTGTCATTGAAGCTCACACCTTTGATGATTGCACTTCTACCTCCTCACACATTTTTCTAAAGATTTGATTAATTAGGAACACTCTATACATGATCTCTATCACAAATATGTCTTGAAAATGAATCTGGACAACATCAACAACATCTGCTCTTTCTCCCATAGTTGCACATCAATAATGCATGTATTATGCTTTTATCGACTTGCGAATGTTTCTAATCATCTTGCAATCATGCCTTACCTCACTAACTTTGATTCACTATTTATACATGATATTACAATGATTACATTTCTTGTTGGACAGATACAACATGAACAATACATTTACAAGTCAGATAGACAACACACAGTATGAAACATATAGAAGATAGGTCCTAATTGAAACAACACGTTACACCAATAGAAGATCCAAGCCTTACAGACCCCAACACTTTCTCAACTATGTCCAAAACATCCTTTACTTCTTCAAACACCAAGGAATGACATTTGTATAATCTATTCATTTGAAAATAGGATAGATTTAAGGGAATCACATGAATACTTGAAGTATGACAACCATATCAGCTTGTAAACCTTGTGCGATACTAGAAACAAGAAAGATCTCCTTGAAATTTTTTCAAATGAGTTCACATGACTCATGTAAAATACCCCCATACACTCCTTTGCCACTACACACCAAATAATTGTGCCGCACAACTTCAAACATCTATTTTGTTATCTAGAACACACTGTACCATGTTGTCGATTGAAAAAATGAATTGCAGACCACCAAGAAGCTTGAAAGCCAAAAGAGGCATGCAATGCACATCCAAGAACATGTTCACAAAACCACAAGTTCAATCATTCACTTTTGGAGGAATGTAGAGTATTCCAGTGGGTCTTCAATATTGCACCATTCTATTAGAGCACATTCTGGTGTTATATCATACATAACTTTCATAGCAGAGGGAAATATGAATTGAGACTTTTGAAATAGACCCTTCAATACATTCTTGACATAATCTCATAACCACATAGCCAAATATACAATTGCAGAGAAATGTGTAGCATTCTATCACCCTGCTAGGAATACCTTCACAAAACCAATTCTGTATTTAAGCTGTCAACAGAAAAACTTCCTTTTAGTGATCAAAACATCATAAAACTTAGAACATACATAAAATAACACTATATGAAGCTATGTTCCAAACCACATAAGATTAATAGCACAATGATGAAAACATAAAGCAATTTTCCAGACAATCTTTAGAGAGCAGACATTCTGAAATAAAGACTATCACTTGTTTCCAGAGGCCAACCCTTCATTGCATTACCACGTACAACTTAGGATCAGTAGGATAGATCATACAACATGCTTCAAGATATGAGGCATCCTTCCTTAACATCTAATTCTCTTAGCGCTAATAATTCCCATAATAATAAGGCTTCAAATTCAACTCTGCTTTGATTAGGAATATAGCTTTTATGAATAGTATCAAATTACCATGTAGCTTTCTCTTAGGAATATGCAACCATGAACACCATCTTCCTTTCATGATAGTGTTGACATTAGTGTATGCTATGTTGACATTAATGATAGCACATATGGCCAACAATCTCCCCCTTTGTCATTGATGGCAACATATGCTTCCACTTAGACTCTCTCCCCCTTTGACATCAAGGACAAAGGGATCCAATACCTTCTCATTCTCCCCATTTTATCAACAATCATAAATCTCCAAACTTTTTCTTTCAAGCTCCCCCTATCATCCTGAGAGGTAGCCATCATCAGTCCAAGATAAAGATATAGCATGAACTCCCCCTGGATAGATGCACCATTGTGCATCTTAGCAAGAAGACGGAGGGCAATTAGCCCTAACCTCTATCAGAGATCCTCAAATATGTCTTTTGCAAGGGCTTTTGTAAATATATCTGTGATTTGATCCTTTTTTGGGACATATTCAAACTTCACATCCTTATTTACAACCTTCCCTCTCAAAAAGTGATACTTGATTGCTACGTGTTTGGTTCTGGAATGCATCACTAGATTGTTAGAAATATTGATAGCACTTGTACTATCACACAAAATAGGAATAGGCTCATCACACAATACCATGATATCCTTAAGAGTTTGCTTCATATAATACTTGTGTACAATAGGAGGCTGCTGCAATATACTCTTCCTCTAGAGTAGATAAGCACACTGAATCTTTCTTCTTGCTCTGCTATGACACCAATCTTCTTCCTAGAAAGAAAGCACCACTACTTGTAATTCTATCATCAACACAACCAGCATAGTCACCATCAGGGTAAGCACTCAAATCAAAGTCATTAACTTTTGGATACCATAGACCATAGCCAATAGTTCCTTACAAGTATCTAAATATCCTTTTCACTACCTTCTCATGTGTTTTCTTAGGATTGGCTTGATGTGAAGTCCAAAAATACCACTTACTAAAAGTAACCAATGAAAAAGCAATTTAAATCCATAAATAATTAACTAGAATTATATTCTTATAAAATAGTATGAAAAAGGAAAATAATTAACCTTCTTCTCACAAATATCACAACTTTCGTATAATACCTTAATACAATCATCCAAAGTGATTCAATACATCTATTAACAAAATAGTTTAAATAAGAGGACTAAGCCTTACAATATTTAGCCATGTAGGCTCATATAAGAATATCACATCAACCATAGGTTAACTTTTAACATGTAAACCTTACAACATCCTATATTTTAATTAAACAAATATTGAATAACTTGATGCAAGAACATACTACTATGACCTTAAAGCTAAAACAAAGAGTTGATTTCCCATCTCATTAACCCTTAGAGGAAAGATAATTTAGCTTACAGATCTAAGAAAATTTCAACAGTGTAACAACACGTAAACTAACACTTTAAGAATATGAAAGAAGAAGAAAATAGATAGAAGACAAGAAACATCAATATATGTGAGGAAAACCCTTTCAGGTAAAAAACCGCACCCTCCAAAGCATCAAACCAATGTATTAATCTGCAACCACAAACATGTTACAATACACTTGCAAACTCAAAGCCTTAACATAGAGATTTACATCTTGCTCCTCTAGAGGAAAAGCTCACAGCATAACCCTGCATTAAACTCCCCTTCTTAAATAACCCATCAAGCCTTCTATTTATAGGAGTTCTAATACAAGAATCCACCAAAAAGGAAACTCAAAACCATGACTTATAATTGACTCTCCAAATATGGCACTCTATTTTAGCTCCTAAAATCATGCTTTCACAATCTCCTAAAATCTTGCATAATTTCTTTCTTTGATGAAGATCTCAAACTTTCAATCCTTTGAAACGAACATTTCCCAAAAATTATCACAATTGTTCATCCCAAAATCCTCTCCTGGAATGCAATCAATATAATTAAACAAATTAATGCACCAATGGTTCAAAGACAATGGAGAGAAAAAATGCGATGTTCCAAAAAAGTCTCCCCCCTCCACTTTTCAAATGCCTAATGTAATTTTTTTAATTTTTTGATCCTACAAGGAAAAATCTCACCAAAATGTAAACTTACCTCACTTTTCTCCTCCAAAATCCCTTATTTTTCACCTCTATTTATTTATATCTAATGTTCCTTCTAAATTCACTATTGTTCCTAAAAAGTAAAAATGCACTCAAAGGAAATTTAGAAACTAATAGTAAAATCAATTAATGACAATTTATAAAAGACATTTCCCTAAAATGATATTCTTAAATTCTAAGAAAATTGAACTATATTTATTATTAATTTTAATTGGCACTTATTAAGTTTTTTAATTACTAAATACCTAATTAGTTTATATTTCTAAATAATATTCTATTTTAAATAAAATAAATATAAATATTTTTCACTCACAAAAAGGCAAGTTCCTTAATCACCACATAAATTCATTAAAGCTAAATTTAAATTAAATTGGAAAAGATTTAATTACACTGAGGGGCGTTAAACAATCACATCAGGGTGGGGATGAGAGCACTCATTTTTTCTGCCTAAATTTATAAGAAAAAAATTAAAATGGCAGAAAGGAAATAAAAATTAAAACTTAAGAAAATCAAAGAAAAAAAACTAAAAAAGAAATTAAAAACGGTTGAAGGAGAAAAAGCTAAATCACAAAAACTATGGGGAACCAAAAAAGAAATTTGAAAAAAAAAAAAAAAAAAACTAAAAGAGAAATTGAAAAATATAGAAAATAAAAACCAAAAAAGAAATTGGAAACTATTGGAAGGAGAAAAAGTTGGAGAAAATCACAAAAACTGTGGAACCAAAAAAGAAATTGGAAAAATTAAAAAATAAAAACCAAAAAAGAAATTGCAAGAGAAAATCAAAGAAACTATGGAAAAAAGATATACCTCGGTGTATTTTAGATATATATTTTTAAATATAAATATACTAATAACTAAAATACAATTTAAAATAATAATAATAATAATAAAAGTCATGTTTTCATAGCAAGAACTAATTATAAACTTACTAATTATTGTGAGTTTCATGCAGACAATTTAGAAATATCTAATAATGCGGAATTAACTTTTCTAATTTTCTAATATAAAATAGTCACCTTTTTATTTTGTTGTTTTTATCTCATGAAAACTTGCTATTAAAATAATATATTAGATAAACCCAGTGAATAAGATTGAAATAATAATATGAATGGCGAAGAATTTCATGGTTAAGGGAAGGAGACCACTACGGTCTCAAGATAGTTTGTTTGTAGACTTTCTTAGGGCAAAAGAGAAGTATAGTTTTTCAGGTATTAGGGATCGGGAGCTTGTTTCTTTTGGTCAAACTAGGGAAATGGTCACAGGTAGAGAAGATTTCAAATCCAGATTTCAAAGGTTTGGGTTTCCTTGTTGTCATGAAGATCGCTTCAAGACTCCAATGAAACAGATCTGGATCAGGAAGACAGAGTAGACAAAGAAGTCAGAGGATTCAAATAAGGAGATTGAGATTTTAATTCTAGATGATTTGATCAAACTGCATGTATTAGATCTTAGCCAGAATGCATTGATAGGTTAGATCTGGAACCATTCTATAGATTGGGAAGATTTTGAAACTTGGGTGAAAAAACTGGGCTTCTGTTTCAAGTTTTTGCATTTTGGAACAAGGTTTTTTTGTAGTTATTTTTGAAAATAGGGAAGCTAGGGATGAAATTGTTTCAATTAAATCTTGGTTTTTCAAAGGGAAAGGGGTTTTTGTTTAGGAGTGGAGCCCTAATTTTGATCCTACCGCTAAAAATCTAAATTTGTTTCCTTTCTGGTTAACTTTACATAATCTCCCTCTGGAGTGTAGGGATCTGAGGGTCTTAGGTTTATGGCTCCTCGCTTGGGCTTCTTTGTAAATCATGATATTCTAACCTTTAAAAACCCTAGTCTTCCGGCAAGAATTTGTTTAGTCATGAACACTTCTTTTCCTTTACCTGAGGTGGCAATTTTGAAAACTTCTAAAGGTGTTTGGAAGCATAAGTTGGTTTTCAAAGATTAGGCAACAATATTTGAATTTGATAAGCCAGATTCCTCCTTGGATCTATCAAATTTTGTTAATATGGAGAGGGAAAGAGAGGTAGATTCAATAGTTAGCAAGAGTTCTTCATTAAATGGAATGGGAGGTTCAGAGAAGAATGTAGCGATAGAAAAAGGGGATATTGCTAAGGCTGATTTAGATTCTCAAATAGTTGGTTTTGAGGATAAGTCAAGGGAGGTGGATGACGTTTTTACACTTGAAGAAGATACTTCAACTGAGGAATTATCTTTTGATTATTTAGTTAATTCCCATTCTCTCGAGTTGGTCTTTGAAGAGGAAATTGAATTTTAGTTTAATATCTAGGATAAAGATTTTTTGGTTTCTCATGATTTCTCTCATTCAGTTGGTAATCAGTCTCCCGTAGCTGGCTTGATAGACGATAGTCAAAATCTGGTTGTGGATGGTCTGCCTTCACAAAGTGGTGATCTAATTAACCATATTTTAACTATGGATGTAAGTACGAAAAGGAATAATAAGGCCATGATAGTTGATTGTAAAAGTATGGATTTGGATGGTCCACCTTTTCAAAGTGGTGTTTTTACTAAGCAGATTTCAACCCTGGATGTAAATGAAGATAGGCACAACAAGGTTTTGGGTAGTTCCTCTGAACTGGGGGAAATAAAAGATCAAGATGCTTATTTGGGAGATCGTTGTTTTCAAGATTCAGATCAAGAAGTACAAGTTTCAATGCTTTAGGGTGTTTAACTTAGAAGGTTCAGGAATCAAAGGATTCTTTTCCTTTGGAAGAGGTAGAGAAATTTGTTGATGAACCAATCACAAAGGTTGGTGAGGAACTTATTGCTAAAATCACTGATGAAGTGGCATTTGAAATAAAGCCTCAGGGGAATGTTGTAACTCCCATTTCTCAAACCCCATTAGTGGAGAAGGTGGAATTTGTGTCCCCCTCAAAGCCTAGGGGTAGGAAGCCTAGATCTAAAATTACTGAGGAGATTCATGCTGGTGTTTAGGCTACTCTTGACAAAATGTTAACCAGATCTGCAGTGAGGAGAGCATGTTGCTCTCAAGTTCAATGAAGGTGATATCGTGGAATGTAAGGGGTGCCGATAAAACTTCAATTGGATTTATTAGGTGCTGATGTAATTTTGTTATAGGAAACTAAGCTCTCTCACAAATCTATGGAAGATATCTTCAAATTATGGAAGAAGTGGAATTTTATTTCTCTTCCTACTTCTGGAGCTTCAGGTGGTCTTGCTATGTTGTGGAATAAATTGAAAGCTGATGTGGTTTTTATTGCAAGTTCTTGTTGCTAGCTTTCTGCTAAAGTGGATTTAGGTCCTCATCATTTTTGGATTTTAAATGTGTGTGGTCCATCTTCTACTATTGATAAGAAGAATGCTACGCCCTTAATCCTATAGTGTGTATAGGGTTATGAATAGTTGGCTTGTGGCTATCTTAACTCTTAATTAAGTCATATTATCATTAGTTTATTGTTATTTAGTTATTTAGGTCGGCCTAAGGCTTATATAGGCCCATCTATGTCGGCCTAGGTGATATCCTACGCATAAATAGGTATATATAGGAGGTAGTGAGTCTTATTTCATCATATTCAGTATTGTGTTCTCATTGAAGACTATTGGAGGTATCCCCCTCGAAGTGGTTTTGGAGGTTACCCCCTCGAAGTGGCATATTATTATCAAGTGTTTGCAGTATATTTACTATTTTATTTAGATATTGTGCAAGTTGTTTCATTACAAGTGGTATCGGAGCATGATCTTGGCATCGTGAAGATAAAAACTAGGCAATTTTTTTCTGATTTGGAGGTCATTTTGGAAAGCACATAACTTTCAAATTTTGGTGAATTTTTTTCTGATTTTAAAAGGGTTTTTGAAGAACATCTTGAATCTAATACAATCTATAATTTAGAGCATTTGGAGCAAAATTAAGTGAGTTATAGCAGAATTAGGGTTTCTACCCTTATTTTTTGAGAAGCATATATCTCTCTTATTTTGTTGAATATTTAAAAGATTTTTTGTGGGTTTTTCAATATAAGAGTGAAGCTACTACAATCCAGATTTGAGAACAATTGGAATAGAATAAAGGGAGTTATTTATAAATTAGGGATTCCACCAATTTCTCTCTCTAGGCTACACAATTTTGAATTTCTTCACAATTTTTTCAGGGAAGTGAGATCTTGGCCCTGGTAAGTTACAATAAAAATTTCAGATTGATTTGATTTGTTTTGTGTGATTTATTACAAAATTATTTTTTCCAATCATGACGGGTCCTTTAAAAAGGGGCAAAAAGAATGTTACCACACCGGAAAAACTCCAGGCAAGGAGGAGGTGGAAAATGAGGATGTTGATAAAAAAGAATATGAAAATATACTTGAACATATTCATAAAGAAAATAGAAAGATGAAAGGTGAAATCTTGTCCATTATGGATGAACAAATGAAAGGGTTGGTGAAGTCATGTGATATTGAGAAAATTCTGGAGATACTTTCCAGACATAAGCAGTCACAACACCACGATGTGGAGGAAGAGAATTATACAAAAGGGAAGGGTGTTTTTGGGTTTGAATCAAATCTCAAGATGGATCATCACACCACTCATTTTATGGCAAGGAATTTCACACCAAAGTTGGATATGTAAAAGTTTGATGGTCAAGATCCTACCAATTGGCTTTGTCAAATGGAGCAATTCTTTGATATCAACCATGTTCCATGTCAATAAAAGGTGGCCATGGCTTCCTTATACTTGGAACCTGATCAATTCATTTGGTACTGTTGGCTATGTGAAGAAAAGAAAGCAAAAGGATGCATTGTCACTTGGTCGGTTTTCGAAGAAGAACTCATTACTCATTATGGTGAAAATCTTATGGATAGCTACTTCAGCCAAATTACCAAATTAAGGCAAACAGGTATGGTCAAGGATTATATTCATCAATTTTGTACTTTATCTTTAAGAGTGGAAAATGTGTCTACAGAAAATTTGATGGAACTATTCATTGGTGGCTTAAAAGATCACATTAAATATGAGGTACACATGTTCCCATCCAAATTTCATCTCAGATGCAATGATTATGGCAAGGCAAGTAGAGGAAAAATTTATGGTTAATAAAAAGCAAGGTTTTATAAACATAAGAGATAAAAGTACTCCTACATAGTCACTTCCACAACCTACTAGGCTAACACCACAACAAATTGAAGAGAAGAGAGAAAAAGGATTATGTTTTAATTGTGATAGCAAATATAGTAGAGGACACAAATATACTAAAAAGAAATTGTTCTATATTGAAGGGCCAAGTGAGGAAGAAGAAGAGGTACCAATAGTAGAGAGTGACAATGAGATAGAGGAGGAGTCAAGAGATACTCAACCAATCATTTCTTGTCATGCACTTTTAGGTTTTAGTACCCCACAAACTCTCAAGGTAGTGGGTTTCTTAAAGAAAGAAAAAGTAACAGTGTTGATAGACTCAGGTAGCACTCATAACTTGATCAACAAAAAGTTTGCCACTCATCTAAATAGTTTTATATATCCAGCGCCAAAATTTTAGGTCTTGATTGCAGATGGCAATACTGTTAGTTGTTCAGGAAAATGCCATAGTATTAAATTATCCATGGGAGATTATCATCTTAATTGTCCAATGTATGCTATCTCAATGGGTGTAGCAGATATTATTTTGGGAGTACAGTGGCTTACCACTTTGGGAACAATTGAATTGAACTTCCAAGAACTATTCATGTGCTTTCAATCAGAGGGAAGAACAATAGAATTATGAGGGATGTGTGCAAAGTCACGACAGATAGTAAGTTCTTACCAAATGCAAAAGATGTTGAAGAAGGGGGTAGATGGGATGGTAGCCCAATTATTTTCATTAGAAGTATATCACTCAAAGGCTTCTACACCATTGGATCTACAAGCAATTATAGATAAGCACTCTATAGTTTTTGGGGAGATTCCAAAAGGATTGCCTCCTAGGAGAGATCATGATCATGCCATTCAACTAGTACCAGGGAGCTAACCAACCAACATCAGGCCCTACAGATATCCATATGCTCAAAAAAGTGAGATTGAGAAGATAGTTCAAGAGATGCTAGAAGCAGGCATTATCAGGCATAGTCAAAGTCCTTACTCATCTCATGTGGTAATGGTGCGTAAGAAGGATGAAACTTGGAGGATGTGTCCAGATTTTAGGGAGCTTAACAAGTTCACCATAAAAGATAAGTTTCCTATTCCAGTAATTGATGATTTGTTAGATGAGCTTAATGGTGCTATTTATTTTACAAAACTTGATCTCGGTTTTGGTTATCATCAAATTAGAATTAGAGATGAGGATGTACATAAGACAACTTTTAGAACCCATGAGGGCCACTATGAATTTTTGGTAATGCCTTTTGGTCTCACTAATGCATCATTGACATTTCAAAGTTTGATGAACTCTATCTTCAGGCTATTTTTGAGGAAATTTGTTTTGGTATTTTTTTATGACATCTTAATATATAGTAAAACATGGGAGGAACACTTGCAACATGTAAATCAAGTGTTGGACATTTTGAAGTAGAATCAGTTGTATGCTAAACCATCCAAGTGTATCTTTGGTGTCAAAGAACTGGAGTACCTTGGTCACATTGTGTCACATGAGGGAGTCAAGGTGGACCCTCATAAGATCCAAGCAATTGTAGAGTGGAAAATTCCTAAGACCCTTAAGAACTTACAAGGTTTTTTAGGGCTTACAGGGTATTATCGCTGATTTGTAAAGAATTATGGTAGCATAGCATCTCCTCTCACATCCTTGTTAAAGAAGGATGCTTTCCAATGGAATGAAGTGGTGACAAGGGCATTTGAGAAACTAAAGGAAGCCATGTGCACAACTCCAGTCATAGCTACCCCAGATTTTTCTAAAACATTTGTTGTTGAATGTGATGCTTCAGGACATGAAATATGAGTAGTACTTATGCAAGAAGGAAAACCCATAGCATTTGAAAGTCGCCAACTCAAAGGTAAGAATTTGTTGAAGCCAGTTTATGAGAAGGAAATGTTGGCTATCTTGCATGCAGTTAAACAATGGAGACCTTATCTAATGGGACGACACTTTAAGGTCAAGACAGATCATGATAGTCTCAAATATTTCTTGGAATAGAGGTTATCATCTAAAGAACAACAAAAATGGGTCACAAAGATGTTGGGATATGACTTTGAGATCATATATAAGAAAGGCAAGGAGAATGTTGTGGCTGATGCTCTATCAAGGTGTGATGAACCCACAGAGTCATTTTTATTTGCCATTTCCATGTTACAAGCAGACTAGGTAAATAAGGCAAGAGAAGAGTGGGAGAAGGACATAGATACTCTAAGGCTCATTGAGAAACTCCAACAGGAATCAAGTGTGTCTGACAAATTTTCATGGAAAGGAAACATTTTATGGTACAAGGAGAGGTTATATCTTTGCAAGAATTCAACTCTTAAGCTTAATGTGTTGGAAGAACTACATGCTTCTCCAATAGGTGGGCACTCAGGATTCCTCAAAACTTATCATAGAATCAAGCAAGATTTCTTTTGAGAAGGGCTGAAAGGGGATGTTAAAAAATTTGTAGCTAAATGCATGGTATGTCAACAACATAAAGGGGAGATAGTTAAGACTCCGGGTCTTCTACAACCCTTATGTATCCCAAGTCAAAGGTGGGAGGAGGTATCTATGGATTTCATCACAGGTTTGCCTAGATCTAAAGGAAAAAATGTCATCATGGTTGTTGTGGATCATCTCACCAAATATGGTCACTTTTGTGCTTTGGCACAACCATTGGCTGCAAGCACTGTATCAATAGCTTTTATGAATACTATTCAGAAACTGCATGGGACTCTGAAAGTTATAGTCAGTGATCGTGACCCTATATTTACAAGTAATTTTTGGACTAACTTGTTTTCATGCTTGGGCACTCAGCTTGCTCGTAGTTCATCATATCACCCCCAGTCAGATGGACAGACATAAGTGGTCAACAAATGCTTGGAAGGCTATCTTCGTTGTTTTGCTTTAGATAAACAAGAGAGATGGGTGCAATGGCTACCACTAGCAGAATGGTGGTACAACACTTCTTTCCATACTTCTTCCAAGATGTCTCCATTTTTAGCACTATATTGTTACCACCCACCATCAATCATCTCTTCATTGCGGGCACAACCAAAGGTTCACACAGTCGAAGAACACATCCATCATCAGCAAGAGGTATTGGCTAGTCTTCGAGAGAACTTGGCAATGGCACAAAACAGAATGAAGCAACAAGCTGATCAACACCGTAGTGAAAGAACTTTTGAAGTGGGAGATTGGGTCTTTGTATGACTACAACCATACAAGCAAATGTCTCTAAAACAACAACATAAAGCTAACAAGCTGGCACCCAAGTACTATGGTCCTTATAAGGTGTTGCAGAAGATTGGCAATGTAGCATATAAATTGGAGCTTCCCATATCAACAAAAATTCATCCAGTTTTTCATGTTTCCTACTTGAAGAAGGTTATTGGGAATAAAGTGGTAGCACAAACTAAGTTACCTAAGCTTGATGAGGAGGGAAGAATAGTTGTGGATCCTAAGAGAATTATTCAAACATGCACCAAGAAGCTAAGGATAAGGGAAATCATAGAATATCTAATTAAATGGAAGAACTCTCCAATTGAGGAAGTTACATGGGAGAATAAGGAATTCATGCAAAAGCATCCACATTTGGTCAGCATTGAGGACAATGCTTCTTTGAAGAGGGGGGGCATGCTACGCCCTTAATCCTAGTGTGTGTATAGGGTTATGAATAGTCAGCTTGTGGCTATCTTAACTCTTAATTAAGTCATATTATCATTAGTTTATTGTTATTTAGTTGTTTAGGTCAGCCTAAGGCTTATATAGGCCCATCTAAGTCAGCCTAGATGATATCCTAGGCATAAATAGGTATATATAGGAGGTAGTGAGTCTTATTTCATCATATTCAGTATTGTGTTCTCATTGAAGACTATTGGAGGTATACCCCTCGAAGTGGTTTTGGAGGTTGCCCCCTCGAAGTGGCATAATATTATCAAGTGTTTGTAGTATATTTACTATTATATTTAGATATTGTGCAAGTTGTTTCATTACAAAGAATTTGTGGGATTCTTTGAGTCAAATTATTCAAAGTATGCTAGAAGAATCACTGATTATTGGTATCCTCAGTTTAGAAGAAAAAAATGGAGATATTTTTCCGCCAGTTAAAACAATGTCAGATTTCTCTGATTTCATTAATGATAATAGTTTGATTGATACTCCTCCTTTTAATGAAAAGTTTACATTGTCAAATAAGAGAAAAGACTTTCTTAATATTGCTGAAAGGCTTGATAGGTTCCTTCTTTCATATCCTTGGTTGTCTAATGAAGGTTTTTTTGTGTCCCCTATCCTTTCCTCTTCTAGATCTGGTCATTTTCTTATTCAATTAGAAGTGGAGTTTGATGGTGCAACATTTTCTTCTAAAAATTTTTTTAAGGTGGAAGCTATGTGGTTTCGTGATCTAAATTTTGTCCCGTTGTTGAAATCTTAGTGGGTATCTCTTCCTTTTATTGAGGGTTCAAGAATGTTTTAGATTTGCAAAAAACTTCAGTTGTTAAAGAACAAAATCAGATTTTGGAATCAAACTCAGTTTAAAAATATTTTTAAATAAAAAGAAATGTTTCTAGATAAGCTTTATTTCCTAAATTTATAGATTATTGAGTAAGGTATTGACAGTCAGACTTTTGTTTTACAAAAATCTTTACAATCTTATTTGGAGAAAGTTTTAGCTAGAGGAAATCTTCTGGAGATAGAAGTCAAGAAAAACCTGGTTACAAGCTAGAGATAGGAATAGAAAATTCTTTCATGCTTCAACTAAAATGAATAGGCATTTATATAAAATTCATCATATTCAGAAGTCAAATGGTGAGTTAGTCTTGGATTTGGTGTCTATACAGAAAGAACTTATTTCTTTTTTCTATAATCTTCTGATTAATAGTAGTGAGGATCCTTCAGAAGAAGATATTTTTACATTGCTTAGAAGCATTCCCAATTTAGTCTATGAGGAGGATAATTCTATGCTACTTAAAGAGTTTTTTTTGGAGGAAGTTAGAAGTGTGGTTTTTTCTTTAGATCCTGATAAGGCTCCAGGTCCTAATGGGTATACACCTTTATTTTTTCAAAAATGTTGGGAATTTATTGGGAAAGATATTTGGGCAGCTTTGGAAGAATCAAGAAAAAATGGTAGTGTTTTGAAAGAGTTGAATGCAACTTTCATAGCCCTTATTCCTAAGACTAGTTGCCCTTCTTCTTTTTCTTAGTTTAGGCCCATTTCCTTGTGTAATACTTTGTATAAAATCTTTACTAAAGCAATTACGATGAGATTGGCTTCTTTGATTCCTAAAATTATTTCGGATGAATAGGGGGGTTTTGTTTCGGGTAAAGAAACTACAAATGGTGTGATTCTAGATTATGAGGTTCTCCATTCAATAAATGAGTTTAAGTTGCCTGCAATGTTGTTGAAACTTAATATGATGAAGGCCTATGATAGGGTTTCATGGAGGTTTTTAAGAAGGGTCCTTTTCAAGTTTGGTTTTAGTAGGAAGTGGTGTAAGTGGGTTTTCTATTGTATTTCAGGGGTGAGATCAGTTGTATTGATTAATGGAAGTCCTTCAGAGTTTTTGGAGTATCTCAAGGGATTAGACAAGGGGATCCTTTATCCCCTTATCTTTTTATTATTATGGTTGATTCATTTAATAGAGCAATTACTGAACAATGTAGGTTGTCAAATTAGAAAGGTGTTGTTATCCCTTGGATTCCCTTCTCCATTTCTCACACTCTTTTTACAGATGATACTCTTATCTTTGGTTTTCCTTCTATGGGGGAGGCTAAATGCATTCAAAGAATTATTTCTATGTATAGTACAACTTCAAATTATATTGTGAATTTAGATAAGTCAAAAATTTACTTTTTTAAACTAAGCATGGGTTACAAAATAAAATTTCTAACTTTTTGAAGTATAGAGTTGAATGTTTACCTAATCAATATTTAGGTACTCCTTTATTTATTCAATTTCAGAAGAAAGCATTTTGGTCCAAAATCACTCAATCTATTCATAAGAAAATTTCAACTTGGAAGGGGAGATGGCTTACTTTGGCAGGAAGGATTGTTTTGATTAAATATGTCCTATCAGCTATTCCTATTTATATGTTATCTATTTTGAATGTTCCCAAGGGAATAATTAAGGATATTCAGAAGACTTTGAGATCCTTTCTTTGGAAGGGAAATTTAGACAGTGACAACAAAATTCCTTTAATTGCTTGGGATAAAGTGTGTATCCCAAAAGCATTTGGAGGGGCAGGTATCAATGATATAGCAGATCAGAATAAAGCTTTAGGGGCTAAGGTTTCTTGGAAAATGTACAATAATCCAAATACTAAATGGTGTAAATTGATGCAATTTAAATATTTAGACTCTTTAAGTTCTGACAGAATCTTCACAGTACAAAATCCCCCTAAGGGTTCTTCTATGTGGAATTTCTTTGTCTTCTGCAGAGAGGTTATTCTTCCTCATTTGTCTTGGAAAATAAATAATGGGTCAAAGGCTTTCTTTTGGGAAGATTCGTGGAATGGTTTCTCTCCTCTTTCTCAAATTCAGGGTCTAGATAAGGCTAAGGAAGTTCTTTCATCAGTTTGGGGTAAAAAAGTAAAAGACTATTTGTGTGTAAGGGATGAGGGTCCTATTTGGTCTGCTGTTTGGAAAGATTTTTTATAGTGTTCTTTTCCTCAGGATCAAAAGGATTTTTTTCTAGCTTATTTATAGAAGAGAAGAATTTTTTTAACTAATAAGGGAGATGAGCTTATCTAGAAATTTTCTAAATTAGGGTCTTATAATGTTAGAGATGGGTATAGATCTTTATCTATTGCTAAGGTTGAATTGCTGTCTGTTTGGCCCTCTATATTTTGTTGGAATTTAGCATGTCTCCCTAAGGCCAGGGCTTTCACTTGGTTAGCTCTCAAGAAGAAGATCCTGACTAGTGTTAGATTCAAGAAGTTGGGTGTTTCAGAATCTTTTAATTGTTTGTTCTGTGGCAGTGTAGATGAGGATGCTGATCATCTCTTTGTTCTTTTCCCCTTTGCCTCAGCTTGTTGGTTTTGGCTCTATTCTAAATTAAGTTAGTTTCATCCACTTCCTAACACTCTTGTTGAGCTTTTCAAAAGTTGACCCATTCTCTTTAAGGGCTCTATGTTCTCTTCAATCTGGGTTGTTTTCCTTCTACTATGGTTTGGAGTTTTTTGTTGGAAAGGAACAGAAGATTTTTTAGAAAAATGTAGTCAAGGGTGAGATGATATCTTGTTGGTTATTGAGAAGTCTATTTCTGAGTTGGTTATGAATTTTCTTCTTTAAAAGGGTTTGTCAAACTTGTTGTTCTCTACTTGGGATGATAAACTTTTAAAGGAATGGAATTTTTTTAATCCCATTTCATATTTAGGGTTGTCTGTTGTTAAGGTTGACAGAAGTGTTATTCAGTGGCGTCCTCTAGTTGTAGATGTTGTTAAACTTAATTTTGATGGGGCTTCTAGGGGTAACCCAGGCCTTTCCTCTTTGGGGGTTGCTTTGAGAAACAGTAGTGGGGAAGTTATTCAGGCCTTTGTCTCTAGATTTTCTAAAATGACTAATAATCAGGAAGAGATAATGGCTCTAGTTGAGGGCCTTAAGTTGGCAATTAATCTGCAAATTCCCAAGTTACATATTGAAGGGGATTCATTGGTGGTCATTAATGCTCTTATAAGGCAATTTGAATTCAGTTGGCATCTTCATTATTTTCTCCAAGAAGTTTGGGGTTTATTGAATGCTTTCAAGTCCTTTTATATTTCTCATTGTTACCGAGAGGGTAACTAATTAGCTGAGGCTCTAGCTAATTTAGCTTTTGATGTAGAAGGGCGTATTTTGGTGGCTGGATCAGATATTGCCAGTGCTTTTCCCAAAAAAATTTATATCGTGGCAGTGGATCGTAAAAGCTACGTGGCTTAATCGTCACCATTCCTTATGCTTTCATTTATTTTTTCGCAGGCTCCATATGGGTTATCTATTGTGAAGCATGTTTATTTATGGGCATAATCTCTCATCTCAGATCATATCTGTACTTTCTCTTTTGTTCGTTGTAGATCTCTACAAATGTGGTAATCAATGGATATAGCTCATCAGGTTTACAATCATTATTTGGTGTGTTTCTTCTTTTTATTCCCTCAGATTGTGGCTTTTATTTGCATTTGTGCTCTATTAGAAATGGAGATTTAGTTGAACAAGTGGTTGTTTTTTCCAATTCAAAAATGGGAGAAGGCATTTTTTGGGGATGTTGATTCAGATGGTTTGGCTTCTATATTTGCTATTGATAATGCTAATGTTGAGGAAGCCATTTGAGTTGTAGTCGGAAGGGAAATTTTAGAAGGAAGAGTGCGGTCCTTGTATCCTTCTCAGATTTTCTCTATGTTTGCCTCTAATCTTATGGATATGTCTCAAGTTCCTAATTTGGTAAAGCTCCTGATCAACAAATTTGTTCACCATTTTCTATTTTCTAGGGAATCTTTGGATTTTTCCTTCCAAAACTATGATATGTTTTAGTCTGGAGCTTTAATTGGAGGTTTATTCTTGAAATGTCAAGTCATGCATACCCCTGTTTATAATTGTGTGTTCAATGCTCTGAGGGTGGCCATTAATGATGAGTGTGAGGATATGCTATACTTCACTCTTCGTGCCCATAGTAATGATATTGGAGAGGTGTTGGGTAATCTTGTGGATGCTAAGTTTCAAGCAGTGCTACTTCTTTCTCAGTTTCATCAGCATGTTTCGCCGCCTCTTGGTTCTCCAGTAGAAGATAGTGATGGTACTGGCGATGGTGGTGTGAATTATCTGCTTCAAGATCTGAATGATACTATGGATGCTTAATATTTTGGTTAGGTTTTCTCTTCCTTCCTTTGTGTTTCGATGGGTCTTCTTTTTGTTGTGAATATATATACTGGTATAACGGGTCTCTTGCCTTGGATTTGGAGGCTTTGTTTAAGGAATGTTCGTTGTTTTGTTTTGGTTCCAATTCAGAAGGTTTGATGTAAAATTTTATTCACAGGGTCTTTTTTCCCCTGCTTCTTGTAACCTTCTGTTCCTTTGAGACTCGATGTTAGCTTCAGTTTATTATAGTTTTGTCACTTCATGATCAAAATGTGACTATTGTAATTTTTGGTTCCAAATTCAAACTTATCTCTCACATTGACCATTAATCACAATAGAAATAAATACGTGATTTATTTTAAATAAGAAGAATATTACTTTCTTGTCTTCTCTTATTTCTTTTTTTTTCTATTCTTTCCAATTCCACATTATCCATTAAGGATAAAAGAAATTAAATTTCAAAAGAATTAATATTTTAACTATCATATATATATAATTGTTATTTCTAATTGACTTATAAAATAGAAAAGCATAAATGACAATGCATTATTACCTATTCTAAACATATCAAATTATCTAAACAATTATTCCAAAAATATTACCATTAATCTATATCAACTATTATCAATCAGTAAAATGATTATTCTAATGCAATGCAAATATTAATGCAACTAAATATTTCAGTCTAATCAGCCAAATTAACTATGAAATTATTTTTTCACACACTAACACGTATATTGATACAATTTAATCTATATGAAACTATGTGGTGTGTGAAGATTCCTTTCATCACAAGTCACCATCAATCAACTAGATGCCCCATCCTTGATGATACTCTCTCTCTCCGTTGAAAGAGTATTCCTGTCATGCACATGAGTTGAAATTAGTCAACAATCATTAAAATAGTAATATTTAAATTGAGAATTAGTTATTGAGAATAGGGGTTGTGACATCCTTCCCCCCTTAAAAGAATCATTGTCTCTATGATCAACTTAACTAAAGATAAAATTTCATACCTCTTTAATTCTATTTTACCTCAAAGTCAAAATCAACCTACCTGACAATCTGTTGTTACTCCAAGCACCTGTTTGTTCATAACTGCAAAAATTCCTCTATCTAACATTCATTCAATTGCACACATCATTAGCATGTCATTTTTTATCAAATAGAGGAATAAAATCATTCAAGCTAAATCATTTCCTTTATAAAATCTTATTCATATCTGTACATTTTCATAAAATAAAACAATTATGTTCATTTTGTCAACGTGCCTACTCATATGAGATAGCAAAACAATTGCCCTTATGATGAAAAAAAAAATCCCATAGTACTTGTTTTCATCATTGGTAAATCAAAAAGTCTCAATAACAGAAATATCACAATTTACAACATCTTCAACATGAAAAATAAAAGATAAGATCACAAGTTTTCAACATATAAAAACTATTTCAATGGTACAATATCCATCTATTTCAATGGTTCAATATCCATCTATTTCAATGGTACAATATCACTTAATCAAATCTTTTTCATATTTCAGGTCATTTATGTATAGAAGGAAAACAATTTTGTTCACATTGTCAACATGCCTACTCACATGAGACATTTGAACAATTACCATTATGATGAAAAACAAGCATCCCATACTACTTGTTATCATCGGCAGATAAAAATCACTAAACAAAATGAAAAGGTCTCAACATACGGAAAATATTAAATACATACCACTAACTAATAATAACCATAATGGAATAAAACTTAGTCAATAAAATGAAATTTAATCTTTTTGTTAATATGTATAATCCTTTACAATTCCACAAATGCAACAAGAGTACATAAAAGAGGAGTGCAATTACATCAATTGACTAAGCAAGCCATACAATGATCAATACAATGATATATATCCATCTTCTAAATTACATAAAGAAAATCAAATATTTAATCTATCTTTAGCTGCCATAACCCACTAGTCATCGAGAAGCTAAAAGTAAAGAGCATGGTTAAGGTTTTTTTCCACCCAACCATGAAGCACTCTTCTTCCCCAGATTCCTGACACTGCATGAGGCACCTAGAAACTTAGAAGAAAATGGCAGGAGGGAAACTCTTGATGCATGCATGGTGCCTTATATGCACTCTAAACTAGAATGAACATATTTCTTGTATATAGGATGTGGCAGAGAAACATATAATATAAATTTTTCTAAGCTTACATTCATCTATTTCAATGAATACATGGCTTTGGCCAAAGCACTTTAAAATATTTGTCAAATCCTAAAAAGAGGATCAACCTTCTCTGTTATTCCACATTCGGCATCCTGTCTCGGAAGGTAAGCTTAAAGTTTATCACATACAACACATTCAACAAGAATAATCTATTTCAATTGCATAAAATATAGACTACATAAATATGATAGTGCATAACACACACAAATGCACAATGAATAATTAACAATGAGAATGCATCAACGCTTGGTCCATAACTCACACAGGGTATGAATACATAAATTACTTGTAGTGCATCATTCGCAAAAAATATGAAATATGCATAAATCACATTAATATAATTATAGTGATCACAATGAATATAAAAAGTGTATCTCACACACAAATTATGAATGCAATCATTACTCAAGTGCTTTATCCTCTCATTGATTATTAATCACAATATAAATAAATACGTGATTTATTTAAATAAGAAGAATATTACTTTCTTTTCTTCTCTTGTTTCTTTTTTTTCTATTCTTTCCAATTTCACATTATCCATTAAGGATAAAAGAAATTAAATTTTGAAAGAATTAATATTTTTACTATCATATATATAGAATTGTTATTTTTAATTGACTCATAAAATAGAAAAGCATAAATGATGATGCATTATTATCTATTCTAAACATATCAAATTGTCTAAATAATTATTCCCAAAATATTGCCATTAATCTATATCGACTATTATCAATTAGTCGAATGATTATTCTAATGCAATGGAACTATTATTGCGACTAAATATTTTAGTCTAATCAGCCAAATTAATTATGAAATAATTTTTTCACACACTAACATGTATATTGATGCAATTTAATCTATATGAAACTATGTGGTGTGTGCAGATTCCTTTAACCACAAGTCACCATCAATCAGCTAGATGCCCCCTCCTTGATGATGCTCTCTCTCCATTGAGAGAGTATTCCTATCATGCACATGAGTGAAAATTAGTCAATGATCAATAAAATAGTAATATTTAAATTGAGAATTGATTATTGAAAATAGGTGTTGTGACACTTGATATCTAACAACCACACATAATGCATGCATGATGTCAGGTCTAGAAGTAGTTAAGTTCAATACTGCTCCAATCATAGACCTATACGTAGTCTGATCTACCTATGGAGACTCATCATCTCTTCTCTGACATCTAGTAACCATGGGAGTACTTACTAGTTTTGATAATTAATATATATTGCCAAATTCAAACTTATCTCTCTCATTGATAATTAATCACAACAAAAATAAATACGTGATTTATTTTAAATAAGAAGAATATACTTTCTTTTCTTCTATTGTTTCTTTTTTTTCTATTCTTTCCAATTCCGCATTATCCATTAAGGATAAAAGAATAAAATTTTGTAAGAATTAATATTTTAACTGTCATATATATAATTGTTATTTCTAATTAATTTATAAAATAGAGAAACATAAATGACAATGCATTATTATCTATTCTAAACATATCAAATTATCTAAATAATTATTCCAAAAATATTACCATTAATCTATATCAACTATTATCAATCAGTCAAATGATTATTCTAATACAATGCAAATATTAATGCGACAAAATATTTTAGTCTAATCAGCCAAATTAACTATGAATTTTTTTTTCACACACTAACACATATATTGATACGATTTAATCTATATGAAACTATGTGGTGTGTGAAGATTCCTTCCATCACAAGTCACCATCAGTCTGCTAGATGCCCCATCCTTGATGATACTCTCTCTCCGTCGAGAGAGTATTCCTGTCACGCACATGAGTTGAAGTTAGTCAACAATCATTAACATAGTAATATTTGAATTGAGAATTAATTATTGAGAATAGGGGTTGTGACATCCTTCCCCCCTTAACAGAATCATTGTCCCGATGATCAACTTAACTGAAGATAAAATTTCATACCTCTTTAATTCTGTTTTACCTCAAAGTCAAAATCGGCCTACCTAACAATGTGTCATTACTCCAAGCACATGTTTGTTCATAACTGTAAAAATTCCTATATCTAACATTCATTCAATTGCACACATCATTAGCATGTCATTTTCCATCAAATAGAGGAATAAAATTATGCATGCTAAATCATTTCCTTTATAAAATCTTATTCATATCCATACATTTTCATAAAATAAAGCAATTATGTTCATTTTGTCAACATGCCTACTCGCATGAGAGAGCAAAACAATTGCCCTTATGATGAAAAACAAGAATACCATAGTACTTGTTTTCATCTTTGGCAAATCGAAAAGTCTCTATAACAAAAATATCACAATTTACAACAAGGTCTTCAACTTGAAACATAAAAGATAAGATCATAGGTTTTCAACATATAAAATGTATTTCAATGGTGCAATATCCATCTATTTCAATGGTGCAATATCCATTCATTTCAATGGTACAATATCACTTAATCAAATCTTTTTGACATTACAGGACATTTATATATAGAAGGAAAACAATTATGTTCACTTTCTCAACATGCCTACTCGCATGAGACATTTGAACAATTACTTTTATGATGAAAAATAAGCATCCCATACTACTTGTTATCATCGGCAGATCTCAACATATGAAAAATATTAAATACATACCACTAACTAAGAATAACCATAATGGAATAAAACTCAGTCTATAAATGGAAATGTAATCTTTCTATTAATACATATAATCCTTTACAGTTTCACAAATGCAACAAGAGTGCATAAAAGAGGATTACAATTACATCAATTTAGTAAGCAAGCCATACAATGATCAATACAATGATAGATATGCATATTCTAAATTACATAAAGAAAATCAAATATTCAATCTACCTTCAGCCGCCATAACCAACTAGTCTTCCACAAGCTAAAAGTCAAGAGCATGGTTAAGGTGCTTTTCCACCCAATCATGAAGCACTACTCTTCCCAAAATTCTTTCTAACTCGAAGGATACCTGACATTGCATGAGGCACCTAGCAACCTAGGACAAAAGGGCAGGAAGAAACTCTCGATGCATGCCTGATGCCTTATATGTACTCTAAACTGGAGTGAACATATTTCTTGCATACAAGATGTGGTAGAGAAACATATAATATACATTTTGCTAGGCTTACATTCATCTATTTCAATGAATACATAGATTTGGCCAAAGCACTTAAAAATATCAATCATATCCTGAAAAGAGGATCAACCTTCTCTATTATTGCACATTTGGCATCCTGTCTCAGAAGGTAAACTTAAAGCTTATCACATACAACACATTCAACAAGAATAATCTATTTCAATTGCATAAAATATAGATGAGATAAATATGATAGTGCATAACACACACAAATGCACAATGAATAATTAACAATGAGAATGCATGAACCCTTGGTGCATAACTCACACATGGTACGAATACATAAATTACTTGTACTACATCATTCACACAAAATATGAATTATTCATAAATTGCATTAATATAATTATAGTGATCACAATGAATATAAAAAGTGTATCTCACACACAAATTATGAATGTAATCATTACTCAAGTGCTTTATCCTCCTATTGATAATTAATCATAATAGAAATAAATACATGATTTATTTAAATAAGAAGTATATTACTTTCTTTTCTTCTCTTGTTTCCTTTTTTCTATTCTTTCCAATTCTGCATTATCCATTAAGGATAAAAGAAATTAAATTTTGAAAGAATTAATATATATATATATATATATATATATATATATATATATATATATATATATATAATTGTTAATTTTAATTGACTTATAAAATAGAAAAACATAAATGATGATGCATTATTATCTATTCTAAACATATCAAATTATCTAAATAATTATTCCCACAATATTGCCATTAATCTATATCGACTATTATCAATCAATCGAATGATTATTCTAATGCAATGCAACTATTAATGCGACTAAATATTTTAGTCTAATTAGCTAAATTATTAATGAAATTATTTTTTCACACACTAACATGTATATTGATGAAATTTAATCTATATGCAACTATGTGGCATGTGCAGGTTCATTTCACCACAAGTCACCATCAATTAGCTAGATGCCCCCTCCTTGATGATACTCTCTCTCCGTTGAGAGACTATTCCTGTCATGCACATGAATCAAAATTAGTCAACGATCATTAAAATAGTATATTTAAATTCAAAATTAATTATTGAAAATAGGGGTTGTGACACTTGATATCTAGCAACCAGACATAATGCATGAATAGGGTCAGGTCTAGAAGTAGTTAAGTACAATAGTGCTCCAATCATAGACTTATAGGCAGTATGATCTACCTATGAAGACTCATCATCTTAAATCTCAAGTGACATCCAGTGACCATGGGAGTACTCACTAGTTTTGAATTCTCCATACCAAACATCTTTAACAATTTTTTGACATACTTAGCTTGAGAAATAAAGATACCACAATCTAGTTACATGGAGAGGCATTATACGGTCACATCAAGGTGGGAATGAGAGCACTTATTTTTTCTGCCTAAATTTATAAGAAAAAAAATTAAAATACCAAAAAGGAAATAAAAAATAAAACTTAAGAAAATCAAAGAAAAAAACTAAAAAAGAAATTAAAAAGCATTAAAGGAGAAAAAGCCAAATCACAAAAAACTATGGAAACAAAAAAAGAAATTGGAAACTGTTGGAAGGAGAAAAAGATGGAGAAAATCACAAAAACTATGGAACCAAAAAGAAAATTGGAAAAATTAAAAAACAAAAACCAAAAAAGAAAGTGCAAGAGAAAATGACATAAATTATGGAAAAAAGATATACCTCGGCATATTTTAAAGACATATTTTTAAATATAAATATATTAGTATATATATATATATATATTGAAAACTTCAAACTTATCTCTCTCATTGATAATTAATCACAACAAAAATAAATACGTGATTTATTTTAAATAAGAAGAATAATACTTTCTTTTCTTCTCTTGTCTCTTTTTTTTCTATTCTTTCCAATTCCGCATTATCCATTAAGGATAAAAGAAATTAAATTTTGAAAGAATTAATATTTTAAATCTCATATATATATATATATATATATAATTGTTATTTCTAATTGACTTATAAAATAGAAAAGCATAAATGACGATGTACTATTATCTATCCTAAACAATTATTCCCAAAATATTTACCATTAATCTATATCAACTATTATCAATCAGTCAAATGATTATTCTAATGCAATGCAAATATTAATACGACTAAATATTTTAGTCTAATCAGCCAAATTAATTATGCAATTATTTTTTCACACACTAACACGTATATTGCTACAATTTAATCTATATGAAACTATGTGGTGTGTACAGAATCCTTTTATCACAAGTTGCCATCAATCAACTAGATGCCCCATCCTTGATGATACTCTCTCTACGTCGAGAGAGTATTCCTGTCATGCACATGAGTTGAAGTTAGTCAACAATCATTAAAATAGTAATATTTAAATTGAGAATTAATTATTTAGAATAGGGTTTGTGACATCCTTCCCCCCTTAAAAGAATCATCGTCCTAGTAATCATCTTAACTAAAGATTAAATTTCATACCTCTTTAATTCTGTTTTACCTCAAAGTCAAAATCGGCCTACCTAACAATGTGTCATTGCTCCAAGCACCTATTTGTTCATAACTCCAAAAATTCGTCTGTCTAACATTCATTCAATTGCACACATCATTAGCATGTCATTGTTCATCAAATAGAGGAATAAAATCATGCAAGCTAAATCATTTCCTTCATAAAATCTTATTCATATCCATATATTTTCATAAAATAAAATAATTATGTTCATTTTGTCAACATGCCTACTCACATGAGACAGCAAAACAATTGCCCTTATGATGGAAAACAAGCATCCCATAGTACTTGTTTTCATCATTGGCAAATAAAAAAGTCTCAATAATAGAAATATCACAATTTACAACAAGGTCTTCAACTTTGAAACATAAAAGATAAGATCGCAGGTTTTCAACATATAAAAAGTATTTCAATGTTTCAATATCCATCTATTAGAATGGTGCAATATCCATATATTTCAATGGTACAATATCCATTTATTTCAATAGTGCAATATCCGTCTATTTCAATGGTACAATATCACTTAATCAAATCTTTTTCATATTTCAAGACATTTATATATAGAAGGAAAACAATTTTGTTCACTTTGTCAACATGCCTAGTCGCATGAGACATTTAAACATTACCGTTATGATGAAAAATAAGCATCCCATACTACTTGTTATCATTGGTAGATCAAAATCACTAAACAAAAGGAAAAGGTCTTAACATATAGAAAATATTAAATACATACCACTAACTAAGAATAACCATAATGGAATAAAACTCACTCTATAAATGGAAATTTAATCTTTCTATTGATATCCATAATCCTTTACAGTTTCACAAATGCAACAAGAGTGCATAAAAGAGGAGTGCAATTACATCAATTGACTAAGCAAGCCATACAATGATATATATCCATCTTCTAAATTACATAAAGAAAATTAAATATTCAATCTATCTTCAGCTGCCATAACCCACTGGTCTTCCACAAGCTAAAAGTCAAGAGCATGGTTAAGGTGTTTTTTCACCCAACCATGAAGCACTACTCTTCCCTAGAATTCTTCCTAACTCAAAGGATACCTAACACTGCATGAGGTGCATAGCAACCTAGAATAAAAGGGCAGAAGGGAAACTCTCGATGCATGCCCGATACCTTATATGCACTCTAAACTAGAATGAACATATTTCTTGCATACATGATGTGGCAGAGAAACATATAATATAAATTTTACTAGGCTTACATTCATCTATTTCAATAAATACATGGCTTTGGCCAAAGCACTTTAAAAATATTGGCCAAATCCTAAAAAGAAGATCAACCTTCTCTGTTATTCCACATTCAGCATCCTATCTCGGAAGGTAAGCTTAAAGCTTATCACATACAACACATTCAACAAGAATAATCTATTTCAGTTGCATAAAATATGGACTAGATAAATATGATAGTGCATAACACACACAAATGCATAATGAATAATTAACAATGAAAATGCATGAAACCTTGGTGCATAACTCACACAGGGTACGAATACATAAATTACTTGTCGTGCATCATTCACACAAAATATGAAATCTGCATAAATCACATTAATATATTTATAGTGATCACAATGAATATAAATAGTGTATCTCACACACAAATTCTGAACGTAATCATTACTCAAGTGCTTTATCCTCTCATTGATAATTAATCACAATAGAAATAAATATGTGATTTATTTAAATAAGAAGAATATTACTTTCTTTTCTTCTCTTGTTTCTTTTTGTTCTATTCTTTCCAATTCCGCATTATCCATTAAGGATAAAAGAAATTAAATTTTGAAAGAATTAATATTTTAACTATCATTTATAGAATTGTTATTTTTAATCTACTTATAAAATATAAAATCATAAATGACGATGCATTATTATCTATTCTAAACATATCAAATTATCTAAATAATTATTCCCAAAATATTGTCAATAATCTATATCGACTATTACCAATCAATCGAATGAGTATTCTAAAGCAATGCAACTATTAATGTGACTAAATATTTCAATCTAATCAGCCAAATTAATTATGAAATTATTTTTGCACACACTAACATGTATATTGATGCAATTTCATCTATTTAAATGATTGATTTTTGCCATTAATTGCCTTCACTATTTTCATGATATCCTAAGGCAATCTTATAGTGTGACTGGTCACTATATTTGTATTACCCCCCATGAGCATGAGTAACTTATAGAAATTATGTTACTCATGGTATAAGCATCTCCTCTACTCGAGTAAGAACCTTTAATACTTCTAGTTGTTCACTTGGTGTAAGTTATTTTTTGCAGAGAAATGGTCCACCCCTTCCTCTACTAAGCATCTAGTACAAAATGTACTTGCATTATGTACATGAGTGCACATGCCTATGTACCTCTCTTTACAAATTAAGAATGTATAAAACTTTGATAATGCATCTACCCTCTGGTGGAAGTGTCCCATTACCTCTAAGTATTTTTGAGGAAGAATATTTCTTATCAAAAAAGTTTTAAGATGTTTCAAATGGTGTTATAGTTTGAGCATGAAAGTATTGCAAAGTTTGACTAAGTGTGGTTTCTTGAGTAGCAAGGTTTACGTCTGGCATAAATCCATCAACTATTGACAATGATCTTGTCATAACTAAATTATGTTGGACTGCACTTTGTTTATTACTAAAAGAAGAAGCCTTCTTTTTTCTGGATATGAAACAAGTCATTTGTTTGTTCTTGTTTTCCTTCTTTTGTTTGTACATTTATCATTTAATCCATCACTTCCTCAAAACACACCTTTCTTTGGTCTTTAAAGATTTCTTAGAGTAGAGTACATGGTAATTGTTGTGTGTTGGTTCTAAGTGGATTTATGACAATGGTTGTTGATGGCATGTTTTTTTCTTATGGTATTATATTTGGCGAATGTTGCATCAGATTAAGTATCTCTAGTTGTATTGTAGTTTAGGAAGAGGTGTAATGTGAACCCTTAGATAAGAAGCCTATTTCATGTTTTTTTCCCATGCACATCTCTTGTTGTCTCTATACCTTGCACTTTAGTTGGGTTATGGAGATTTTTTTAAAGTGGGCTTTGTAGCTATTGTTATGCATTTGGCAACATAACTTGAAGTTGAAGATTGGTTTCTTGTATACATCATACATCAAGAAGAGTGGAGATTTGTTCTTTGTGTTTATTGTAGTAGGCTTTGTTTTATGCCTTTTTTTGTAGCATCTATCATTTGATCCTACATATCTATGCTTTCTAAAAGAACCAAATGATATTGTTCAATTGTTTGTGTATATAATGGTAAAGCATAGCTAGTATTTGTTAAACATTGTATATGGTATATTTTAAAGTCCCAACACATTGTAAGTAAAAAATTAAAAATTAAAAATATTTTTTCTCGGTTACTATGTTATGGTAGAAAAGTGAGACCTTTCCTTTGTGTCCAAGCAATTCTTCTAGAAAATAAAACATTAAACAAATGAGCAGGGTTCCATACTAGAATGGATAATTGGAGATTTTGATTTTGTGTAGATTCTCCATCAGCTGCTACCGCATCACCTCGCATTGGTCAAAATATTTTCCTTCTGCCACCATTTGGTATGTTGTGTGTATGGTAGTGGCAGTTTCTGAATCCTCCTAGTTGGCATAGTAGAATTTTCATGCTATTCCCATGGTGGCATATCATACTATAGGGTTTGTGATCCTTTTTAGGCTCACTCTTGCCATCAAAGGTAGCTCTGGTCATCCTTTCCATCACACCATTTTTGATGGCCTTTTTAGCTATGATCCCACCTATCATCCTTAATCCAGTACCTGCATGAATGGCTTCCTTTGTGATTTGATGGTGTTTGTCTAGATAGATGAAATTATCATGGACTTGACTTAGTACAATTTTACCCACTTGTCTTTATTACAAATATCTGGGTAGTCCTTCCGTATATCTAAGATTTTCTTGCCAATCTCTATATACTCTGGCTTGTATGTTTTTCCATCCTCCAACAATTGGTGTCAGAGATACTCTAATTTTGTCTGATTCAGCTTAGGAATAGGTTTGTGAATATGCTTTTGGACATCTTCTAGAAAAACTACATTGTGTGGTACATACGAGAATTCCCCTTCCTTATCAATGATCATAACTTTGAATCGAACCCTTTTGAAGATCAACCTTGGCTTTTTGAATATGTGTATGACTATAGGGGTGACCATTGTTGTGCATGGGAGTGTTTTGACGGGATTTAATGTGCAAGGTTTTTTCATACTTTTTCATGGGCTATCATTTTTGTGAGGAGTGTTGATGGGGTAATCGAGTATTTATAGTTTCAAGGGTGGTGGGGTGTGAGTTGTATTGTGACAGTGGTGTATTTATTATGTTCCACAGGTCTTTTAGTCCATTAAGGATATTTTACTATGCTTTGTGATCTTTTAATATTTTTATTTTAGCCATGGTATGTTACATACATTCTTTTCTCCCAGTACACCAACATCTCATTTGCTGAATTATCTTTATATTAAGTATCTTTGTTTTAGGTGCTATAACCCAAGGAAGCTTGTACTCCCTAATGTATTTGTTTTAGGGTCACTCCGAAGGAAGCATCTATTCCCTAAAATGACAATACACTTAGAAAAGATTACAGTATAACAATCTTTTCTTACTGTCTCAAAACTGTCATTGAAGCTCACACCTTTGATGATTGCACTTCTTCCTCCTCACACTTTCTTCTAAAGATTTGATCAATTAGGCACATTCTACACTTGATTTCTATCAAAAATATGTCTTCAAGATGAATCCAGATAGCATCAACAACATCTACTCTTTCTTCCATAGTTGCACATCAATAAGGCATGTATTCTAGTTTTATCTGCTTGCGAACCTTTCCAATCATCTTGCAATCAAGCCTTACCTCACTCACTGTGATTCACTATTTATACATGATATTACATTGATTACATTTCTTATTGGTCAAATACAACATGAACAATACATTTACAAGTCGGCCAGACAACACACACTATGAAACAAGTAGAAGATAGGTCCTAATTGAAACAACACATTAGACCAGTAGAAGATCCAAGCCTTGTGGACCCCAAAACATTCTCAACTAGGTCCAAAACATCCTTTACTTCTTCAAACACCAAGGAATGACATCTGTACACTCTTCTCATTTTAAAATAGGACTAATTTAAGGGAATCACATGAAGACTTGAAGTATAACAGCCATATTAGCTTGTAAACCTTGTACGGTACTAGAAACAAGAAAGATCTCCATGAAAATTTTCAAAATGAGTTCACATGACTCATAAAACACCCCCATAAACTCCTTTGCCACTGCACATTCAAGAATTGTGTCGCATAGTTTCAAACATTTACTCTTTCATTCAGAACACACTGTACCATGTTATCAATTAAAAATCTTAGGTGCGAACCACCAAGAATCTTGAAATTGAAAAGAGGCATGCAATGCACATCCAAGAACATGTTCACAAAATTGCAAGTTCAATCATTCACTTTTGGAGGAATTTAGAGTATTCCAGTGGGTCTTCAATATTGCACCATTCTGCTAGAGCATATTCCGGTGTTCTATCATGCATAACTTTCACAATGGAGGGAAATATGATTTGAGACTTTAGAAATAGCCCCTTTGCTACCTTCTTGAAGTAATATCAGAACTGCATAGATACATATACAACTGTGGAGAAATACAAAGCATTCTATCACCTTTCTAGGAATACCTTCACAAAACCAATTTTGTCTTTAAGTTGTCAACACAAAAACATTCTTCAAGTGATCAAAACATCATGAAACTTGGAACATACATAAAATAACACTATATGAAGCTACGTTCCAAACTACATGAGCTCAATAGCACAATGATGAAAATGCAGAGCAATTTTCAAGACAATCTTTGGAGAGCAAACATTCTAAAACAAAGACTATCACCTACTTCCAAAGGCCAAGCCTTCGTTGAATTACCACATACAACTTAGGATTAGTATGATAGATCATAAAACATGCTTCAAGATATGAGGCATCCTTCCTTAACATCAGATTCTCTTAGTGCTACTAATTCCCATATTAATAAGGATTCAAACTCAACTCTGCTTTGATTAGGAATGTAGCTTTTATGAACAGTATCAATTTTCCATGTAGCTTTCTCTACCTTAGGAATATGCAACCATGAACACCATCTTACTTTCATGATATTGTTGACATCAGTGTATGCTATGTTGACATCAATGTATGCTATGTTGACATTAATGAAAACACATATGGACAACAATCTCCCCCTATGTCATTGATGGAAACATATGCTTCCCCTTAACCTCTCTCCCCCTTTGACATCAAGGACAAAGGTATCCAATACATGCTCATTGCCCCCTTTTATCAACAATCATAAATATGCAAACTTTTTATTGCAATGTACCCCTATCATCAGTCACCACTACTTGCTCCCCATGAGAGGTAGCCATCATCAGTCTAGGATAAAGGTATAACATGAACTCCCCTTGGATAGATGCACCATTGTGTAGCTTAGCGAGAAGGAGGGGCAATTTCCCCTAACCTCTGTCAAAGATCCTCAAAGATGTCTTTTGTAAGGGCTTTTATAAAGATATCTATAATTTGATCCTTTATTAGGACATATTCCAACTTCACATCCTTATCTGCAACCTTCTCTCAAAAAGTGATACTTGATTGATATGTGCTTGGTTCTAGAATGCATCACTGGATTCTTAGAAATATTGATAGCACTTGTATTATAACACAAAATAGGAATAGGCTCATCATACAATACCTTGATATCCTTAAGAGTTTTCTTCATACATAACACTTGTGTATAGTAGGAGGCTGATGCACTATACCCTGCCTCTACAGTAGATAAGGACACTAAATCTTTCTTCTTATTCTTCCATGACACCAATCTTCTTCCTAGAAAGAAAACACTACCACTTGTACTTCTTCTATCATCAACACAACCAGCCCAGTCATTATCAGTGTATGCATACAAATCAAAGTCATTACCTTTTGGATACCATAGACCATAGCCAAGAGTTCCTTTCATGTATTTGAATATCCTTTTGACTACTTTCTTATGCATTTTCTTAGGATTGGCTTGATATTTGGAAACCACACATACTGCTTGCATGATGTCAGGTCTAGAAGTAGTTAAGTACAATAGTGCTCCAATCATAGACCTATAGGCAGTCTGAGCTACCTCTGGAGACTTATCATCTTTACTCAAGTGACATCTAGTGACCCTAGGAGTACTCACTAGTTTTGAAACGTCCATACCCAACTTCTTGAACAATTTTTTGACATACTTAGCTTGAGAAATAAACATACCACAATCTAGCTAGGAAATTTGAATTCCAAAGAAGAAAGACATTTCACCAATCATGGACATCTCAAATTCTTTTTGCATCTCCTCTAGAAACCTCTTACACATATCATCATTTCCACCAAAAATGATATCATCAACATAAAATGCAACTATCAATATCATGTCTCCTTCCTTTATGTAAAGATTGCTATTTGTAGTACCTTTCTTGAATCCTTGCTGAAGTAAGTACCTGTCTAATCTTGCATACCAAGCCCTAGGTGCTTGCTTCAGACCATACAAAGCCTTTTTGAGTCTGCATACCATTTTTGGATCTTTTGATAGTTGAAAACCATCTGGATGTTCAATGTATACTTCTTCTAGGTCACCATTGAGAAATGTTGACTTGACATCCATCTGATACACTATGAAGTTCTTGTTGGAAGGAAGAGCAATGAACATTCTGATTGCCTCCATCCTAGCAACTGGAGAAAAAGTCTCCTCAAAATTAATTCCTTCTACTTGAGTATATACTTTGCATACTAATCTTTCTTTGTTCCTTAAAACTTCACCTTCTTCATTTATCTTCTTCCGAAACACCCACTTTATTCCTATAACATTCTTATTGTTTGATCTGGGAACAATTCCTATGTCCAATTCTTTTCAATTTGATCTAGTTCTTCTTCAATTGCTTTTATCCATCCATCATCTTTGATAGCTTCAGAAAAGGTCTTCAGTTCCACTTTTGATAATAAACACAAGTTTACTTGCTCATGTGTCTTGGAAAACCTTCTCCTTCTCTACATACCTTCATTTTTGTCTCTAATGATCTGTTCTACTGTGTGGTTTTTTTGATCATACTTTTTTTGAGTTTTAGGCATTTGTTCAAGTTCCTATTCCTTTTCTTCTTTCACTTCTTCTACTTCTTCATCTTCAATGCAAGGAAATATATTAGATCTAGTGTCTTCTTAATGCTGTGTGAACTGATACAAGTCTTCATCTACTTTGACATTTGTGCTTTCAATCATCTTTCCCAACCTTTTGTTGTAGCATCTATAGGCCTTGCTTCTGGTTGAGTAACCAACAAATATTCCTTCATCACATCTTGAATCAAACTTTCATAGGTCTTCTTCATCTCTTCTGATATAGCATTTATTGCCAAAGATACTAAAGAATTTGATAGAGGGAGGTCTTCCATACCACAACTTATAAGGGGTCTTAGTGCTATTGACCCTTAACTACACTCTATTAGTTAGATAGACAATAGTGTGAATTGTTACCTTCCAGTATGTATCAGGCAAATTTGCATCTTTCAACATTGCCCTAGATATTTCTTGCACAGTCTTGTTCTTTCTTTCCACTTCCCAATTTTATTGAGGGGTTCTAGGAGAAAACAAATGCCTCCTAAAACCATTATATCTTCACAAAACTTTTCAAATTCATTTGAAGTAAACTCACCTCCTCTATCTGGACTTAAACATTTGATCTTAATATCCATTTCATTTCCAACCAAAGCTTCTTGCAAGTGATAAATATCACCACTGTCTTGACACCTTATGTAACTAGCTTTCTGGATCATGACTTCCTGATTTCATAACCATTAGCATGAAAAGTAAGATTGTAACCTTTCCTACACATCTAACTAGCATAGAGAAGATTGTGATATAATCCTTTGACATTGAGAATATCCTCAATCATGTTCTTTCCATCAATAGTTATGACACCTTTTCCACAAATTTGAGCTAACTCATCACCTCCAAACTTAAGAGCTCCACCATCCAACTTCTTAAGGTTGGTAAACTTCACCTTGTCACCATTCATATGATTTGAACAACCATCGTCAATAACCCAATATTTGGTTTCTTGTTTTGCATGGAGGACAGTCCATACAACCATTGATTTTTCATTGTTTTGAACTATTTGCAAGGTATCAATTTTTCCACATTTTCTAACCTCATTCTTTTTATCACCAACACTCATGGCCAAGATAAGTGTTTAATCATTTGAATAATGATCCTCATCTTCTAAAGAATAATTGTCTTCTAAGGAAAATAAACTCATTTTGAATTTACTATTTCTATTACTTGTCCTAGCTTCTTTTAGAGGACATTTAGAAGCAAAGTGACCTACCTTTCCATAATTAAAACATTTTAAGGGTAACTTACCTTTATATTTTCCAAAACCTTTCTTTAGTGTTCTTATCAAATTTGCTACACTATCATCAGGACATTCATCTTCATCAACAGATTCATCCTTTATCTTTTTACTGGCTTTGAAGGTAGCTTCTTTCTTTGGAACATCATTGTCAAGTTCTCTCATTTCAAAAGTAGTAAGGGTCCCAAAAATTTGGTCTAAAGAGTATTTATCTAAGTCTGTAGTATCCTCAATAGAAGATACCTTATAAATGTAAGATTTGGGAAGAGATCTCAGAACTGTCTTCATAATTTCATGCTCTTTTATTTCACCACCAAGATCTTTGATGCCATTGACCACTTCATTCACTCAGAGCATAAATATAGCAATGTTTCATCCTCTGTCATCTTTAGGGTTTCAAATCTACTTTTGAGAATTTGCATCTTAGCTTTCTTTACTTTCTTATTTCCTTCATAAATGGTTTCAAGATTCTCCCAAACCTCTTGAGTAGAACTACAACTCATCACCTTTGAAAGTTCTAAATTAGATAATCCACTTATGAGAGCAAACTTTGATTTGGCATTGTTCTCATACTCCTTGACTTCATCTACATTTGTAGGAAGAGTAGTAGGAATAGTGTAACCTTTATTGATAGAATCTCAAACTCCACACCCTATAGAATTGATGTAGGCTTCCATCCTTATCTTCCAAAAAGCATAATTTGTTCCATCAAACCTAGGTATCTTACTCGATCCTCCTTGTGCCATCCTAGACCTTCTTCAAGTAGTTAAGCTTCCGTTAGATGAACTTGGCTCTGATACCAGTTGTTAGACACAAAAGTATACTGAGAGGGGGGTGAATCAGTATACAGCCAAATTTCACTTTCAATAAATTTAATTTTTTAGAAGAAAATTAAAGCTTAAGTATTACAACATTAAGAGGAGCATGAAAGATTAACACAATGTACATAAACACATAACACCATATATGTGTGGAAAACCCTAGAAGGGAAAAGCCAGGGTGATGATTAACTCACAATATACAAAGCTCAAATATTAACATTGTTTTAGGGGCTATAACCCAAGGAAGCTGATACTCCCTAAGTAACTTTGGTTTAGGGTCACACCCAAGGAAGCTTCTACTCCCAGATGAATTTATTTTAGGGTCACTCCCAAGGAAGCATCTACTCCCTAAAATGAGAATACAATTACAAAAGATTACAGTATAACAGTCTTTTCTTAGTGTTTGAAAACTATCATGAAGCTCACACCTTTGATGATTGCACTTCTGCCTCCTCACATTTTCTTATAAAGATATGATTAATTAGGCACACTCTATACTTGATCACTTTCACAAATATGTCTTCAAGGTGAATCTAGATAGTATCAATAACATCTTCTCTTTCTCTCGTAGTCGCACATCAATAATGCATTTATTCTGGTTTTATCTGCTTGCAAACCTTTTCAATAATCTTGTAATCATGCCTTATCTCACTCACTTTTATTCTTTATTTATACATGACATTACATTGATTACATTGCTTGTCAGCCAAATACAACATGAACAATACATTTACAAGTCAGCTAGACAACACACACTATGAAATGTGTAAAAGATAGGCCTTAATTGAAACAACATGTTACACCAAAAGAAGATCTAGGCCTTGCAGACCCCAACACTTGCTTAACTAGGTCCAAAATTGTTGGCCCACGATTGTTGTTAAACCAAAAGGTCGACCTATCAATTTCTTATACAAGCACTAGAGTTAATGAATCCACAAGAGGCAGTTAGTCCATGTCACAAATCCCATAGGGAGCACTGACCATTTGCCAACAAACTCCCCCCAGCATTACCTAGGGTGACTCAAACCCATGACCTTTCACTCCGATACTAATTGTTTACCCATGATTGTCGTTAAACCAAAAGGTCAACCTATCAATTTCCAATACAATTGCCTGAGTTAATGAATCCACGAGAGGTGGTTAGTCCATCTCACGAATCCCATAGGGAGAATTAACCATTTTCTAACACAAAACATCCTTTACTTCTTCAAGCATGAAGGAATGGCATCTGCATACTCCACTCATTTGAAAATAGGACAGCTTGAAGGGAATCACATGAAGACTTGAAGTATAATGACCATATCATCTTGTAAACCTTGTGTGGTACTGGAAACAAGAAAAATCTCCATGAAACTTTTCCAAATGAGTTCATGTGACTCATAAAACACCCCCTGGATAAACTCCTTTGCCACCGTACATCAAAGAATTACGTTGCACAACTTCAAACATTTACTCTATTACCCATAACACACTTTACCATGCTATCAATTGAAAAATTGAGTTGCGGACTACCAATAATCTTGAAACAAAAAAAAGGCATGCAATGCACATCCAAGAACATGTTCACAAAACCACAAGGTCAATCATCCTCTTCTGAACGAATGATGAGTATTCCAGTGGGTCTTCAATATTGCACCATTCTACTAGAGCACATTCTGGTGTTCTATCATATATAATTTTCACAACAGAGGGAAATATGCTTTGAGACTTTGGAAATAACTCCTTCATTACCTTCTTGACAAAATCTTCAAACCTCATAGCCAAATATACAACTACAGATAAATGCAGAGCATTATATCACCCTACTAGGAACACCTTCACAAAAATAATTCTATCTTTAGGATGTCACTAGAAAAACATCATTTAGGTGATCAAAACATCATGAAACTTGGAACATACATAAAATAGCACTGTATGAAGTTATGTTCCAAACTGCATGAGGTCACTAGCATAATGATGAAAATGTGGAGCAATCTTCTGGATAGTCTTCAATGAGCAAACATTCTAAAACAAAGACTATCACCTAATTTTAGAGGCCAAGCCTTCATTGCATTACCACATACAACTTAGGATCAGTAGGATAGATCATACAACATTCTTCAAGCTATCAAGTATCCTTCTTTAACATCTGATTCTCTTAGTGCTTCTAATTCCCATATTAATAAGGCTTCAAACTCAACTCTACTTTGATTAGGAATACAACTCTATGAACAATGTCAAATTCCCATGTAGCTTTATCTTCCTAAGGAATAAACAACCATGAACATTATCTTACTTTCATGATAGTGTTGACACCAGTGTATGCTATGTTGACATCAATGTATGGTATGTTGACATCAATGACAACATATATGGCCAACACTAGGACCATTAAATCCTTTCATCTTTAACCTAAGTAAGAATGTTTTGATCTCATACCAACTAGATAAAGACCTTATCTTTAGGCCACACTTTAGCTTTCCATATCATGTCCCAACGAAAATACAAAATTTAATTTAATTTAGCCTTGAGACACTAATTTTTCATAGCCATCCTTAATAGTGTAGCTTCCATTCTCTTTAAGATTCTAACCCAAATAATCATTTGAAGTACTCCAAATAAACCTAGAGTTTTGAAGTAAATTTAAAAAATAGAATAAGTTATCTTTTCCACTTCAAGGTTTTGAGGTAAAGATCTCTATAATCTAATAAATATCACATAATAAAAAACACTACCCAAGAGGAATTATTTAACCAAAAATCTTTCCGAAAGGAAATAGAAAAGTTATTAGTCTAATTTAATTAGATTTTTTTATAGAAACTTAAATGATTTGGGAAGTCATTTATGTAATTTAATTAGATTGCTTATGGATAAATAAAGGGTGTGGGAAGAATGTCCTCTTTTAAGTTAAATCAAAGCAAGTCCTATCAATAATTTGTAATGTTCATTCATTCTTTGTAATGCATTAATATTTTATAATTCAATTATATAAATATTCCACCAAAGTTCCTTGAAGTTAATATTAGAACTAACATATTTTCTAATTTTTGTTAACTATATATAGCTCCTATTCTATGTTTTTGAACTTTTAGTAAAATTACTATGGCAAGTTTTTTATCTTATATGTAGATGAATAACTATATTATGCCTATGATTATTTTATAGACACCTGATATTCCAATTTAAAATAATTATTAGGAAACATGGATTTGAGGGAACACATTACTATTAGTGACATTGATTAGATCAACAACTAACTCTTGAGGCATATCCTTCCTTAGAGAGGAAAGGGCTTGATGCCTTGTACATTTGACTTCATAAATAAATAAATTATATTTCTTTTGAATATCCTTAACTTTAACTCCAAAACGTAGAAATACATCACTTAACTTTTTAAACTTACTTTGAATTTATTTCTTTTAAGAGAAGTTTTAATCTTAATTTGGTATCTCTATTAAAAATAGAGTTATTATAATAAGAATATAGGTTTCACAATCCATAAAATTTATTTGAAGAGTTATTGGAAAAATAATGTATTTGATTTTTTCCATTAATATTTAAGATCACACTCAATAATCTATCATTTGAATTAGAAGCAACTAATAACATAAAATTGAATACATATTTTTTCCATTTTTTTAAAAATAGTGATTTACTTAGTTTAGAAATGTGTACTTTTAATTTCTATTTTAACTATTTAGGATAAGAAGCTAATCAAAGAAGGAACTAAATAGTGCCTATGTTGGAATAAGGTGTCATTAACCTTGTAAATTTCAATATTGCATTTTATTCCATTTGTTATTTGTTATTTGTAATTACCCATAAGGGAATGAGGTAGTCTCATTGACAGTTGTAATTTCAGAGTTATCGCGGCAGTCACGGAGTGACTTTTTATATTGGCAAATGTAAAAACTCATGGTAAATGAGGATAGGCGTGCTCCCTTGAGGAATATACTATTTTTGGCATGTATGATAATTGTCATAATGTTTGGTAAGTGAATCTATGATAGTTGCAAGTTGTCATAAGATTCTGAGATTCTATGACGCATATGACAGATATGTTAGTTGTATATTTGCTATATTTAACCCAAGCTTCCTATCTTGGAAAAATACTCTTTTTCTAGAATCTATGACAGTTATGACACGTCATAAGATGCTATAAGAGGCTAGATTTAGTCTTGGGAGCCCAACCTTTGCATGGGTATTTTTGGACAAGTGTAAGATGCTTGTAAGATGGTAATTAATGTTTACGGGTTGGAGAATCTTAGGAGAGAGAAGGTGAATGCCTAAGATGAGTTAGAAAATGTTTCTATTAGTATTTTCCATGTATTAGTTGCTGCAATACAGATTTTAGGTACTCGGGTGCTACCGGAATGCTGTCAGATTGACAACTGGTGGAGAGAGTTGAAGTGTTGTATTGTAAATCATTTTTCAGATTAATACAAACATTGGGCCTCTTTCCTGTGTGGAGTTTTTTACCTGAAAGGGTTTTTTCCACGTTAAACATTGTGTTATGTGTTCATATTTCTGATTTTGCTTCTATGAAACATAAATTTGTTTCTGTGTTACAATCTCCATTAATAACACACAGTTAAAGATTGCAGAAATGTATATTGAATTAGATTTCCAATGAAGTAGTGTTTCATTCATTTCTAACATTTGGTATCAGAGCCTAGCCAACTTTGACTCTTGTGTGGTAGTGTGGAAGCTATAGGTGCAGTGGGAGATTTGGTTGTGTTTGTTTTGAAGATCTTGTGTTGTTATTACGGCTGCATCCACCATTGTATCAACCTCTCGACTGGACATTGAGAAGTTTAACGGAATGGGGTATGAGTTGTGGAAGTTGAAAATGGAATATTTGTTGGAAGAAAGAAACCAATGGTTGGCTGTCCAAAAAGAGAAGAAACTTGACGATGTGTCTTAAGATGAATGGGATAGACTGGATAAGAAGGCATAGGGAACCATCCGGTTGTGTCTTTTAGACTCTGTCCTATAGAATGTCGTAAAGGAAGAGACTGCATACAAGTTGTGGAAATGGTTGGGTGAGATCTATCAAGCCAAGAGTTAGTAAATAAACTTTATTTAAAAAGAAAATTGTTTTCCATGGAAATGCAAGAGGGTGAGTCAGTTGTAGAGCATTTAAATTCTTTTAATTTGTTGGTTAGTCATCTTGATTCAGTAGATGTTGAAGTTAGTGAAGAAGATAAATGTATCTTACTTCTTTGTTCTTTACCTGAGTCTTGGGAGAATGTTATCCTTGCTATCACTACTAACCTTGCAAATCCAAAGTTGGATGCTCTTGTTTCAGTGCTACTGTCACAGGAATTGAGGAAGAAGAGTTTGGATAGTTTAGGGGATGCTCTCAGTGTCAGGGGAAGGTCTAAGGAAAGGCGACCTAAAGGAGATCAGAAAGGGGCTAAGGACAAGTCCAAGGGCCGGTCTAAAACTCCTAGTAAGAAGAACAGAGTTAAGTGTTGGAATTGTGGTAAAAGGGGGCATGTAAAGGAGTGTAGAAACCCCAAGAAATAGTGGGAGAGTGCTTCGGATAAGTCCTCGAATGTAGGTGAAGAAGTTTTACTTTTTGCATGTAATCTTGTTTCTGATTAAAACTGGTTGGTTGACTCAAGATGCTTGTTTCATATGACCCCACATAAGGAATTGTTCTCCATATATGAAGAATATGATGGAGGTAATATCTACCTTGGTGACAACTCTATATATCTGATTGTTGAGAAAGGAAAGGTATTGTTGTGATTTAGTGATGGGAGGAATAAAACCCTCCCTGGTGTTTTGCATGTTCCTAGATTAGCTACAAATCTAATTTTAGTTTCAAAGTTGAATGATTTGGGAATGCATGTGACATTTGACAAGCATGGCTACAGATTAGTGAGAGGGAAATTGGTGGTAGCAATGGAGAAGAGATTCGGAAGCCTATTCAAGCTTGAAGCCACTACAGTTTATAATGTCTCCTATGTATCTGAGGCTTCTAAAAACACTTGTATGTTGTGGCACCGTAGATTGCACCACACAAGAAATAATGTATTGAAAACTATTAAGAATAAAAATTTGTTGGATGGTTTCTCCTATTCTGATGAGCACTTTGATTTCTATGAGTATTGTGTTTTTGCTAAACAAAATAGAAAATTGTTTCCTTTGGGAAGCAATAGAGCAAAAGAGAAGTTAGAAATTATTCATATGGATGTGTTTGAACCTGTGGATAATGAATCTATTGGAAAATCTCATTGTTCTGTAACCTTCATTAATGATGTATGTAGATTTACATAGATTTATTTTATGAAGCATAAATCTGAAGTTTTCACTAAGTTTAAGGAATTCAAAGTCTTGGTAGAGAACCAATTAGGTTTAAAGATAAAAATATTAAGATCTGACAATGGAGGGGAATATTTCTATAAGGAATTTTATGAGTTTTGCAAGCATATAGGTATACTAAGACAAAAGACAACTCTGTATACACCACAATAGAATGGTGTTGCAAAAAAGATGAACCAAACAATTATAGAAAGGTCCAGAAGTATGCTTAGTGATGCACAGTTGGATAAATGCTTTTGGATAGAGGCTGTGTCTACTGCTTGCTATTTGATAAACAGATCTCCTTGTAAGGCTCTTGATTCGACACCTTATGAAGTGTGGACAGGTAAGAAACCTCCTGTTTCACATTTAAGGGTTTTTGGTTTTGAGTCTTTTGTTCATGTGCCTAAGGAAAAGTGATCTAAGTTAAATCCAAAGGCTAAAAAGTGTACATTCATCTGATATGGTGATAATGTGAAAGGTTATAAGCTTTGGAATCCACTAACTCGCAAGACTATATTTTCTAGAGATGTTATTTTCAAGGAACTTAGAGCTATTTCTGAACCTCAGCAGCCAAAAGAAAAAGATGAAAAGATAAAGAAGGTGCACTTTGATTTAGAGAAGCAAGATGCACCTCAAGAAGAACATAATTATGGATTGGGGGGTGAAGAAGAAGAAGATTCAAGTAGTTCTGATGAAGATGAGTCTGTTATTACAGAAGAAGTTGATGCAGATGATCATGTAGAAGAATGAGTAGAGTCTCTTACTCCACCCTTGAGGAGATCCACAAGACAATGGAATCCAGTTGACAGGTATAGCCCACCAGATTTTCATTGTGTGTATGCTTTATTGAGTACTAATGATGAACCTAGATCCTACAGGGATGCTATTTATGTAGATGATAGTGAGTCTTGGTAGCTAACCACGTAGGAGGAGATGATGGCTTTAGACTCTTGTAACACCTGGGATCTTGTTCATTTGCCCAAAGGAAGAAAGGCCATAGGATGTAAGTGGGTCTTCAAGAAGAAGTTTGGTATAGATGGGTCATTGGAGAAGTACAAGGATAGACTGGTAGCCAAGGGCTACTCCCAGAGAGAGGGAGTTGATTTTGGTCAGATATTCTCTCTTGTTGTTGAATTGACTTCTATTAGATTTCTCTTATCCATTGTTGCAGCTTATGATTGGGAGATTTAACAAATGGATGTTAAGATTGTATTCTTGCATGGAGATTTTGAAGAAGAAATTTATATGCAACAACCTACATGTTTTGAGGTAAAAGGAAAAGAACATTGGGTTTGTAGGTTAAAGAGGTCTCTCTATGGTCTAAAACAGTCCCCCAAAATGTGGTATCAAAAGTTTGATTCATTTGTTTTCAAATTGGGTTTTGTTAGAAGCGAGGAGGATCATTGTGTTTACATTCATTGTGTTGATGATTCTATACTAGTTATTGCTTTGTATGTTGATGACATGTTGTTTTTCAACAATACTAAGGGTATGGTCAGTGAGCTTAAAGCCCAACTTTTAGGTGCATTTGAGATGAAGGATCTTGGTGCTGCAAGGTATATTCTGGGAATGGAGATTAGGAGGGACAGAGTTAACAAAAAGCTTTGGTTGTCACAAAGTAAGTATGTGAATACTATTGTGCAGAGGTTTAGTTTGTAGGACTGTAACCCAGTTAGAGTTCCTTTATCCATTGGTACTAAGCTTTCATTAGATATGTCTCCAAAGACTGAGGATGATTTTGAGGATATGTCTAATGTGCCATATGCTAGTGTTGTAGGGAGTTTGATGTATACAATGGTTTGCACTAGGCCAGATATTGCCCAAGCAGTGGGAGTTTTGAGAAGATTTATGTCTGACCCTGGTAGACAGCATTGGAACTATGCGAAGAGGGTGTCTAAATATCTTACAGGTATTCCTGATCATTGTTTGGTTTATTCTAGTACTGATATTGCTGATAAATCTTTGGATGTATAGGGTTGTGTTGATGCAGATTGGGCAGGTGACTTGGATAGTCGAAGGTCCACTAGTGGCTATGTGCTTACTCTGTTTGGAGGTGCAGTGAGTTGGATGAGTAAGAGGCAGCCCATAGTAGCTTTTTCCACTATAGAAGTAGAGTATATGGCTGCTACTCATGTCTTTAAGGAGGTACTTTGGTTAAGGAGACTGTGTACAGGTATTGGTTTTGATTACAGGATCATTCAGATTGGTTGTGATAGCCAGAGTGCTATATCTTTGGCCAAAAATCCTATGTATCATGCTCGAACTAAGCATGTTGATATTCAATATCACTTTGTTTGAGAGTTGGTTGTAAATGGACAGATTGAGCTAAAAAAGATAGATAATCAGGAGAATGTTGCAGATTCATTGACCAAGCCTGTGAGCATAGAGAAGTTTGTATGGTGCAGAGAGGCCATGGGCCTTGCTTCTAGTGCCTGATTATTTTTCATTTATTTTCCTATGGATTGATTTTAAAAGTATAATGTCAAGTGGGATAATGTTGGAATAAGGTGCCATTAACCTTGTAAATTCCAATATTGTATTTTATTCCATTTATTATTTGTTATTTGTAATTACCCATAAGGGAATGAGGTACTCTCATTGACGGTTGTAATTTTGGAGTTACTAGTGGCAGTCACAGAGTGACTTTTACTATAGGTAAATGTAAAAACTCATGGTAAATGAGGATAGGCATACTCCCTTGAGGAATATACTATTTTGGGCATGTATGACAACTGTCATAATGTTTGGTGAGTGAATCTATGATAGCTGCAAGTTGTCATAAGATTTTGAGATTCTATGACACATATGATGGATATGTTAGTTGTACATTTGCTACATTTAACCCAAGCTTCCTATCTTGGAAAGATACTCTTTCTCTAGAATCTATGACAGTTATGACGCATAATAAGATGCTATAACAGGCTAGATTTAGTCATGGGAGCCCAACCTTTGCATGGCTATTTTTGGACAAGTGTAAGATGCTTGTAAGATGGTAATTAATGTTTACGGGTTGGAGAAACTCAGGAGAGAGAAGGTGGATGCCTAATATGAGCTAGAAAATGTTTCTATAAGTATTTTCCACGTAGTAGTTTCTGCAATACATATTTTAAGTACTCGGGTTCTGCCGGAATGCTGTCAGATTGAAGACTAGTGGAGAAAGATGAAGTGTTGTTGTATTGTAAATCATTTTCAGATTACTACAAACATTGGGTCTCTTTCCTGTGTGGAGTTTTTTACCTAAAAGGGTTTTCTCCACATTGAACATAGTGTTATGTGTTCATATTTCTGATTTTGCATTTCTGTGAAGCATAGTTTTGTTTCTGTGTTACAATCTCCATTAATAACACACAGTTAAAGATTGCAGAAATTTAATTTGAATCAAATTTCCATTGAAGTAGTGTTTCTTTCATTTCTAACACCCTATGTAAGTACTAACTTTGTAATATTATATTTTTATTAGAGAAAACCAAACCCCTTATAAGATGAACTCCTAGTTGAGCTTGAGGTCCTTATAGACCTTTTCTAGTTTAATATATTGAAGAGATTTTGGGTTATAAATTATGTTGTTTGTTTACTATATAGCCCCTACATTTAAGAAAAATGTATTTCATGATATTATCACATCCAAAGTTGGTGATGAAAATGACATATGATCTTTTTGGCGTGGAAAAACTTAGAGATCTAATATGAAAATAAACTACTATGGAGTATGATAAAAAAATTCATCATGTTACATATAATGTTGTACAATAGATCTTACTATCATCTCCATTTGATTTTAATTATATCCCCAATCTATACTTAGGTAATTAGTTCTTATAAGACAATTATCTCCATAGTGTATGTAATTTCATGAAAATTTATCATTTTTTGGTAGTATTTATCAAATAAGAAGAGATTATAGTTTGAAATATTGATCTCCTTAACAATTTTATCTAATTTTCTATTTTCTTACACTTAAAATCAAAATAATGTTCATAATGGAAATTTAAATAACTAAAATTTAGACTTCATGTTTAAATTGAAAATACATTTAAAAAAAGAATAATAATATTTATAATACATACAAATCAATAAATATAGTTCATATGCACATAAAAGAATAATACAATATGTAAGTGTCCAAAAATATATCCTCCAAACTAAATTATATGTAAATTAAAAAGTACAAATATTCTTATTCCTTTTTATTATGATGAGAAGGGAAAGGTGTGGGAGAAGAACCTCTTAGTTGTCCAAAATCTTATAAGCATATTGTACTTTCTTTCATAAACAATTCCCAACATTTTATGCATAAATCACAACCACATTGGTAACAACTATATTGTCTTTCTTGGTTCCATGTAGCTATTTTTGAAGAATCACATACCTCACAAAAATAACTTAGTATATGTCCTCTTTGTCTATTTTCCATTACTAGATGATGTTGTGAATGTTTGGATGGTTTATGATTATATCCTTGAAAAATATCCTCACAATTTGACTGCATTTTCCCAATTTCAAACTTTCCATCAATTCATTCTTCATTATTGCATCCACCTCATCTCTTTTCTCATCATTTGTTTTGCACGATCTTCACCATTTCATATCCACTCCTTGTTACCACTCCATCAGTATCTAGGACAACTAGCCATCATTTTTCAATATATGAAGCTTACCAATTATTTTGAGATCTTCTATTATTGAATTTAATTTATCATCCATTTCTTTAGATAGACAATTGTAATGATACTAAAAGATAACCGTATCCTCAAATGAGAGTTTAGGTCAATGCATTTCTTGTATCACTATTTCATAAACTTCTTTGAGTGTTATGATATTACATTATTCTACAAAAAGGTATCCTACATATATAATTTGAACATTACCATGGAGTTGTGCTAATTGCTCTAGGTTAACTTTCATTTTGAATTTTGAACTTGGAGGTTCAGCATATAGAAAAGTCAATTTATTTTTTATTGCTTCTTTGTTGACCTGCAACCATGTAAAGGGAGAAATATTGCAAATTAGTATTGATGATGAATGTTACAAAGCAGTAACTTATAGTTTGTTTGAAAAAACTCATTAGTTTTAAAAATTAGAAAACCTATTTCAAAGAAATTTTACTTCACTTTACACCTTAACACATTTAATTTACTGAAGAGAAATATCAAGCTTGATTCAACATGCATATTAAAAATAATTTCGTTACTCTGGTTTTGGGTAAATGGAAAGGCCTCTACACCCCATGACATCATTGTAGACAATATGTCTTGATTTGTGATTCTTTCTTGTTGATAAAAAATAATACAATTTGGTTTTTTGTTTTCCACTTTAACCACATTAGGATTAGGAAGAGTTGTCCAAGTCATTTTTTAATGGCCCTTGTGATGCAAGGACTTCCGGAGGTCATAACTTTTGACTCGGATGTGGGTTTTCTACGAAATTTTACAGGTGGATGCGTTATGAGGTGGCCAGTGGTTTCCCAACCGCCCTAGTGGGTTGGACCTCATCTTGGCACTTTTTCGGGGCTTCAAACTTTCATCTTGGCCCTCAAAATGGCAAATTAGTGTTTTTTTCTAGTTTTTTAAAAGTTGCTTTTTTTAATAACTCGAAACTCATGTTTCAAATTTAGGATGTTAGTTGGTTTTTCGTCCTACCTTAGCTTTATGAGATTTTTGGGAAAAAATTGGATTCTCAAGATATGATTGTAAAATTACCTAAAATGGCAAAATCTGACAATTGTCAAAATCTGCCAAAAAAGGTAATTTTTTGTTTTTTTTGTTTTCTTAGATATAAGAGAGTTTTCTCTCATTGTAGCAGCCGAGTTGAGGAATAAAAATTTTGTTATGTTTCAGCTTCCAAATTTTTGTCTCTCGTGTTTAATGGCACAATTCTGTTGAGTGTATGTTGTGTGCTACATCATTTGGTATCAGAGCAGGAAGATGGCTGGGAGAGGAAGAGGAAGAGGCGGTCTTGCCCAGATGCATAGAGAAATGCAAAATCTGCAAAGGCAAATAGCAGAACTTACAACACGGATGGAAACCCAAAGACTGGGTAGAGGAGGAGACGAATCTGATGAAGAGATAGGTTAAGGAGGTGCAAATCAAGATACAGAACATGAAGAAGAAGAATTAGAAGGCATGAGTTTTGAAGAGAGGATGCTCAGGGCCTTAGAAGGGAAAAATGAAGGGATCAAGGTAGATGTTTCAGATTATGCAGGTAGTCTTAAACTAGAGGAGTTGATAGACTGGTTGAATGGCATGAGAAAATTTTTTGAATGGAAATCCATGACAGAGGAGAAGAAGGTAAAATTTGCATGCACCAAATTAAAGGGTCATGCAATGATTTGGAGGGATCATCTTCAAAAGGAACGAACAAGGAAAGGTAAGGATAAGATCAGGACATGGAATAAAATGGAGAAGAAGTTGAGAGAAAAATTTTTGCCCATAGATTATGCGCAAACCCTTTTTCGTAGGTTTCAAAATTTAAAGCAGAACCTCTCTTCTGTGCAAGATTATACAAATGAGTTTTATACACTGTCTATACGTATAGAGCATCAAGAAACTGATGCACAAATGGCTGTTAGATATGTGAATGGCCTGAAATTTTCTATTCAAGATGAATTGAGCATGCATCGACTCAACAATATGGAAGAGGCTTACCAATTGGCTCTAAAGGCTGAAGAAAAACAAAATAGACAGTATCATCAGAGGAATAGAGGAGGAAGAAGGGGTACATCAACCCCATTTCGAGGAGGTTCAAATTATGGTAGGGGAGAGTCATCCCATGGTGTGGAAAAACAAGTAGACACTCGGCAAGATCCTCCGAATCAAGAACGAGGAAGGGGATTTCAAAGAGGTAGAGGTTATGGTAGTGGTAGAGGATGGGAAAACCAGAGAAGGCCTTTCACTTGTTTCAAATGTGGGGAAGAAGGTCATAGGGCATTTGAATGCTCCAATTATAACATGCAAGAAAGAAATCAAGGAGGACAACCTAGGGTGAACATGATTCAAATGCAGCATGAAGTGGAAGGGACAGAACTGGAGGTTCCCCCAAATGTGGGAGAAAGTCTCATGATGAGAAGAGCAATGGTGATTCCAGAGAAGGAGAAAACACAAGCCAAAAGCTCTGATGGTTCATGGCTTCGAACCAATATCTTCAGAACCAGATGCACTTCGGGTGGCAAGGTATGTCAAGTCATTGTTGATGGAGGTAGTTGTGAAAATATGGTTTCTAAAGAAATGGTAGACAAATTGAATTTACACTGTGAAAAACATCCTCATCCGTATCGTATTGCATGGTTTAAAAAGGGAAATGAAGTCACTGTTGATAAAAGATGCCTAATTAAGTTTAGCATAGGGAAGATCTATCAGGATGAGATATGGTGTGATGTTGTCCCAATGGATGCCTGCCATGTGTTATTGGGAAGGCCATGGCAGTATGATAGAAAAGTTATGCATGATGGAGAGAAAAACACATACACCTTTTGGAAAGATGGCGCTAAGGTGATTTTATTGCCTCTCAAGGATGAAGGAAAAGGTGAGACCATGTTGTCTGAAAGAGATCTTGTTAAAGAAATGAAGGTGACAGGGTGTTGCTATGCATTAGTAGTGAAAAAAGGTGAAGAGGAAGACATTTCAGTTCCCCCAGAAGTAGCCGAGCTGTTGAAAGAATTTGTTGATGTTTTACCTAATGAATTGCCTGATGGTCTACCGCCAAAGAGAGATATTCAGCATCATATTGATTTGATTCCAGGAGCAACTCTACCCAACCAAGCAGCTTATAGGATGAATCCAACACAACATGCAGAGATGAATAAGCAAGTAACATAACTCCTAAGTAAAGGTGTGGTGAGAGAGAGCATGAGCCCATGTGCTGTACCTGCATTGTTAACCCCAAAAAAAGATGGAACATGGAGGATGTGCACTGATAGCAGAGAAATTAATAAGATTACCATCAAGTATCAGCTTCCTATACCTCGTATGGAGGACATGATGGATGTCCTTGCAGGGGCTAAATATTTTAGCAAGATCGACCTACGAAGTGGCTACCACCAAATCTGGATTCGAGAAGGGGATGAGTGGAAAACAGCCTTTAAGACTGGAGATGGATTATATGAGTGGATGGTTATGCCATTCAGGTTATCAAATGCACCTAGCACATTTATGAGATTGATGAACACTATACTACGCCCTTACATTGGTAAGTTTGTGGTAGTTTATTTTGATGATATTTTGGTATTTAGTAACAGCAGAGAAGAGCATCTACAACACTTGAGGATCATCTTTGGTATGCCAATTTGAAAAAGTGTAGGTTCATGCAGGACAGTTTGGTTTTTTTAGGATTTGTCATTTCTAAAGATGGTGTCAGAATGGATCCAGAAAAGGTCAGGGCAATCCTAGAATGGCCTAGTCCAAGCAGCATCACAGCAGTAAAAAGTTTTCATGGCTTGGCCACTTTCTATCGAAAGTTCATTCGCAATTTCAGTAGTATTGTAGCTCCTATAACAGATTGCACCAAAGGGAGGGAGTTTGTATGGACCAAGGATGTTGAGGAGAGCTTTAAGTACTTGAAGAAAAAGGTAACAGAAGCACCTATACTTGCATTGCCAAATTTTGATAAAATATTTGAAGTAGAATGTGATGCCTCCCATGTAGGAATAGGTGCTGTACTTAGCCAAGCTAGCAAACCTATAGCTTTCTTTAGTGAAAAGCTGAATGCAGTGAGAAAGAATTATTCTACTTATGATTTGGAATTTTATGCAATTGTCCAAGCATTGAGGCATTGGAGACATTATCTAGTTCCCCAGGAGTTTGTATTGTTTACAGATCATATTGCACTAAGGTACTTGAACACACAGAAAAAGTTGAATAGTAGGCATGCCAATTGGGTCTCTTTCTTGCAGGGTTACAACTTTGTGTTGAAGCATAAGTCTGGAAAACAAAATCAGGTTGTAGATGCGTTAAGTAGGCGTGTTGCACTTTTGACCACAATGGAAGCTGAGGTGATTGGTTTTGATGCCATCAAAAATTTGTATGAGTCTGATGATGATTTTTGGGAGATTGTGGACCAATTGAAGGCACCAATATCTAGTAACTTGGATCACTTTAGGGGTGAATATTTTATGCAAGATGGGTATCTATTTAAAGGAAAAAAACTATGCATACCGGCTGGCTCTATGAGGGACAACATTATCAGAGAATTACATAGTAGTGGGTTGGCTGGACATTTTGGCAAGGACAAGACAATAGCCTTGATAGAAGATAAATATTACTGGCCAAAGATGAAAAGGGATATAACTAAGTATGTAACAAGGTGTAGAATCTGCCAAGTGGCTAAGGGACATTCACAGAATACAGGATTGTATATGCCCTTACCAGTACTAGTTGTACCATGGACAGATTTGAGCATGGACTTTGTGTTGGGACTTCCACATACTCAATGAGGTAACGATTCCATTTTTGTAGTTGTTGATAGGTTCTCCAAGATGGTTCATTTTATTGCCTGTAAGAAGACTAATGATGCAACGAGGGTAGCAGAGTTATTTTTCTCAGAAGTTGTTAGACTACATGGTGTTCCAAAGACTATTACCTCTGATAGGGATACCAAATTCCTCAGTCATTTCTGGAGGACTTTATGGAAGAAGATGGGGACCAAGTTACAGTTTAGTAGTGCCTATCATCCTCAAACAGATGGGCAAACAGAGGTAGTTAATCGGAGTCTGGGAAATTTGCTGAGGTGTATTGTTGGAGGAAAGCCAAAACAATGGGATTTGGCACTACCCCAGGCTGAATTTGCCTATAATAGTTCTATTAACCGATCCACAAGAAAGTCCCCTTTCCAGATTGTGTATGGCAGGAATCCTCAGGGTGTTCTAGATTTGGTACAGCTACCAATGAAAGATCGGGTCAGTGATGATGGGGAAGCATTTGCAAAACACCTTCAACAGTTGCAGCAAGAAGTGAGACAGAAGTTGCAGGACAGTAATGAGAGGTATAAGAATTCAGTGGATCCTAGTCGGCGACATCAGACATTCAGTGAAGGTGACTTAGTGATGGTATATTTGAGAAAAGAGTGGTTTCCTACTGGAACATATCATAAGTTGAAGTACAAGAAAATTGGTTCTTGCAGAATTACAAAGAAGATCAATGATAATGCATATGAGGTCAGTTTACCAGATGATCTCGCTATTTCTCCCGTGTTTAATATTTCTAATTTATATGCATTCCATGGTGAGGATGATGCTGAAGATAGTCAACTAGAGGTGTCATGGCACAACCACATTCCCCATAAGAAGAAGGAATAGATTGCACAGATTCTTGATAAGAACACTATCTCCACTCGGCACAGGCGTTACAACAAGTATTTAGTACAGTGGGAAGGATTGCCACCAACAGATAGCACATGGATTACAGAGTGGGAAATGCAAAGGTTAGATCCCATCCAATGGCAGCAGTTTGAAGACACTCACTTGTAGGAGCTGCGTTCTTTTCAACCATAGGAGAATGATGCAAGGACTTCCGGAGGTCATAACTTTTGACTCGGATGTGGGTTTTCTATGAAATTTTACAGGTGGATGCGTTATGAGGTGGCCAGTGGTTTCCCAACCGCCCTAGCAGGTTGGACCTCGTCTTGGCACTTTTTCGGGGCTTCAAACTTTCATCTTGGCCCTCAAAATGGCAAATTAGTGTTTTTTTCTAGTTTTTTAAAAGTTGCTTTTTTTAATAACTCGAAACTCATGTTTAGAAATTAAGATGTTAGTTGGTTTTTCGTCCTACCTTAGCTTTATGAGCTTTTTGGGAAAAAACTGGATTCTCAAGATATGATTGTAAAATTACCTAAAATGGCAAAATCTGACAATTGTCGAAATCTGCCAAAAAAGGTAATTTTTTATTTTTTTTGTTTTCTTAGATATAAGAGAGTTTTCTCTCATTGTAGCAGCAAAGTTGAGGAATAAAAATTTTGTTATGTTTCAGCTTCCAAATTTTTGTCTCTCGTGTTTAATGGCACAATTCTGTTGAGTGTATGTTGTGTGCTACATCACCTTGTGTAGGTACCAAGCCCATAAAATGCATTTTTAAGTAGAGGAATCCGTATCACTTCAAAAATGTGACCTTTAGACTTGAGTTCTTTATAGATCTATTATAATTTTGTATATTCATGCGTATTTAAATCACATATGAAGATGCCCACCACATTGCTCTTTAGTTGATCCAAATGTACCTGAAACATGCATGTTATAGCAAATTACATCAATTGACAATGATTGGCATTCATTTTGAAGGTAAATAATATTTTGGTTTTAGTCAAATGATACATTATGTGATGCAGGAGCATCTAGCACATTTGTAGGTGGGGACAAAGAATCTTCAATTTTTAGCCGCGATTCTTCCATAGGACTACTCCCTCTCCAAAATAAGAACATACATAATTTCATTATCTATTCAAAGGCAGTGAAGATTTGTAATAGATGCTTCATTATTTCATTGATGGTACCATGTTTGGAGAGTTTTAATGTAGAAAAGACAAAAGGAAATAGCAGAATTGAATATTGTTTTAATGCCTTGCTGAGGGGCATAGGAAATGGGAGGCACCAAATTTGGAATATACAATTAATTCTTTCTATTCTATAGCCTCTATGAGGCATTGGGTAGGAGATTCCCACTTTGGGTATTAACTTTATTAAATCTTTTGAATGCAAGAGAAGTTTCAACACATATCTTGGCAGATTTTTAATTGGTAACAACATGAATTTGAAGTGGAGGAAAAATCCCTATTATGTGCGTAGACTTTGGACACCACATTTCATGGCAATTAATTTATTTGTAATTGCAAATTTTAATAGAATAACTACAGAAATAAATGGGGGAGAACAACAAAAGGAATAGAAAGAGCAGAGGGGAGAGTATAGGGTTTTTATATAGAGAAAATTTTCCCATGAGAGGGGCATAGTTAGGGAGATTAGCTATGAAGGTATGCTAAGAGGAGAGCTAGAATATGAGGAAAGAAAGATATTTTTTCATGTGAGAGGCTATGAGAGGCAATTTTATGTGTAATACTGTTGCAGATTATTGTGATCTGATAATGTAATTTTTGTTACAAATGCTTGTAGTCATTTTATTATGTTGAAATTTAAATGAAAATAAATGGGTTTGGATATTAAGCTTTTGTTTAAGTTTTTCATGGCAATTTTGTGTGTAAGTGGAAAGTCTCGCATTGTCCCTATTGCATCAGTGGTATTAGAGCGGGTTGTTCTTGAGTTTACAGGTAGATCACTGAATGTGAGGCATCTTGTAGAAAGACCTGTGAGTTATGGGTTATGAGAAAGTGCCTCTGAGAGTGGCCCCATGAGGTAGGGGTAGAGGTAGAGGTAGATATTAGAGTAGTAGCTCCTAAGTGTGTCCATAGAACTGCTAATTTGAGGCAGTCTACACGAGGATCTGAGGGTTGAGTTGTGAAGAGAAAGTCCCTAAGCATGTAAATAGAACCACCGATGTGAGATAGTTTGCACCTAGACTTGTAGGATTGGATTGAAAAGAAAATGAAGGGAATAAATCTGAGACCAAGAGTCTAGATTGTCCAGTTGGAAGAAAGAATCAATTTCTGTAGATTTCAAGAGCAAATGATAGAGATAATAAAAGTGGCATGTACAGTTGATGAGATAATGAAAGAGATCTTTGGAATTTCAATTAAAAGATTAAATAATGTTGGAAAGGAGGAGAAGAAGATTAGAGGAAAGAATAATATTGCAGATATGAGAGAGATTGTTCAGAATGGAAGGATCTCACAAATAAAGTGGTAATGCTTACCAGACTAGTTAGAAATAAAACTAGAAGTTCATAGTTCAATTTAGAAGAGCCTGAAGAGGAAAGTGAGAGTTATCTTGAAGAGATAACAACTTTGAGTGTTGTTGATTTTAGTAGTGCAATGGAGGATGAAAGAGACACCATATTTGGTTACAAATTTGAATATGAAGATGTGATTGAAGACATGCCTGAAGAAGGTGATGGTAAAGAAGACATGGAAGTTTCTGTGACAAGCCAAGAAGATTCTCAAGATGTAGAAGATGAGATGATGGGCTTTGAGGGTTCTATATTTGATGAAGAATTTGGGGAAGATGAAGAAAATCTCCTACTCAAAGAGGAGATGAGAAAGATTGATATTTTATTTCAAGGGCAAGTGTTAGATACATGTGATAAGAGAATGGGGGAGATGCAGATGGGAGCAGATAAGCCCCATGAATATGTTAACATTGTTTAGTTTGTAGATGATTCTTTGTGTGCAGGTAAGGAAGATAAATATGAAGAGGTTATTCATGAGGAAGTGGAAGAAGTTGCAGCAGTACGCTTGGGTGAAAGCATGGAAGAAGAGAAAAGTGAAGAAAATAAATTTGTTGTAGTATTGGCTAAAGATGGAAGGGTTCTAGAAATGAGAATTGAGGAGATTGTACAGAGTACATGAGAAGTTGTGAGTAATGTTGCAGCAGTTGAGGATGTTGCAATCGAAACAAAGTATGTAGTGAAGTATGAGGATCAAGTGTTGGATGAGGAACTTGATGAAGAACAAAAGTTTCTTGATGAAGAGATCATGGAGGTAGAGAAGTTGTTCATAGAAACAACAAAGGTAGTAGCATTCAATAGTAAGTAAGACTATGTTGTGATAGAAGAAGTCATCGAGGTAAAATATGTTTTTATGAGTTTTGTAATGTTGAATTTGGAAATAATTTGCATTTTGAAATGAGTAAAGTGTTAGAGAAGAAAAAGGATTGTGTAGATATGGAGTGGGATACATAGGTATATTTGTAGGTAGAGGTTGTAGAGGAAGCTACAGGAGAGATCTGGTGGAGGTGGTCGGTCAGTGGTGGGTTGCATCCCACGAAAGAGGAGAGCAAAATAGTGAGTAGTTGGAAGAAGAGAAGAGAGAGCCTTTAGCAGAGGAGGATGGCATACGGTGGATGCATATCCATGAGTGAAGACAAGAGTAGAGAATGGAGTTATGATGGAAAGAGGGTAGCTGTTCCAGCACAGTGCTGGAAAAAGAGAAGGAAGAGTTGATCTAATTCACTTATTCCAGTGATGGAGTTCATTGCAGCTTGGTTGTAACTTGAAAGGGTAGTTTGACTACTCAACTCCACTTTCATGATCCTATGCTCACAACTTCTTACCTAACATGTCTGATGAAGGACCATCTAGCAGATTTCCAAGTGGGGATAGAGAATCTTTAATTTTTAGCCATGATTCTTCCATAGGACTGCTCCCTCTCTATAATAAGAACATTCATAATTCCGTTAGCTATTCAAAGGCAGTCAAGATTTGTAATAGACACTTCATTATTTCATTGATGGTGTCATGTTTGGAGAGTTTTAATGAAGAAAAGACAGAAGGAAATAGAAGAAATAAATATTGTTTTAATTCCTTCCTAAGTGGAGTAGGAAATGAGAAGCACTAAATTTGGAATATTGTCACGTCCCTCTCAGTAATATTTTTTGCATTGATAGTTTGGAGGTTGATTGTGTGACTTAGGCATTGGTATAATTTTCCCTCCACAAACATAAACTATGTTCCTACCTCAAGATTGAATAAGAAACTGAAATTCCCATGACCGATCATTTTCAAATACAAGGAAATTGCATGATAATGTGAAAAGGCTGACTCCAAATTTACATATATATCAATGCAGATTAGTTAATAATGATTATTCAAGGTATCAATTGAAAAGCATCCCATAAACAAAGAATACAATCAATAACAAACATCGCTTGATGAAGTTGTCGACATTTATTAGCGATTATGTTTAAGAGGGTTATGATCTTGAGACAATGCTGATATTAGAACAAAAGCAACGATTATATTCCCAAATTAACCTAAACAAATAGTGATCGATAGATAATAAAGGTGGTGCTATTATGTTAAGAATATGTTAAACATAAATAAAGGTGGCACCTCTTAAGGACAGCGATCTCTGTTGGTGCCTACATGAGCAGTCAGTTTTCAAGCATATAAGCATGTAGGCACCTTCCCTAAAAATCCAAAAGTTCTAAGTCTTTGGGCCTCCTCAGCATGTTTCAACATCAGCATCATATTTTCTTTGGAGGAGGTCATCATCATCATGTTTCTAGTTATCACCCTGATGTTGCTTGCGAGGGTCATCATCATATTTTCTGTCTGCATGATCTTTCGCCGGGATGATATTTTAACATCAGGTGATCTTAGTTAAGATCATCCTGATGATGTTGCTGTAAAGTTCTAAGTATGACCCAATCTTCTATGGGGTCATCATATTTGGACATCAGGTGATCTTTGTTAAGATCATCCTGATGTTACTTTATCACTTCATATTTGCTTTATCACCCTGATGCTGCTAATGTCATATTCTTGTCAAGGTGATATTCACTTGTTTATCAGCTTCATCATATTCCAAAGGAGGGGGTGATATTTTCAAGTATCAGTCATATTCATACATCACCCCGATGTTACAATGGAGCTATAGTGTACCCTGATATTTTTGTGGGGGGTGATATTCTGAAATATTAGGTGATCTTACGAATATCACCCCGGCGCCAATATGATGGTGACATCATCAGGATCCAGGGGGATCATATTTCTAACACTAGTCATCTTGCAGAGATCCCCCAATATATGAATGTGATGGTGATGTCATTCAGATATGTGGAGGTGTACGTTATGCAAATAGGATGATGACATCATTAGGATTTTTGTTGGCATGCAGGATGTTAATCGACCAGACGTTTAGTATCAGCAAGGCAGGAGGATCTTTCTCTGACGCATCAGGTTGTGCTGATGAAGGTAGATATCAGGGTGACTTTCCTTATTAGGGTGATCTTTCCGATAAGGGTGGTATTTCGCATCAGGCTGATGCGAGATATCAGGGTGATGTTTGGGGGCGATTATCATGCAGGGTGATGATGACGTCAGGGTGATATTTTATATCTGGATATCATGCTAGAGGATGATGATGACGAGGCTTATGCTAGTGTTGTCAGGAGCAAAAGCACCGACATCATATATGCTCACAACCTAGTATATAAAGTATTTGAGAGGTTGTCGCAAGGTGCATGTGGGATAATTTGTTCCTACATGATTTGAAATATCAGGATGAGGTATTTTCATGGGAAAGATTTGCGATGTATAGTATGATGTTTTTCCCAAGGCCACAAGTTGGTGCACCATTAATGGTGGTTGTTGTAGAGGTATGGGTGATGGCGTGAATGGTCAAACTGCCTGATTGAAGATGTGAATCCCTAGGCAACGTTGCAAGGCTCGAGATCTCTTTCTGTCCCCTTTTTCCACCTGCTGCATTGAATGTTTGAGCACCATTTCCTCAGAATGAACTGTATCTGGCAGACTTTTGACTTTTGCTATGTAATTAATGCTGAGTACCTGCCTTGCTGTATATAGCAGGTTGTGTTGCTCATTTGGAGGTTGTTGAAAACTAGACATATCTAGCTCTGTAATAATACACAACTGGTTTTGGTTGCTCTGTGTAGGAGGTCTTGTGAGTTTATGTATCTCTTGTTGTATGTCTCATGCATGAATCTACTGATTTCATGATTGATTTTATATAAGTAATGTTGTATTTGCATGTGTTTTGTTATTCTGTCTCCAGTATTGCATGTGTCCTTCTTCTAAATCTAGATATCTAAGGGGTGTCTGGTATTCTAGAATATAGAATTCCTGTATTGAATGCTTGATCTTTCAACATCTGCTCAAAGGGTAGATTAAAGTGTTTTCAGATTAAGTGTTGGGAAGGATATACTGCAATAGGGATGCCATAAGTAGAGATAACTTAACACTCTGTATTGGGAGGTATCTGTAAGGAAGATATCACACAAATCCCCTTGAAATCTAGTTTTAGTGTGTTCATGCTGATCATTCACAGGTGTATGTCTACTAACTCCAAGCCCTGGATAGGCACCAGTCTAGCTCTGTGTTGAGGTTATACACCAAGTCTAAGTTTGCATCCAAACATAAATCAAATTCAAACTTCCAAAACAACCATTAGGACTGTAGATGTAGTTTTAGGACCCAAATCCTCTGTCCACAACTGAACATAGGCCCAAAGCTAGCCCCTTTGCTCTTATTTCATAGTTTTGGTATGCTTAATAGAGGATTTATCTGCTTTGTATCAACATCCCAAGCCAACGCACAAGCATATTCTCATGGGTGTTGAATAGGGAATACCCCCCTAGGTTTTGCGGAGCCTGAAGAAGAAGAGGAGATAAAAATAGAGACTATCTCCTACACCATTGGCCCCTGGCCTAGACATCCTGTTGATCACTGATGGCTACCTTGTAGGGAAATCTGGGAATGAGCATCCAGTCATGGAAAAAACCAACAATCTCCTTGAAGAGAGTTATCAGTTGAGGGAAGGTATTCGATCAAATATATAAGATGATCATGGGGCAAAAATAAAGGCATCTCATCATCATCAAACATCTCAAACACAACAAAATACAAATCAAGCAAAGCCTTCAACAACAAGAAGCAAGCAATTAGAATATAAAAGAACTATTGTACTGTGGAATATAAAAGCTAGATCATCTCATCATAAATTGCAAAATCAGATCTGCAAACATATATATATATATATATATATATATATATATATATATATATATCTGTGTGTGTGTATTTTGTATCTATGTTTTCTATGTTCTAATTGCATATTTAGAGCACAAGAATGATGCAATTTGAAGATAATCTAAATGGTAATTCTAAAACCCTAACTCTAGTTTTTGGTATTTGAACTTTTCTAGGGCATATTAGGTAGGGGACATTACAATTGGTATCAAAGCATCTTTCCTACCATCATGTGAATTATAGTTGACTTACATGCATTTGAGTGTATACTCTATGACTTTGTAGTTGTATTCAAGTGTATGCTCTATGAGTTGTATTCAAGTGTATACTTCATGACTATGTATTAAAGTGTATACTCTATGTACTTGTATTCAAGTCTATACTCTATGACTTTGTATTCAAGTGTATACTTCATGACTATGTATTCGAGTATGACTTTGTATACTCTATAATTTTGTATTCAAGTGTATACCTCATGATTTATGTGTATTCGAGTGTATTCAAGTGTATACCTTATGAATTATGTGTATTCATGTGTATTTAAGGCTATACATTCTAACTTATGTGTATTCAAATGTATGATTTGCAACATACGTTCATGTGAATACTTTTTGACTTACATATATTCATATTTTGTGACTTATGTGTATTCATACTTGTTATTGGAGTGTACTCATACTTATATTTGTAAGTTACTTGTATTCATGTGTATACCTTGAGACTTGCATGCATGCTTTACGAATTATGTGGGTATACTTTGTGATTGGCATGTTTCATGACATGCTTCATGACTTATGTGACTCATGTGCATACTTCTTTTATATACATGTGTGCTTCACACTTCATGTCTTATGTATATTCATAAGAATACTTCAAATACTTCATGCCTCGTGTACTATGTGTATTTATGCGTATACTTCATGTATTACATGTATACTTGGTATCTTCATGTATCATGTGTATGTACATGTATACTCCATGGTTCATGTATTACATGCGTATAATTTGTATATAATGTGTATGCTCCATGTATTACGTGTGTATACTTTGTTTATTATTTTTACAGTTCATATTGAATGCTTCATGCTTCATATATTATGTGCGTATGCTTTGTGTCCTACATGTATACTTCATGTATCACATGTGTTTAAATGCATGCTTCATGTTCTACATGTATTTATGTGTATAGTCTGTGTATTATGTCTTACGTGTATACTTCATGTATCATGTATACTACATAATTACGCATATCTAGGTTTTTGTTACTCTATGTGTTCTTAAGATTACCTTAATAAAATTCCAAATCTATCAAAGCTTTACCTGTCAAATGCTCATTGGGTTGAGAAGCACTAACAAATTAACTTATTATTATTAGTCTCCCAATGCAACAATGAAGAGTTGTAACTATTGAAGTGAAAGATGTGACTCCCTCAAACTTGAGATATAAAAGGGAGAGCATTTAATTTGAGAGAGGCATCCATACAATCATTTGAAGAATTCAATTGAGAATAGAAACTTAAGGAATTTTGCAAGAGAATTAAATTAGGTCTCAAGAATAGTGATGATGTGAGAGAGGATGTAACTCCAAATGTGAAAAGTTGCGACCCTACAAATTTGAAAGACTATGACTACCTCAAAAATAAGATATAAAAAGGGAATCATCTCCTTGTGAAGAAACCATCAATCAACTTGAAAGTGAAGCATTATTCTCAAAGGTATCCATGAAGGATGATGACTCATTATTGTGAAGGGTGGTGACTCCTTCAAGAAATGGATATAAAGAAATAAATTTATCCAATGGATTTGCCCCACCACCAACATGCCAAAGAGAGGTAAGTAAACTCAAAATCAAGACTGAAACAAGTATTAAAACCTAGCTAAGTACAAAATACGATTATACATGATTTGTCACTATATGAGGTTTTTTTTATTAAATAGTCAAGATCAATAAATTGTGTTAAGGTACAAATTTCACACAAATAATTAGGATTCAGTAAAAGTATTCTTAACATCATAAGGTATCTGCTTTTACCATAGGGTATACTTGGACCTACTATACATAACATAGCTATTCCATGTATGGTTTCTATTGCAACCAAGAAAAGAGAATTAATTCACCAAGGATTATTACCGTGTACTATGGAAAGAAGATCAACATTTAACATCACTATTAAGATTATAGACATGTGTCATGTTTTTAATCCTCATCTTAGTAGGTGGAAGCTGCCAAAGGTTTCTTGAAAAATCTAAGCCCTCTGGAAATTCACCTATTACTTTACTCATGCATATTACCCAGCAATCATAGTCCTTGAGATCCCTTAAATTGTTGAAAAGACTCAAGCCTCTTCTGTAATACCCCGTCATGCAACCCTAGAGTGCTAGAACAACAAGCGTAAAAATTATAGAAATAATTTTTTTTTGAAAGAAAGATAGTGCAAAAACAGTAACCAAATATATAATAACATACAACATAAAAGAAATTGCTCTTCTAACAACTCTAGGGCAACATAAGTGCATCAGTGAATATAAAGTAGAACCACATAAGTGATAAACATTAAACTATTGTATTAGATAAAAATAACTTTTGAAATAGAAAGATAGTTTGATTACAAAGTCTCAGAACAAGACTATAAGACTGATCTTGTCGGTTTACAAGTGAGAACAAATGAGAGTATACAACATCACTGAATGTGGAAAAGAAAATTGGAACTGGATCACCTCTGTAAAAGAGTCGAACCGAATCTCCAAAAGGGGCAAATGGATAGCTCTACCTCCCAACCATGTGGAACCCTGAGGTCCACCCCACCGAGCTAGGAGATAACATCTAGGCTCCACTAGGTCAAAGTTACAACAATGAAACAACAATAAGATACATACTCCTGACATGCAGACATGATAACTAGACTGCACAGAAATGACAGTAGTACACCAGATAAATCAAACATCCAACCAAGATCAAGCAAGAAGCCAAGACTATACTCCAGAGGTGACAAAAAAATAAAGAGGAAGTAAATGAGTTGTGTAAGGAGAGTGTCATCGCATGGTCCTGGCATGGGTTACCCTGGCAGCCCCTCTCTAGGCACCAGCCCCATAAGGTGATGTATGTAGAGCCGATAGGTCCTCTCATGAAGACGAGGAGGTCAGCCTTGCCAACTAGGCCTTCTCATCCCATCCTTAGTCAACAAGAGCACTCAAGGCATGGGTGAGCTATCTTATGTATCATGTTAGGTGCTTTACTACCCCAACCCTTCTAATAGGTTACTAAGTTTCCACTTGCTCATAACTTCCATGGGGTTACCCAGGAAGCCTCTCACTAGGCACCGGCCCCACCATAGAAGCCACTCCCTTAGAAAACTCCAAACAACAATCAAACCCCCATGAGAAAAGATAAAGTACAAATGACTTCCAACCATTACTCATGCCATTCAAATGCCCTTGACAAACATATCCCATTGCATTAAAATGCCACTATTTGAAACAAACCCAAAACATCACACCTCTAGAGATATGTACAAAACAATTGAAAAAGATCACCATTATCTGATAGGGACAATGCTTCCGCATTTGACACCAAGTAAACAGGTCCTCCCTTAAGATTCACACTTCATAGATAACCAAATCATAGACCCAAATCCATCCCAAAGTACATAATGATCCAATACAAACATAAAGATATGACAAGGAGGGCTATCGAGCATATGACATAAATGAACACCTAACTCAATCAAGTAATCAAATTATGAGATTTTAACTTTGTCTCAAATAACATACAGAATAATAGTTTCCCTACACTACCAGCATCAATAAATTCCTATCTGATCCCTAATAAACATCCTCTTAATTAAAACAACCATAATATAATGACAAACGTAATTTTTTTCCAACTTAAACTGCTAATTTCCCATCCTAATAAAATCAACCTCAATTTACAAACAAAAAAGATATACTTGCTACCATAAATTTTCCCATCTAAGATTTACTAATGCTACATCCTAATATAAACAACTACAAGATATAATTATTCTTGCTATAAAGATGAACAAATAACTTTCTGACAATCATCCAATTATTACAATTTTCTAATAACAATTATAAACACAGTATATGTCTTATACACATATAATACCATTTCTTATTGCACAAAACAATTTCAAAACGAAAAGCTATACATAGTTACAAACAAACATAAATCACCATTTAATGTCTAACCGTTGCAATTTCCGAAGAGAACACTATAAGTTAATAACTATTTTCCTATCATCTTACCATTTTATAAAACCTCATTATTTTAACTCTAAGGAACTTCATTTCCATAATTCAATTTTCTAATAAATAAACCAATTACTTAAACAACATCTATATATAAGCCTCTAGCCTCCTATAAACCTAACATACTATCTACATTTACAATTTCTAACATATCACATTACGAATGATTTTTTTAATTTAATAACATCTAGCAACCACAAAAGCTTCTATGTTACGGTTTCACCATAACATATGTAACTTCCTACTCTATTGCCATAATTCGGCTTCCAAACTACACATATGAACTTCCCTAAAAGCAAGCGTCTGATCGACAAGTTACCACAAAATTCTAATAACAAGCCACTAATATTTCCATACAAACCTACCGACTTAGGCCATTCAAAATACAATATAAAACTATAGCTAAGACTGTTGACTGCTTCCGACGACTACATGCCCACTAAAAGGTGACAATAGAAACTAATGCAATACTGAACACAGTGATCTCCCCTTTCTACCCTACTAACTTTAAGCCCAACCATCGACATTTGATACACAACATTTTACTATGCGGGTCATTGACCTACTTGAACCATTTCGACTGCCAAGACTAAACAAGTGACCAGAGACATAAGGTAAACCATGTTCTAACAAAAACGACCCCCTTCATAGCCCGCAATCTTCTAAAATGACACAGAAAGAGGATCAGATGTTACACGGCTCTATAAACATTCAATCTAAATACAACAAGGTTGCTAAGAGTCAGCATTGCCCCAAACGACGGTTCAACTCAGAGTTTACTATCCATTAACTAAGAAAAATAGAAACTATCAAGAGTGGCAGTGAAGGAAGAGTTGTTTACAAGCGAACTATAAGGTAGAGATGAAGATTTCTAAAAGAATCTCAGGATCCAAAGTCTAGAACTGAGCGATCTCTTAAGAGAATAACCTAAAATATCCTTCTATAAGCTCTACCTAAGTCATATTTCTTTAAAAAATGAAGAATTTAACTATTGTCTCACATCTATAATGAATTTTAATACAGATATGGAGGAAAATATGAAGAAAACATCACAAGGTTTAGTAAAAATCCCAGATGTGCTTTGTAGGGCAGCTTTCTAGAAGGAGTGTTGGAGTCACAATCATCTTTGATAGGATTATTCAGATAGAAGCAAGGAATCTCAGGTAAAAGATAATATGGATATTATGAGGACTAAATACAAGGTTGCAAGCACTAACAGGTTGTGGGAAAAAGTCAAATCACCTCTTCCTGAGTATTTCACCTCTACCAGGGAAATACAAATGAGAGATAAAATACAAGAATGACGGAGCCAAGAGATTGCAAGAGATTAACATTGAGTCAGCGTATCACAGGATTGAAAACATAGTGCAAGGTTACATCTTACAGGAATGCATCTGCAAGGAATCTGCAGAGATTGGGGTGACATATGACCATACAGGCACAAGACATAACAAGCAACAAAGATCACACTTTCTAAATTACATAAACATGCAAGTTTCAACCACATAATATGTAGCAATAAATTTTAAAATTAAAGCTACAACCATTGCAAATTTTTTACAGAGAGAACCAAGTCACATACTCGGATTTCAGTTCCTCCTCAAGAGTTTCTCCAACTCTAGCCCCCAATTTCTCTATCCTTCTCCCCACTTTCTCTATTCTATCTTTTTTTTCTTCCCCCTGAACCAGATTTTCTTTTCTATATCAATGATTCAACTCATAAATAAATGCAGACATGCATCCGTTACCCAACAACCCACTTCTCTGAGAATTTCAAAATTTTGTCATAAAAGGATCCTGAATCTTCTAATTTGAAAACTGACAACTCAAGGCATTAATTTTGCAAAACCAAATTATTTTGTACCAAATAACCACTGATTACCAGTAACTCCATTTATGACATAAATATTTTAACATAGAAGATAATTTAATTCCAAACTATTATAAAATTTAACCAAGGTGTCATACAAAGTTTTAGGCTAAAACAATAATTATCTAATAAACATAATAGAATCTTTATTAATTAATAAATAATAATTCATTAAGGTACCTTCCAACCACACATGAACATAATTAAGCTTTATAAAGCACAACTCGACTGAACACCACAACACAAGATTGCCAACATAACAAGGCAAATACCAAGTGTCCCAACATGACTCGAGACCACAACAGAAGAAAAGGACTGACCTAGTGGAATAGACCTCGTGTTATCTCCCATCACTGATACCCATTGGTGTAAGAACCTACTCAGACCTGCTATATCAAGTGGAGTCAAGGTTCACTACCTGCAACCTGCACTCAAACAATTGGTTGTACACAATAAAGTACATATATGTCTACACACAAAGAGTCAGAGAATTACAGTGTAGTAGGGTACTCAGAGTGAGTAATACTACACCATCCCTGCTCTTAAACAAGATTATAACCACTGCAATTGAAAATAGATATCAACAAATCTAATAAAACATGTAAATAATAATCCATTACTAAACATGTCCAACAAATCATAACTAAAGTAACCATAATGTCATCATCATTCATAACATATGTCTAAATGTATCCATTGAACATAGTCCGTTAAGGTCAAAGAGAACATAAACCATAACATACTAATCCAAATGTCTTGAAACTGTAAATATGCAATAAAAGACTATCAACTATTTCAGAACTGTCAGAGAGAAATATGAAACTAACATCTATCATAAGCCAAAAAGCGAGGGGCATTACATCCTCCTCCCCTAGAACCAGGCTTACTCCTAGAAGCCTGCAAATAAGTAAGGATATAACTCCCTCATCCTGGAAGCATCCTCCCAGGTAGTAGAGGTCTCATCATTAGGATCTCACTAGACCCTGACTCGCTCCATGTCTCTACCCCTGAAAGCAAGTCTTCTATGCTGAATAAAGCCTATGGGCTCCAAAGCCAGCTACTCGTCCTCTACCTGTAGAGCAGTCCAATCAAGAATATGAGCAATATTTAGATAGTAAGGTCTAAGTATAGAAACATGAAACACAACATGGATGTGTGAAAGGCTAGGCGGCAATGCAAGATGATAAGCAACTAGACCAATCCTCTCCAACACCTCAAAAGGTCCAACAAAACACGGTGCTAGCTTAGAGCCATTTCCATAGCGGATTGGACTCTTTCGCGGTTGTACTTGGAAGAACACTTGATCCCCAACTAAAAACTGACAATCAATCCTATGAGCATCTGCATACTTTTTCTATTTGTCCTGAGCTACCACCAAATGCTCTCTAATCCTCTCAACCTGCTTCTCCATATCTCTAAGCATATCAAGACCCAGAAGAACTCTATCCTCCAGATGATCCCAACTCAAAGGAGTCCTACAAGGACGACCATACAAGGCTTGAATTAGAGACATGCCAATAGAACTGTGATATCCATTATTATAGGCAAACTCCACTAGGTAAAGGTAATCCTCCCAATGGCTCTGCTAATCCATCACATACATCCTCAACATATCCTCGAGAACCTGATTAACCCTCTTGGTCTGACCATTAGTCTTAGGATGGTAAGTTGAACTAAAGTTTAGCTGTGTCCCCAAGGCATGCTACAAGGAAGTCCAAAGGGTAGAAGTGAACACTGGATCCTTGTTGGAGATGATCTTATGAGGAATCCCATGAAGTTTGATGATGTCCTCCATGAACACTCTGGCCACCGTAGAGGCATTGTAAGAAGCACGAATAGGAGAGAAGTGAGATACCTTCATCAACCTATCCACAGTGACCATAATAGCATCATGTCACTGAGAGGATATTAGAAAACTAACAATGAAGTATATTGAAATGATATCCCACTTCCACTCTAGAATCAAATGAGGCCGCAAAAGACCTACACGGTGCTAATGTTCTACCTTCACCCTCTGACACTCAAGACATCTCGACACAAAATCAGTAATATCCTATTTCACACCACTCCAAAAGTACAGCTGACGCAGATCTGCATGCATCTTCTTGTCACCCGGATGAGCAGAATATGGTGCCCGATGCACCTCAGACAACACTAGGGTACGAAGACCCTCCAAACTAGGAACATAGATATGGCCCAAATGTCGCAAAAGACCATCAGACTCAAAAAAGTACCCAGAGAATCGACCTTCTAAAGGTCTACTAGACTCAATCTCAGATCTCACCTCTTGACACCAACTGTCGGTAGGAAGTGCTGCGAGAAACTGACCTCTCAAATCAACTATAAGAGAGACTGCTAAGATCTCATGTCGTCGACGACTAAGAGCATCTGCTACCACATTCTCCTTGCCTTGAATATATCTAACCTCAAAGTCATACTCATACAAGAACTCCATCCAATGCCTCTACCTCGCATTCAAGTTTGGCTGCGTGAAAATATACTACAAGCTATGATGATCACTGTGCAGCTCAAATTGATGCCCTAACAGGAAATACCTCCATCTCACCAAGGCATGCACAACTGCTACTAACTCTAGGTCATGAGTGGTATAGTTCAATTCATGATCCTTGAGTTTGTGATACTCATAGGCAATCACACAACCATCCTGCATCAGAACTGCTCCCAAACCCTCCAAAGAAGCATCAGTACAAACAACAAAGTCCCTATTAGGATCAGGAACTGCTAATATTGGTGCACTGGTCAACTGTTCCTTAAGAGTTTGAAATTTTGCCTGACACTACTCTGACCAAACAAACTTCTTTCCTTTCCTCTAAACAGAAGTAATAGGATGGGCAATCCTCAAAAACCCCATAACAAAACAACGATAATAGCCTGCCAGACCCATAAAACTGTGGACCTCTGAAACATTAGCAGGTGTAGGCCAATCCATAATAGCTTGGATCTTCAAAGGATCCACCACAATACCCTCTCTAGAGATGACATGACCCAAATACTTCACCTTAGTCTGAAAGAAATCACATTTTGACAAATTGGCATAAAGCTGATTTTCTCTCAGACACTGCAACACCTAAAGCAAATGCTCCTCATGCTCCTCCATAGTCCTCGAATAGATCAATATATCATCTAAGAACACAAGGACAAATCAGTTGAGATAAGTACAAAAAACACCATTCATCAAGCTCATGAAAATTGAAAGTGCATTCGTCAACCCGAATGGTACCACTGTGAACTCATAATGTCCATAATGGGTACAAAATGTTGTTTTGTGAATATCTGCCTCACATATCCACAACTGGTGATATCTTGACTTAAGGTCAATTTTAGAGAATACCTTTGCTCCTTTAATCTGATCAAACAAATCATTGATCTGAGGCAAGGGATGCCTATTTCTCACTGTTACCTTATTGAGCTATTGATAATCAATACATAGCCATAGAGATCCATCCTTCTTTTTAACAAAGATCACAGGTGCTCCCCAAGGAGAAACACTAGGTCAAATGAACCCTTTGGCTAATAGCTCCTCCAACTGCAATTGAAGCTCCTTGAGCTCCTGAGTGGTCATCCTATATGGAGCTCATGAGATAGGCTCTGCAACAGGAATTAGATCAATCCTGAAATCGATGTCACACTTAGGTGGCATCCCTAGAATATCAGATGGAAAAACATCAGCATATTCCCTGAAGAGTGGGTGATCATCAAGAGATACCTCTCGACTCTCCTCCATCTCCAAGTCACTAATAGTCACTACAAAAAGCTAACATCCCTGACGCATGCATCTCTTGAGTTGCATAGCCGAGATCATATGTAGGGAAATAGGTCTCTAAACCCCTACAACCTCAACCTCTACACCAGAATCATCCACACATCTAACAGACTTATGCCGACAATCTATCACTACCTGATGGCCCTCCAAGCAATCCATCCCCAAAACTATATCATATGAACCTAGGGGTAGAATGCGAAGGTCCACAGAAGTAGATAGAGAGCCAATCATTAATTCACACCCTAAGACTAGAGACTTGACTACTATCTTAGCCCCAGAAGCTAACTCAACCTACCATCTATCATCCTTCTTTGTTTCCACTAAGCAACAATGCTCCACAAGAGAAGGAGATATAAACAAATCAGATGCACTGGAATAAAAAAGAACAGAAAAACCAATACCTCACATGTGACCAAAAGTCTCCACCATGGTGCCCTGATGCTCTGCCTATTGGTCATCCACCGCTACAAAGACTTGGTGTGACCTGCCTGCATCACCAACCATTGGCTCAGATGCCACTGGTCGATGTCCAAATCTTGATGCACCCTTCTGCGGGCACTATCTAGCAATATGGCCCTGCTGGCCGCAAGAGAAGCACCCGGTGCCTCTACCAAAACCATCGTCACCTCGGAAAGCACTAGACTACTGGAAACCACCCCTGTTCACTACGGACTATGTACTCTGAGCTGGCTGATCAAAACAGTTGCGCTTATTGTGCTACCAAGACCGGTCCTTCTTATGTTGAAATCTATTACCTTGCTGATGCTAAGAATTCTTTGGCTTGGACTGTGAATACTGCTACTACTGACCACCCTTTGAGGTTGCATGAGAGCTTGATGCCTAAGGGTGACCACCTCGAGAACCATATCTGAAAGAAGGTGCACTGCCAATGTGCACACTTGTATGCCCACCGAGTGCCATAGCCAAATTCTCTTCCACTAACCGGGCTTTCTCCACTGCAACCTCCATAGTCTTAGGTTCAAATACATGAACCCCTCCACTATTCTAGGCATTCAAGCCCCTAATAAAATACTACACCAACATAGACTCATCATCCCCGATACCTGCATATTATTTGAGCTCATAAAATCTACGCTCATACTGCTCAACTATCATGGCCAACTACCTCAGCTTGTGGAACTCATCTGCTCGACGCTGTATCCAATGGTTAGATAGAAAACAGGCTCTGAATCTCTCTAAGAATAACTCCCAAGACATAGTGCTAATGTCCAAATGCAGCTTCTGATCCTCTAGCCACTACCAAGTCGAAGCGAACCCTCAGAGATGCAAAATAACACATTTGTCTTTAGTGTTGCTGCCATACGGATGCATTGTGAAACACCTGGCTAAGTCCAATAACCAAGTCTCTGCCTCAAGTCCTTTACTAGCTCCATCAAAGATGGGAGGGCGTGTTCTCAGTAGATCCCTCATATGGTTGGCTAGTGTGGTCTCCTACTCAGCTGTCAACTCCCTACGCCTGGGAGACCTCTCTATCTCTCTAGGACCCAGCTGCTCTACCTCCTGACCTCCTCTAGGCTGCTCACCCTCCTGTCTAGGGCCTAAATGGGCAAGGGCCTCCTCAAGAATCTGTCTCAACTGGGCTCCATCAGACTAACCCTGACCCTCCATGTTCTGACCCACACCTTCATGGGCACTCGCATGAGGAGAACTGGGAGGAGGTGTGCCACCACCACCTCTCCCACGACCCCTACCTCTAGGCATCTACCTACAGCACCAAAGGCAAATTATTACATTTAGAAAGGGTCACATGAGGGATAAAATTATTCTATAGAGTTTAAGCACTAAGTTACATAATGGGCTCAAATATAACCAAGGTACCCAGTGTTTAAACTTGGCTCTGATACCAAATGTAATGCCCCGTCATGCAACCCTAGAGTGCTAGAACAACAAGCGTAAAAATTATAGAAATATTTTTTTTTTGAAAGCAAGATAGTGCAAAAAGAGTAACCAAATATCTAATAACACACACATAAAAGAAATTGCTCTTCTAACAACTCTAGGGCCACATAACTGCATTGGTGAATATAAAGTAGAACCACATAAGTGATGAACATTAAACTACTATATTAGATAAAAATAACTTTTACAATAGAAAGATAGTTTGATTACAAAGTCTCAGAACAAGATTATAAGACCGATCTTGTCAGTTTACAAGTGAGAAGAAATGAGAGTATACAACATCATTGAACACGGAAAAGCAAACTAGAACTAGATCACCTCTATACAAGAGTCAAATTGAATCTCCAAAAGGGGCCAATGGATAGCTCTACCTCCCAACCATGTGGAAACCTGAGGTCCACCCTACTGAGCTAGGAGATAACATCGAGGCTCCACTAGGTTGAAGTTACAACAATGAAACAACAATAAGATACAGACTCCGGATAGGCAGACATGATAACTAGAATGTACAAAAATAACAGTAGTACACCAGACAAATCAAACATCCAACCAAGATCAAGCAAGAAGCCAAGACTATACTCCAGAGGTGACAACAAAATAAAAAGGAAGTAAATGAGTTGCGTAAGGAGAGTGTCATCGCATGGTCCTGGCATGGGTTACCCAGGCTATCTATCACTAGAAGTCGGCCCCCATCTATGGTTACCCTGGCAGCCCCTCTTTAGGTATTGGCCCCATAGGGTGACGCATGCAGAGCTGATAGGTCCTCTCATGAAGACGAGGAGGTCAGCCTTGCCAACCAAGCCTTCTCATCCCATCCTTAGTCTGCGAGAACACTCAAGGCATGGGTGAGGTATCTTACTTATCATGTTAGGTGTTTTACTACCCCAACCCTCCTAATAAGTTATTAAGTTTCCACTTTCTCATAACTTCCATGGGGTTACCCAGGCAGCCTCTCACTAGGCACCGGCCCCACCATAGAAGCCACTCCCTTAGCAAACCCCAAACAACAATCAAACCCCCATGAGTAAAGATAAAGTACAAATGACTTCCAACCATTACTCATGCCATTCAAATGCCCTAAAAAAAATATCCCATTGCATTAACATGCCACTATTTGAACCAAACCCAAAACATCACACCTCTAGAGATAAGTATAAAACAATTGAAAAAGATCACCATTATCTGACAGGGACAATGCTTCTACATTTGACACCAAGTAAACAGGTCCTCCCTCAAGATTCACACTTCATAGATAACCAAATCATAGACCCAACTCCATCCCAAAGTACATAATGATCCAATACAAACATAAATATATGACAAGGAGGGCTATCAAGCATATGACATTCAATGAACACCTAATTGAATCAAGTAATCAACTTATGAGATTTTAACTTTGTCTCAAATAACATACAGAATAATAGTTTCCCTACACTACTAGGATCAATAAATTCCTATCTGATCCCTAATAAAGATCCTCTTAATTAAAACAACCATAATACAATGATAAATGTAATTTTTTTCCAACTTAAACTGCTAATTTCCCATCCTAATAAAATCAACCTCAATTTACAAACAAAAAAGATATACTTGCTACCTTAAATTTTCCCATCTAAGATTTACTAATGCTACATCCTAATATAAACAACTACAAGATATAATTATTCTTGCTATAATGATGAACAAATAACTTTCCGGCAACCATCCAATTATTACAATTTTCTAATAACAATTATAAACACAATATATGTCTTATACACATATAATACCATTTCTCATTGCACAAAATAATTTCAAAATGAAAAGCTATACATAGTTACAAACAAACATAAATCACCATTTAACGTCTAACCGTTGCAATTTCCAAAGAGAACACTATAAGTTAATAATTATTTTCCTATCATCTTACCATTTTATAAAACCTCATTATTTTAACTCTAAGGAACTTCATTTCCATAATTCAATTTTCTAATAAATAAACCAATTACTTAAACAACATCTATATATAAGCCTCTAGCCTCCTATAAACCTAACATACTATCTACGTTTACAATTTCTAACATATCACATTACGAATGATTTTTTTTATTTAATAACATCTAGCAACCACAAAAGCTTCTATGTTACGGTTTCACCATAACATATGTAACTTCCTACTCTATTGCCATAATTCGGCTTCCAAACTACACATATGAACTTCTTTAAAAGCAAGCGTCTGATCAACAAGTTACCACAAAATTCTAATAACAAGCCACTAATATTTCCATACGAACCTACCGACTTAGGCCATTCAAAATACAATATAAAACTATAGCTAAGACTGTCGACTGCTTCCGACGACTACCTGCCCACTAAAAGGCGATAGCAGAAACTAATGCAACATTGAACACAGTGATCTCCCCTTTCAACGCTACTAACTTTAAGCCCAACCACCGACATTCGATACATAACACTTTACTATGTAGGCTGTCGACATACCTGAACCATTTCGACCACCAAGACTAAGCAAGTGACTAGAGACATAAGGTAAATCATGTTCTAACAAAAATGACTCCCCTCACAGCTCGCAATCTTCTAAAATGACACAGAAGGAGGATCAGACATTACACGGCTCTATAAACATTCAATCTATGCAATACAACAAGGTTGCTAAGAGTCACCACTGCCCCAAATGACGGTTCAACTCAGAGTTTACTATCCATTCGCTAAGAAAAATAGAAACTATCAAGAGTGGCAATGAAGGAAGAGTTGTCTACAAGCTGACTATAAGGTAGAGATGAAGATTTCTAAAAGAATCTCAGGATCCAAAGTCTAGAACTGAGCGATCTCTTAAGAGAATAACCTAAAATATCCTTCTATAAGCTCTAGCTAAGTTTTATTTGTTAAAAAAACGAAGAATTTAACTACTATCTCACAACCATAATCAATTTTAATACAGATATAGAGGAAAATATGAAGAAAACGTCACAAGGTTTAGTCAAAATCCCAAATGTGCTTTGTAGGGTAGCTTTCTAGAAGGAGGAATGTTGGAGTCACAATCATCTTTGATAGGATTATTCAAATAGAAGCAAGGAATCTCAAGTAAAAGATAATATGGATATTATGAGGACTAAATACAAGGTTGCAAGCACTAACAGGTTGCAGGAAAAAGTCAAATCACCTCTTCCTGAGCATTTCACCTCTACCAAGGAAATACAAATGAGAGATAAAATGCAAGAATGATAGGGCCAAGAGATTGCAAGAGATTAACATTGAGTCAGCTTATCACAGGATTGAAAACATAATACAAGGTTACATCTTAGAGGAATGCATCTTGGGGGAATCTATAGAGATTGGGGTGACATATGACCATACAGGCACAAGACATAACAAGCCACAGAGATCACACTTTCTAAATTACAAAAACATGCAAGTTTCATCCACAGAACATGTAGCAATAGATTTTAAAATTAAAGCTACAACCATTGCAATTTTTTACAGAGAGAACCAAGTCACATATCCAGGTTCTAGTTCCTCCTCAAGAATTTCTCCAACTCTAGCCCCCAATTTCTCTAACCTTCTCCCCAATTTTTTCGTTCTATCTTTTTTGTTTTTCTTCCCTCTAAACTAGATTTTCTTTTCTATATCAATGATTCAACTCATAAATAAATGCAGACATGCATCTGTTACCCAATAACCCACTCCTTCGAGAATTTTAAAAATTTGTCATAAAAGAGATCCCGAATTTTCCAATTTGAAAATTGACAACTCAAGGCATTAATTTCGCAAAACCAAATTATTCTATACCAAATAACCACTAATTACCCATAACTCCATTTATGACATAAATATTTTAACATAGAGGATAATTTAATTCTAAACTATTATTAAATTTAACCAAGGTGTCATACAAAGTTTTAGGCTAAAACAATAATTATCTAATAAACATAATAGAATCTTTATTAATTAATAAATAATAATTCATTAAGGTACCTTCCAACCACACATGAACATAATTAAGCTTTATAAAGGACAACTCAACTGAACACCACAACACAGGATTACCAACATAACTAGGCAAATACCAAGTGTCCCAACATGACTTGAGACCATAATAGAAGACAAGGTGGTGCAAGAGCACCCCAAGAAGACTAGAGTCTTATGCATTTTCTATATTTAATGTAATAAGGTCTATTTGACCAGACTTGTCATTGGTGTTTGTAATTCAGTTTTTGTTTGTAAGTCGCTAGGACACTTATCAATCTGTCATGATAAGGTTGTTAGTTTGTTAGAAAGTTTGTTAGTTGGTTATATCTCCCAGCTGCTGGGAATCAAGTATGTACTACTATTAGTGAATAGTTAAATAGCTCAGCTCAGATCGATTGGAGATACAGATTAAGATAGATTGAGATTTCTGTAGGAAATAGAGAAGTTCTAATGTTGTGAAACTAGATATCTATATCAATTTCTGGAAGCCATAAAAGAAAGATCCTGTTTGTGTTGTTTTCTGGTGTTTGATTTCCTTATGTAGTTGATTTTCTAGTTTGCAGCCGAGATGGGTTCTTTAATCCAATCCACCGGTTAATTACTTCGTAATCGGTGGAATGGCTGTATATTTTAGATTAGGTTTTCTATTTTGTTTCTATTCATTTTGTGTGGTCGCAGGATCGATTTGCAGCATCCTAAGATGAACCCTAGCATCCTCACGTGCTAGGTTATTAAAGTTAGAAAAATCCATATGTTTGTGGAAGGAATAGTTTGGCAAGGTCATGCGGGTTTTTGGATGTTACAGATAGTTGAAAACCTTGTGTTTGAATCAATTTCAATGGTTTAACAAATTTCGGTTCCACGGTGATAGCAGATAGTACATCGGGTTCCATAATTGCTTGAAATCAGGTGGAAAAGTCTTTGTTTGAACCTTTGGTGAAAGGTTCAATGGTTCGCAAGAGTGTTTGATTGAACCTTTGAACTGGTTCAATAGTTCAAAGGGTTCAACGGGTAAGTGCAAGAAGATGGGGGGCCAAAAAGTGGCCAAAATAATTTCAAAAAAAATTAAGTCATAACGGGAGCGCGTTATAACACGAGCGCGTTATGACCTAGTATAAATAAAAAAAAGCAATCCAATTTCATTTCTTTCTAATTTTCTCCTCTTCCCGCGGCTGCCAAACCCTCAAAAATGCGCTCACATTCTACAAAACACCAATCAACACAAAAAGCTTATCGATTCATCACCAAAATGCTGTGGCGACGTCGAGCACGCCAAAGGGGTGAGTTATCTTTGTTTTTTTGTTTGAATTTCTTTCTAAATAGGTAGGTTTTTGTTGATTTTTGATGTATATTTCGTTAATTGTCAGGAAATGTTAATGCACCTCCTCCTCCTCCTCCTCCTCCTCCTTCTCCTCCTCAAAATCCACAAAATCTTGAGGAGGAAATACCTACAGAACAACAACCTCCTCCATTCATTCCTTGACATGCTCTTGGAACATAAGATAATATAATGGGGCAAATTGAAAACAACAAAAAGGAAATTGAAGATATAATTGCAAGGTTGAAAGATCCTTCCACTTCAACCTTGCATAGGTCCATGCTTGCAAAATCTCTTGAGTCTATGTTATCAAATGTAGATTCAATTAGCAAGCAAATAACTAGTTGGATGGATAAAAAAAGAGAGTTTAGAGATTACTATGCAGACAAGTTGTCATACTAAGATGTCAAAAAATTACAAATTACAAAATTAGACTTGTGTTCAATTTTCACAAACCCATAAACAAATCAACCTCCACCCATTACATGCAAGAGGTTCCCTGTCCACTGGTGCAACAACCAAGCAATAAGGGACAATTTCGGGCAGAGGTGGTGGATGGTTTTTGACCATCCTCCATGCAATAACTATGAGGTCCCGCAATACTTTTTGAGGAAACTCTACTACGAGTTTGTCCTCAATAAAGTGCCAAACTATTTTGATATGCGAGACTTCCAGGGTAGAGGTGGGGGGTCAGCACAAGATAGACTAGAGGCACGTCTTGACCCACAGCAGGTAGTGAGACGAGTAATCAGCAGACCAGCCCACGAGCATGTTTCTATCCCTTCCATTGTGAAGGAGAGTGTTGAGGTCAATACACTTCAGTTGATTAGTGCCTTGACCTAGAGCATCATAGAGCATGCCAGTTCTACAACACAGAGTGGGTTGGGAGATAGTGCGAGGAGTAGGGTCCCACTGCATACTTGCTAGGCTTGTGGGTCAGCCTGTGGTTATGACCCCATGGACAGTCAGGACGCAGGTGCACAGGCTACATCTGCAGCTAAGCAGATGGTGATGACAGATACCCTCCTGAGTGAGACTTTCGGCCTTGATACTCAGGTAAATATTAGCAAGTTTATTGAATTTAATTTATTAAATTTCATTTTTGAAATACAAGATTAACTAATTTAAATTGATGATTTTAATGAAATTTCAGGGTCATAGCATCGATGCAGTTTTCAGTGGTTCTCCACCTACATTTTTCACTAGATCATCTACTGTTGAGGTATGTAACTAGTAAACAATTATAAATATTACATGTGAATAGCATCATTATATGAATGGTATTCTAATTTCTAATTTTGGATGTTGAATAGGTTAATACTATAGATTTCATGGCAACACCTACCAGCAGTGGTGGACTTCAAAGCTTTATGGAAGTAATAAAATAAATAGTTTAATGAATGAATTGTACTTACTAAATTTTTGTATGTGATTTGTGTGCTTTATTGTGTGTACTTCCATGTTTAGATGAATGTGTGTGTATGTTAGGAGCCATGATTTGCATCACTATTATAGTTTTTGTAATTGAATAATGTTGTTTTATTTCCAGATGATGCAGGCTACGGAGACACCTCCCCATGTTCATAGGGCAATGGAGCAGGGTGTGGCCTCTACAATTCATAGCTCCATGGCATTGACAGGGGTATGAGGTAGATTAATAAATTTCAATTTACATTCATTGTTATAGTTGTCTATTTTTGAAAAATCAAAAGATTATTGATTTGAAGTTTAATTTCTATCTGGATGGTTTCTATAGGACATGACATCACCAGGGCCTATTCCTACTACTGAGGCAAGTGAGGAGATAGATTATATGTTAGCGGTAAGTGATTATTTTGCTAAATATTTCATTTTTTATAACATGTAATTTCTATATATTAATGTCTATACTTTTTATTGTAACAGGTAAAGATGCAGGAAGAGCTAAATAGGAGGAGTAGCCCTCGGGTTCGTAGTAGACCACCCACATGCGTGTCTCCATCCCCTAGAAGATCAAAGGCTGCTTGTGATTTATTCTCTTCACCAGCTAGAGGGGAATGACTTTTTATTGTGTTCCTTTGTTGTATGCCTATATGGCATTTGTGGACATATATTTTGTATTGTACATAGTTGACATTGTATGCCTATATGGCATTCTTGTAAGCCTATATGGCTATTTTGTATATATGTTATACTTATATTGACAGATATTGATGTATGCCTATATGGATATTTGGTTAATACAAATCTTTTTTATTGATGGCGTCCATACTTGCATTATAAATCCACATTTGAATGGATATTTGTAGATGGCTACTTCAAATATTTAAAGTCCGATTGTATTACATAGGATGTTTGCATTTTCTTTGATAGGCTTGATAGGTCATGGATTAAATGATGGTGTTTGATGGAAAAGTATGGTACTAAAAGACTCTAGTTCATTCTTAATAGGCTTGTGATTGATAATATCTTTGCATGATTGCACTTGATCTTGGATCATGGGCATGTTGTTAGGATTTTGATTGAATTGTGGTGTTTGATGGCTAGGCATGGTACTATGTGACTTTTGGATAGGCTTGGGAGAGGTACACTAATTGAATTTGTGATTTCTAGTTTGAGATTTTTCCTCCACTAGAAGTCCTTGGAGGAAATCTAAAAAGGATATTCTAAAAAAGACAAATTTACCTTCAACAAACTCATCATCTTCTTCTCATTCAAAGTTAGAGAAATAAAAGGGGCAAGCACTTGTTGTAATTGCAAATTCTACATCAAAATGATGGATCCTAGATTTTGGAGCCTCACATCACATGGCTTCATTATAGAGTATGTTTTCTTCATTTGAGACTTGTTTAACACCACATATCTTGATGGGTAATAACACATATATGCGTTTTCATGGGTGACGGTCTATTGACATGACTAAGAGATCCTTCAATGATGTCCTTTTCATACCTTCATTGTCAGCTAATCTCTTTTTTATCTATCAAATCACACATAGTGGGACAAGGAAGAGTGTTGAGTTCACACTAGATGTTGTGCTCATTCAAGATTTGCAAAGTGGAGATATTATTGTTGCAGCTGGGGAGGTAAATGATTGATCTAGATTGTACACCTTCTCATATTTTTCTATTGATGTTCCTTTGGTTGATGTTCACACTCCAGCATCTAGTGTGGACACCTTTGAGGAGATACAGTATAGTCATTTAAATCTTGGTATTCTTTTATCAAATGGGGTTCTAGATACATGTGTTGACATTCCATCTCCTCCATATCCTATTGCTTCTTTAGAGTTTAGTGTTGTTTTGAATGGAGCTTCTAGTGATTCAATGTAGTAGGACCTTCATCATCTTCTAGATATAGTTACTTGGGATGAGTACTTGATAGACATTGCATGTTTGTTTTGTGAGTCCCATCTTTTATACTTGGAGGATGTAATTGAGGACATCATATCCTCTTTTATGATAGTTCCATCACTATTGTTGTATCATCTTTGTCTTTGGATCATGTTCTACATCCATTTCCCCTAGGTTTTGGATAGTCACATTCTTCAGTTAGGCCTAAGACTCTTGATTTGATTGTGGCATATCTCAGCATCAACATGGCCTAGTAGCCAAAACCCATTTATCATTTCTCATTTCTCCTAAGTTGCACTTATGGGGGGTGATGGTGTAATATTTTATTCACCTTGGATATATTATATATCCTAAGTGTGATATTACATCTATTTAATAAGTTTACTTAGGATAATATGAACTTTTAATTATTCTCACCTAAGTAGATAATAAATGCATGGGTACACTTTGACTTGAGGTACACAAGTGCCACCACTACCTCATCAACTCTTGATTGATGATATTTAGGTGCCACCTATATTCAGTCAAGGCCACTTCTTTCTTAGTCAAGTTGAGTGAACTAATCCATTGATTAGTAGTTCAACTCTTAACTTCTCAGTTAGGTTGAGTTAACTCACCTCTTGATTGACAGTGATTGAGAATTAACCCATACTTCTTGTGCATGTCATCTCCTTGATTCATGCATCCAAGAGGCCTATATATATGTATGTTTCTGATTGTAACTTTGCCTCATAATATTGAAAATACAATAGTAATTATTCTGTTCATTTGGTTTTGTGATTAGCTTGTAGGAATTTGGTCTTGGGTAGGTTTGTTGATCATAAAAAATCGTAACGATTATTACATCTTTAATTCATTGTAGTCTTAGCATATAAAAGGGATTGTAATTCCATGGCAAGTGTGGTGCTAAACAAAAATTTTAAATTTATGTAGTCTTAGCATTTAGGAATTCCAATTTTGTAGCATGGTAATTTTTTAATTGATATCTCTATCCTTAGCATATTGAAGGAAATTTAAATTTTCAACAAGTGTGGTGGTATTTTATAGTTTTTACAAATATTTTTATTTTCCCTTTACACCTAGAATCCTCCAACATGTGTGGTGGTATATTACAATTTTATGTTTATGTAGTCCTATTATATAGAAAGGCTTATAGTTCAACAGCAAGTTTGGTGGTAAATAATGATTTTAAATATTTGTAGTCTTATCATATAGAAGGGGTTACAATTTTACAATGTGATGGCTATGTGATAAAAAGTGTAGTAGAAGCTACTAGAGAAATTAATGAGGTTGTTAAAGTTGCTCACAAGGCCTTCGATCATAACCTTGTCCTCCCACACTTTGCTCTATAGTTTCCCATCCTTTTCTTTTTCTACACTAATGGAAAAGATTTAGGGAATTTGCTAGAAGAAGATTGTGTAGGAGAGGGGCTATTTTTAACATGTAGATCTATTAGAGCAATATTTGGAGGACTTGGAACCCCTAGAGACCCTAGACAATGGAAATTTGTTGGAAGTGTGTCATGTAATTGATATTCTGTAATGTATTAAGGCTTTCTACTACTATGTTAATAAAATTAAAATATCCTCCAAAAAATCTTTGTGTTTGTGTTTATGATGACATGATTGTGATTGAGGGATACCCATATAAGTTTCATGGACTAATAATAAATATGAGTGCAAAATATCAATGATACACATTGCATGAACCCATCAATGTTTTTGGTCGGATAATACCCTAGAATTCTCTGTATTGGTGCATGTGATCTTCTAGGAGGAGATGTTAGATCATGATGTCATGTTTGGATACCTAATTTTGTAGTTGGAGTTTTGATAGTGGTCTTGTTGGTTCTCTTGGTATTGAGTACATTGGTCATGTGCTTGGGAGCTTCATGATAATGTGGTGTTGCATTTGGAGCTTAACATGGATTGATTGGTTGTAGGTTCTCATACATAATTCAAGACTTGGGTGAGGCTAGAGTTCTCTTGGGATTAGAGACACTTGTTGAGATGGTTACCCTTTAAAGGTTTTAGAAGGAAGACCAAGGAGACTTTCACTTGGATATGGGCGTGAGTTAATTCTGGACCTAGAGAAGATTCTTATTGGAGAGGGTCATTGTGGCTTGGTGTATCTTCGAGGAGCATTCTTATTCCCCACTCTTGGTCTACTCGGCAGACTATCATCTAAAAGGTATTTCCCATCCTTTAGATGAATTTTTTTAATGCTTTATCTTCTCATGGTTATGGATCTTGAGCTATGGTTATTGGCTCTAGAGGGTTCATTCAAGGGGTGTCTCTAAACATGCTTTTTCTCAGGTGCTAAACTGGAGTTGTCTAGATGCACAAGTGTGCCTCCCTCAATGAAGTTTATTTTGTTAACTTAATTCATCCTAGTGACTCAAGGGGTTGTTATATTCTTTAGGTGCAATCTTTCATAGACTAAAACATTCACTCCATGTTAAGGTGCTCAAAGGAGGTCTGAAGATGGAAAATGGTACCTTAACTCACTTATGTAAATTCTGGACTTTTAGGCAATTGCAAGATGTCTTGGAGGGCTCAATTCTTCAAGGCGACCATTTTGTTCACCACTTGCAGCATCACTTGTTCAAGGCACATGTTTGAGATTCTCTGGCGTGATGTGTGATTTGGTCACAATAGGCACCTAGAGTGAATAGGCTTTCATCTTGACTTAATACACTGCCTCCTTCTAACAATTTTTGGGGCAGCAAAAAACCTTTCACCACAGGCAAATGTCTCAAAGATATAAAAATAGAGAGAGATTATTGTAGAGGCATTCTATGTGATCACGTTGCCTTAGATGGAATATTTGTAAGTGACACAGTTTTCAAGTAACATCTCATTAAAAGATTGTTGCCTTTTTGCACTCTGGACTCTTTAGGGATATCGTGGGTACAATGTAGCTCAGACTGTTTCAACATGTTTGGGTGAAAAAAAGGACAATGCCTAGTATAAATGTACCCATCCAAACATGTTGGAATAGTCAGTTTGGTTGCATCAGGAGCAGGACAAAAGTTACACCCCTTTGCAACTTTACACTGCCTCCTTCTGATGATTTTTGGGGCAGCAGAAAACCTTTCACCACGGGCAAATGCCTCAGAGATATAAAAAAATAAGAGAGGTTATTCTAGAGGCACTCTACATGATCGTGTTGCCTCAGATGGAATGTTTCTAAGTGACACAATTTTTGAGTCAAATCTCATCAAAGATTGCTACTTTTTTGCATTTTGGACTCTTCAGGGATATCGTTGGTACAATGTAGCTCAGATTGTTTCAACATGTTTGGGTGAAAAATAGGACCATGCCTAGCGTAAATATACCCATTCGGATGTGTTGGAATAGTCAGTTTGGTTGCATCAGGAGCAGGATGAAAGTTACACCCCTTTGCAACTTTACACTGCCTCCTTCTGATGATTTTTGGGGCAGCAGAAAACCTTTCACCACCGGCAAATGCCTCAGAGATATAAAAATTTGAGAGAGGTTATTGTAGAGGCACTCTACATGATGACATTGCCTTAGACAGAATGTTTCTAAGTGACATGGTTTTCAAGTAACATCTCATCAAAGATTGCTACCTTTTTGCACTTTGGACTCTTCAGGGATATCGTCGGTACAATGTAGCTCAGACTGTTTCGACATGTTTGGGTGAAAAAGAGGACCATGCCTAGCGTAAATGTACCCATTCAGATGTGTTAGAATAGTTGGTTTGGTTGCATCAAGAGCAGGATGAAAGTTACACCCCTTTTCAACTTTACACTGCCTCCTTCTGACGATTTTTGGGGCAGCAGAAAACCTTTCACCACGGGCAAATGCCTCAGAGATATAAAAAACTAAGAGAGGTTATTGTAGAAACACTCTACATGATCACGTTACCTTAAACGGAATGTTCTAAGTGACACGGTTTTGAGTAACATCTCGTCAAAGATTGCTGCCTTTTTTGCACTTTGGACTCTTCAGGGATATCGTCGGTACAATGTAGCTCAGACTATTTCGACATGTTTGGGTGAAAAATAGGACCATGCCTAGTGTAAATGTACCCATTCAGATGCGTTGGAATAGTCAGTTTGGTTGCATCAGGAGCAGGACAAAAGTTACACCCCCTTGCAACTGTACACTGCCTCCTTCTGACGATTTTTGGAGCAGCAGAAAACCTTTCACCACGGGCAAATGCCTTAGAGATATAAAAAATTGAGAGAGGTTATTATAGAGGCACTCTATGTGATCGCGTTGCATTAGACAGAATGTTTCTAAGTGACATGATTTTTGAGTAACATCTCATCAAAGATTGCTGCCTTTTTGCACTTTGGACTCTTCAGGGATATCGTCGGTACAATGTAGCTCAGACTGTTTCGACATGTTTGGGTGAAAAAAAGGACCATGCCTAGTTTAAATGTACCCATCCAGATGCGTTGGAATAGTCATTTTGGTCACATCACGAGCAGGATACCAAAAATGCAAAAGTTGCTTTGTGCAACTTGACAACATTGACACTTTTTTGCAACATGACTCAAAGACTCAAACTAACCCCAAATGACTCAAAGTGACTTAAAATCACCTTGATTTTGGTTCCCAATGTACATTATAGAGGTCAAGGTGCTCCTTATCATTCAAACATCTTAGATGAGCGCATAGGAAAGGAAAAAGCTCTAAGTTTCATCATCATGAGCGCCTAATATCAAGAGACTTTAATGGCTCAAACCTTAGCATGGAGTCCTAAGGCACATTTCATGTCTCCTTTCATCCAGTTTGGTGCCCTTATGTAGATTTTTCAACTTGATTTAGCGCCCTATATGTGAAGGAAGATCTAAAGGCATGAAAGTGGATGTCATATTGCAAGAGTTTGGATCATCAAAATTGAAAGAAATAAGTCTATTAAGCTTGGGCACCCTTGGTCTTCTTTTCATTCATTATGAGCACCTTGGGAGAATGGTATATAGGTCATCATCATGATTGGGTGCCCTGGATCCAGAGTGTTGGAGAGATCATCAAATGGTGTCTAGAGGAAGTAGGGTGAGTTATGAGTTTGGTTGCATCAGGAGCAGGACACCAAAAATGCATAACATGATGATGTAAAAATGTGTACATATGTGTAAAAATGTAGGAGGAAATAAAAAAAGACAAACCTTACAAATTAATGTGCATACTTACAACTCAATGTAGCATAACTTTACAAAATAAATGTGAATACTTACAAATTAATCCAATGAACCATCCAGGTCTGCTCTACTCTTTATTGTGTCAAGTATTGCTTCGTGGTCAGACTCACGCACCTTCCACAATATTTTGTTCAAAGGTCTACCCCGATACTTTATCAAATGAACATTGGATGCCACAACAAGGTTCGAGTAATGAAGAATCTTCCGATGCATGTCAAAGTCCTGAAATAGCTAAATATTAACACTCTTATGTGGGTACCTTCTAAGCCATGTTCCAGTAATAACCACTGATCATGTAGGGTATTCGATGTTTTCTCCATCTGTAACAGGGGCCTCCAATTTATTTTTGGCCTCAACACAATGACATAAGTAATAATCTGTTCCCTCTTCATTATCTTCATCTACAATAACTGCATATACATGCCCTACATTGATATATGTAGCAAATTAGATGAAATTAGTCAACATTACAAAAACACTACAAAGTAAGATGACATCACCTGGTTGAACTAGATGAAATTAGATGCATATACGTGCCCTATATTACCTGGTTGAACTAAATCTGATATGTGGTCAAAGTCAACTGATGATTCCATCTGTGTTAGTTCCAGTGCCGTCAGGGGTCGATACGTGTCAAGTGGGCTAAGATAACTTAACTGCCATTCGTCAACCCACTCCTTTGACTCGCACTCATCCCAGACTTGAATTGTACAGGAAGAACAAAAGCATGACATCTTTCGTGTATGGCTACTCCATGAACCTGCAATTGAGCTTCTGAAAGAGTGCATCTCATTTGATCCTGTCAGTGTACCACAATCCTCATATGGCGCAATGTTAGTATCATCTATCAACCAAAAAAATCTACAAACTAAAGACTTACCTTCATTACTTGGACCCATGGAAGCATTACACCACTCGACAATCGATTTCACATCTGTCAACTTTGCATTATCTTTATACTTTAACTCTTCTCATGCTATGGCTCTTTTGATACATGCTCCTGCACCATCATGCTTCCCCTTTCCATGCCCAGCCTCACAAAAGTTCCACATATGTTGAATACCTATAAAATTATGCCTCCTACTAAGCCAATAGAAATTCTGTGAGTTCTTGAATTGTGACGCACAGTTATCTGACCATATGATATGCTGACTGAACAATATGCCCCTTCTAGCCAAATCATTGTAGAACACCTGAAAGCAACCTTGCATGAACTCCGTAGAATGCATGTGATCATCACTAATATAGAAATTATACTCCCTTATGATCTTTCTGTCATTCTATGTACTATCATTCGCATGAATGAATGCAATGTGCACAAATATAGAAACCTATGTGGAGTTGTAATATTGTGATTGCACCTCACGTTGTGGCTGTAGACTGTAGTTCTCTGCAAAGTCGATGATTGAAACAATGCTACCAACTGGAAATGTGTCCTTGCATAACTTGAATTGCAAGTCCAACCATCAAGCTCTATGGGCATGTCTTGCATACTCATACACTATGCTGTCACGAAATATAGGCATAAACTGATACACTGGAATCTTTTCAATAACTAATTCACACCTCTTTGCTTCTTTACCATCTTTTGTAGTGTATGCTAATGTTCTATACTTGCCAAACTCTACTAGTTCATTTCAAACCACATGTGTTATTTCCATATGTTCACATATTGGCAAATGTTGCAAGCCACCACAACGATGACATGTGCCATCCAAGCATAATTTCTTGTAGAATATTTTACCTTCCTCTCTTTCACATAAAATTCTTGATATGAAGTCTCTTGAAGATGTTGGTGGGGCACATATGGTACAACCCTGCAAATCATTGTTAGTATGCATATCTAAACATATAGACCTATAAGCATCAAAATGGTTAGAAAATTCAATATGTAATCTACAACAAGTAGTGCGTGTGTGATTTATCTTAACATAGAAAGGTTTTATCAATTCAAAATATCTTTGACAAATTTTAATTTGAGGATACTTCTCTAGAAATTTACCATAAAATTGTGTTTGAGTCTCATCCAAAAAATGCTTTGGATGTGGCTCACGGTTTTGACTACTGATTCTCCTTCTTACCACATCCCTTTGATTCAGAGATACCCTTGTGTAATTCTTCCAAAAGTCTTCAATTAGTGATCTCAATGCTTCAACAATTGGTTTATCTTTTCGTGGTAGTCTCCCCGAGAACGCCCATAATTCATTGGCATTAGTGTCCTCAATTCTTTGGCATCTTCCAACAATTCTTCATAAAGTTTTCCTATTAATTCTCAATTTTTGACTTGTCTTTCTAATGAGACAAGCTTTCCTCGTTTGACTACTTACTATAGTCGATGTAATCACATGCCGTGTTGCATTACTATCTTTTGTGCGTGAGGTGCTACCCACACTCTCATATGCACTCATTAGATTCTTGACAATAGATTTTTCACTTGAAGCCTTTGATGTTCTCAACCCAAGAATCTTCATGATAGACCTATACTTTATACTTCGCATCATTTCAACGAATAGTTGACATCTTGCAGTCTCATTTAACTTTTCAAAGAACAATCTCCAAATCTTATTAGCATATCTTCTATAAGTGCATTTTGGAATCTTACCTTCCATTGGCTACAAAATATTCTCATCAATATCAATCAAATACTTTGGCTTTCTATGCAAAATTCTAGGTGGTGTCAAGTTAGGTAAATTCATCTCAACATTAGGAATTTCATCAATATTTAAATGAGATGGGTTAGATGGCATACCTTTGATCGAAGATGGAATAGATGACATACCTTGAGGTTGAGGAGGGAATGATGGCATACCTCCTTCATCACATGTGAGTGATGATGTACTCTCAACTTGAGATGTGGTAGTTGGTGTCCCTACATGTTGACTTGTAGTAAAGGATGTGTCTCCAACTATGGTATTCAAATCTCTCGTACCACGAAGTTTTTGCATTCGTTCTCTTTGTGCCGCCAATACCATATCTCTTTGTGATGGTTGTGGTTCCTCTTCAATTGGTATGTCTTCATTTATCGTGTCCAATTTCCTCTTCTCACGAAGTTCCCTCATAGCCACTACTTTCTTTGCATTCTTAGCTTCTATCTCTTCCTATGTTGGTTTAATTCTTGATCGTTTCCTCGGCATGATGGAGAATTTGTTTGTAGCATGATAAAGAGACCAATATTAGTTCCTAAGAAATGAATACAAGATAATAGTGGGATTGTATTTTTTTTATGTTGTAAGGATTTATTCTTGTATAGTTTGACATCATGGTATGTTAAGGTTTGTTTATTACACATAATTATTAAAGAGCCCAAGTGTAGAAAATATACATGGTATCATGTGAGATTGTAGGCTGCTTTCTTGATTGGGAATGTGTCTATTTTAAACATGTATGATAAAACATGATAAAGTAATTCAATCCTAAATAAGGAAAATGTAAAGAACATGCATATAAAGACTTGACATACCTAAAAAATGGAGATTTGAATGGTGAGAGTACCCAATTATGTAGTGTTTTTTATCTTCTTGCATCAAACTCCTCAACAATTTGAGTTTTTCACCACTTGCTTCCTTTTCAATGTTAAATTCCTAAAATTGAATCACAATTAACATTGCAACACTACAAAAATTGAAACTTGAATAGATATATATCAAACTTGGTGTGAAAACTATGTTATTTCCTCCTTCTCAAGTTGGCAAAGCAGAAAAGGTGGTACAATGTGTCAAATGTGCATGTGAACTTCCCAATAGCATGAAAGCACTTCTTTTTTATCAGAGCACATGCAAAATCAGTAAGAAAATAGAGGATGTGGGCCTGGATCATGGGGGTAACCACTTTTTTACCATTTCAATAGAAATACAAAACGTGACCATGTTATAACATGAGCGCATTATAATGCGCTCGCATTTTGTCCTGCTATAGATTCATCACATCCTTTGCATTGATCACATCTTTTTCCTGCAAGGGCTTGCCAGATGCTCTGCCATATGATAGGCATAACAATGAAGGGGCTAGCCCTCATAATCAAGTTCATGATAGAAAATGCCCTCAACCCTCAACATCAAACCCTAATCCCTCAACCCTTACCTCTGATCCCTTGACCCTCGACCCTCAACCCTCAATGTCAAATCCTAATCCCTCAACCCTCAACCCTATCCCTAAACCCTCAACCCTCAATGTCAAATCCTAATCCCTCAACCCTAATCTGTCATTTCTTAACCCTAATCCATAATCCCTCAACTCTAATTCCTCATCCCCAAACCCTAAATTCTATCCCTAATCCTACACCCTCAATAGACTCGATACTATACCTTAAACTCTAATCCCTTATCCATAAACCCTCCCACCCTATCCCTAATCCTTACACCCTCCACACTCTACTTTAACCCTAATCCCTTGAACCTCAACCCTATCCCTAAACCGTTGACCCTCGAACCTCAATGTCAAACCCTAATCCCTCAACCCTTAACTCTGATACATCAACCCTCAACACTATACCTTAAACCATAATCCCTTCAACCTCAACCCTATCCTTAAACCCTTGACCCTCAAACTTCAACCCTCAACCCTTAACGTCAAACCCTAATCCCTCAACCCTTAACTCTGATCCCTCAACCCTCAACACCATACCTTAAACACTAATCCCTATTCCTCAACCCTTAAACCTTAAAACTTAAACCCTATCCCTACACCCTCAACACTTGACACTATATCTTAAGCCTTAAACCCTCATCCCTAAAGCCTCAACCCTCAATCCTTAAACCTTCAACCCTAAACCCTATCCCTAATCCCCCTACCCTTGACACTCTAACCCTAACCTCAACATTAAATGCTAATCTGTCAACCCTAAACCCTAATCCTAAACACTCAACCCTCAACCCTCAACACTATACCTTAAACCCTAATCCCTCAATCCTCAACCCTAAACCTTATCCCTAAACCCTAATCCCTCAACCCTCAACCCTAATCCATCATCCCTCAACTCTAATGCCTCATCCCTAAACCCTAAATGCTATCCCTATACCTAAACCCTCAATAGACTTGATACTATACCTTAAACTCTAATCCCTTATCCCTAAACCCTCCAACCCTATCCCTAATCCTTACACCCTCCACACTCTACTTTAACCCTAATCCCTTGAACCTCAACCCTATCCCTAAACCCTTGACCCTCGAACCTCAACCCTCAACCCTCAACGTCAAACCCTAATCCCTCAACCCTTAACTCTGATCCATCAACCCTCAACACTATACCTTAAACCCTAATCCCTATCCCTCAACCCTTAACCCTTAAAATTTAAACCCTATCCCTACACCCTCAACACTTGACACTATATCTTAAGCCTTAAACCCTCATCCCTAAAGCCTCAACCCTCAATCCTATACCTTAAACCCTAATCCCTCAACCCTCAACCCTAAACCTTATCCCTAAACCCTAATCCCTCAACTCTAAACCCTAATCCATCATCCCTCAACTCTAATCCCTCATCCCTAAACCCTAAATGCTATCCCTATTCCTAAACCCTCAACAGACTCGATACTATACCTTAAATTCTAATCCCTTATCCCTAAACCCTCCAACCCTATCCCTAATCCTTATACCCTCCACACTCTACTTTAACCCTAATTCCTTGACCCTCAACCCTATCCCTAAACCCTTGACCCTCGAACCTCAACCCTCAACCCTAAACGTCAAACCCTAATCACTCAACCCTTAACTCTGATCCCTCGACCCTCAACCCTATCCCTAAACCCTCAACCCTAAACCCTCAACCCTCAACGTTAAATTCTAATCCCTCAACCCTAAACCCTATCCCTAAACCCTCAACACTATACCTTAAACCCTAATCCCTCAACCCTAACCCTAAACCTTGTCCCTAAACCCTAATCCCTCAACCCTCAAACCTAATCTGTCATCTATCATCCCTCAACTCTAATCCCTCATCCCTCAACTCTAATCTGTCATCCCTAAACCCTAAATGCTATCCCTATTCATAGACCCTCAACAGGCTTGATACTATACCTTAAACCCTAATCCCTCTACCCTCGACACTCTTATTTAACCCTAATCCCTTGAGCATTAACCCTATCCCTCAACCTAAACCCTCAACCCTCAACCCTTAACTCTGATCCCTCGACCCTCAACCCTATCCCTAAACCCTCAACCCTTAACTCTGATCCCTCGACCCTCAACCCTATCCCTAAACCCTCAACCCTAAACCCTCAACCCTCAACGTCAAATTCTAATCCCTCAACCCTTCACTCTAATCCCTCAACCCTAAATCCTATCCCTAAACCATCAACACTATACCTTAAACCCTAATCCCTCAACCCTAACCCTAAACCTTGTCCCTAAACCCTAATCCCTCAACCCTCAACCCTAATCTGTCATCCGTCATCCCTAAACTCTAATCCCTCATCCCTAAACCCTAAACGCTATCCCTATTCCTAGACCCTCAATAGGCTCGATGCTATACCTTAAACCCTAATCCCTCTACCCTCGACACTCTTATTTAACGCTAATCCCTTGACCATTAACCCTATCCCTCAACCTCAACCCTCAACCCTCAACCCTTAACTCTCAACATTAAACCCTAATTCATCAACCCTAAACCCTAATCCCTAAAACCTAAACCCTATCCCTATACCATCAACCCTCAACACTATACCTTAAACCCTAATCCCTATCCCTCAACCCTTAACCCTTAAAATTTAAACCCTATCCCTACACCCTCAACACTTGACACTATATATTAAGCCTTAAACCCTCATCCCTAAAGCCTCAACCCTCAATCCTTAAACCTTCAACCCTAAACCCTATCCCTAATCCCTCTACCCTCGACACTCTAACCCTAACCTCGACATTATATGCTAATCTGTCAACCCTAAACCCTAATCCTAAACCCTCAACCCTTGACACTATACCTTAAACCCTAATCCCTCAACCCTCAACCCTAAACCTTATCCCTAAACCCTAATCCCTCAACCCTCAACCCTAATCCATCATCCCTCAACTCTAATCCCTCATCCCTAAACCCTAAATGCTATCCCTATTCCTAAACCCTCAACAGACTCGATACTATACCTTAAACTCTAATCCCTTATCCCTAAACCCTCCAACCCTATCCCTAATCCTTACACCCTCCACACTCTACTTTAACCCTAATTCCTCAACCCTCAACCCTATCCCTAAACCCTTGACCCTCGAACCTCAACCCTCAACCCTCAACATCAAACCCTAATCCCTCAACCCTTAACTCTGATCCCTTGACCTTCAACCCTATCGCTAAACCCTCAACCCTCAATGTCAAATTCTAATCCCTTAACCCTTCACTCTAGTTCCTCAACCCTAAACCCTATCCCTAAACCCTCAACACTATAACTTAAACCCTAATCCCTCAACCCTAATCCTAAACCTTGTCCCTAAACCCTAATCCCTTAATCCTCAACCCTAATCTATCATCCGTCATCCCTCAACTCTAATCCCTCATTCCTAAACCCTAAATGCTATCCCTATTCCTAGACCCTCAACAGGCTTGATACTATACCTTAAACCCTAATCCCTCTTCCCTCGACACTCTTATTTAACCCTAATCCTTAACCATTAACCCTATCCCTCAACCTCAACCCTCAACCCTCAACCCTCAACCCTCAACCCTCAACTCTCAACATTAAACCCTAATTCATCAACCCTAAACCCTAATCCCTCAAACCTAAACTGTATCCCTAAACCATCAACCCTCAACACTATACCTTAAACCCTAATCCCTCAACCCTCAACCCTAAACCTTATCCCTAAACCCTAATCCCTCAACCCTCAACCCTAATCCCTCATCCCTCAACTCTAATCCCTCATCCCTAAACCCTAAATGCTATCCCTATGCCTAAACCCTCAATAGACTCAATACTATACCTTAAACTCTAATCCCTTATCCCTAAACCCTCCAACCCTATCCCTAATCCTTACACCCTCCACACTCTGCTTTAACCCTAATCCCTTCAACCTCAACCCTATCCCTAAACCCTTGACCGTCGAACCTTAACCCTTGACCCTCGACATCAAATCCTAATCCCTCAACCCTTAACTCTGATCCCTCATCTCTCAACCCTAACCCTAAACCCTCAACCCTCAACCCTCAACCCTCAACGTCAAATCCTAATCCCTCAACCCTTCACTCTAATCCCTCATCCCTAAACCCTATCCTGAAACCCTCAACACTATACCTTAAACCCTAATCCCTCAGCCCTCAACCCTAAACCTTATCCCTAAACCCTAATCCCTCAACCCTCAACCCTAATCTGTCATCCTTCAACTCTAATCCCTCATCCGTAAACCATAAATGCTATCCCTATTCCTACACCCTCAATAGAATTGGTACTATACCTTAAACCCTAATCCCTTATCCCTAAACCCTCCAACCCTATCCCTAATCCTTATACCCACCACACTCTACTTTAACCCTAATTCCTCAACCCTCAACCCTATCCCTAAACCCTTGACCCTCGAACCTCAACCCTCAACCCTCAGCATCAAACCCTAATCCCTCAACCCTTAACTCTGATCCCTCGACCCTCAACACTATACCATAAACCCTAATCCCTATCCCTCAACCCTTAACCCTTAAAACTTAAACCCTATCCCTACACCCTCAACACTTGACACTATATCTTAAGCCTTAATCCCTCATCCCTAAAGCCTCAACCCTCAATCCTTAAACCTTCAACCCTAAACCCTATCCCTAATCCCTCTACCCTTGACACTCTAACCCTAACCTCGACATTAAATGTTAATCTGTCAACCCTAAACCCTAATCCTAAACCCTCAACCCTCAACCCTCAACACTATACCTTAAACCCTAATCCCTCAACCCTCAACCCTAAACCTTATCCCTAAACCCTAATCCCTCAACCCTCAACCCTAATCCATCATCCCTCAACTCTAATCCCTCATCCCTAAACCCTAAATGCTATCCCTATTCCTAAACCCTCAACAGACTCGATACTATACCTTAAACCCTAATCCCTTATCCCTAAACCCTCTAACCCTATCCCTAATCCTTACACCCTCCACACTCTACTTTAACCCTAATCCCTCGACCCTAAACCCTATCCCTAAACCCTTGACCCTTGAACCTCAACCCTCAACCCTTAATGTCAAACCCTAATCCCTCAACCCTTAACTCTGATCCGTTGACCCTCAACCCTATCCCTAAACCCTAAACCCTCAACCCTAATCTGTCATCCCTCATCCCTAAACCCTAAATGCTATCCCTATTCCTAGACCCTCAACGGGTTGATACTATACCTTAAACGCTAATCCCTTATCCCTAAACCCTCCAACTCTATCCCTTATCCCTTAACCCTCATGATATATAGCCTTGAACGTAAAAAAAATTAAGGGGAACATAACGCAAGTGCGTTAAAACGCGCTCGCGTTATGTCAAAAATGACAAACAACAGACTTGCGGGAAAGAAAAATGCAAGGCAAAACATAACGTGAGCGCGTTATAACGCGCTCGTGTTATTTCTTGCTTTGAGAATCCCAAGCCTTGGGCTTGGGATTTGCTTTGGATTTCCAACCCAAAGGCTTGGAGTGCCTTATGAACAGTCACAGACATGTTTTTCTATATTCTACAAAATTTCACATAATTTCATTCGTGCTAACCCTCAGATTTGCACGTGTTTCAAGGTCGAACAAATCGAACACATGGGTAATGTTAGGCTTTCTCTTAGTTATTTGATGATGTGATTTTTTTCACATTTTAACAATGTTAAGCCTTTCATCTTTAATTTCTTTTGTTTGTGTGTCTGTTTTTAGGCAAAAACCACTATTTGGTCTTTTTTTCATTGTAAAATGACTATTCATTCAAATTTCAAAAAAATTACAAATTTAGAAACTAGACTCCATTCTACAAATATTAAAAAAATAAAAAAATGATTTTCAATTAGTTTTCAAAATTTATAGGGGTAGCACGGCCAAAATTCTATTTTTTAGGATGTGTCCACTTTGAAAATTAGAAAAAAATCAAATATTCATCAAAAAATTATCAGAAAAATTAGGCATAAACTACATGCTATTAGCTAATTTCTCACTAAAGCGATTTTAAAAATACCAAAAAAAAGTTGACCTTTTGAGGGAGCCACAAAACATGCTATGTTATGTTTTTTTGACAGAAACAACACCAATTTCTGTGGCTCCCTCTTTTGAACCCCTTATTCTATGCCATTTTCAAAACAAAATAGTAGTTTAGAAAGTAGACTCGGAGTACTACGAACATTGTTTTGGTTGCATCTCCAAATTTTGAGTGTAACTATGCTCAATTTCTCATCCAAGGCCAGTATTTCTTGATTTCAGAAAAAAAGTGGCCACTTAAGACCCCTTTTTGGCCCCTATCTTCCTGCACTTACCCCAACAGTTCAACGATTATGGGGTTCAAGGGTACAACGAGTAGTGATAGGTTCAGTGATAGCACCAGTTCAATAAAGTGATGGGTTCAGTGGTTCGACAGTACAGTTGAGAATTATCGATAGTAATTTTAAGATAAGCGGCTGAACCGATAGTACTGGTTCAATGGCACAGTTGGTTCAGAGGTTCAACCAAAGCAAAATACTCATGTCAGTGTAGCGGTAGGAAATAGAAACTGTTTGTCAATAGCGACAGTCTCGCCAATAGGCACAAAATTGATCGGCCAGAGAAGGAACATCGGCATGAGAAGTTTTAGGTTGGCCGACGGAATGGGTTTTGCAGATGGAAAAACATACAGAGAAAATTGTATGTTAGTAGCCGACTATTAAATAGTTTCATGATTCTATTGCTCGCTCTGCATCACAAGGACCGACCTAGTGGAATAGACCTCGTATTATCTCCCATCACTGATACCCATTGGTGTAAGAACCCGCTCAAACCTGCTATATTAGGTGGAGTCAAGGTTCAATACCTGCTACCTACACTCAAACAATTTGTTGTACACAATCAAGTACATATATGTCTACACATAGAGAGTCAGAGAATTGCGGGGTAGTAGGGTACTCAGAGTGAGAAATACTACACCATCCCTGCTCTTAAACAAGATTATAACCACTGCAATTGAAAACAGATATCAATGGATCTAATAAAACATGTAAATAATAATCAATTACTAAACATGTCCAACACATCATAACTGAAGTAACCATAATGTCATCATCACTCATAACACATGTCTAAATATATCCATCAAACATAGTCCATCAAGGTCAAAGAGAACATAAACCATAACATACTAATCCAAATGTCTTGAAACTGTAAATATGCAATAAAAGACTATCAATTGTTTCAGAACTATCAAAGAGAAATATGAAACTAACATCTATCACAAGTCAAAAAGATAGGGGCATTACATCTTCATTAACAACATTTATGCACCAAAAATAAATAAACATCTGAACAATCATCCATGCCAAACACGATATCCTCGAACAAAGGTAATGAAGACAACTCAAATCATTAGAAACTAGTAATATATAAAATATTTGAGATAGTTTCATCCTAGGCCTTTCTTCTCCTAAGACATTTTTTTTTCTCTATATCCATGATTTGAGGTCAAGGACATCAATATTAGTGTTGCAAGTATGTGCTAACCGGTGTTGTCATTGATGTCAGCATCTCTGTGTTGTAATTGGTGTCAACTGTGCTCTTGTTTTGATGCTTGTTTGTGAAGAATGAATTTCTTAGTATTGTCTTATATAAGTGTTGGACATGATGAAAAGATATTCCTATTACTAAGTTTCCAAGTGCTTTTGAGAAAATTTTCTTTTCAAGTGGAAACAATGTGTTGCAGCGTATTTTGGCTTGTAGAATAATTGTCTAAGTTTTGCTCCACATTTTCTTAGTATTAAAGACAAGAGTATGGAATTTGGATATGTTTCAAAGTAGTGTCTAAGGATTATAAATATAGAATTTGGTGGTCTAGATCACTGTACAGAAAAAGTTCCATTTGCCAGTATGAAGATTTTGCTTGAAAGAGTTTGCACCGTGACAGAGAAAGTATTTTGCTCCGCATTTATCCACAATACATTCTTTAGTATTGTAGTTCTAGACTTAAGCTTATAATGTCCTTATCTTTCTCCATTCCAAAGTTTTTGTGATTTGGTACTCTAGAAAGCATGTTTTTTTATTAGAAAAGTTTGATAGTGTCTAATTGAGAGTAGTCTGTGATCCACCTTCAAGAAAAGTAAGTTGAGATCTATTGCGGTTGGATTTTATGGTTTCCAAATTATTCTATGCTGTTCATAGATGTCCCCTAAATGCATTGAACATGTGTGTCTGATCTGCAAGTTGTAATGAAGCTCTTGGAAGCATGTGACTTAATGATTTTGTTGACCTATTTTCCTCTGCCTAGAGTTAAATAATTCACCTTGTATTTTCCTTGAAAACCTGTTAGAAAATGACCCTACAGGGCTTAGATCCTTCAAATATTCATGCTGTGCCTTGCAGAAAATCCCAAAAAATCTCACCTTGAGAATCTTTGCCAAAAACCCAGAAAAACTCAGAAATCTTTTAGCTTCAAGTGTTTTCCAACGCAGAGATTTCTCAATTTTATACTTAGTATTTGTATATGCATTTTTGAATGTATGTTTGCATGTACATTTTCCATTGTATGTTTGCATATGCAAAGGAAATGTACATCGGCGAGATACAATAAAATATACAAAGGGCATATGTAAGGCATGGAATGCAGGGATGAATGTATGTTCAGATTATATGTTCAAATGTACAATCACACATACAAAAGAAAAGATACAAGGGGAAGATGCAAAGAAAATATGCAAACGACAGATACATTGACGACATGCAAGGCCAACATACAAAGCAAACATGCAAGCAGACATACAAAGGCCAATGTATATTGGTGACATACAATGCCAAGATACAAGTCTAACATACGAGGCCAAGATACAAGGAGGAAGATGCAAGGTTTATACACAAGCAAAGAGATACAAAGCCTGGGGCCCACCAAGCGAACATACAAAGGGCAGGTGTAAGTTCCAAATGCATGTTTGTATGTAGGATTCGTTTGCATGTTTTCCTTTGTATATTTCACATTGCATGTTTGCACATACAAAGGGTCATATACAAAGCGATATACAAAGGTTACATGTATATGCCAAAATAAAGTTTTACAATGTACAAGGATTGCATCCATTTTTGTTTGTATAGTTCACATTGTATATGTGATATACAAAAGATAGATACAAAGAGAAACATACAAAGTCCGGACCCGACTGGGAATCAAATGCAGCTGATAGTCATTTTGGGGTCCACGAGTTGTATGTAGAGGTCCTTGTATATGCGATATGCATTCCGAAGATATTAGGCCCGGACCCGATAAAATATACAATCTGGTCTATAAAGGTAGATACCTTGTATGCATCCTTGTTTGTATGTCCACTTTGTATGTTAGTGATATACAAGTCATACATACAAAGGTCATACAAAGGTCAAAATCAACAGTTGTATATAAGGAGCAATTGTATGTATGTTTTGCTTGTATATTGCGATTGTATATGCGATATACAAAGGAAATGTACAAAGGGAAAGATACAAGCTGGACTTGTCCTGAGGAATCAAATGTGGCTTATAAAATGTTGGAGTCCGTAGTTTGTATGTTAAGATCTTGTATGTGCAAACATACAATGAATATATACAAAGGCCAGACCCCGTGTCAATTTCAACTTGCTTTATAAAGTGTTGGGGTCCATCCATTGTATATACATGGGTTTGTATATTTGCGATTGTATGTTGAAACATACAATTAGTTATACAAAGGTGATATGCAAGAGGCCACATACAAAGGGATTTCAGCATGACCTCTTTCATCGGCGACTCAGTTCATAGTTTTTCCGACGGCTGATAGAATATGCAAAGGGGTACATACAAACTGGACCCAACTGTAGAATTGAGTATAGCGGATAATCATTTGAGGTCCATAGGAATGAATGCATATGCATATTCAAATGCATATACAAAGGCACTTCAAAGGCTGATTTAGATGACGATTCAGGTCACAGATGCAAAGTGATATACACAGGCAGTTGACCACAACTTTGACCGCGAATATCTTGCACATCCTGGTGAATTTCTACATGCTGTAAAAGGTAAAATTGCTTGTTTTTGCCTACTGTTTGATTTGGTGGGATTTTGAAGGGAATATACTCACTTTCAATTTTGGATCTAGATTTGCATGTTTTGGCGGCTGGACATTTCAGTGACCATTTTTTTAGCAAGATGCAGATATTTGTTACATTCATTGTTGCACGTAGATGTTCAACAACTTGCATTGATGACTGGAAATATCTCTTAAACCGCCATGTTTCAGATATTTCATATATTCCTTGTTGAAGATAACCATTGAAGCTACTCGCATTCAATGCCCAGAATATCTTCCACCAATTCATTGTTGCAGATCAATGATTCAGCAGCTTACATTAAAGACTCAAAATATCTGCCATCTGCCCCTATTCTAGATATGTTTATGCCATGAATTGTTGCAGATGGATGTCTCTTTAGATAGATATTTTTCTATTACAGCTCATGGAGCAAATTTTTGTAACCAACTTAGGTCAGATTGAAATGCTATATATGCATAGCATGAGATGTAAAAAAGGTTGGAAATTTTTTAGCATTGAGGCTTTCTGTTTCCAAACAGAGCTTTCTGCTACTCTAACTATGCCTTCTTATTAAATATATGCAAGTTATTTTTACCTCTTTTATTGATTTTGGTTTTAGTGTAAATCTACATGTGACTGTCTGTGAACATCTTTGTTCCTCTCAATCATTGTGTTTCTTACCTCTTCTAGAATCAGTTGAATCTGTGTATGTCTACTTGTTGTATCTAGTTATGTTGTGCATTTTCTCAGTACCATGAGGGTTCTTTTATTCAACTTGGTGAATCACCCCTTTATTTTCAAAGTTTTCTGTTTATCTTTCATTTAAAAGCATTCCTTCTCCCTTTTCCTCTGAAGATCTAGTAGATTTTAGGTGATAACCAGTTAAGGAAGCTGACCTTCTCTGGAGGTCTGATCTCATTTCGCAAGGTCCCACACTTCGAGATCATTCCCATGTTTCTCCAGATTGCTAAAGTTTGACAACTGCAGCAAGGCTGCAAATATGAGAGACAACAGTTTTTGGCATGCCCGGTAGGACTAGAAAAATAATCAAATACTATTTTTATTGCTGGTTTTGATGTGTAGCCAGTGATTTTCAGACCTGTGAGAGGTTAAAACCTACATATCTGGTGACTCATATTAAGGAAGGACAAGCAGACTAGTGCTGCTGTTACATTTTATGAGAAAAATTCAAACTTGGTGTTCAATTTCATTTGATTACTTGGAGCTATCTCCACCTAGAAGGCAAGGTAGAGCTGTGGTAAGGACTCCAGTTTTCAAAAGATTACAATTAACTCCACCCAGTTTCAGGCCAGCAACACTTGTAGTACTTATACTGGCTCAAGCAAACCCACCTCTAGTTGTTCCAATGACAAGAAATCAGCCATTTGTGGTTTTTGATGGGGGCAACCCATTGAATTTGATAATGCACGAAAACATACCCATGGCAGCTTTGAAGAGACTGCCTTATTTCACTAGGGAGGATCAAACTACCCCAATAGAGCATATTAGAGATGTAGTTTCTTTATGTGGAGTTCATCATGTCACCCAAGAAAATGTAGCCATCAGGTTGCTGGCTACCTCTTTTAAAGGAAATGCATTACAATGGTTCAAGAGTTTACCAGTGCAAACCATAGGAACCTGGGATGATCTGGGTCATAAATTAAACAAGCAATTTTAAGATAAGTTAGACAACTTGTCATTGGTTGAATAGATGACTACAATAAAAAGAGCTCCCCAAGAGCAAATGATGGATTTCAACTTCTGATTCCAAAAGACATGGGACAGAATTCCTCCCATGGTAAGGCCTCCATCAGAATATGTTTTTCTATATTTTTTGAAAGCTCTAAATAGTGATATTTTAGTAATGATACAATCATTGGTAGGTACGACTTTACCTAATGCATATGAAATAGCTATTAGAGCGGAAAACAACCTGATTCAAGCTAGGAAAATAGCACCTAGACCACCAATGCCCATTTTCCTCGAGATTCAAACTTTAATGCCTTTGCCAATCCCATCTTTTGCCCCTTTACCTGTTATAGCAGTATTGCCAAATACTACCAATTCTGAAAATGCTGCTTCTAGCTCATCACAAGAGTTAAGAGAGATAAAATGTAGCCAACACAAAATAGAGAACATCCTACAAACTTTTGGGAATGAGCTGGTAAACATCAAAAAGTAGCAGTCCTAGAACAGACAGCCTTATCAGCAACCTAGCCAAGAGCAGAATTAGCCATACCAGGCCAACAGGCCTCCATATCAAGGCAATTACTAGGGTACCAGGCAGAATGTAAACTAGAGGCCTTTTTATCCTTACAATTCAACACCCGTTAATGTAGTTAGGGACCTTGTCCTTGTTTAGATTAATCTTGCAGATGAATATGAATGGTGTTTTCCATGCAATCAGCCACACAGTCAGGCGGCCTGCTTAAATGGGGTGATAAATCAAGCTCTGATGGTGCAAAATGTTGCAGTCTCACAGCTAAACACACATAATGATGGGGCTATGCAACAACAGGAGCAACCTCAGAGTGATTCTGCCTTCATAAATTGGTAGGAAGGTGAATTTTGTGGCATGAATAGGGATGATGCCTCAGTTGCAGCAAATACAAGAACCAAAAAGAGGGGTTATGAGATAGATCAAGCAAGAAAAAAAGGAAAAGGACCTACTAATGTGTCTACATCCTAGATTCCCCATATTTTGCAAAGAAATACTCAAGCAACTACAAGGGAATAGGCTCATTTGTAGGCTGATACTGGTGCTACAAAGTCACACCAGAAGGTAAGTGTCACTCCACCCTTCAATATCATTTAAAATATGCAGAAGATGAATGTGACAATATATATGTGAGATTCCTTAGCAATCCCAAGTCAAAAGGACATGTTGCAATCTGCCTTGTCTGATTTAAAAATATCAAATGATGCAACTGTTGACCCAACTAGGGTTGTCCTTACCAATTCATCACAGGACAACAACAAACAGCCAAACAAAAGTGCTAAACCACTTCCATTTTATGTATCATTAATAATTGGAGACAAGATAGTATATACATGGATGGTGGATAGTGGTGCAAGTAGTTTTATGATGCCAAAACAGATTGTAGACCAATTAGGATTGAAGTACCAACCCCTGGAGAAAGGTGTACTTCAATTAAATGGCACAGCCATTAACACTGTAGGTGTGATAAAAGATCTAACTCTCACCTTGCACACTTGTCCAAATGTTTCCATTTCCCAGGAAGTATTCATCATAGACTTACCTCCTTATTTTGCCATGTGTTTGTCAAGAGAGTTCACAGCCAAGATAGGAGGATATTTATCCTCAGACTGGTCCCACATGTTTTTTAGGACCAGATATGGCACAAAGGTGACCCTAAAGTCTGAATTGCTTACCTAGTATCACATAGAGCCTTATACACCAAGTGTTGTTAATGCAAATTGCATTATTTCTGATGATCCTGAGCTTTTCGCTGCTCAAGAGCTGCAAGCTGAAAGTATACCAGAGGTGCTATTAAAGGAGTGGGCCTTGGAAAATGTTGCAGATGATCCTGAAGGGCACATCCAAGAAACTGGTATGGGTGTTTACATACTGCATGAATCTAAAATAGAAATTCCAAACCTTGTAAAGAGTACAGAACATCGAATAGAGAAGCAAGAGGAAGTATGGAAATTGATGCAGAGGAAAAGAGGAAAGCAACTCAACTCCTTTCAAGATAGAAATGCATTCATTTATGATCACCTCTATCAAACTGCCTACAATGAGTAACAATGACACTTTTCAAAACCCCTACCTTGCCTTTCAAGACAGAAATAACTGACTCAACATTTGAGACAACTTTCATAAGTAAATACAACATGACCAACACATGGTCTCTGACCCAAATAACTAGGTTCAATACTTGTGAGAGCAGTGGACAACAAAGTATAGATAGACTACACTTGACAGTGCCTTGCAACTCTGTCCTTTAAGCCTGTTTCTAGGCATCTCAACTGTCATCTTTCTACTTTCTTGGTATTCTCCCAATATAGGGAATCTGCAACCTTCATTATGAGTTGAAAACTTTCAAAACACCATACTTGACCCTCTTCTAGGGTTCACAAACATTACCAACACACACAAATGCCTTTTTACTTAGTCATAACTGTGACTGTCAACAAGACTGCCTTAACAGGACAATCATCTTAAAGGGATTAGAAACTTATGATTTACCCAAACTCAAACTACAAAAGTCCTTTAATGCCCTTTAACAACCATACAAATAGAAATACCTGTGATGGACTCATGCAACATAAACAAAACTCCAATAAACATCACTATGCACTGGTTTTACTAGTCATCTTCTCCATTTATAGACCTGTGGCTTCATGATAGCTGCCCCAACCTATTTCTTTAGACTCTACGTGCTTGAGATCCTTTAAAACATACTCAAAACTTGCTTCATACCAACTTCTAGTGAGATCCACCAAACACATGAGGAGAAATAACAATTTTAAATGTTGACTGTTTACCCTAAATCAGGGTTTTGACAGTTTTTAGCAAATTTCTAAAAACTAACTCAAAACATAATCAAAATGCATGAGACCAACTTCATATGGAAGGTGATTGAAGACACTAATACTTACAACCATTTAGACATGCACTCATGCCCGTACAGTGTTGTACAATGCAAGAAGACAGCAAATTTCTGAAGTAGAATATAGAAAAACAGTGCTTTTAACATTCTATTCTCAATCTTCAATCACCTCCCCATTGTGTGAAGGTTACAAGGCCTTAATAAAGGCATTCCAACTTGACTCTTCAGTTTCCAATATATCCAAACAAATGAAACTAACTCAACTACTCTATGACCTTTGATATTCCATATTTGTTTTGCATTTTTACAATATTGCATTGGCAATCTTTACATAGTATGCACTATTTTGCATATTTGAACCTCTTAATGACCTAAACACCTAAAAGATGACTCAAATAACCTTATTCAAATGTTGAATCATTAAAATTTAATCAAACTCCTAAAATTAGTCCATGAAGCATCAGTTTATGAAGGTGCTCCTGCACCAGAAATGTACTTTGATGGCTCTAGGAACAAGAATGGATCTGGTGGTGGTGCAATGCTTGTGTCTCCACAAGGTGAAAGATATTTTTCTTTTCATTTTGCTTTTTCATGTACAAATAACACTGCTGAGTATGAGGGATTGCTCCAAGGTTTGCAGTGGGCAAGAAAGAGGAAGATTGGTTGTTTGAAGGTGTTTGGGGATAGTGAACTTATTTAAAATCAAGTGAGGGGACTACATGCTACAAAGAATGATGTCTTGAAATGCTATAAACATAGGGTATGGGATATGATTGAAGAGTTTGATGCTTTCAATCTAATCTCCATTCGAAGAAATTAGAACTATCATGCTGATAGGTTAGATGCAATTGGGGCTCAGTTTGATATCCCCAGTGATATTCAAAGAGAAAAGGTGCAGCCTCATGTGAAAATAGTTGGTAGGCCTTCTATCCCTGACAATAACATTCATTGGTAGGTTTTTGGGAGTGATGAGATCCTGTGTTTCCTATTAGAAGAGGATGAGTTTTTTGTGTTGAATCAGGACAAACTCAAACATCAATATGGTAATGATCAAATCATTTAGTTAAGGATAAATAAGCTGCCCAGAGGATTGGTAACCTTGGAATCCATTTTTAGCACTGATGATTAGCTAAAAAAGAGTAAAATCACCATGCAAGTCAAAGTGGAACATTATGAGGAGCTAGAAATTTTCAAGGGTAATCTTCTCAAAATTGGTAAAATCTGTTTGCCTGAAGAGAGGAAAGCCTTCATTGCTCTATGTCAAGAATTTGAAGATGTGTTTTCTTGGGATTATTCAGACTTAAAGGGGTTTGACCCTCATATTGCCCAGCATACTATAGAGTTAGAACCAGGTACAAAACCTATGAGGCAGAAGCAAAGACCTTTAAATCTAAAGCTTGAGCCTCTAATGATTAAAGAGATAACCAAGTTGATCGAGGGAAAGATCATTTTCCCAATCAAGCATACTTCTTGGGTCTCCAACCTTGTCCCTGTGAGAAAAAAATGGAGAGATTAGGCCATGTGTTGATTTTAGAGACCTTAATAGAGCCTCCTTGAAGGACCACTACCCGCTGCCCTCAATGGAGCAAAGTCTACAAGTAGTGGCTGGTTCTGAAAGATTCTCCTTGCTTGATGGATATTCTTGCTATAATCAAGTGTTAGTTAAGGAGGATCAATTTAAAACTGCTTTTATTACCAAATGGGGCACCATGGCCTACAAAAGGATGCCTTTTGGTCTATCAAATGCTAGCTCTACTTTTTAGAGAGATATGGATATGGCTTTTAAGGGACTGCTGTATAAATTGGTACCGGTGTACCTTGATGATATTACAATTTTCTCTAAAGATGTAGCCAAACATTTATCCCACTTGAGGCAAGTATTTGAGAGATGTAAAGAGTTTGGGATATCTCTCAATCCCAAGAAATGCATTTTTGCTATGCATGAAGGCAAGCTTTTAGGACATGTTGTGTCAAAAGAGGGAATTACCATTGATGTAGAAAGGGTAAGGGCTATTTTGGAGCTACCTTTACCCAGTCACAAGAAAGGACTGCAGAGTTTTATTGGCAGAATTAATTTTCCGCGAAGATTTATACCTAATATTGCAAATCTATTGAAGTCATTGACCTCTATGCTAAAGAAAAATACAGTTTTTAGTTGGACAAAAGAGGCTAAACTTAGCTTTGAGTCCATAAAAGAAATGTTGTCAGTTGCGCCAACTCTGGTAAATCTTGATTTCTCAAAAGATTTTATCTTGTATGCTTATGGTAGTCTAGATACAATCTCTGCAATTCTGGTACAACAGCAGAGTGATGGCTTTGAATAGCCAATCGCTTTCTTTAGTTAAGGACTAGAAGAGTACGAGCAGAGGTATAGTTTCAATGAAAAACATGTCTTTGCAATGGTAAGAAGTCTAAAAAAGTTTAGGCATCTTATTTCTAACAATAAGATACATTTGATGGTTGCTCACCCTAGCGTGAAAGAGTTCCTATTAGGCAAAGATGTTAATGAGAAAAGGGTTGGTTGGATCACCAAAGTCATGGAATATGACGTAAATATCAGGATAACCAAGCTCGTTAGAGGCAGATGACTCAGTGAATAGCTTGCTACCAGTTCTGAAAATGTAACATAAAAAGAAGAGGATGTGCTTCTAATCATTGAAGATGCACATTAGGATGATACAGCAGCAGTGGGCGCAAGTTGGGTTAATAGCATGACTCAATTTTTGCAAATTGGTCAATGTCTAGTAGGTCTAGATAGAACCAAAAGAAGATATTTTAGACTGCAGTCCATTCCATATGTTTTAATAAATGGCATTCTTTTCAGAAAGGACTTTAATGGTGTGTTGTTAAGATGCATTGATAATGATCAGACTGACAAGATGCTACATGAGTTTCATGATGGAACAGCAGGGGGTCATTTTGCCCCAAGGACTACTACTTGGAAAATAATGAGAGCTAGATATTATTGGCCCAGCTTATTTAAGGATGCCCATGCATGGGCTAGAAAATGTGTAAAATGTGCCATTTTTGCAGGCAAAGAAAGGTTGCCAGCTTTACCTCTGTAGGTAATTCAAGTAGAGCAGCCCTTTATGAGATGGGGCATTGATTTCATAGGTCCCATTAACCCACCATCAAGTGTAGGCCATAGGTGGATACTTATAGCTACAGACTATTTCACAAGGTGGACTGAAGCAGTGGCTCTGAAGGAATCTAATGAGACCGTTGTTTTGAGGTTCTATGATGATTTGGTATCCAGATTTGGGGTGCCTGAGTCAATTATCTCAGACAATGCTTTAACGTTTGTTCGATTGAGGATAACTGACTGGGCTATTAAGAATGGAATCTATTTGAGTACTTCATCAAATTATTACCCACAGGGTAATGGTTTGGCTGAATCAACCAATAAGAATCTCATAAGGATTATTAAAAGATCAATGGGGGACAACCAAAGGACCTGGCACACTAATATGAAATATGCCTTATGGGAGGATAGGATAACTCCAAAGAGGTCTATTGGAAACTCCCCATATATGTTAGTTTATGGGAAAGAGGCAAGATTACCTATGTCTATGGAGCTACCAGCACTAGATATCATGAATCAGCTAGAGATGTTTGAAGAAGAAGACCCCCTGGCTATTAGATATGCTCAACTTATGGAGCTGGAAGAGAGAAGAGATAAAGCTATGAAAGATATGGAGTATCATCAGCTTCAAACAAAAAGAGTTTTTGACAAGACAGCCACTCCCAAAATTTTTAGGGAGGGTGATATGGTGCTCAAATGGGATGAGTTGAAAAGTAGGCTAGGAAAGCACTCCAAGTTTGATAGCATGTGGAGTGGCCCATTTATCATTACTGAATGCAAGGAGCACAATGCATTTCAGTTATCAAGCATGGATGGAGAAAATTTGCCTATCCCAGTCAATGGGATACACTTGAAGTGGTGTTTTGAGGTATGACTTACCTTGTAAAATAGTAGATTAGGTTTCTTGCTTTCAATAAGTGCTACTGCACAATAGTTTAGATCCCTTTTTGTTTTCGCTAAGTGTTGTCTAGCACACGTAGAGGGTTGCTTTCAGGCTTTTTGGTTCTGTTTTGGTCTTTCCAATGTTCTTCATTGCTAATATGCTGAGTTGCTAAAGTCAGGATTGTTTGTCAAGGTATATTTTTAGTCTCTGTATGACTCCATGGCCAATGGATGCTTAAGGCCACTGGTCTAATTGTTTAGCAGGCAAACATCCCATAGAAGTCACCAAAATGTTGACTTATTTTCCTCTACCTAGAGTTAAATAATTCACCTTTTATTTTCCTTGAAAACCCTTTAGAAAATGACCCTACATGGCTTAGATCTTTTAAATATTCATGTTGTGCCTTGCCGAAAATCCCAAAAAATCTCACCTTCAGAATCTTTGCTAAAAACTTAGAAAAACCCAAAAATCTTTTAGCTTCAAGTATTTTCCATCGCAGAGATTTCTCAATTGTATACTTAGTATTTGTATATGCATTTTTGAATGTATGTTTGCATGTACATTCACCATTGTATGTTCGCATATGCAAAGGAAATGTACATTAGCGAGATACAAGAAAATATACAAAGGGCATATGCAAACGGTGAAATGCAGGGATGAATGTATGTTCGCATTGTATGTTCAAATGTACAATCACACATACAAAAGAAAAGATACAAGGGGAAGATGCAAAGAAAATATGCAAAAGGAAGATACATTGGCTACATGCTAGGCCAACATACAAAGGAAACATGTAAGCAGACATATAAAGGCCAATGTATATCGGTGACATAGAAGGCCGAGATACAAGTCTGACATACAAGGCCATGATACAAGGAGGAAGATGCAAGGTTTATACACAAGCAAAGAGATACAAAGTCTGGGGCCTACCAAGCACACATACAAAGGGCAGGTACAAGTTCCAAATGCATATTTGTATGCAGGGTTCATTTGCATGTTTTCCTTTGTATATTTCACATTGTATGTTTGTACATACAAAGGATCATATACAAAGCAATATACAAAGGTTACATGTATATACCGAAATGAAGTTTTACAATGTACAAGGATTGCATGCATTTTTGTTTGTATATTTCGCATTGTATATGCGATATACAAAAGATAGATACAAAGAGAAACATACAAAGTCCGGACCCGACTAGGAATCAAATGCAGTTGATAGTCATTTTGGGTTTCGCGAGTTGTATGTAGAGGTCCTTGTATATGCGATATGCATTCCTAAGATACTAGGCCTAGACGCGATAAAATATACAATCTGGTCTATAAAGGTAGACACCTTGTATGAATCCTTGTTTGTATGGCCACTTTGTATGTTAGCGATATACAAGTCATACATACAAAGGTCAAACAAAGGTCAAAAGTAACAGTTGTATATGAGGTGCAATTGTATGTATGTTTTGCTTGTATATTGCGATTGTATATGCGATATACAAAGGAAATGTACAAAGGGAAAGATACAAGACAGACTTGTCCTGACGAATCAAATGCGGCGTATAAAATGTTGGAGTCCGCAGTTTGTATGTTAAGAGCTTGTATGTGCAAACATACAATGAATATATACGAAGGCCAAATCTGATGTCAATTTTAACTTGCTTTATAAAGTGTTGGGGTTCGCGCATTATATATATATGTGTTTGTATATTTGTGATTGTATGTTGAAACATACAATTAGATATACAAAGGTGATATGCAAGAGGCCACACACAAAGGGATTTTGGCATGACCTCTTTCATCAGCAACTCAGTTCATAGTCTTTGTGATGGCCGATAGAATATGCAAAGGGGTACATACAAACTGGACTCGACTGTGGAATTGAGTATAGCGGATAATCATTTGAGTTCCGTAGGAATGAATGCATATACATATTCAAATGCTTATACAAAGGCACTTCAAAGGCCGATTTAGATGCCGATTCAGGTCACAGATGCAAAGTGATATACACAAGCAATTGACCGCAACTTTGACTGCAAATATCTTGCACATCCTGGTGAATTTCTACATGCTGCAAAAGGCAAAAATGTTTCTTGTTGCCTCCTCTTTCATTTGGCGGGCTTTTGAAGGGAATATTCTCACTTTCAATTTTGGATCTGGATTTGCATGTTTTGGTAGCTAGATGTTTCAGTGACCATTTTTTGAGCAAGATGCAGATATTTGTTGCATTCATTGCTGCAGGTAGATGTTCAGCAACTTGAACTGATAACTAGAAATATCTCTTAAACCACCATGTTTTAGATATTTCCAATATTCCTTGTTGAAGATAACCATTGAAGCTACTTGCATTCAATGCCTAGAATATCTTCCACCAATACATTGTTGCAGATCGATGATTCAACAACTTATATTAAAGACTCAAAATATCTGCCATCTGCTCCTGTTCCAGATATGTTTATGCCATGAATTCTTGCAGATGGACATCCCTTCAGATAGATATTTTTATGTTACATCTCATGGAGCAGATTTTTGTAACTGACTTAGGTAAGATTGAAATGCTATATATGCATAGCATGAGATGTCAAGAAGGTTGGAAATTTTTTTGCATTGAGGCTTTTTGTTTCCAAACAAAGCTTTCTGCTACTAAAACTATGCCTTCTTATTGTATATATGCAAGTTATTTTTACCTCTTTTATTGATTTTGGTTTTAGTGTAAATCTGCATGTGACTATCTGTGAACATCTTTGTTCCTCTCAATCATTGTGTTTCTTACCTCTGCTAGAATTAGTTGAATCTATGTATGTCTACTTGCTGTATCTGGTTATGTTGTGCATTTTCTCGGTACCATGAGGGCTCTTCTATTCAACTTGGTGAATCACCCCTTTATTTTTAAAGTTTTTTGTTTATCTTTCATTTAAAAACATTCTTTCTCCCTTTTCCTCTGAAGATTTAGTAGATTTTAGGTGATAACCAGTTAAGGAAGCTGGCCTTCTCCAAAGGTTTGATCTCATTTTGTAGCGTCCCACACTTCGAGATCATTCCCATGTTTCTCCAGATTGCTGAAGTTTGACAACTGCAGCAAGGGTGCAAATCTGAGAGACAACAAATTCTTGATGTTGTATACTTATTTTGGCCAACCTGGTGAGTCGCACTTATTGTGGAGATAATTCACAGATTTTAGAATCGTGTACAAGTATATGAGGATGTATTTAGGTCCGAGCTAAGCCATGATGTATTCATCCTTCATTGTTTTTCTCTAAAAGATTGTTTAGGTCCATTCGTATTTTGAAATTATGTATGTATGCTAAACTTGGAGAAAGTTCCAATGGTCGTAGATTGTAATACTAACCTTGATGTACATTCCAAGGTTGATGATAGGTATAAATACATGTAATGAAGTCATGATTGAGTGTGTGTGTGTGTGTGTGTGTGTGAAGATGCGAAGAAAAAGTGTTTGATTGAAAAGGAAGAGCAGAAGAGATCTATTACGTTTGAATGGAACTGAACTCAAGCATGTTGTAGATGCAACTATATCAGTTCAGCCCTTGGTAGTGAGCGCCCCACTGGCAGGGAGCCATCCATTGGCAGTGATCCACCCTAATGGGCAGTGAGCCTATTTGATATTCAGTACTGTTACTACATTGTATTGTGAGCTAACATTATATTTGAGCTAACACGCATCATGGTTTTTTCTTTTCTAACAATTTTCCACATAAAAATCTGGTGTTCATGTGTGAATGGTGTTAATGTGCTTAAGTTTTGGTTCTACTTTTCATGTTTATTCCTCATATCAGATTAAGTGGTTAAAGCAAGTTAATGTGATTATGAAATTGATCAAGTAAGGTTAAATATTTGGTACAACTGATTCACCCACTCTCAGTTGTGGTGTGCCTTCAACCATTGGTATCAAAGCAAGGTTCCTTGGAAGAAAGCCTAATAGGTTGGGGTAGATCTAGAATGGCACACAAAAAGGATACACCACATTTTGATGGATCTGACTATGCATACTGGAAGGTATGCATGGAAAGTTGTGTTATTTCTATAGGTTATAGTGTTTGGATGATAGTCAAGAAGAAACATGAAATACCTAAAGATGGTCTAGAGACTGAAGAAGAAGTCAAGGAGTTTGAGTTGAATCACAAAGCTAAAAATGCTCTATTGAATGCTTTATCAAATGTTGAAATGGAAAAAGTTGTGGATCTTGCAACTGCTCATGGAATTTGGGAGAAACTAAAGAATGTTTATGAAGTTGATGCATCTATCAGGAAAGCTAAGTTGCATAACTTAAAGACCACATATGAAACCATGTGAATATCTGAAGATGATAACATAACAAATTACATATATAAGATTGATGAAGTTGTCAACAGCATGAAGGTCCTTGGTGGAAAGCTAGAAGATGAAGATGTTATTGATAAAATACTCAAAACTCTTCCAAAGTCCTATAGTCACAAGGTATCTTCCATTAAAGGATTTATTGAGTCAGGTAAACTTATAAAAGATCAATACAAAGGCACTTCAAAGGCCAATTTAGATGTCGATTCAGGTCACAGATGCAAAGCGATATACACAAGTAGTTGACCGCAACTTTGACTGCGAATATCTTGCACATCCTGGTGAATTTCTACATGCTGCAAAAGGCAAAAATGCTTCTTGTTCTCTCCTCTTTCATTTGGTGGGATTTTGAAGGGAATATTCTCACTTTCAATTTTGGATCTGGATTTGCATGTTTTGGCATCTAGACATTTTAGCGACCATTTTTTGAGCAAGATGCTAATATTTGTTGCATTCATTGCTGCAGGTAGATGATCAGCAACTTGAATTGATGACCGAAAATATCTCTTAAACCACCATGTTTCAGATATTTCATATATTCCTTGTTGAAGATAACCATTGAAGCTGCTCGCATTCAATGCCCAGAATATCTTCCACTAATTCATTGTTACAGATCGATGATTCAACAACTTATATTAAAGACTCAAAATATCTGCCATTTGCCCCTATTCTAGATATGTTTATGCCATGAATTCTTGTAGATGGATGTCCATTCAGATAGATATTTTTATGTTACATCTCATGGAGCAGATTTTTGTAAGCGACTTAGGTAAGATTGAAATGCTATATATGCATAGCATGAGATGTCAAGAACGTTGGAATTTTTTTTGCATTGAGGCTTTCTGTTTCCAAATAGAGCTTTCTGCTACTATAACTATGCCTTCTTATTGTATATATGCAAGTTATTTTTACCTCTTTTATTGATTTTGGTTTTAGTGTAAATCTGCATGTGACTGTTTGTGAACATCTTTGTTCCTCTCAATCATTGTGTTTCTTACCTCTGCTAGAATTAGTTGAATATGTGTATGTCTACTTATTGTATCTGGTTATGTTTTGCATTTTCTCAGTACTGTGACAGCTCTTCTATTCAACTTGGTGAATCACCCCTTTATTTTTAAAGTTTTATGTTTATCTTTCTTTTAAAAGCATTCCTTCTTCCTTTTCCTCTAAAGATTTAGTAGATTTTAGGTGATAACCAGTTAAGGAAGCTAGCCTTCTCCAAAGGTCTAATCTCATTTTGCAAGGTCACACACTTTGAGATCATTCCCATGTTTCTCCAGATTGCTAAAGTTTGACAACTGCAGCAAGGGTGCAAATCTGAGAGACAACAGATTCTTGATGTTGTATACTTATTTTGGCCAAGTTGGTGAGTTGTGGAGATAATTCACAGATTTCAGAAGTGTGTACAAGTATATGAGGATGTATTTAGGTCTGAGTTAAACCATGCTGTATTCATCCTCCATTCTTTTTCTCCAAAAGATTATTTAGGTCCATTCCTATTTTGAAATTATGTATGTATGCTAACCTTGGAGAAAGTTCCAATGGTCGTAGATTGTAATGCTAACCTTGATGTACATTCCAAGGTTGATGATAGGTATAAATACATGTAATGAAGTCATGATTGAGTGTGTGTGTGTGTGTGTGTGTGTGTGTGTGTGTGTGTGTGTGTGTGTGTGTGTGTGTTTGTGTGTGAAGATGTGCAGAAAAAGTGTGTGATTGAAAAGGAAGAGCAGAAGAGATCTATTGCGTTTGAATGGAATTGAACTCAAGCATGTTGTAGATGCAACTATATCAGTTCAACCCTTGGTAGTGAGTGCCCGAATGGTAGGGAGCCATCCATCAACAGTGATCCACCCTAATGGGCAGTGAGCCTCTTTTATATTCGGTATTGTTACTATATTGTATTGTGAGCTAACATTATATTTGAGCTAACACGCATCATGGTTTTTTCTTTTCTAACAGTTTTCCACATAAAAATATGCTATTCATGTGTGAATGGTGTTGATGTGCTTAAGTTTTGTTTCTACTTTTCATGTTTATTCCTCATATCAGATTAAGTGGTTAAAGCAAGTTAATGTGATTATGAAATTGATCAACTAAGGTTAAATATTTGGTACAACTGATTCACCCCACTCTCAGTTGTGGTGTGCCTTCAACCATTGGTATCAAAGCAAGGTTCCTTGGAAGAAATCCTAATAGGTTGGGGTAGATCTAGAATGGCACACAAAAAGGACACACCACATTTTGATGGATCTGACTATGCATACTGGAAGCTATGCATGGAAAGTCATGTTATTTCTATAGGTTATAGTGTTTGGATGATAGTCAAGAAGAAACACGAAATACCTAAAGATGGTCTAGAGACTAAAGAAGAAGTCAAGGAGTTTGAGTTGAATCACAAAGCTAAAAATACTCTATTGAATGCTTTATCAAATGTTGAAATGGTAAAAGTTGTGGATCTTGCAACAGCTCATGAAATTTGGGAGAAACTAAACAATGTTTATGAAGTTGATGCATCTATCAGGAAATCTAAGTTGCATAACTTAAAGACCACATATGAAACCATGTGAATATATGAAGATGATAACATAACAAATTACATACATAAGATTAATGAAGTTGTCAACAGCATCAAGGCCCTTGGTGGAAAGCTAGAAGATGAAGATGTTATTGATAAAATACTCAGAACTCTTCCAAAGTCCTATAGTCACAAGGTATCTTCCATTGAAGGATTTATTGAGTCAGGTAAACTTATAAAAGATCAATACAAAGGCACTTCAAAGGCCAATTTAGATGTCGATTCAGGTCACAGATGCAAAGCGATATACACAAGCAGTTGACCGCAACTTTGACCGCGAATATCTTGCACATCCTGGTGAATTTCTACATGCTGCAAAAGGCAAAAATGCTTCTTGTTGCCTCCTCTTTCATTTGGCGGGCTTTTGAAGGGAATATTCTCACTTTCAATTTTGGATCTGGATTTGCATGTTTTGGCAGCTAGACTTTTCAGTGACCATTTTTTGAGCAAGATGCAGATATTTGTTGCATTCATTGCTGTAGGTAGATGTTCAGCAACTTGAATTGATGACTGGAAATATCTCCTAAACCACCATGTTTCAGATATTTCATATATTCCTTGTTGAAGATAACCATTGAAGCTGCTCGCATTCAATGCGCAAAATATCTTCCACCAATTCATTGTTGCAGATCGATGATTCAACAACTTATATTAAAGACTCAAACTATCTGCCATCTGCCCCTATTCCAAATATGTTTATGCCATGAATTCTTGCAGATGGATGTCCCTTCATATAGATATTTTCATGTTACATCTCATGGAGCAGATTTTTGTAACTGACTTAGGTAAGATTGAAATGTTATATATGCATAGCATGAGATGTAAAGAAGGTTGGAAACTTTTTTACATTTAGGCTTTCTGTTTCCAAACAGAGCTTTCTGCTACTATAACTATGCCTTCTTATTGTATATATGCAAGTTATTTTTACCTCTTTTATTGATTTTGGTTTTAGTGTAAATCTGCATGGGACTGTCTGTGAACATCTTTGTTCCTCTCAATCATTGTGTTTCTTACCTCTGCTAGAATTAGTTGAATATGTGTATGTCTACATGCTGTATCTGTTTATGTTGTGCATTGGTGAATCACCCCTTTATTTTCAAAGTTTTCTGTTTATCTTTCATTTAAAAGCATTCCTTCTCCCTTTTCCTCTAAAGATTTAGTAGATTTTAGGTAGTAACCAGTTAAGGAAGCTGGCCTTCTCCAAAGGTCTGATCTCATTTGGCAAGGTCCCACACTTTGAGATCATTCCCATGTTTCTCTAGATTGCTGAAGTTTGACAACTATAGCAAGGGTGCAAATCTAAGAGACAACAGATTCTTGATGTTGTATACTTATTTTGGCCAACCTGGTGAGTCGCACTTATTGTGGAGATAATTCACAGATTCTAGAAGTGTGTACAAGTATATGAGGATGTATTTAGGTTTGAGCTAAGCCATGATGTATTCATCCTTCATTCTTTTTCTCTAACAGATTATTTAGGTCCATTCCTATTTTGAAATTATGTATGTATGCTAAACTTGGAGAAAGTTCCAATGGTCGTAGATTGTAATGCTAACCAAGGTTGATGATAGGTATAAATACATGTAATGAAGTCATGATTGAGTGTGTGTGTTTGTGTTTGTGTGTGTGTGTGTGTGTGTGTGTGTGTGTGTGTGTGTGTGTGTGTGTGTGTGTGTGTGTGTGTGTGTGTGTGTGTGTGTTTGTGTCTGTGTGTGAAGATGCGAAGAAAAAGTGTGTGATTGAAAAGGAAGAGCAGAAGAGATCTATTGCATTTGAATGGAACTGATATCAAGCATGTTGTAGATGCAACTATATCAGTTCAACCCTTGGTAGTGAGCACCCCACTGGCAGGGAGCCATCCATCGGCAGTGATCCACCCTAATGGGCAGTGAGCCTCTTTGATATTCGGTATTGTTACTACATTGTATTGTGAGCTAATATTATATTTGAGCTAACACGCATCATGGTTTTTTCTTTTCTAACAGTTTTCAACATAAAAATCTTGTGTTCATGTGTGAATGGTGTTGATGTGCTTAAGTTTTGGTTCTACTTTTCATGTTTATTCTTCATATCAGATTAAGTGGTTAAAGCAAGTTAATGTGATTATGAAATTGATCAACTAAGGTTAAAATTTTGGTACAACTGATTCACCCTACTCTCATTTGCGGTGTGCCTTCAACCATTGGTATCAAAGCAAGGCTCCTTGGAAGAAAGCCTAATAGCTTGGGGTAGATCTAGAATGGCACACAAAAAGGATACACCACATTTTGATGGATCTGACTATGCATACTGGAAGGTATGCATGGAAAGTTATGTTATTTCTATAGGTTATAGTGTTTGGATGATAGTCAAGAAGAAACATGAAATACCTAAAGATGGTCTAGAGACTAAAGAAGAAGTCAAGGAGTTTGAGTTGAATCACAAAGCTAAAAATGCTCTATTGAATGCTTTATCAAATGTTGAAATGGAAAAAGTTGTGGATCTTGCAACTGCTCATGAAATTTGGGAGAAACTAAAGAATGTTTATGAAGTTGATGCATCTATCAGGCAAGCTAAGTTGCATAACTTAAAGTCCACATATGAAACCATGTGAATATCTAAAGATGGTAACATAACAAATTACATATATAAGATTGATGAAGTTTTCAACAGCATGAAGGCCCTTGGTGGAAAGCTAGAAGATGAAGATGTTATTGATAAAATACTTAGAGCTCTTCCAAAGTCCTATAGCCACAAGGTATCTTCCATTGAAGGATTTATTGAGTCAGGTAAACTTATAAAAGATCAATACAAAGGCACTTCAAAGGCCGATTTAGATGTCGATTCAGGTCACAGATGCAAAGCGATATACACAAGCAGTTGACCGCAACTTTGACCACGAATATCTTGCACATCCTAGTGAATTTATACATGTTGCAAAAGGCAAAAATGCTTCTTGTTGCCTCCTCTTTCATTTGCTAGGATTTTGAAGGGAATATTCTCACTTTCAGTTTTGGATCTGGATTTGCATGTTTTGGCAGCTAGATGTTTCAGCGATAATTTTTTGAGCAAGATGCAGCAAGGGTGCAAATCTGAGAGACAATAGATTCTTGATGTTGTATACTTATTTTGGCCAACTTGATGAGTCGCACTTATTGTGGAGATAATTCACAGATTTTAGAAGCGTGTACAAGTATATGAAGATGTATTTAGGTCTGAACTAAGCCATGATGTATTCATCCTCCATTCTTTTTCTCCAAAAGATTGTTTAGGTCCATTCCTATTTTGAAATTATGTATGTATGCTAACCTTGGAGAAAGTTCCAATGGTCGTAGATTGTAATGCTAACCTTGATGTACATTCCAAGGTTGATGATAGGTATAAATACATGTAATGAAGTCATGATTGAGTGTGCATGTGTGTGTGTGTGTGTGTTTGTGTCTGTGTGTGAAGATGCGAAGAAAAAGTGTGTGATTGAAAAGGAAGAGCAGAAGAGATCTATTGCGTTTGAATGGAACTGAACTCAAGCATGTTGTAGATGCAACTATATCAGTTCAACCCTTGGTAGTGAGCACCCCACTGGCAGGGAGCCATCCATCGGCAGTGATCCACCCTAATGGGCAGTGAGCCTCTTTGATATTTGGTATTGTTACTACATTGTATTGTGAGCTAATATTATATTTGAGCTAACACGCATCATGGTTTTTTCTTTTCTAACAGTTTTCCACATAAAAATCTGGTATTCATGTGTGAATGGTGTTGATGTGCTTAAGTTTTGGTTCTACTTTTCATGTTTATTCTTCATATCAGATTAAGTGGTTAAAGCAAGTTAATGTGATTATGAAATTGATCAACTAAGGTTAAAATTTTGGTACAACTGATTCACCCTACTCTCATTTGCGGTGTGCCTTCAACCATTGGTATCAAAGCAAGGCTCCTTGGAAGAAAGCCTAATAGCTTGGGGTAGATCTAGAATGGCACACAAAAAGGATACACCACATTTTGATGGATCTGACTATGCATACTGGAAGGTATGCATGGAAAGTTATGTTATTTCTATAGGTTATAGTGTTTGGATGATAGTCAAGAAGAAACATGAAATACCTAAAGATGGTCTAGAGACTGAAGAAGAAGTCAAGGAGTTTGAGTTGAATCACAAAGCTAAAAATGCTCTATTGAATGCTTTATCAAATGTTGAAATGGAAAAAGTTGTGGATCTTGCAACTGCTCATGAAATTTGGGAGAAACTAAAGAATGTTTATGAAGTTGATGCATCTATCAGGCAAGCTAAGTTGCATAACTTAAAGTCCACATATGAAACCATGTGAATATCTAAAGATGGTAACATAACAAATTACATATATAAGATTGATGAAGTTTTCAACAGCATGAAGGCCTTTGGTGGAAAGCTAGAAGATGAAGATGTTATTGATAAAATACTTAGAACTCTTCCAAAGTCCTATAGCCACAAGGTATCTTCCATTAAAGGATTTATTGAGTCAGGTAAACTTATAAAAGATCAATACAAAGGCACTTCAAAGGCCGATTTAGATGTCGATTCAGGTCACAGATGCAAAGCGATATACACAAGCAGTTGACCGCAACTTTGACCACGAATATCTTGCACATCCTAGTGAATTTATACATGTTGCAAAAGGCAAAAATGCTTCTTGTTGCCTCCTCTTTCATTTTCTAGGATTTTGAAGGGAATATTCTCACTTTCAGTTTTGGATCTGGATTTGCATGTTTTGGCAGCTAGATGTTTCAGCGACAATTTTTTGAGCAAGATGCAGCAAGGGTGCAAATCTGAGAGACAATAGATTCTTGATGTTGTATACTTATTTTGGCCAACTTGATGAGTCGCAGTTATTGTGGAGATAAGTCATAGATTTTAGAAGCGTGTACAAGTATATGAAGATGTATTTAGGTCTGAACTAAGCCATGATGTATTCATCCTCCATTCTTTTTCTCCAAAAGATTGTTTAGGTCCATTCCTATTTTGAAATTATGTATGTATGCTAACCTTGGAGAAAGTTCCAATGGTCGTAGATTGTAATGCTAACCTTGATGTACATTCCAAGGTTGATGATAGGTATAAATACATGTAATGAAGTCATGATTGAGTGTGCATGTGTGTGTGTGTGTGTGTGTGTGTTTGTGTGTGTGTGTGTGAAGATGTGAAGAAAAAGTGTGTGATTGAAAAGGAAGAGCGGAAGAGATCTATTGCATTTGAATGGAACTGAACTCAAGCATGTTGTAGATGCAACTATATCAGTTCAACCCTTGGTAGTGAGTGCCCCATTGGTAGGGAGCCATCAATCGGCAGTGATCCACCCTAATGGGCAGTGAGCCCCTTTGATATTCAGTATTGTTACTATATTGTATTGTGAGCTAACATTATATTTGAGCTAACACGCATCATGGTTTTTTCTTTTCTAACAGTTTTCCACATAAAAATCTGGTGTTCATGTGTGAATGGTGTTGATGTGCTTAAGTTTTGGTTCTACTTTTCATGTTTATTCTTCATATTAGATTAAGTGGTTAAAGCAAGTTAATGTGATGATGAAATTGATCAACTAAGGTTAAAAGTTTTGTACAACTGATTCACCCCACTCTCAGTTGTGGTGTGCCTTCAACCATTGGTATCAAAGCAAGGTTCCTTGGAAGAAAGCCTAATAGCTTGGGGTAGATCTAGAATGGCACACAAAAAGGATACACCATATTTTGATAGATTTGACTATGCATACTGGAAGGTATGCATGGAAAGTTATGTTATTTCTATAGGTTATAGTGTTTGGATGATAGTCAGGAAGAAACATGAAATACCTAAAGATGGTCTAGAGACTGAAGAAGAAGTCAAGGAGTTTGAGTTGAATCACAAAGCTAAAAATGCTCTATTGAATGCTTTATCAAATGTTAAAATGGAAAAAGTTGTGGATCTTGCAACTGCTCATGAAATTTGGGAGAAACTAAAGAATGTTTATGAAGTTGATGCATTTATCAGGAAAGCTAAGTTACATAACTTAAAGACCACATATGAAACCATGTGAATATATGAAGATGATAACATAACAAATTACATACATAATATTGATGAAGTTTTCAACAGCATCAAGGCCCTTGGTGGAAAGCTAGAAGATGAAGATGTTATTGATAAAATACTCAGAACTCTTCCAAAGTGCTATAGTCACATGGTATCTTCCATTGAAGGATTTATTGAGTCAGGTAAACTTATAAAATATCAATACAAAGGCACTTCAAAGGCTGATTTAGATGCCGATTCAGGTCACAGATGCAAAGCGATATACACAAGCAGTTGATCGCTACTTTGACCGCGAATATCTTGCACATCTTGGTGAATTTCTACATGCTACAAAAGGCAAAAATGCTTCTTGTTGCCTCCTCTTTCATTTGGCGGGCTTTTGAATATTCTCACTTTCAATTTTTGATCTGGATTTGCATGTTTTGGCGGCTAGACGTTTCAGCGACCATTTTTTGAGCAAGATGCAAATATTTGTTGCATTCATTTCTCCAGGTAGATGTTCAACAACTTGAATTGATGACCGGAAATATCTCTTAAACCAACATGTTTTAGATATTTCATATATTCCTTGTTGAAGATAGCCATTGAAGTTGGTCGCATTCAATACCCAGAATATCTTCCACCAATTCATTGTTGCTGATCGATGATTCAACAACTTATATTAAAGACTCAAAATATCTGCCATCTGCCCCTGTTCCAAATATGTTTATGCCATGAATTCTTGCAGATGGACGTCCCTTCATATAGATATTTTTATGTTACATCTCATGTAGTAGATTTTTGTAACTGACTTAGGGAAGATTGAAATGCTATATATGCATAGCATGAGATGTAAAGAAGGTTGGAAATTTTTTTACATTGAGGCTTTCTGTTTCCAAATAGAGCTTTCTGCTACTATAACTATGCCTTCTTATTGTATATATGCAAGTTATTTTTACCTCTTTTATTGATTTTGGTTTTAGTGTAAATCTGCATGTGACTGTCTGTGAACATCTTTATTCCTCTCAGTCATTGTGTTTCTTACCTCTGCTAGAATTAGTTGAATTTGTGTATGTCTACTTCCTGTATCTAATTATGTTGTGCATTTTCTTAGTACCGTGAGGGCTCTTCTATTCAACTTGGTGAATCACCCCTTTATTTTCAAAGTTTTTTGTTTATCTTTCATTTAAAAGCATTCCTTCTCCCTTTTCCTCTGAAGATTTAGTACATTTTAGGTAGTAACCAGTTAAGGAAGCTGGCCTTCTCCAAAGGTCTGATCTCATTTTGCAAGGTCCCATACTTTGAGATCATTTCCATGTTTCTCCAAATTGCTAACGTTTGACAACTGCAGCAAGGGTGCAAATCTAAGAGACAACAGATTCTTGATGTTGTATACTTATTTTGGCCAACCTGGTGAGTCACACTTATTGTGGAGATAATTCACAGATTTTAGAAGCATGTACAAGTATATCAGGATGTATTTAGGTCTGAGCTAAGCCATGATGTATTCATCCTTCATTCTTTTTCTCCAAAAGATTGTTTAGGTCCATTCCTATTTTGAAATTATGTATGTATGCTAACCTTGGAGAAAGTTCAAATGGTCATAGATTGTAATGCTAACCTTGATGTACATTCCAAGGTTGATGATAGGTATAAATACATGTAATGAAGTCATGATTGAGTGTGCGTGTTTGTGTGTGTGTGTGTGTGTGAAGATGAGAAGAAAAAGTGTGTGATTGAATAGGAAGAGCAGAAGAGATCTATTACATTTGAATGGAACTAAACTCAAGCATGTTGTAGATGCAACTATATCAATTCAACCCTTGGTAGTGAGCACCCCACTGGCAGTGAGCCATCCATCGACAGTGATCCACCCTAATGGGCAATGAGCCTCTTTAATATTCGGTATTGTTACTACATTGTATTGTGAGCTAACATTATATTTGAGCTAACACGCATCATGGTTTTTTCTTTTCTAACAGTTTTCCACATAAAAATCTTGTGTTCATGTGTGAATAGTGTTGATGTGCTTAAGTTTTGGTTCTACTTTTCATGTTTATTCTTCATATCAGATTAAGTGGTTACAACAAGTTAATGTGATTATGAAATTGATCAACTAAGGTTAAAACTTTGGTACAACTAATTCACCCCACTCTCAGTTGTGGTGTGCCTTCAACCATTGGTATCAAAGCAAGGTTCCTTGGAAGAAAGCCCAATAGCTTGGGGTAGATCTAGAATGGCACACAAAAAGGATACACCACATTTTGATGGATCTGACTATGCATACTGGAAGGTATGCAAGGAAAGTTATGTTATTTCTATAGGTTATAGTGTTTGATGATAGTCAAGAAGAAACATGAAATACCTAAAGATGGTCTAGAGACTGAAGAAGAAGTCAAGGAGTTTGTGTTGAATCACAAAGCTAAAAGTGCTCTATTGAATGCTTTATCAAATGTTGAAATGGAAAAAGTTATGGATCTTGCACCTACTCATGAAATTTAGGAGAAACTAAAGAATGTTTATGAAGTTGATGCATCTATCAGGAAAGCTAAGTTGCATAACTTAAAGACCACATATGAAACCATGTGAATATCTGAAGATGATAACATAACAAATTACATACATAAGATTGATGAAGTTGTCAACAACATCAAGGCCCTTGGTGGAAAGCTAGAAGATGAAGATGTTATTGATAAAATACTCAGAACTCTTCCAAAGTCCTATAGTCACAAGGTATCTTCCACTGAAGGATTTATTGAGTCAGGTAAACTTATAAAAGATCAATTACTTGGTAAACTAACTGCCTTTGAAATAAGGGAATTTAGTACTACTGATGGCCCTGTGAAAACTGAGACTTCTTTCAAGGCAAAGGAAGAAAAGAATTCTAGATCAGAGAACTATGCTATTCTTTATGTCAAGGTCTTGAAGTGTAACCTTCTAAGTGTTGGGAAAATGTGCAACAAAGGATATAATCTTGTGTTCAAGCACAAAAGATGTGAGATAAGAAAATCTCTGAAATCGTAATTGTTGCTAGTAAGAAGAATCATGGTAATGTTTATCACTTGAAAGGATCTTACAACTATTGTTTGTTGGCTAAGATGGATGAAAGTTGGCTATGGCATAGGAGAATGGGTCACATCAACATTGATAATCTAGTGAAAATAAGTACTACTCAGATTGTAAGAGACCTACCTAAAATTGTGAAGCCTGCCAATGTTACATATAAAGATTACCAATTGGGCAAGATGACAAAGACCCCCTTCAAAAGAAAAGAACAATTCTCTACCAGCTTGTTGGAGTTGGTGTTGAAATACACAAGACAACTGAGAGGGGGGGTGAATCAGTTGTCACAAAACTTTAAGCAATTATGAACATCAACATATCCAATTCTTAATCACTGTTATTAAGATTAACCATGAAATCATAAAACAAGAAGCTCAACACAATAACACATGAGACACCTAAATGTTTTACATGGAAAATCCTATAAGGGAAAAACCATGGTGGGTGTTAGCCCACAAAAATAAATAAGTTATAGGAATACCAAAAATCATAGGCTCACTATCTTAGGGCTCAATGCCCATAATGCTCACTACAAATGTAAGGGCTCACTACCAAGGGGTGACTCACTGCCAAGGGTTGGCTCGATGCCCAGATTGGTGAACTAATTTGATAGCATCTACTCCATACCTTGGTTTAATTCCTTTAAAGCACAATATATCTCCTCTGCTCTGCTCTTTCACACCTTCACACTTATCTTGTCATTTTTGCACTTCCACTCCCTTTTCACAACTACATTACATGTTTTTATATAAGTCACTAACCTTGGAATGTACATCAAGGTCAGCATTACATTCATCAACTGTTGGAGCAATCTACAAGGTCGACATTACAAACATACATAAAAAATAGGTCTAGACCTAATACAAAAATTTGCTAAGGGAAAGATGTAAAGGTGTATGTGGATCATAGTATGCCTTAGCTGGGACTCAAATACAATCTTTCACACCACAAAATGCTACTACAATCTTCAATGCATCTCCACAAATAGTGAAAGCAACCAAGTCTACCAAGACTAGAGTTCACATTAAGACTTTCAAGAACAATCTTTATCTATGATCTAAATTTCTCTTTACGGACCAATCCAAAGGTAGGAACATGATCAAGAGACATCAACAAGCACATTGAAATCATTGGGAACAACCACACAACCTCTAACCACTTTGTCAAAAAGATTCTTCAAACTAGAGCTCATAAACAACAGTGTCAGCTATTGTCATAAGGAAAAGACCACTTGCAGACCACCAAATCATGAACCATTAGAGTTGAAGGCACATAACATCATCTCAAACTTAACTCTAAAACAACAAATCAAAATACTTCAATGTGGAGGAATGCAAAGCATAATACATTCTCCCTGTCATCACCAAATATGTAGAAAAAGCTATTTCCATTCTAGTGAACATAATTCACTCAAATCTTCATACCGAAGGCTCGAACATGGAACATAGCATCTTAAGACAGCCTCTAAATAACTTCCAATCTGTAGATAAAGATATTTATTCTACAGGAAATGTGGAACAATCTGTTGGAATGTTCTTCTGTAGACAAAGATATTTTGTAACATATTTTTTTTACTGGAGGAGCAAATTTTCTCAATATCCTCCATATCAGGATTTCCAACACTTACATAGGCAAATACAAAGCATCTAACTCATTAGAAACAAGCATCAAAACAAGAGCACAGTTGACACCAATGACAACAATTATATGTTGACATCAATGACAACACCAATTAGGCACATAGTTACAACAATCTCCCCCTTTGTCATTGATGGCAACATATAATCTGAAAAACTATAAAGACCATCAAGACAAGATTCTCTCCCTTTCATTTTAAACATCTGCACTCTCTCTTCTCTAAGTTTTTCACATGATTTCTCCCTCCTTTGACATCAATGGCAAAGGGCACATTCTTGTATTCTGCTTTTCTGATTCATCTGAACTTTCATTGCTATCAACACTTTCTATATCAAGAACACATATCGGTATCATCTAGCTACTCCCCCTGAGAGGTATCCCTCAAAACATCAATCAAGATCAATGAATGAAGCTCTAAGCACCACTAGATTGATGCATTCCTATGCATATTAGTTCAGAATAGGAGGGGTAATAACCCCTAAATTTTCTCTGAGATACTCAAAGGTATCCTTAGGCAGAGATTTAGTGAAAATATCTACAATCTGATCCTTTGTAGACACATATTCCAATTTTACTTCATTCTCTATCACTTTTTCTCTCAGAAAGTGATACCTTATAGATATATGCTTTGTTCTTGAGTGCATCACTAGATTCTTTGAAATGTTTATAGCACTTGTATTATCATAGAGGATTGTAACTGGATCTTCATACACAACTCCTATGTCCTTCAATGTCTGCTTCATCCATAACAATTGAGTACAACAACATGCCGCTAGAATATACTCTGCTTCTGTAGTTGACAAAGAGATTGAATCTTGATTCTTGCTCAACCATGAAACCAATCTATTACCCAAAAGGAAAGCATCTCCACTTGTACTCTTTCTGTCATCAACATCTCTAGCCCAATCAACATTTGTATAAGCAATGAGAGTGAAATCATCATCCTTTGGATACAATAAGCCATAATCTAGTGTGCCTTTTAAATACCTCAAGATTCTCTTTACTACCATAACATTTGATTCTCTTGGATCTACTTGAAATCTTGCAACAAGATAAACTGCATGCATAATATCAGGTCTGGTTTGAGTTAGCTAAAGCAATCCTCCAATCATGGATCTATACTTTTTCTAATCAGTCTTGGGTGATTCATCAGTTTTGCTCAACTTGCAGCTAGTTACCATGGGCATACATACTGGTTTAGAGTCTTCCATCCCAAACTTCTTCAACAACTCTTTCACATACTTAGACTTAGATATGAAGATTCCTTTATCTGATTGATTAATTTGCAAACCCAGAAAGAAATTCATTTCACTAAACATAGACATCTCAAACTCATTTTTCATTTCACCTACAAACTTCATGCACATACCTTCATTGCCTCCAAAGATAATGTCATCAACAAAGACTACAACAATCAGGATATGATTATCATTGATTTTGAAATACAAATTTTTGTTAGCAGTACCTTTACCGAATCCTAATTGCAACAACTATTTGTCTATCCTTGCATACCAGGCTCTGGGGGCTTGTTTCAGTCCATACAAGGCCTTCTTCAATCTGCACCCCATATCACCTTGTGGTGATAATTGAAACCCTTCTAGTTGCTCAATTTAGACCTCATCTTCAAACTCACCATTCAAGAATACATACTTAACATCCATTTGATACACCTTGAAATCTTTGAATGCTGCAAATGCTAGAAACATTCTAATTAATTAAATTCTTGCCACAGAAGCATAGGTCTCTTCAAAATCTATTCCTTCAACCTGAGAATAACCTTTGCATACCAGTCTTGCTTTGTGCCTTATTACTTCACCATTCTCATTCATCTTGTTTCTACAAACCCATTTGGTGACAATCACATTCTTATCAGCAAGTATAGGAACTAGTTCCCAAGTTTGATTCTTTTCTATCTACATCAACTCCTCTTCCATAGCTTTTACCCAATTTTCATCATTGTAGGCTTCATTCACAGTTTTAGGTTCAACTTTTGAAAGCAAACAGTAATTCACATGTTCTTCTGCAGCTCTTTTCCTTGTTAGTAACCCTTTGCTTTTGTCTCCTATAATCTGATCTTCAAAATGATTAATTCTTACATATCTGGGAGTCTTGGAAGTGTTTTCTGGGAGCTTTTTCTTCTATATCTTGATTGACTTCTTGATCAACTTTTTCTTCATTTGTTATAGTAGTAGGCTCATCTAATTTATAGCCACTCAAATTTGAAATTCTACCTTTATCTTCATCCACCTTCACATTTGCACTCTCAACAATCTTTTTCAGCCTTTTGTTGTAGCACTGGTAGGCCTTACTCTTGGTAGAGTTTCCAAGGAAAATTCCTTCATCACACCTTGCATCAAACTTCCCTAGATCTTCATCTCTTCTAATATAACATTTACTTCCAAAAACTTTGAAATATTTTACTATAAGAATTCTTCCGTACCACAATTCATAGGGAGTTTTAGTACCATTACCTTTTATTTGAACCCTATTTTGAATGTAGACAATAGTATGTATAGCTTCTTTCCAGAAAACTTCTGACAAATCTTCTTCCTTCATCATTGTCCTAGCAGCCTCTTGAACTATCATGTTCTTCCTTTCCACAACTCCATTTTGCTGAGGAGTCCTAGGTGCAGACAGTTGTCTCTTTATCCCTTGCTCTTCACAAAAAAATGTTGAATTCATTTGATGTAAAATCACCTCCTCTATCAGACATCAAGCATTTGATTTTTAGTTCTATTTCATTCTCCACCATTGCCTTAAAATATTTGAACATCTCTAGGGCTTCTGATTTGTCTCTTAGAAAAGTAACCCAAGTCATTCTAGAATAGTCATCAATAAACAACATGAAGTGCTTGTCACCTTGTAGACTTCTCACCCTTGTAGGACCACAGAGATCTATATCCACTAGATCCAACAAACTGATAGAAAATTTCTCTTTGCTCTTGAAACTTGTTCTTGTCTACTTCTCCAACTAACATTCCTTACAAATGGTATTTGTAGGTTTCACAAGCCTTGGTAAATCTCTCACAGCCTGACCTGAACTTATCTTCACCAAATTATCAAAGTTTATATGACACATCCTTCTATGTCACAACCAACTCTCATATGCTTGGGCCAATAAACAATAGATATTTGTACCTCTTAACTGGTAAATGTTACCTATTTTCTTCTTACCAGTAGAAATCAATGTTCCAGAGCTTTCCATGATCTTGCACCCATTATCGTTGAATCTCACATCATAACCTTTGTCACACATTTGACCAACACTCAAAATATTATGCTTCAAACCTTTCACATATAGGACATTATCAGTATTGTGCTTTCTATCAAATGAAATAGATGCTTTTCCATAAATCTTACGAGCTACATTATCTTCAAACCTAACCAGTCCTTCATCATACTTTTCCAAACTCACAAACTTACTTTTGTCATAGGTCATGTGATGTGAGCATCCACAATCAATAATCCATTCATCCTTATCTTTCTCAACCTGAACAACCAAAGCACTTTCTTCCATTGGTTTTTCTTCCTTCACATAGCTAGCAAGATTAGTAGACACATGTTCTTCTTTAATAGCAATAAACAAGCATCCATTTGCACTAGTACTAGCATCATCAGATTCATCATCAGTCACACCTTCATCATCAAGATCCCTAACATAGTAGCATTTCTTTGGAGCTCTAAGCCTATTCTCAAATATTTTTCTATTCCTTTCAATTCTTTCAAGATATGTAGAAGCATAATGACCAACTTTACTACATGAAAAAAATTTGAAAGGTAATTTACCTTTGAACTTACTGGAACCTCTTTGCAATCTATCAACAAATTTAGCTTCAATTTCATCAAAGTCATCAATAGGCTACATTTTGTATTTTTCAGCTCTGGAGATTTTTTTAGAAGTATTGGCTTTGAAAGCAGTCTCAACTTTTGGCAGAGCATCACCAAATTCTCTCATCTCAAAGGCTGTAAGCTTTCCAAGTAATTGATCCTTGTCAGTAGTTTTACAGTCATTAATTCTTCAATTGTAGCTACCTTGTGACTGTAGGATTTTGGTAGTGACCTAAGAATTTTCATCACAACTTCCTTCTTACCAATAGTTCTTCCCATACCTTTTATTCCATAAACAAGTTCATCAACCTTTTGCATGAAGGTTGTTATGTTTTCATCTTCATTCATCTTTAAACCCTCATATTTTGCTTTCAGACCCTGTAACTTAGCTTCTTTTATATAATCATCTCCTTCATACAAAATTTTCAACTTTTCACAAACTTCATTTGCAAATTCTAGATCCATGACTTTTATCAACTCAGTGTCATTCAATGCACGTAACAGGGCATCTCTATCTTTTATATTCAACTCGTATTCTTTAATTTCATCCTCAGTTGTCAAACCATTTGGAAGCATGGTATATTTTGTTTCTATAGCTTTCCACAATTTATAACTAAGACAAAGCAGATGGCTTTTCATCCATACCTTCCATAGAGCATAATTTGTCCCATCAAATAATGGAGCTTCATTCTTAAAAGACATCCTAGATCTTCCGCAAGTTGTTAGGCTTTCTTCCAAGGAAACTACTCTAATACCAATTGTTGAAATGCACAGGACAACTAAGAGGGGGGGTGAATCAGTTGTCACATAACTTTAACCACTTATGAACATCAACATATCCAATTCTTAATCATTCTTATTAAGATTAACCCTATAAGGGAAAAACCATGGTGGGTGTTATCCCAAAAAAAATAAATAAGTTATAGCAATACCAAAAATTAGAGGCTCACTACATAGAATTCTCACTGCAAATGTTAGGGCTCACTGCCCAAAATTCTCACTACAAATATTAGGGCTCACTGCCAAGATCGGCTCACTGCCAAGGGGTGGCTCACTGCCAAGGGTTGGCTCACTTCCAAGATTGGTGAATTGATTTGATAGTATCTACTCCAAGCCTGGATTTAGTTCCTTTGAAGCATATTATATCTCCTCTGCTCTACTCTTTCACACCTTCACACTTATCTTATCATTTTCTTCACTCCCTTTTTCGCAACAACATTACATGTTTTTATACAACTCATCAACCTTGGAATGTACATCAAGATTGGAATTACATTCATCAACTACTCACTTCCAAGATTGGTGAATTGATTTGATAGTATCTACTCCAATCCTGGATTTAGTTCCTTTGAAGCATATTATATCTCCTCTGCTCTACTCTTTCACACCTTCGCACTTATCTTGTCATTTTCTTCACTCCCTTTTTCGCAACAACATTACATGTTTTTATACAACTCATCAACCTTGGAATGTACATCAAGATTGGAATTACATTCATCAACTGTTGGAACAATCTCCAAGGTCGGCATTACCAACATACATAAAAAATAGGTCTGGACCTAATAAAAAAAATTTCTAAGGGAAAGATTTAAAGGTGTATGTGGATCACACTATGCCTTATCTGGGACTCAAATGCAATCTTCCACATCACAAAATGCTAATACAATCTTCAATGCATCTATACAAATAGTGAAAGCAACCAAGACTGGAGTTCACATTTAAAATTTCAAGAATAGTCTTTATCTATGATCCAAATTTCTCTTTGTAGACAAATCCAAAGGTAGGAACACTATCAGAAGACATCCACAATCACATTGAAATCATCAGGAACAACCACACAACGTCTAACCACTCTGTAAAAAAGATTCTTCAAACTAGAGCTCATAAACAACACTGTCAGCTACTGTCATAAGGAAAAGATCACTTGCAAACAACCAAATCACAAACCATTAGAGTTGATGGCACATAACATCATCTCAGACTCAACTCTAGAACCGTGGATCAAAATACATCAATGCAGAGGAATGCAAAGCATAATACATTCTCCTTGTTAGCACCAAATATGTAGAAAAAGTTGTTTCCATTCTGGTGAACATAATTCACTCAAATCTTCATACCAGAGGCTCAAACTTGGAACATAGCATCTTAATACAAGCCTCTAAATAACTTGTAATCCACAGATAAAGATATTTATTCTATAGGAAATGTAGAGCAATCTATTGGACTAGTCTTCTATAGACAAAGATATTTTGCAACATACTAGTTTTACCAGAGGAGTAAATTTTCTCAATATCCTCCATATCAGGATTTCCAACACTTACATAAGTAAATACAATGCATCTAACTCATTACAAGCAAGCATAAAAAAAAGAGCACAGTTGACACCAATGACAACACTGATATGTTGACATCAATGACAACACTAGTTAGGCACATACTTACAAAAGTTGGTGTATACAGACCTTTGTGGTCCTACAAGAGTAAGAAGTCTACAAGGTGATAGGTATTTCATGCTTTTTATAGATTATTATTCAAGAATGATTTGGGTTACTTTCCTTAGAGAAAAATTAAAAGCCCTAGACAAGTTCATAACTTTCAAAGCTATGGTTGAAAATGAATTAGATCTAAAAATCAAGTGCTTAAGGTCTAATAGAGGAGGTGAATTTACTCAAAATGAGTTCAATGTTTTCTGTGAAGAACATGGAATAAAGAGACATTTGTCTACCCCTTAGACCCCTCAGTAAAATGGAGTGGTTGAAAGGAAGAATAGAACTATTCAAGATGCTGCTAGAACAATGATCAAGGAAGAAGACCTATCGGAAGTGTACTGGAAAGAAGCAATACACACTATTGTTTATATTCAGAATAGAGTGTGGGTAAGAGAAAAAGAGACCAAGACACCTTATGAATTGTGGTATGGTAAGACTCCTACAGTCAAATATTTTAATATTTTTGGAAGCAAATGCTACATCAAAAGAGATGAAGAATTAAGGAAGTTTGATGCTAGATGTGATGAAGGCATATTCCTAGGTTACTCAACCAAAAGCAAGGCTTACCGGTGCTATCATAAAAGACTAAAAAAGATCATTAAAAGTGCAAATGAAAAGGTACATGAATACCTTCAATTGGCTGGATATGAATCAGATGAACCTGTTATCACAATGAAGGTATAAAAAGCAAAGAAAAGGAAGTTTAGACTGAAGTAAAAGTTGCTCTTGGAGAAGAAGAAAGTCAAGTAGATTCTTCTGAAAGAATTCTGAAGACTCCCAAGTATGTGCAAAGAGATCATTCTGAAGATCAAATTATAGGTGATAAAAAGAAAGGTTTATTGACAAGGAAAGATGCAGAAGAACAAGTAAATCTCTTCTTACTTTCAAAGGTGGAACCTAAGATAGTAAATGAAGCTTGCAATGATGAAGATTGGGTCAAGGCAATGGAAGAAGAATTAATGCAGATTGGGAAGAACAAGACTTAGGAACATGTCCCTAGACCTACAAACAAGAATGTGATTGGAACAAAGTGGGTTTTGCTGGAACAAATTGAATGAGGTTGGATAAGTTGTGAGAAACAAAGCAAGACTTGTGTGCAAAGGCTACTCACAAGTGGAAGGAATAGACTATGAGGAGACTTTTGCTCTAGTGACTAGATTGGAAGCAATCAGACTGTTTTTGGCTTTTGCTACACATAAAGATTTCAAGGTGTATCAAATGGATGTGAAATCTTCCTTTTTGAATGGTGAGTTAGAAGAAGAGTTATACATAGAGCAACTAGATGGATTTTAGTTATCAGACCAACCAAATATGCTATGAAAATTGAAGAAGGATCTGTATGGATTGAAGCAAGCTCCTAGCACCTAGTATGCAAGATTGGATAAGTATCTACTACATTAGGGTTTCAGTAAAGGGTTCACATATAGCAATCTGTATATCGAGACAAGCAAAGATTAAATCTTGATTATTGAAGTCTATGTGGATGATATTATATTTGGTGGAAATGAAGGAATGCATGCAAATTTTGCAGATGAGATGTAGAAGGAGTTTGAGATGTCCATGTGTGGTAAGATGAATTTCTTCCTTTGATTGCAAATCAATTAGATAGACAAAGGTATCTTCATTTCTCAATCAAAGTATCTCAGAGAGTTACTAAAGAAGTTTGGAATGGAAGACTGATGTAGAGCAAGGGAGGCTCCTCAAAAACACTTAAAAGATTCATAAGATTCCTCTAAATGACTGTCCTAATATGACATGCTTCCTCTTCAAATAGCATGCTTATCAATGGTTGAAAAATGCACCAATGATGGTCTTGTGAGTTTACCCCCTTACTGAACTCTTACCACACCTTGACCTACTCTATTTTTATAGACTAAGACCATTAAAGGTCTCTAAGAACCATAACACCCTGCCCTTCTAGACGTTCCCTTGCAATCAGCCCATGAACAAATTAGGTTTTTAGATATCCATTAAGGTTCTACATAACATATCAAGCATGGAGTATAGGTTTCTTTGGAACACATGCCTCAACAAGTGACTATACCTGTTGTTCTAGGCCTAATTAGGCCTCTTTTACAAAGCAAAGTTATGATAAACTTGACCCAAACTCCCAAATCCTACTCTAGCGCATGAATGGGGTTGCATAAGGACATAATATGTTAGTTTTAGGGATCTTGAGTCATCCCAAGTCCATCATGCATCAACTCACTAATCTACCAAAGTTAGAAGACCTAATACATGAAGATATTAGGCTTCAATGGCTTCAAATGTCACACCACTTGAGTCCCCTACATCTGCAATGAAATAAACAAAGAAAAACAACCTATCTAAGTCCATTCCACACATGCTTGAGAGTTGACAGGTGGAATGGGTAAAAACCCCATCGATTTGCTAAAACCCTTGAAAACTAGGGTTTAAGACCTAATTTCAGAAAATGATTGATAAAATGCTTCAACCACAATGAAAATCCTCCAAACATGATTCAAAAGAAAGATAACACCATTCACTTCCTGATTTCATACATTTTGATCCATGACAGTATAGTACGGATTGATACTAGATGTTGGAACAACAAAAAGATAGAAAAAAATGCAAAAAACTAGAAAAATGTCTATTATTCCTTCACCAAATCTTCTTCTCTGATCTCCTTGAGGTGTCTTAAGCATAAATAAAATGTTTAAAATGTAACTCCCATGTTTCCATAACTCCTACATCATGGGAAAAGCCAAAAAGAAGGCTTAAAACAACCTGTCCACTAAGGCTGCTCAAAATAGTAGTCCTAAAATTAAGCAATTTTTAAGATTATGATCCCCCACTATATGAAAATGCCTTAATTGAACTTTGTTACATCATTTATGAATAAAACTCCACCTATACTCCTATTGAGACCAAAAAATTCAAAATTTGTCTTAGACCCCTGCACCATACACCCAAGGAGAAAGGATCTTAGTCTCCACCTAATATCAGATCAAGTACTAAGGTTTCATGTTTTGTAATGTCTTCAGCTGTCATCCATGTGGCATCTTCATGAGGAAGACCTTGCCACTTCACAAGGTATTCATTATAAACCTTATGTCTTCTTCTCTTGACCTCCTTGGTGTCTAAAATGGCTTCAAGCTTGACTGGTCCAATAGGAGGAAGATCTTTAACCCAATCAGCATCAGCAATACCTTCATCAGCATCTATGCCTGCATCCAAAAATCCCTTGAAAGAATATAAGTTAGCAATGTTAAAGATTGGTGAGATAGCAACTGCAGGAGGAAGTTCTATCTCATATGCATTTTCACCAAACTTGTGGACCACCTTGCATGGCCCAATCTTTTTCATCAGCAACTTAGTGTATCTGCCCTTAGGTAACCTCTCTTTTCTTAGATGTGCAAGTACTAAATCTCCAACTTTGCACTAAACATTCCTCCTTTTCAAATCTACATGCTTCTTGTAGGTTTCCACAATCTTCTTGAGGTGTTCTCTAACTTGATCATGTATATCTTTCATAGTCATTGCAAACTCCTCTCCTTCAGCACTTCTCTTCTCTAACCCTCTCAAATATCTGAGTTCAAGTATACCTCTTGGGTTCAATCCATACACTACTTCAAAAGGACTCTTCCCTATGCTCCTGTTAATGGAGTCATTGTAAGCATATTCTGCTTGAGGGAGAACAAGATCCTATTGCTGTCCATGCTCTTTTGTGAGACACCTGACTAGAATCCCCAATGACCTATTGACTACATCAGTCTACCCATTTGTTTGTGGGTGATAGACAGAGCTGAAAGTCAAATTTGTTCCTAATTTCTTCCATAAGCTCCTCCAAAAGTGACCTATAAATTTTGAGTCTCTGTCTGAAACAATAGTGAGGGGTAGTCCATTAATTCTAACTATCTCTTTGAAGAATAGGCCTGCAATGTTTGAGGCATCACTTGTGCATTTGCAAAGAACAAAATGTGCCATTTTACTAAATCTGTCAACAACTACAAACACACTATCTACTCCCCTCTAAGTTTTGGGTAAGCCTAGTACAAAGTCCATACTAAGATGTTCCCAAGGTCTACTAGGGATTGGGAGAGGTTGATGTATGACTGCATTTGAACTAGAGCCCTTGGCTCTTTGACAAACTCCACAAGTTTCAACAAATATTCTGATAACTACTTGCATCTTAGGTGAAAAATAAAATCTTCTTACCTGATCTAGTGTCTCGTCAATTCCAAAATGTCCTCCAAGACTCCCACAATGCTTCTCCCTTATGAGATTTGTCCTCATAGAGTACTTAGGGATGCATAACCGAGCTCCCTTGAATAACAGTCCATCTTGCAATAAAAAACAAGAAATTGATCATGAAAAGTACCTTGAAACTGTTGGCAAATAGAGTATAGCTCTTTGAAGTCTACATCAGTAGCATACATGTCTTTCAATACTTCTAATCCCATACTTTGGAGTTGTATTTCATTCACTAGGACTGATCTCCTACTTAAGGCATCGGGTACCTTGTTAGCTTGGCCTTTCTTGTGCTTGATGGTGAATGTATAACTTTGCAAGTACTCAACCCACTTTATATGCCTGTGACTCAACTTGTCTTGACTGTTCAAGAAACTCAGAGCATGGTTATCTGTGAATACTATGAATTATTTTGGTAAGAGGTAATGTCTCCACTTCCTTAGGGACTGCACTAATGCATAGAGTTCTAGATTCATATGAAGAATACTTTCTTTTGGCTTCATTGAGCTTTTCACTGAAGAAAGCCACTGGTCTGCCCTCTTGGCTCAAGACTATACCTACTGCAGATCCACTAGCATCACACTCCATTGTGAAGATCTTGTTGAAGTCAGATAAATCAAGGATGGGTTGTTGTGCCACTCTATTTTTTAGGTGTTCAAATCTTTTTGCTACCTCCTCAGTCAACTAAAATTTCCTCTTCTTATCTCCTTTGATGGTGTAAAGAATGGGAGAACAAACATGACTAAAATTCTTAATAAATTTCCTATACAAGGTAACTAAACCATGAAAGCTTCTTACCTCTCCTACTAATTTTGGAGTTGGCCAACTAAGAATGGCTTCTAAATTGGGAGGATCCATCTTCAACATGACTTTGGAGATCACAAAACCAAGGTATACTAGTTCTTCCTTCATAAACTCACACTTTTTGAGGTTGATCATCAACTTCTCCTCATTCGATCTCTGCAAAACCATGTCAAGATGTTGCAAGTGCTCTTCCTTTGTCTTGCTAAACACAAGAATATCATCTAGATAAACAACAACAAATTTTCCAATAAAAGGCTTTAAAACCTCATTCATTAACCTCATAAATGTACTAGGAGAATTTGACCGTCCAAAGTTACCATCCATTCATACAGTCCTTCATTTGTCTTAAAGGAAGTTTTTCAAATTCATCTCCTTCCCTTATTCTGATTTCGTGATATCCACTTTTGAGATCAATCTTTGAGAAGTAACATGCACCTCCTAAACAGTCCATTAGGTCCTCCATTCTAGGTATTAGGAACCTATATCTAATTGTGATTTTATTTATTGCCCTTGAGTTAGTACACATCCTCCACTCTCCACCTTTCTTGGGTGCTCAAACAGTAGGGACATCACATGGACTTAAACTTTCTCTGATGAGACCCTTATCTAACAATTCTTGGACTTGTGCCTTGATTTCTTCATTCTGTTGTGGGGTCAGTTTGTATGCAGCCTTGTTAGGTAAATTAGCACCAGGGATTAGGTCTATGTGATGGCTGATGTCTCTCATGGGAGGTAAGGATCTTGGTAAATCATCTACCACAATATCGTTATACTTGTTCAACAAAGAATGAACTTCACTAGGTTATCTTCCACCTTATTTGCTGCTAAACTAGCTTGGTCTTAGGTCTGATTACTATTGCAAATCCCTATCCACTTTCTTCCTTCATTGTCTACAAAAAAACTATTTCTCTCCCACTAGCATAAAGCTAGACCCAACCTGTTTATCCGACTCTTCCTCTTGAAGGGGTGTCAATGAGAATGAGACTCCATCCTTCTCTATCACATAAGTGTTTTTCTGACCATCATGCTTGGTCTTTCTGTCATGTTGTTAGGGTCTTCCAAGTATTAGGTGACAAACATCCATAGGAATGATGTCACAAAGGATCTTATCTCTATAACCCCCAATGTTAAACTCTACCCATGACTATTCATTTACCAAGACTTGTTGACCTTTCTTTAACCATGACACTTTGTAGGGTGTGGGGTGACGAATTCTCTTCAGGTTCAACTTCTCTACCATTTCTAAAGAAACCAAATTATTAGTACAACTAGAATCAACAACTACCTTGCATACCTTTCCATGTGACTTGCAAGTTGTTCTAAACAATGATTTCCTTTGTGAAGGATCCCTAGTTGTTGGCACCTTGAGGAGTGTCCTCCTTATCATCAGTGTATCACCTTCCTTAGGAGCAGTAGGCTGAAGTGGTGAATTGAGACTTTCACTGTCCTCTTCATGTACTATTTGGGTTTTGCATTCACCTCCATGAGAAATTGATGTTTTCTTGTCTAGGAACTTGAATACAAGATGGCCAAACTGATTACAATTGTAACATTTACCTGAGAAGGTACTTGATCCTCTTCCTTGGCCACTAAATCTTCCCTTGGTGTTAGGTCTTCTACCTCTAAAACTGCCCCTATCACTTAATTCCCCATTTTTCTCTTATTGTCCACTTGATTCTCCTTGTTGCTTTTGGAATTATGTCCTTCCCCCAAAGTTACCTCTACCTCTATTATTCTTTCCTCTGCCCCTAGCTTGTTGTTCTTGTCTTCTTTGGATCTTCTCTTCTGCCGTTACTGCTTATTGGAAACATTCTTTGACATTTCTAGGGGTTGCAAGGCAGATTTCATCCTGAATATTGAGCCTAAGCCCATTGATATACCTAGCAATTTTCTCAACCTCATCTTCATTGTGTCCTATCCTCATGGTTAGCTTGTGGAATTCTTTAGTATAGGCCATAACATCCATTTCTTTTTTATTTAAATTCTGCAACCTTTTGAAGGTTTGAATTGCATGATCCTTTTGTAGGAATTGGCTCTTCACTTTGGACACCATCTGGTCCCATGAACTAATTTTTGCTTTTCCTTTCCTCAACCTCTCTAATTGAACATAGTTCCACCATGTCAATGTTGCTCCCTTCAACTTGGTCTTTGCTAATTTGACCTTTTGTTCTTCTGGCATCTCTTTGTACTCAAAGTAGTTATCTAAGGAATCAATCTAATCCAATACTTCCTCACTATTCATTTTCCCTTCATACATGGGTAACTCTATTTTGACATCAGTGCTTTCCCCTTTCACAATCTACAACATCTTCATAAACCTTGTATCATCTAGATCCATCTCTTCCTCATTGGATCCCCTTTGAGGGCCTACATTCTTACCCTCATTCTCTTGGTCACTCTCCTCCTCAATGAAGCCACCTCTTAAGTTTGCTTCTATGGTTGCAAGTCTGGCTAGGACTCCATCTTGGGATTCCTTCATCATTCTTACTTCTCTAGTGAGGACTGGATTGTTTCTTGGAGGCATCTTGTAAACTCAACTCTTCCCACTTTACCAATCAAAACCTATGCTTTGATACCACTTGATGTAGAGTAGGGGAGGCTCCTTAAAAACACTTAAAAAGATTCATAAGGTTCCTCTAACTGATTGTCCTACTATGACAGGGTTCCTCTTCAACTACCATGCTTATCAATGGTTGATAAATGCACCAATGAGGATCTTGTGAGTTCACCCCATTACTGAACTCTTACAAAACCTTGACCTACTCTATTCTGACAGACTAAGACCACTAAAGGTCTCCAATAACCATAACACCCTTCCCTTCTAGACGTTCCCTTGCAATCAACTCAAATTGCCTGTAGCCCTTGGAATAGGGTTTTTCATGCATAACTGACAGAATACTTGGCAAACCCATGAACAAATTAGATTTTTAGATAATCATTAAGGTTATACACAACATATCAAGCATGCAATATAGGTTTCTTCAGAACACATGCCTCAAAAAGTGACTGTACCTTCTATTCTAGGCCTAATTAGGCCTCTTTTATAAAGCAAAGGTATGATAAACTTGACCCAAACTCCCAAATCCTACTCTAGGGTATGAATGGGGTTGTATAAGCACATAATATGTTAGTTGTAGGGATTGTGAGTCATCCCAAGTCCACCATGAATCAACTCACTAATCTACCAAAATTAGCAGACCTAATACATGGAGATATTAGGCTTCAATGGCTTCCAATGTCACAACACTCGAGTCCCCTTCTTCTACAATGAAATAAACAAAGAAAAAAAACTTATCTAATTCCATTCCACCCATTCTTGAGAGTTGACACAGGTGGAATGGGTCAAAACCCCATCGATGTGCTAAAACCCTCTAAAACTAGGGTTTAAGACCTAATTTCTGAAAACAATTGATAAAATGCTTCAACCACAATGAAAATCCTCCAAACTTGATTTAAATGAAAGCTAACACCATTCACTCCATGATTTTAGACATTTTGATCCATGACAGTACAATACGGACTGATACCAGACGTTGGAAAAGCAAAAAGATAGAAACAATGCATAAAACTAGAAAAATCTCTATTATTCCTTCACCAAATCTTCTTCTCTAATCTCCTCAATGTGTCTAAAGCATAAATAAAATGTTTACAATGTAACTCCCACATTTCAATAACTCCTACATTGTGGGAAAAGCCAAAAAGAAGGCTTACAATAGCCTATCCACTAAGGTTGCTCAAAAAAGTAGTCCTAAAATTAACCAATCTTTAAGATTCTAACCCCCCACTATATGAAAATGCCTTAATTGGACTTTATTATATCATGTATGAAGAAAACTCCACCTATACTCCTATTGAGACCAAAAAATTCAAAATTTGTCTTGGGCCCCTACACCAAAGACCCTAAACCGGTGAGCATTTTTATGATTACTGGATGTAAGTTGAGAGAAAATGATGAATCTCCTAAAGATGATCAGAGCAAGTACATGTCAATGATTGGACAACTATTTTATTTGACTTCCATTAGACCGAATATCATGCATGCAGTTTGTCTTGTGGCTAGATTTCAATCAGATCCCAGAGAATCACATGTTGTGGCAGTGAAAAGGATTTTTAGGTGCTTGAAAGGTACTTTGGATCATGATCTATGGTATCCAAAGAATAATGAATTCTCCCTAAGTGCCTATATAGATGCAGATTGGGCTAGTTGTGTTGATGAAAAGAAAAGCATAAGTGGAAGTGTATTCTTCCTTGAAGATAGGGCAGTGTCCTGGCATAGCAAGAAACAAGAATCAATCTTCTTGTCTACTATAGAGGAAAAATATATTGCTGTAGTAACATGTTGTACTCAAGTGTTCTAGATGAAAAAAACCTTGAAGGATATCAAAGTTGAGTATGAAGATCCAATCCCTATTCTATGTGATAACACAAGTCCCATAAACATTTCAAAGAATCCAATGATGCATTAAAAAACAAAACACATTTCAATTAAGTATCACTTTTTGAGAGAGAAAGTTGGAGAAAATGTAGTGAAGCTTGAGTATGTGCCTACAAAGGACCAAGTTGCTGATATATTCACCAAGGCTCTTCCAAAAAACACATTTGAGTATCTCTAGGAAAAGTTAGGGGTTATTACCCCTCCTTCATTGAACTAGGTGGATAAGAAGATGCATTAGTCTAGTATGCCTCAAAGAATATTTTCTTCTGGACTGATTTAGAGGACTACTCTTCAAAGGGAGAAGGTAGTGATCTAAGATGGGTGTTGTAGTCACGGGGAATAAAAGAATGATTCCAACATCATTAGAGCAGAAGTATGCAAGTATGTACAGTGGAGGAAATATGATGTCCTTTGAGGTAAAAAAATCTCAAAGGGCGAGAGAAATCATGTGAAAAACTTAGGGCGAGAAAGTGTTTCAGATGACTAAAGAGAAAGGGGGAGATGGTGATGAATTTAGATTCTTGTCTTGATGGTTTTTCACATCATATGTTTCCATCGATAACAAATGGGGAGATTGTTGCAAGTATGTGCTAACCGGTGTTGTCATTAATGTCAACATATCTGTGTTTTCATTGGTGTCAACTGTGCTCTTGTTTTGATACTTGTTTGTGATGAATCAATTGCTTTGTATTGTCTTATATAAGTTCTAAAGATGATGAGAAGATATTCTTGTTACTGAGTTTCCAAGAGATTTTGAGAAAATTTTCTCTTCAAGTGGAAACAGTGTGTTCCAGAGTATTTTGGCTTGCAGAATAATTGTTTGAGTTTTGCTCCACATTTCCTCAGTATTGAAGACTAGAGTATGAGATTTCTATATACTTTAGAGTAGTGTTTGAAGATGCTAAATATTAAAATTTGGTGGTCTGGATCGCTATGCAGAAAATGTTCCATTCACCAGTATGAAGACTGTGCTTGCAGAGTTTGCAGTGTGACACAGAGAAAGTATTTTGCTCCACATTTCTCCATAGTATGTTATTTTCTCTTGCAGTTCTGGAATTAAGCTTATAAGATCTTTAGCTTTCTTCATTCCAAAGGATTTGTGATTTGGTGCTCTAGAAAGGAAGTTTTTTATTAGCAGAGTTTGACAGTGTCTGATTGAGAGCAGTGTGTGATCCACCTTCAAGAAAAGTAAGTTGAGATCTATTGTAATTGGATTTTCTAGTTTCCAAATAATTCTATGGTGTTCATAGATGTCCCATGAATGCATTGAAGGTGTGTGCCTGATCGATAAGCTGTAATGAAGCTCCTGGAAGCATGTGACTTAATCATTCTTGATATTGTATACTTGTTTTAGCTGACTTGATGAGTCACACTTATTATGGAGATAATTTATGGATTTTAGAAGCTTGTACAAGTATATGAAGATATATTTTAGTCTAAGATAAGGCATGATGTATTCATCCTTCATTCTTTTTCTCTGCAAGATTGTTTAGGTCTAGTCCTATTTTGAAATTATGTATGTATGTCAACCTTGGAGAAAGTTCCAATGGTCGTAGATTGTAATGCTGAACTTGATGTACATTCAAAGGTTGATGATAGGTGTAAATACAAGTAATGAAGTTGTGATTTAGTTGAAGTGTGTGTGTGTGTGTGTGTGTGAAGATGCAAATAAAAAGTGTGTGATTGAAATGGCAGAGCATAAGAGATATATTGCACTTCAATGGAACTAAACTCAAGTATGTTGTAGATGCAACAATATCAGTTTAACCCTTGGTAGTGAGCCACCCACCGATAGTGAGTCATCCATCGACAATGAGCCACCCTAATGGATAGTGAGCCTTGGGTATTGATCCCTCTTGGAAATGAGCCTCTTTCATATTTGGTATTGTTACTACATTATATTGTGAGCTAACACTCACCATGGTTTTTCCCTTTCTAAGGGTTTTCCACGTAAAAATCTGGTGTTCATGTGTGAATGGTGTTGATGTGCTTAAGTTTTGTTTCTACTTTTCATGTTTATTCTTCATATCAGATTAAGTGGTTAAAGCAAGTTAATGTGATTGTAAAATTGATCAACTAAGGTTAAAGTTTTTGTACAATTGATTCATTCGCCCCCTCATAGTTGTGGTGTGCCTTCAATAATTACATATCTGAAATAAATTTGATACAAATCAAGCTAGCACAAAATTATTACATAAGTGTATGATAAGTTACATTATGGGTCCATAACCCACAAATCCTAGGATCATTCTCACCTTTCAAACTTTGGAATAAATTGATATTGTTTAAATGAATCAGGTAAAATAAAATAGTACTTTCTCAAGATATGAAAATAAATTTATTGCTTTAAAGAGAAGTAATAACATCCAATTGAATTGGAAGTTGGTACAAGAATTGGATATTAGGGTAAACCTATAAATTTAAGTCCTTCAAGACTTGATCAATCCAATAAATTTGTACTTAAGTATTGTCTATGAAATATATACTTAGAAGGTTGTAACATGTCATTAATTACCTATGGGTATGATAGATGTTTGAGTGTTACACAAGCTATTTTATATTACACCCTTATTAGAAACAAACTTGCCTCAAACCCTGTTTGAATATTTTACAAAATGAAACATAGTTTATCTAAGGGAAGTTGTCACTCAAACCTCTAGATCCCTTATACAAATGAAAAAGTGGGTGTGCACAAGGAGTAAAATCTTGATACTCACCACACTCTGATTCTCCATCATGGTGAAGGATACAAAATTTTCTATCATTCTGGACTTCCAACAAGGGCAATGAAGAATTTCTATCATAGCTTACATTACTTGAGGTAATGAAATGAAAGAAAACTTCTCTTAAATAATGGGTTGTTGTTAAGAGTTATTAAGAAATAGTAGTACATAAGAATATACATTTTCCTCATCCTTTCAAGGATGGTATCAACCTTATCATAGGACTGTATTGGTAGTTTGCTTGAGGACAAACAAAATTTGAGAGAGGAGGACTGTCATGTCCCTCCCAGTAATAGTTTTTGCATTGATACTTTGGAGGTTGATTGTGTGACTTAGGCATTGGTATAATGTTCCCTCTCCAAACATTAATTTATGTCCCCACCTCAAGATTAAATAAGAAACCAAACTCCCCCTGACCGATCATGTTCAAATACAAGGAAATTGCAAGATAATGTGAAAAGGCCAACTCCAACTTTACATATATATCAATGCAAATCAGTTAATAATGATTAGTCAAAGTATCGATTGGAAAGCATCCCATAAACAAAGAAGACAATCAATAACAAACATCTCTTGATAAAGTTATCGACTTATATTAGTGATTATGTTTAAGAGGGTTGCGATCAAGACAACGCTAATATTAGAACAAAAGCAATGATTATATTCCCAAATGAACCTAAACAAATAACGATTGATAGATAATAAAGGTGGTACTGTTATGTTAAGAATATGTTAAAAATAACTAAGGGTGGCACCTCTTAAGGGTAGTGATCTCCTTGAAAAGAGGCGTCCGTTGAGGGAAGGCATTCGATCAAATATATAAGAGGATCGTGGGGCAGAAATAAAGGCATCTCATCGTCATTGAACATCACAAACACAACAAAATACAGATCAGGCAAAGACTTCGATTAGCAACCAACAAAAAATTAGAATACAAAAGAACCATTTTACTGTGGAATATAGAAGGCAGACAGTCTCATCATAAATTACAAAATCAGATCTGCAAATATATATATATATATTCAAGGTCATTATATTATTGAGCATCATATAGAATATTGTGTGACAAGTCAGATTAGAATTCATATGAATATTTTATTGTTATTATTATTGACTCATCCATCATAGGGGATGACAAGAAGGAAATGGACAAGAAATCCTACCATACCCCCCTAAGGGCTTGTTTGGGGGTAAGTCTAATCTGCACCCCTGCCATACCTCCCGTAAGGGATATTATGGAGGCTTTGTATGACAACTTGGATCCTACCAAACCCCTTGTTAGCGATTGTATGAGGGGAACCAAACATGCAACCTGCCATGCCCCCCGTAAGGGCCTGCATAGAGGTATCATGTGCCAATGAATGTCTTGCCATCCCTAATATAATGGAGTTCAATGAATAAATGTAATTACATGACAATAAATAGTTAGTCAATCTATATGACTATTATTTATATATAGGATCATCTTATCTAACACTTGTATTCAAAAAGGAATATATATATCAAATTGCATCATCCCTGTGCTCTAAATCTACAATCGGAACATAGGAAACATAGATACTATATATAGTATCTATGTTTCCTATATTCTAATTGCAGATTTAGAACTCAGGAATGATGCAATTTGAAGATAATGTAAATGATAATTTTGAAACTCTAACCCTAATTTTTGATATTAGAACTTTTATAGGGCATATTAGGTAGGGGACATTACAAATATGCAATTAATTCTTTTCGTTGCACAGCCTCCATGAGGCGTTGGGTAGGAGACACCCATTTTGATCATTAACTTTATTAAAACTTCTGAATGAAAGAGATTTTTCAATGCCTATCTTAGAAGACTTTTAATTCGTAACAACATGAATTTGAAGTGGAGGAAAAATGCCTATTATGTGGGCAGACTTTGGATGCCACATTTCATGGAAATTAATTTCTATGTAATTGTAGATTTTAATAGAAGAACAATACAAATAAATGAGGGAGAACATCAAAATGAATAAACAGAGCAGAGCGGAGAGGATAGGGGTTTTACACAGAGAAAATCTACCCATGAGAGGGGTACAATCAGGGAGATTAGCTATGAAGGTATGCTAAGAGGAGGGATGGAATATGAGGAAAGAAAGAGTTTTTTCATGTGAGAGACCATCATAGGCTATTTTCTATGTACTATTGTTGCAGATTATTGTGATTTGTGTTGGTGTGAACAGGGTTATCACCTAACCAGTTTACCCTAGTGTGGATAATTCATCTTATTTAACTATTTACTAGTTAAATAATATTCACACATCACACATTAATAACACATGTTAAGTTGACTTAGTGAGTCTACTAGATGTCTAGTTGTGTCTAGTTGAGTCTAGTTGTGTGTTGAGTTGTTGATAGTTGGAGTGAGTTGTCTTATCCTCCACATGTGCAATTAGCTATCATCCTCTAATTGGCACATGTTGTTGGAATATCTCCACTTTCCACTCCACCTCTCATCTTGCCTTTATAAGCAAGGCTCTCTTCATGTATTATGTAATCCAAACAACAATCTTTCTATTGCATTCATTGATAGAATAGCATCATTCTTTCATTTGATCTCTCTTGTGCTTTCATGAAGTCCTAGATCCTGGGTGGCTCCAATCATAGCCAACTCTAGCATGGTATCAGAGCTCTAGGAAGAATCAGTTTGTGTTATTCATTTTTTGAGAGATCTTGAGTGCAATTCATGGTGGATCTTGATGGTTGAGTATGCTCTTCTCTTGCATTGAATGATGACCTGGAGAATCAAAAAGACTTGATAGAAACATTAGTTTTGTGAGGGTTTTCCCTTCTTGCCCTTGTATTGTAGGTGTATTTTGGTACGTGTTGTTGCAAATTAGACTTCACCATTGCGTCCAGAGTAGCCAAAATAGTCAAAATAGCCTTTTGTTTCATCCAAATTGGACATCGGAGGCAAAATTGATGAGGGTTTCAATTTGGGGCTCTTTGGCGTGATCTGGGAGGTACCAGCAATTTCAGAATAGTTTGGCCCAAATCGGACATCGCCATTGCGTCCAGAGTGGCCAAATCAATAAGGATCGACTGTAAAATCGTCCAAATCGGAAAAAAAAATGCTTCAAAAGGCAAAATTTTTTTACCCCTCAACAGTATGGATTTGTCGCAGGAAAGATTCCCTGTCGTAACTGGTATATTCCTGCAGAATCTTTGGCATATTCGATCAAATCACAGAGGAAATCATTCATTAGGTAATTTGATTAAAGTTTTATCTGTGGGTTTGATTTTTTTTTCTGCGGACTGTATTTTTTTCTGCAAAGGTACAGAGTACCCTGTTGCAGGGTACTACAGACCATCGACGGCCCATCCAATCTCCATCGGCATTGTACAACCTACTCTAAATCTTGTCTAGTGGTGACCATGGTAAAATCTCCCCGTTTGATCTCCAATCTCTATTGGCGGATCTTGGCTAATAATTCAGTAGTTAAAACCAGTCTGGCAGATCTTACATAGTGCCCACGTCGGACAATTTTCAAACTCGTTGGTTGTTCTTGCTCAGTGGTGGTCTGCATTTTCTGACAGGCCCCAGTCATCGGTGATCTTCTCTCGGCATCTTTAGCGAAGGTCATCAAATCATTTTCCGATGGGAATAACGGTGGTTTCCAGGAAAAACAGCGGCGGTCTGTGTAAGATCTACCGGTCTCCGCCTATACCATAGTCCACGGCGGCACAGATCTCAGCGGGTCTAAACTTAGAGACCTGATCAGCGTATTCCTTGTAAATCAGCAGTTTTTGTTTCTACAGAACGGTTATGTTCTGATTTTTTGGTGGTTTCCCTGTGGGTTTTAAACCTCCAGCATAAAGAAAAACCCGCGGTTTCCCACCCATGACCGGCAGTTTTGTACCCACTATCGGTGGTTTTGCCATACTGACTGGCGGTTTTGCTTGAGTCAAAGGTGTTTCTGTGTAAATTGCAAGTGATTGACCACACGGTGAATGATTTCCATGCTTTACCTGGCAGTCTTCACACCACCCAATCTGCTAAACAGTTGGCAACCTGTTAATCTGCAGCAGCCTCCACATCATGGTTCCGGCCAAATCGGGTGGTATTTACCTATCAGCTGCGGCAAAATCCACTGACAGTGGAAGTTTTAAACCCCTTGGTGGTTTCACTAGTGGTTTTGACCTTTCTAACAGTGGATCTTCACTCGGCTGGCGGATCAATTCCATCATCGGCCTCATTTGTGACTGAAATAGTCTCACGCCGTAATAAACTCACGCCAGAAATTCTAAACTCGTCGATTGTTCCTTCCCTCACATCAACGGAGGTCCAAGCAATCTTGGTGACCATTGTATAATATTGATCATCAACCAGTTTTTTTTAACACCCCTGGTCTTCCTAATCTCCCGCGGTCTGTGAGAACACTCATTGGCCAGTATTACACAAGGCAGTTTTCGATCCAATCCACTGGTTCGAAGTAAATCAAAACAGTGGTTTCGGTGTCAAATCAATGGTTTTGACCGAACGAGGACTTTTTTGTGCTTTTCTAGGAGGGGGGTATTTTTTCCCGGCAGAAGGGGCCATTTTTGCCCCTCAAAGCCCTAAACTAGGGTTTTTTTCATTTTTGCATAACTTTTGCCCACAGAGGCAAAATTGGGCAAACAAGATATCGTCGGAAAGCTGACAAAGAGCACTTCACAGTGGTGTCAGTATTTTTCTGAAATTCTGCTGCAAGTGACTGCTGCAATAGTTTGAAGACAGATCTTCGTTTTTGGCTTCCGAGCTCACAACTTCTTGCCACGATCTCTTATTTTTACGATTCTTGTAGCATTGGAAAGCTATTCAGGAACTCTTCAAATCCATCTATGCACTCTTCTCAGATTCTATTCCAAGTTTATTTTATTTCATTTGTTGATTTTTTGGCTTTTGAGTGATAACTTGGGCATTTGGGCAATTGAGGAAGTGAAACTTATTTTGAAGGGATCTATTTGCTGTGGTTAATCATTGTGAGCTTTCCCATTCTCAGTTTTAAGAGATTTTCATGCTTTCCCATTCTTGGTCCCTTGAGGATGATTGTAAATCGCACTAAGTATAAAGTGCCACAATCTTTCATTTTTTGGGGGTTGATCTCTTTGATTGAGTAACAGGGGGTGTCTTGTGTTCTTTTTTGTACTCTTGCATCATGGATTCACACAAACTTCCTCTACTCACACCATATAACTATCATGAGTGGAAAACTAAAATGGAGATTCATTTAAGAAGTTTGAAAATTCACAGAGTAACAACGGGTATAGAACTTGAACCAACAACAGCTGCAGAAAAGAGAAAGTGGTACAATAGATGTGATCAAGCCTATGGAACACTATGCTTGTCTATCTCTCCTAATCTTCTCTTTCATATTGAATCTTGTAAAACACCTAATGAAGTGTGGACAACCTTAGAGAATCTCTTTGGTAAACAAGATACAATGAGAGGTTTCAAATTGGAGAATGAAATAATTGGTTTGAATCCAACCGATTTTGCAAGCATTCAAGACTTCTTCACAAAACTAAAATCACTTAGATTGCAGCTCAAACAATGTGGAATTGAGAAAGAGGATACTCAATTGATTCTTTCAATCCTTGCCAAGCTGGGTCCTGACTATTCAGTTTTTGTTTCTACTTTTTATGCTACAATGGATGCACTTGGGCAAACATTCACTATGCCTTCACTTGATGAGTATACAGCATCACTCGCAAGGGAGCAAGCTAAGTTAGTACACATGGGCAAATTGAAGTCTTCTAAACCTCAAGCACTTCTTGCTAATCAAGGTACTAAGGATCAAAAGACTTCAACTAGCAAAGACAAGAAATAGAAAAATAAGAATCTCAAGAACAATGAGCAAGCAAAGGAATCAACCAAAACACCTAAGTCCTCATCCTCTACCAAGGAAGAATCATCTAAGAAGGAGAGACCAAAGTGTGCATTTTGCAAGAAACTAGGACATGATGAGCATAAGTGTTATGAGAAGAAAATTGATGAGTTGACTCACATTATTCAAAAACATAATATCCAAATGCCATCATCATCACCTAGTCCATCCTCTTCTTCGACACCATCATCATCTACACATACAGGGAAAGCAGGCATTGCAAATGGGATAGACAAAGGAAAAGGTCATGTACTCTTTGCTTCAACAAATCTTCAGTCAAAGAGATGGCTTCTTGATTCAGGGGCTTCTCATCATATGGCATCTTCATAAGGGATATTCTCTTCATTTGAGTCATGTACTTCGACACCTATCTTGATGGGTAACAATACATACATGCATGCATCTGGAAAAGGGACAATTGATGTTGGAGAGAATACATTCAACAATGTGTTGTGTGTACCTTCCTTGACATCCAATCTCCTTTCCATCTACCAGATTACTTATTGTGGTGTAGGCAAGACAGTTGAGTTCACTCTTGATTTAGTGATCATACGAGACTTGGAGAGAGCAGAGATATCATTGCAGTTGGGATGGCTGATCATGCATCTCACTTGTATACCTTCTCCCATTTTGTTTCTTTTGATGATGTAGATCCATTGATTGATATTCACACTCATGCATCAAGTGTGAATAATGTTTTTGAGGAGAAGTTTGGTCACTTGAACCTTGGTGTTCTTTCACCCACTTTGGTTCATGAGACTAGTGCTGAGCTTCTATCACCTCAACCTCCTGCTTCTTTAGAGATTGACATCGACATGGGTTCATCTACTTTAGTTGAGCAGGATCATTCAGGGCTTTCAAACACAGCTTTGTGGGATACTTTCTTGGCAGGTATATCAGACTTGTTTTGTGAGTCTCATATTGTAGATTTGGTAGACACACTTGAGGGGATATCTCTCCTCTTTGATGACAGTTACAATACAACTGTTATCCCATCTACTTCATCTTTGGAGGTTGTTCTTGATCAGTCTACCCAAGATTTTGGATTGGTCACACCTCATTGCATTGTGGCATTCCTTGATTCTGACATGTGGACACTTGAGTAGTTTTTAGAGACATCATCCATCATGAGGCTTTTTCCCTCATTCCTTGAGATGGAGTTTCTTCGCCATCATCCTTTGGACTTGTTTCTTCCTAAGGGGAGAAAAGTTGTTTGCAGGTATAGGACACTTTCTAGTGTTCTTCTTCAAACATTCTTCATTGGCACAGGAGCTACTTCATTGTGTGGGGGACCCATAGTCTCACTCTTGCTCTCCTATGGGGGGTGATTGATTGTACATATGTGATAGACGTTGTCCTTGGGGGCTCATGTTGAGTCCTTCCTAGTATCACTTCTTTCACATTCATTGTTTCTACATTCTCACTTTTGGAGAGGAGTTTTTTCCTATGAGGTTTTCTCCTTTTCTCCACTTGAGATTTGTTGTACATGGGTACCTAACATGGCCTAGTAGTTGGGACCCATCCATCTTTTCATCTTGCTTTAGTCAACTACTCCCTAAGTTGCACTTAAGAGGGGGTGTTGGTGTGAATAGGGTTATCACCTAACCGGTTTACCCTAGTGTGGATAATTCATCTTATTTAACTATTTCCTAAGTAAATAATATTCACACATCACACATTAAGCACACATGTTAAGTTGACTTAGTGAGTCTACTAGATGTCTAGTTGTGTCTAGTTGAGTCTAGTTGTATGTTGAGTTGTTGATAGTTGGAGTGAGTTGTCTTATCCTCCACATGTGCAATTAGCTATCATCCTCTAATTAGCACATGTTGTTGGAATATCTCCACTTTCCACTCCACCTCTCTAGCTTTCATCTTGCCTTTATAAGCAAGGCTCTCTTCATGTATTATGTAATCCAAACAATAATCTTTCTATTGCATTCATTGATAGAATAGCATCATTCTTTCATTTGATCTCTCTTGTGCTTTCATGAAGTCTTAGATCCTGGATGGCTCCAATCATAGCCAACTCTAACAATTTGATTATGTAATTTTTGTTACAAATGCTTGTAGTGATTTTCTTCTGTTAAATCTAAATGGAATTAAGTGGGTTTGGATATTAAGCTTTGAGTTTTGCGTGGTAATTTTGTGTGTAAGCAGAAAGTTTTGCATTGTCCTTGTTGCTTCATTATGTATATATCAATTTGCTTCAAATTTATAAGTTATATGTTTACATGAAAATAATATTTCTATAGTTTTATTATATTCTGAACATACCGGGCTCAGTTTGCTGTTGATGAGGTGATCTGCATTGTTTTCCCTCAATATTTGAAAGAAATCTATAAACCTACTTTCTTTGGGCGGAGATTGAGATTGCCCATCTATTCCAAAAAACTTCCTTGAACATATAGATTCTAAAATTTTCCAATTCTATTGGAAATTTTATTTTCTTTATCAGCACTTTTTGAGCTCTGGAGGGCCTCTCTTGAAATGTCATCTCCTCCAAAAAGATATTTGAACTACACAAATTCATGGTTTTTGTCATCCACCCCTACATTCACCATGCAACTGGCAAGCTTATTTTCAGCTCTGTAACCACGATGAGAATTAAAGAAAAGTTAGGTAATGAGATGAGGGTGCCTCATGTAAGTAGAAGGAAAGAGAAAATATATAATATATAGTTGTTCTATTTTGTGCCAATCACTAAAGCTGTAAACTATTTGATTCTGGAGGTGCCTGTAGGAACTCCATAGCTGCCTGTGCGTACCCTATGCTTCTACACACAGAACCTTCTATCCTTTGCAATATTCTCCTTTTGGTGTTCTTTGTTAGAGCATTCCCTTCTGCTGTTGTAGGTTCACTCATTCATTCTCTCTTCATTCCTTACGGTCAACACACTTTCCCTCCTATTTGTCTCTTTCCAAAAACTAGCGCTCAACTTCACTCTTCAAATTCAAAATCACCTACCAAAATCAATGCTAGCAAGCCAAAGGTTAATAAGGCTGATTTTGGAGATGCCCAAGTTTGATGCGGGGGCAGGGTGCATTTAATTATCTAATGGAATATTAAATTCCCAACACTCTCCATTAATCTAAAGTCAGATGTCATTTTATAATTTTCTTTCTAAAACTGATCTCCAGAGTTATACCTTTACATTTACCCTTTTGGAGTAGATCTCTGGAGCTATTTTCTTTTTGGGGCTACACACCTCTAAGGTAGTCAACAATGCCAAGCTTATCTCTTTGGTGTTCAAAAGAATCTTTTGGCAATGCCTTTGTAAAAATGTCAGCGAGCTGCTACTCAGATCTACAATATTGTAACACAATCTCTCCTCATTCTACCAACTCCCTTATGAAATGATAATGGATCTCAATGTGCTTGCTTCATCTGTCGAAGACTGGATTCTTTGTCAGGGCTATTGATGAAACATTGTGACAATGAATGGTTGTACCATCTTCTTTCTACTCATTCAAGTCTGCAAGGATCCTTCTCAACCAAATAGCCTGACATGCTACTGCATTTGCTGCAATATACTCATCTTTTGCTATAGAGAGAGAGAGAGAGAATGGCTTGTTTCTTGGATGCCCATGTGAAACACATAGCCGGATGTGCTCTTCCGGTCATCTACATTTCCTGCCCAATCACTATCCATGAAACCAACTAACTTAAACTCATTAGAAACACTGTACAAGATGCCATAACCTATTGTGACATTCACATACCTTAGGATCCTCTTTCCTACTTGCCAATGTGTGTCTTTAGGCTTCTCCATGAACCTAAAAATTAGGCTTACAACATACATTAAATCAGGCCTAGTGGTTGTCAAGTACATGAGGCTTCCAACCATGCTCTTGTAGAGGGTTGGGTTTACTTCCTTGCTACTATCCTCTTTACTCAATTTCAAACCTGTAGCTATTGGTGTAGGGTAAGGTTTACTATTCTCCATTTTAAATCTCTTCACAATCTATTTGGCATAGTTAGTTTGTGAAATAAATATGCTATGCTCTATTTGTTTGACCTCAATGCCAAGAAAAAATTTAGTAGACCTAAGTCCATCATCTCAAACGCATTCTTCATTGCCTTTTTGAAATCAGCAATGAAATGATCACTATTGGCAGTAAAAATCAGATCATCTACATACAAAACATCAATCAAAATATTACCTTCAGCTGCTTTGATGTAAAGAGTGGGTTCACTGCTACTTTTGTTAAAGCCATTACTCACTAGATATGAGTCTATTCTACTGTACCATGCCCTAGGTGCTTGTTTCCTCCCATAGAAGGCTTTCTAGAGCCTATATACCTTGTCCTCTTGCCCTGGGACTTCATAGCCAGGTGACTGCTCCACATACACTTCCTCTTTTAGCACTCCGTTCAAGAAGGCTGACTTTACATCCATTTAAAACACCTTCCACTTGTGTTGGGCTGCTACTTCTATCACTGCCGAAACTCTTTCTAGCCTTGCAACTGATGCATATGTCTCATCATAATCTCTTCTAGGCTGTTGTTTGTACCCTTTTACAACTAGCCTTGCTTTATGTCTTTCAATCTTTCTTTCAATAGTAGACTTGGTCTTATAGACCCACTTAACTCCAATCACTTGTTTACCCTTGGGTAAATTAGTTAGCTACCATGTGTCATTCCTCTCTATGGCATCCAACTCTTCATCCATGGCCTTACACCATTTCTCTTCTTTCACAGCCTCTTCAAAGTGTATTGGATCACTGTAAGAAAATAATGCAAAATTCATATTCTCATCGTGATCAGCATACCTTGTGCTGTCATAAATCTCTTTCACACTCCTTGTCCTCCATGGCATCAATGATGCGAGTGTGGGGTCTGAATTACCTCCAGAGCTGCTATTGTTCCGACCACCAGAGTTACTGTACTGCTGACCTCCGGAGCTGCTGCTTTGCTGAACACTGGAGCTACAGATCTCCAGAGTTGCAGACCTCCGAAGCTGCTAATCTCTGGAGCTGTTGTATTACTATCTACCTCTGGAGCTGCTCTGCTAAACACCTTCGAAATTGTTGTTCTCCAATGCTCTATGGTATTTTCTCCTCGAGCTACTGCTCTCTGTAGCTCCTCCAAAGTTGTCCTCTAGACCTGCTTCATCTTCAAGGGGTATTGTAACTAAAATACCCATGGTGCTATCCACCGTTCCATCCGATGCTTCATTCTCAATGAACTATGTTGGAAACAAGGTAGATAACTGAGAGGGGGGGTGAATCAGTTATCTTAAATAATTTAACTTTCTATTCTTCTTTAACAATTAGTGTAGCATCAAAACTATAAGCATGCATAACCATGAGAGCAGAAATAAAATTAATACACATAACACAATGATTTTGATGTGGAAAACCTTGTTAAGGGAAAAACAACAGGGTGACTAACCCAAGATTGTATTCTTTGTTAAAAGAATAAGAAGTATAAAATGGCACTTGCCAATTGAAGCTCACTGCCCGAGCGCACTGCTAGCAAGAGGGTCACTACCTACAAGAGACTCACTATCTACAAGGTATATAGAAAGTAACCAGGTATTTGAACTGATCAGGGGCATCCACATATGCTAAGGTTTAGTTCCGGTTAGGCTCAATATACTGATCTGCTACACTTCATTCTTTCTCTACTTAGTGCTGATGTTCTGTCACATACTAGATTGTATAGCTACTTCCACACTACCCTCTACTTTTCTTCACACTGTATTTCACTCAACACACACCTTCACATCAAAATCCATTTGGTATATATATCTGCACCAAGGATTTCAACATCTTTCTAGTCAACATCTGGAATACTCAATATTTTCTCAAACTCTGATCAGTTAGCTAAATCCTTGCTTACTAAGTGATGCGTATCAAAGAGATAGTTGTAGAAGTCATCAATCATGTCAGCCAACCATGAATGATCCCTTAGGAAGATTGATCACCATTAATTCCTTATCTGGATTAAGGTCTGATGCTCTGTCGGTCAGTTCTTCCTCAGTTTACTCTACCCAACACTTAGGTCCTCATATCTTTTCACTCTTTCATCACCGGAGGCTCAATCTCTGGAATGTAGCTATCATGGTACTCCTTTTAACTTCCCCAAGTCCATACTTTGCTAAGATACTTCTTCTGAGAGATCCAGACCTGATTGTCGAACCTTATTGCATGCTCTATTCTTGTTCACTGGACCAAAACACTCTTCAATCTGACTTCTAGTAAGGACCTATTATGTGTAATGGATGTGTGGAATAAACTTTTTTTTCCATCAATGATAACAATGATGAAACAACATAGTGTCTCTTGCCAACAATCTCCCCCTTTGGCATTGATGGCAACACTTAGTGAAAAATGACTAAGTGTCATAGCACACTCCCCCTTGGATGATGCTCTATCTTATGTATATTTTTACCGGAGCTCCCCCTTAGCTGGATTCTACATTTTTCACTACTCCTCACTCCCCCTTTGACATCAATGGCAAAAGATAGAATCTGCACACCAAAATTCCAAAAGTCGGTCTATACATAGCTGCCTAACTATATATACAAGTTATACTTCAATATGCTTAAGTATATCTGCAAAAGTGGTTTTTAACTGGACAAATTCTATTGCCCAACTCTGCTTCATCCTGTCTAAAATTGAAATGTGGCCACTCAACAAAAATGTGAAAGATTCTGCCCTTTTTAAGTCTACCGGATCACTAGTCTGGGCTGTAGTCTGCACATCAGTTAGAATCTCATGCATTGCCTCTAACTTAGGCATGATTATCCCTCTTAATTCACTCATTCTACTTATTCTATTCTTCTTCTCCTTCTCAAGCCTCTTTATCTCATTCATAGTGGCAATAGCCTGGCATTCCTTATTCACTATGGATGAGGTGAGAGGTTCAAAATTTTGAGATAAACTTAATAGTTTACCCTTTTGTTCTTCCACCTTCTTGGAAATTTCTACTGTCACTGTGGACCAAGATAGATAAAATTTGTATATTTCTCCGCTATCTTTAAGAGCATTTTCTAGGCTCTTTATCCCAATATCCATATTTCTCCTATCATTTGCTATGAGTCCCTATACTTCGGAGAATCTCTTACCCAAAAACTCTTTCAGGACTTTCTCTTCGGCTTATTTCTCCAAAGAATCAAAATGTGTGCTAAAAAAATTTACAAGAGATTTCAGATTACTAGATGAAGAGGCTGTAAGATCGTTCTGAAAGGATGGCATGATCTTTTGTAGTACACTGGATGCAATCTTTATCAGCTCACAGTCTTCCATGTGAGACTGCAAAATTTTTTCTTTTGCTTTAGCTTGAGCAAAAGATGTTATCTTCATTGTTTGTACCGGAGAGAGAGAATCAAAATTGAGTGGTACTTGGAATAATTCTGGTTCATTTATCTCTAACATTTCTTTGTTCAAGAAGCTCTTTACTACCTTAGCAATGTCTCTTGCCAAAGACTAAATCTTCTTTTCTTTTGCCATCTTAGAACTGTCATTTGGAATCTTCTCTGTTTGATCTTCTTTTCTTCCCTTTTCTTCTTCTTTTTGACCAAATTTCTCTTTTCTTCCTTCTCCTTCAGTTCCGGAGTCTGTAGGGGGATCTGAAAGAGAGATGTTGAATTCTTCATGGGCTTCCTCTTCTAGAATAGAGGAATCCAAGTCCTTAGTCTTTTCTTCATCCATCTCTTTTTGCCTTTCTACATTTTTCTCAGAGGTTTCTTCTTTTGAAGTACTTAATCCCTCAACATCCATGGTAGAGGGTTCTTCATTTATGTCCTCTATAATAGGGAGATTGAATCTCATGAAGGCATTCCAGAGGATGTCTTTAGTTTCTTTTGCTACCCTATCAGTCTCTCCAAGCATAAGTTGGTTCATTCTTGCTTTGCTCCAGAACTCATCCTTGCAATCCTTGAAGATCATGTTCATTTGTTGAGAGGTAATGGAAGGATAGAATTGAATAGTAATCTATTCACAGATCTCTAGCTCCTTTTCTTTAGCATTGTTCTTTCTCATTTCAAGTTCCTTCTCTAGGCTTTTGGGAATTAGAGATATGATTTCAATGAATGCTTTATTATAGATGTTTAGATACCTGACTGTAGCATCTTGCAGGATCTTCTAGTCAGATTCACTACATTCATCATAGAATTTCATTGGTTATAGATTTCCATCCACAGTGACTGCCTTGATGACATCATCAATGGAGAGAGTAGGCCTTTCAACAAATTCTTCTGCCTTTTCTTCTGTATGTTTACCGGAAGATGATTCCATAGAATTTTTCTTTTTCTTCATTTTCTTAACTTCCTCATTTGTCTCTGTCTCTTCATCATCCTTGTGGCTTGTGTATGACCTTGTGGCTTTTGTTTTTGTTCTCTTCTCTCCTTTACCAGATGTCTTTGCTTCCGGTTTTGAGGCTTTTGAGCTCTTAGTAGTTGCAGGTGTGGATCTCTTTGATGATCTAGTCTGGGAGGGGGCTTCCATTGGAGCACTTTCTTTTTCTGCTTCTTTCCTTTCTTTCTCTACCCTTTCTACCTTCTCTCTATTGGCATCAACTACCTCCTTTGATATCCCATATCTCTTGGTAACTTCTTCTACTTCCCTTCTCACCTTTCTCTTGATCTCAGGTTGTCTTAGTTCAACATGAATTTTTACACTCAACTCTTGGAAGGTGCCAAACCTTTTTGCCTTAGGGTCCTTAGGCTGACTTAGTAGGTGTTGGACATGTAGTTCCAAAATTTTCTCATCCACTTCATAGCCCATTGGCATAATCTAGACTATTCTGGGCTCTACTGCCTCCATTAGACATTGATCAGTGTCCACCATAAAATACATTGTATCTTTATATTTTTCAACTAATGTCTAAGGAATTCTTTCTCTGGCCTGCATCATACCTTGGAAATTCTTGAAATATCCCCAGAGAGCTATGCTTTGAGCCTTGGCATCACCAAGCCCATACATATAATCCCTAATTTGTATGGCAATTGGTTTGTCATTTTGCCATATCCAACCACTGGATCCGGGTAGCTCATTCATGTTGGAAAAGAATCGACATAGGATCAAGCCACCATACATAAAAGAATTCTTCTTATCCTTCTTTATTTTCTACAAATTCTCTAACAGTTAGTTCAGGAGAAGCTCACAAAGATCATAATCAACATTTTCCCTTAGCATCTGATAGGCAGTGTATATTGATGTTCCGGATACAGAACTCTCCCTGCTGGAGTGATATATTTTGTAGCCAATAATCATAGAGGCAAATTTGATATTTGGATCTGTAATATCTTCTATTGTCATTGCCCTTTTGTCAAACTTTGATCCGGTAGCCTCACTTACTGTTTGATTCTTGACTGATTTAAGAGTAGGCAACCCACCGGATGAGTACAAACTAGTTACTGCCCTAATTACATCCTTTGTTATTTTGAAGGGCTTTAACAACCATATGAAGTTATCATGTATTCTACTGAGAACATACCAGACCCATTCATCTTCTTCAAAATAGGGGAAATGGATGCAATGTCCAAAATGCTTATCTCGGATGGCTCTATATTGGGGTTTAAGTTCAAATGTTTCATCTATTAATTCCTTGTGATAGATATCCATCAGTTTGGACTCCCCAAATTCGTCAATGTTGGTGTGAATGTATATCCTAACATCTTCTACATGCAGAACCCCATGGGGAACGCTAGAGAATGCACCTAGGGGATCAACTTCTAAGGATTTGTAAGGATGTTTTTTGAACTTAGGGTGTGGCCTATTAGTGATTTTAACAACATTTGGAGTAGCCATCTTTCAAAAGATTCAAAGAGAGATATTCAAGAATGGAAATACCTTTTCACGCTTCTAGGGTTCATGATAAGAGCTGAAAAGATCACTGGTTGAATCAAATTCTACAGTTGATCTTTGAGAGGGTTGAAGCAATCTTGTTGCAGAGCTCTTTCTTCCTTCTTCTCGAATGCAAATGTGCAAATGATGAACAAAAGAACCCTTTTATTTCTACACAAACCCTAATTCCATTTTGCAATAAATGCACAACTTAAGTTATTTTGGTTGTCGTGTTCTCCTCTTCCTGAGAGATCTTTTCAGATCATTGAGATGCACTTAGAGTTATTCTTGGTGATTATTGACAATCTATCTATCTTTCTCCAATCATTCCATTTATCTGTAGATCAAGATACCTCAATTTTTGAATCATACCAGATCTAACTATGAAAATCCTACTCTTACCAGATGACTGTTAAACCCGATCAATCTTAGATGATTAACCTCTTCAAAACTTCTTACGGATCTTTCATATCTTTATTAAGCGTTATTTAGATGTTTATCTAAGAGCTCTTTTGATCCACAACTTTCCATGTGCCAATTTCAGGCACCAATTGACTGGCTGGGGGAAATTGTTTTCCTTTGTGACTCCCCCTAAGCTAGAGCTCATCTAATTTAGTTTCAGAAAGGAATATCACCACCAGATTCTAGTGCGGATCCATCCCCAACATTTTCTATATTTCTCTTCACCCAAATCTTGTTCATCTCCCTTTGAACTTCATTTGCATTCACTTTTCCTTTTCCTTTGTCTTGATTTTGATTATGATGCACTGGACCCCTTTTATCCTGATTCTTACTTCTATAGAATTTGGCAATATGACCAGATCTATTGCAATTGTAGCAAACAACATTTCTTTGCAAATTTGACTAATATCCTCTTGATCTGCATTGATTAGCCATATGTCTCATTCTATTCCATGCAAAGCATCTACCATTGAATGAATTGTTTATTTGCATATTTCTACATTCATGAGATTTGTGACCATACCTTTTACAGTTAAAATACTGTCCAGAGAAAGATGAATTAGTCTGATTCATTCTTCTTCTGCACCGATTTGCTTTATGACCAAAGTTATTACAATTGTGGTAGTATCCATTGAAGGATGGATATCTTTGAGCATTTGGTTGTCTTACGGGAGGTCTTCTAGGCCTATAACTTAGATTTCCTAATGCAGATTTCTTCTAACCTAATTCAGAGCTTTCACCTTTCTCATATCCCAAGCCATGCTTGTCATCTACCCTCTTTTGGCTTTCAAGAAGAACTTCAAGTTGAGCAGAGCTTATCTTGAATTTTTCTTTCTATTCATTTGTTGTTTTAAGATCCCTTTTAAGAGTGTCTATCTGATTTTCCAGTTGTTCTTCATTATCTCTAGCTTCTTCAAGATCATATTCTAGATGTCTAATTATTCTATCCATTTTGTGGTAGTCTTCTGACTTCTCCTTAAGAGATTGTCTTAGATTATCTTCAACTTTTCTCTTCTCTTCAATTTCTTGGATGAATTTCATAACCCCTTATTCCATTTCATGTCTTACCATAATGACCTCTTTTGATAGCTTTTTACATAACTTGTTCTTCTCATTCAGATCTTCATGAGTATCATTGGCTTCACTTTGACTTGCTAATTGTTGAAGTAGTTCCTTTCTCTTTTTCACAGAGATACTCAGTTTCTGTTTTAGTTCATTTATGAAATCATCAGCTTGTTTGAGTCTTTCCCTCAAGTTATTGACTTCAAAGTGAGATTGTTTAAGATCATCTAGGGCAGATTGAAGTTGTTCCCTCATACCATACATATCCATTGAGATTCCCAGATCTCCCTCAAGCTATTAGGCTCTGTTAGGAGGAACTTAGCTCTGATACCAATTGTTGGAAACAAGGTAGATAACTGAGAGGGGGGTGAATCAGCTATCTTAAATACTTTAACTTTCTGTTCTTCTTTAACAATTAGTGCAGCATCAAAACTATAAGCATGCATAACCATGAGAGCAGAAATAAAATCAATAGACATAAAACAATGATTTTGATGTGGAAAACCCTGTTAAAGGAAAAACCACGGGGTGACTAACCTAAGATTGTATTCTCTGTTAAAAGAATAAGAAATACAAAATGGCACTTGCCAATTGGGGCTCACTGCCCAAGCACACTGCTCACAAGAGACTCACTGCCTATAAGAGACTCACTATCTACAAGGTATATAGAAAGTAACCAGGTAGTTGAACTGATTAGGGGCATCCACATATGCTTAGGTTTAGTTCCAGTTAGGCTCAATATACTGATCTGCTACACTTCATTCTTCTTCTGCTTAGTGTTGTTGTTCTGTCACATACCAGATTTGTATAGCTGCTTCCACACTACCCTCTACTTTTCTTCACACTTTATTTCACTCAACACACAACTTCACACTGAAATCCATCTGGTATACATATCTGCACCAAGGATTTCAACATCTTTCTAGTCGTCATTTGAAATACTCAAGATTTTCTCAAACTCTGATCAGTCAGCTGAATTCTTGCTTACTAAGTGATGCATATCAAAGAGATAGTTGTAGAAGTCATCAATCATGTCAGCCAATCATGAATGATCCCTCAGGAAGCTCGATCACCATCAATTCCTTATCTGGATTAAGGTCTGGTGCTCTACCAGTTAGTTCTTCCTCAGTCTACTCTGCCCAACACTTAGGTGCTCATATCTTTTCACTCTTTCATCACCGGAGGCTCAATCTCTAGAATGTAGCTATCATAGTACTCCTCTTGACTTCCCTAAGTCTGCAGTTTGCTAAGATACTTCTTCTGAGAGATCCAAACCTTATTGTCAGACCTTGCTACATGCTCTATTCTTGTTCATCGGACCAAAACACTCTTCAATTTGACTTCCAGTAAGGACCTATTATGTGTAGTGGATGTGTGGGATAAACTTTTTTGCCATCAATGACAACAATGATGAAGCCACATAGTGTCTCTTGCCAACAATCAACATCCCAACTGATTACAACCTTTTTGGTGATGGGATTATATAGTCTGTAGGCTTTTAACTCTTCACTACAGCCTATGGAGATACATTTTTCACCTCTATCATAGAGTTTCTACCTCTTCTCTATAGGCATGAATGCATATCCCACACACTTGAAGATTCTTAGGTGTTCAATGCTCCATTTGTTGTTTGTCCATACCTCTTGTGGGATCCTATCTCAAACGGCCTTTGTAGGGCACCTATTCAATAGGTATACCGTTATTGCTACGGCTTCACCCCCAAAATTATGTGATAGTCCTTTTTCTTTTAGCATGCTTGCTACCATCTCTGTTATGGTTTTATTTTTCCTTCCAGCAACTCTATTTTGTTGTGGAGTATACCTTGTTGTGAACTGTTTATGAATGCCTTCATACTTGCAGAAATTTAGAAATTCTTTAGAGATATACTCTCCCCCTCTATCTGTTCTTAGGGCTTTGATATTGTGGCCACTTTTCTTTTCAACCAAGGCCTTAAACTTCTTAAACTTCTCAAATGCTTTAGATTTATTCTTCAAAAAATAAACCCAGATTTTTCTGCTGTAATCATCAATGAAGGTCATGAAATATACATTCCCATCTAATGTGGGGGTCTTCATAGGGCCACATAGATCTGAATGCATCAACTCTAATGGTGCTCTTGCCCTTCTAGAATGCCTTGATTGAAAGGGCTACTTGTGCTACTTTCTTAAAATGTAGGCTTCACATTTTCCATTGGGATCTACAATGTTCGGTAGCCCTCTAACCATGTCTTTCTTGGACAATAAACTCAAACTAGAAAAACTTAAGTGCCCATACCTCAAATGCCACAATTTGGACAGGTCTTTGATGACTGTCCTAAAGGATGATTGTTGTCCCACTGCTATGAGCACCAGAGATATTGCTGGAAACTGTGCCAGAGATAGCGCTGAAGATAGTGCCGAAGATGGCGTTGGAGACCCTATGTGTATCCTAAGAGGAAACATTCTGTTTCTTGTCATATGCACTACTACAATCACTTTCTTATTGCCTCCTTTGGCAACTATTGTGCACTCTTCATTTTCCATCAGGATTTTATAACCATTTTGGACCATCTTTCCAATGCTCAATAGGTTATGTTTTATGCCAGGGACATAATATACATCCTGGATCTTCCTCCTTTCACTATTCTTGGACTGAATGTTGACTGTACCTTTTCCCATGATGGGAACTTGCTCATTATTTCCCATTTTTATTTCAGTCTTGATGCTGCTATCTATGGAGGCAAATAAGTTTTTATTTCCACTCATGTGGTTTCTACAATCATTGTCTAGATGCCATACTTCATCACTACTCCTTTCAGCAAGGTTGCAAACAATAAAAATATTTGACTGTTTTTCATTTTCAGCCTTATTCTAATTTGCTACATTAGCATTTTGGCCTCCGTGATCCCATTGTTTCTTTCTACACTCACTAGCATAATGACCAAACTTATGACAATAATAGCATTGAACATTGCTTTTGTCATACCTTTGATTAGAACTATTATTCTTCTTTTTTTGTTGATAGCTTGGTTGTGAGATACTTGCCTCTTCTTGGCTGTATGAAACTCCTCTTCCGGAGTTGCTTCTTCCTCTACCTCTTTGACCTCTACCTTAGTTATTTATTCCTCTTCCCCTACCTCTTGCATTGGTTTGAGCCTTGAAATCTTGCTCAAGGGAAGGAGCGGATCTATTCAACTACTGCTCATGGCTCTGTAAAAAGCCCATCAACTCATCCACTGGGATAGATCCTTAATCTCTTCAATGGTTATGACAATAGGGTCAAATCTAGAAGGTAGATTCCTTAGGATTTTCTCAACAATCCTTTGTTCATCCATGGTTTCTCCATTTATCCTTAGCTAATTTAGCATGGTAGAAACTCTAGTGTGAAAGTCTGAAATAGACTCACTCTCCTTCATCTGTAGAGTCTCAAAATCTTTTCTAAATAGTTGGAGTTTGACTAATCTCACCTTGTCAGTTCCCTTATAGTTGTTCTGCAATATTTCCCATGCCTGTTTTGAGTAGTTTGCTGCTGCAAGGTTGGGGAAAATAGCCATTGTCAAGGCTGCCTCAATTAGACTGAGGGCTTTTGCATCTTTCATTCTTGTTTCCTTCAATTGGTTTTTTTGAGCATTAGATAGGGCTGCATAGGCTGCTGGGTCTGTGGTGTCTGTGAACCCGTTAATGACCAAATCCCATAGGTCATTAGCAACCAGTATTGTCTTCATCTTCTTAGCCCATATGTCATGGTTTTGCCCATCAAATGTAGGTGGCTGCTGCCATCCTTTGCTATCTCCACCTACCATGCTTCCAAAATCTGAGAAGGCTGAAAATACCTAGACAAACTAGGGCTCAAATAAAACACCCACAAAAATTTCTAACTGCCCAGAAAAATAGGGCTCTGATACCACTTGTCATCAGCATAGGGGAGGAAGACTGCTATCCAAAAATAATGCTACAACAATAGTGGATAGCAGAAAAACAAACACACAGAAACACAAACAAAGAAGAGAGATAAAACACAAATGACAACAATATATATTATATATTTTCTCTTTCAGAATTACATTCAAACTTTGTTACAAACTTGATTAAGAGCTGTTGCTCTATTTTTCTATTTTGCCCCAATCACTGAAGCTACAAACTATTTGATTTTGGAGCTGCATGTAGGAACTCCGTAGCTGCCTATGCGTACCCTGTGCTTCTACACATAGAACCTTCTATCCTCTGCAATATTCTCCTTCTACTATTCTCTATTAGAGCATTCCCTTCTGCTACTGCAGGTTCACTCACTCATTCTCTCTTTATTCCTTACGATCAACACACTTTCCCTCCTATTTGTCTCTTGCCAAAAACTGGTGCTGAACCTCACTCTTCAAATTAAAAATCACCTACCAAAATCAATGCTAGCAAGCCAACGGTTGCTCGGGCTGATTTTGGAGATCCCCAAGTTTGACATGGGGGTAGGGTGCATCTAATTATTTGACGAAAGATTAAATTTTGAACACTTGGGAAAGTTCTACAATTTTACCAGAGTCAAAGACTGCAAAGTTTCAAAATCATCCAACAATCTTTCTAGTTTGTAAAAGAATTCTATCAGTAAAAAGTCTAATCTTTTAAGATTCCCAAATCCATCTAGAAGAGTCAAGAAGAACAAGCCCTTTAACCACAAAAATTCCAAATATATAAGCTTCTCGAACCCTGAAGGAAGATTCACTGAACTAGAAAAATCTAACGAATGGAAGGTTTTTAAGGCTAGTAGTGCTTGAAACCCTTGAGGCAACTCCTCCAGTTTAGGATAGTTTGCTACTTTCATTGCACTCAAGAAAATTAGCTAGCCAAAATTTGGGAAGCGCTACAATGTTACTGCAATTTCTTATTTCTAAGGTCTCTAAATATATCAACTGCACAAAGCTATTGGGAAGAGTGGTTAATGAGTTGCAGGATATCAATTTCAGGTGAGAAAGATATGGCATGTTTCCAATACTATCCGAAAGCTCATCTTGAAGATTTTTTAAAAACCAATATGACAGCAGATTAAAAAGAACAAACATACAACCATAAAACAGATATATGTAGTTGCACACACAGAAGAAATTTTTTAAACCCAGACAGCTACAACACTTAATACAATGTTTTTTAGAAAAGAAAAACTATATGGAAAAAAGACAAATAAAACTAATGATAAAAGGCTTTTACATGCATTATCATGCAATAAAGATAGATGGAAAATTCCTAAAACAACAAACAAAAAAATGACTAAAAAATATAGAAACTACACATGACAGTGAGGAGGCAACAAATAGATCAAATCTAGAAAAAGTAGAACTTCACATTAGTTTTCCAACATACTCCTGCTTGATGCAGAGAGGACTCACAATATGATCTTGAAGCATCAAAAACTAAACCTTCGCAACTGTCTTGGTGAAAATATATGTACTTGTTGTTCCGTAGTCTTGATGTACCTGAGTTCTGCTTCTTTCTTTTGTAGCAAATCTTTGATAAAATGATATTTCAGATCAAAGTGTTTAGTTCTACTCTGATGCAAAGGATTTTTGGCCAATTTGATTGTGCTCATATTATCACAAAAGAGCACTGTAGGTTGATGTTGTTTTTCTCCAATCTCTTCAAGAACATTTTTGAGTCATAATGCTTGAGTACCTACAGAGGTGATAGGAACATATTCTACCTTTGTGGAAGAAAGAGAAACTATGCTTTGTTTCTTTGAACTCGAAGAAACCAAACCTAAACCAAAACTAAAACAATTACCATAGATATACTTTCAGTCATCCACACTACCTCCCCAATCAGAATCACTGAAACGAACTAGATTAAATCTTTTATAACTGTAGTAATAAATTCTAAAAGTAAGAGTTCCTTTCACATACCTCAAAATTATTTTGGCAGCCTTCATATGTAATTCAGAAGGTTCTATCATGTACCTTGAAACAAGAGAAACTACATAAGCAATATCAGGCCTTCTGTGCGTTAGAAACATTAGACAACGAACAACACTTATATAAGTTGTCCCATCAACTCTTTTAGCACCATCATCTCTACACAACACAACTCCATGAGAAATTGAAGTGGAGGTTGGTTTACAATCAACCATATCAAACTTCTTCAACATATCCTTGACATATTTTGTTTGAGAAAGGAAAATTTAATCCTTTCTTTGATAAACCTCCATGTATACAAAATATTGGATAAGGCCCAAATCTTTTATTTCAAACTCATTCTTCATAGCATGCTTGAATTCATCCTTCATTTTAGAACTACTGCCCATATACAACAAATCATCAACATACAAACTCACAATTAGTTCATATCATTACCTTCTTGTTTGTAGTAGAGGGTAGGCTCACTCTTACTTCTCTTAAAGCCATTCTACTAAAAATACCCATCAATCCTAGCATACGAAGCTCTTGGTTTTTTCTTGAGGCCATACAAGGCCTTCTTCAGCTTGTAGACTTGATGTTCTTTTCCTTGCACCTCAAAATCTTGTGGTTGTTCCACATAAATTTCTTCTTCTAAGTACCTATTCAAGAATGCACTTTTCACATCCATTTGATGGATGCTCCATTTCTTTTGGGCTGCAAGAGAAATCAACATTCTTATAGTCTCTTGTTGTGCTACAGGTGCAAATGTTTCTTCATAATCAATGCCATACCTTTGCATGAAGCCTTTAGCAACTAATTTTGTTTTATTTCTTTCAACACTCCCATCACTATGGTACTTAGTCTTATAGACCCATTTAGTGCCAATCTTTTTCTTGTCATGAGGAAGCTCTGTAAACTCCCAAGTACCATTCCTATGAATATAATCCATGTCTTCTTGCATTGTTTGCACCCAAACTTCATTAACACATGCATCTTCATAACATGATGGTCAAAAAATAGCTTGTGAAAATAAAGCAAAATTTATTGTCTCACCTATAGGATTCACTTCATGTGCTTCAATTGTTCTTCATTGATAGATATGACTTAAGCTTCTTACCTTCATTGTAGGACTTGGACTTGAATCTGGACTTGGACTTGTACTTGAAACTGAAGAACTAGATGAGGGGCTATTTGGTGGATGTGTAGCACTTGGAATTGAAGTATTAGTTGGCTGCTCATGATCAATATCACCAATAATACCACCATTCAAAAGAGATTTAGACTTCTCAACATGGTCTTTTTGATGACCATAAACTCCCCCTTCCTCAAAAATCGCATCTCTAGGAGCAAGAATGCTATTAGTGCAAGGGTTATACAGCCTATAAGCTTTACTTTACTCACTATATCCAACAAAAATACATGACTCACTATTGGGATCTAATTTTTGTCTCTTTTGATCAGCCATATGAACATAGGTTAAACAACCAAAAACGCTAAAATGATTAACATTAGGTTTTTTTATGCCAAGCTTTATAAGGAGTCATCATGTCAAGTGCTCCAATAGGACTCTGATTGAGAATGTACACTATTGTAGCAACTACATTACCCAAAAAAGAATTGTCTAATCCTTTGGTATGTAACATACTCCTGGCCATTTCCACCACTGTATGATTTTTCCTTTTAGCTACCCTATTTTGTTGAGGTGTGTAAGCAATGGTGAGTTGCCTTTTGATGCCATTCATATCACAATAATTCTTAAAATCTCTTGAGCAAAATTCTTCTCCACTATTAGTCCTTAAGCATTTGATCTTACAACCTTATTAATTTTCCACAAGGGCTGTAAACCTTTGAATGTATCAAAGGCTTCATCCTTGATCTTAAAAAAAAAACACAACACTTTCGTGAGTAATCATTAATAAAAGTAAAGAAATATGATGACTTACCCAAACTCTTTGTCTGAACCAATTGAAGTGGGTAATGAGCCCTCGATGCATTGCATTTCAGAAATGACTCTCTTAGATGTTTTCCTTTAGCCTAGCATTCACAAACTTCCTTGTGTTCTTGAACCTTAGGCAAACCATAAACCAAATCTTTTGATGTGAGAAACATCAAACTATGAAAATTCTAATGTCCATATTAGAGATGCCATAGCCAACTTCCATATTGCAAGATGGCTACTATGTTCACCTAACTTCAATGGGAAAATCTTATTTTTCGACATAGGCACTACTGTAACCACCCTATTGCCTTGATTCTTATCATAGATGATACATTGGTTATTATAAAACACCATTTTGTAATTCTTTTCACATAATTTTCAAACACTCAATAAATTATGTTTTAATTTTGAAGTGTAATAAATATGAGTCACGCATTTCTTATGTTCTTTTGTATTCACCTCCATAGCTCCTTTAGCTGCAACCTCAAAGGACTTGTCATCACCAAGCTTATTTTAAGATTTGAAACTTTTATCCATTGTAGTCTAAAAAAGATCATTATTCCTTGACATGTGGTTAGAACAACTTGAATCTAAATACCAAACTTCTTTAGGACTATTTTCATCTTTGTCATATGACAAGAATAAATTACTAGGAGAAGCCTCCTCACTCTCATTAGCATAATTAATACTTTTATTGTTATTACCTTATTTTAATTTGCATTCCCTTTCAAAGTGACCATACCTATTGCAATGATAACATTGAATATTTCTCTTATCAATTATGCCCCTGCCTCTTCCTCTTGGACCACCTCTTCATCTTTTATTTCATCTTGAAGAATTTAGTTTTTGACCTCTGCCTTGGCCTTGACTATTTTTGTTACTTGTACTAGCATTTCATTTTTTGTAATTTGTATTTTTGAAAAAAAAGTCTTCTCGTTACTTTCTCCAGATGAATCTCTCAATCTTTCTTCATGAGACATGAGAGATCCAACAAGGTGATCAAACTGAAGAATAGTCAAATCATTGCTTTCTTAAATGATGATAGCAATATTGTTCCACATTGGTGTTAGAGACCTCAACATCTTTTTTATCACAACTTCATTGTTCATAATTTCTCCAAGAGTAGCCATCTTATTGACCACATCTTTTACTCTTACACAATAATCACTCACACTTTCAACTTCTTGCATCATCAAATTCTCTTTTTAATGTCTGCAACTCCACAACTTTAACTTAATCACTACCTTGGTAAGCTTCTTTTAGAGTCTTCCAAGCATCTTTAGTTATCTGTGTACCTGCAATTCTTGGAAATAGACTCTTATCAAGAGCTATTTGAATGTGAAATAAAGCCTGTACATTATTCTTCTTATCTTCCTTCTTAGTTGTTCTATCATTGGCTCCAAGAGCATTCCAATCAGCTGGCTTGTCATATCTTGTTTCTACAATTTCCCATAGATATTTTCCTATCAAAAAAGTTATCATCTTGATGCACTAGTAATCAGAATCACATCCATCCATTAAATTCTAGAATTGGCAAACAGTAGGAATTTGACATGATAATTTTTTTAACAAAGTCACCTTCTCTGATACCAAATGAAGCTTTTAAAAACCAATATGATAGCAGATTAAAAAGAACAAATAAACAACCATAAAAAAAATATATGCAGTTGCACACACAGAAGAAATTATTTTATTACTGTTAAAAAACTAGACAGCTACAACACTTAATACAATGTTTTTTAGAAAAGAAAAACTATATGGGAAAAATAGAAATAAAACTAATGATAGAAGGTGTTTACATGCATTATCATGCAATAAAGATAGATGGAAAATTCCTAAAACAACTAACAAAACACTGATTAAAAAATATAGAAACTGCACATAGCAGTGAGGAGGCAAAAAGTAGATCAGATTTGGAAAAAGCAAATCTTCGCATGTCAGTTATCCAACACATCTAAACTCAGTAGTAATTGCAGAGTTAGTGACTCTATCCGAAACTTCTCAAAGCTTTCTGGCAGTCTCTTCAAGTTGATGCACCCAGTTAAGTCCAACTTTTGTAGAGAAGATAATCCACCAAAGTCTTGAGGTAGATCCCTTAGATTCTCACACTCTCTCACGCTTAGCTCTTCCAGCACACTCATCTTTCTGAGATCATCATGTAAATTTTGGAGAAGCTAGCACCCACATAGCCTCATACAATTCATTGAAGATAACTACCCAAGTTCCTCTAGAATGGAAGTCAACTTTGTGCAGTATTCCATGCTGAAATGCTTCAATTTCTTGATTTTTCTTAAACCTCGAGGAAAAAATTCTGTCACATTTATCAAGAATCAAATGCTCAAGAGTAGTCAGATTGCTGAATTCTTTTGGTAGCTCCCTACAAAAATTCAAGTAAAGATCTACTAGAGATCTACAAATGTTGGAAAAATAGTCAGCGTCCCCCTTCACGATTCGTGACATGGCTTAATTGCCTCCAACTGGTCCTTATCTGGAATAGTAGCGGTTGCCTGATAGGTGTGCCTTTTGGGACAAATGGCCAGCTCAACAACCTTTAGCAGGAAGCTGGAATTCCTTTGGAAGTTTCACCGGTTTCCTCATTTCCACAATAAAACATTGCAGAGAGGGTAGCTTTAGCAATGGAAGTGTTTCAAATGAATGGCAATCCAGATCTGCTACTTCTTGAGAGATGGCCCTCAAACTCTGGGGAAGCTATGTGCAGACACAAATCATCCTATAACCATCATGGTCATAATGGATCATAAACTAGAATGATTTAATATCTTCTAGAATTAAGTAATACCATCTTTAATAACTGTGAATAATGTAGTAACTCTAGTTCCAAATTCTATATGTACATTTATCTTATTGCTCATAAATTAGAAATTTTCTAGCAGACGTTAAAATAAAATAAATTAATATCCTAGTTATTTCGTTATATTTAATTTAAAGAAGTACTTCTTACCCGATTCAAATTCATGTCGTGCTTTGACATGTTGAAAAGAGTCATGAGTTTATACAGATGGGAAGCGTCTTCAAATGAAAAATCAATCACATCCCCCACACTGAGATGTCCCAAATTTTGAAAATCCCTATTGCACGGGGGCCCTTAAAACTTTACCCAATCTCCTATCATTAGTACCCTCAAGAAGCAGCACATGGCATTTAGATGTCTGGATTCAACTGTGATTAAAGACTCGTTTTCCACAAGGGAGAAGCCTTTTGATATTTTTGAGATTTGCTTTACCATCTTCCAAGACTTATAATTATTCACTATAATTTGAAACTTTTGTTTATTTCGCTTCTTTCTCGCCCATTAACCAAATGATATCATGAACAATCACAACACCTGCGTCACTTTTATTTATCATCATTTTCCCCTGAAGAGTCTTAGGTCTGATCTTATCAAGAATTTTACAAACAAGATTCCATTGCCAACCATAAAATTTTTGGAAATATCGAGGAATGCCTCTTTATCCTCGTTGTCCCTCAATTTATTATAAACAAAAAAAAAAGTTGTATACTGAGATCATCATCCGGAAAACTATTGAGGTTTCCTTGACGAAGCACTCCATCGGCTTCCTGGTAACTTTCTGGCTTTATATCCTCTCTTAAGTGCTTTCCAAAAATAGACAAGAAAATCAGGATGCCTCTACATGCATCAGCCACATCATTCATCATTAAATTGTCCACCACCCTGTAAGATTGTTTCTCTAAGGAAGCATCATGTTGTTTCATTTGAGAGAGCATGCACATCATATTCTCTATAGGTGATATTGAATTCTGGTTTAAGATTTTTTCTTGGGATGTGACAACTATCCTCAGCTTTGTTTATACTTCTTGTTAGAGTGGTAAGGATACTGAGAGGGGGGTGAATCAGTATCCTAGCTATTTTTTTCTTTTAGTAGAAATAATTGCTGATTCTGACTTGCATTACATTCAACTAAATTTAAATGCATGTGCCCATAAAATAAAATAAATCAGTATAATTGTATGTAGAAAACTGAAATATTCAACAACAGATTAAAAGCATACCACAAAAATGAAACATACAGTGATTTGTCATGAGTAGAAAGCCCATGGCATAAAACCACTCAAAAAAGTGCCTCACTGGCTTAAAATCTCACTTATTACTGTGCCTCACTGGCTTACAATCTCACTGAATACTGTGCCTCACTAGGTTATTTAAAAATTACAATTGTTTGAAGAATTTTCATACAGAGGGATACTCTGTTTCACTTGAAATCATATACTGTCAACAATGTATGTGTAGGATACACCACAAATGCACACCCATTATTCACACTATATCATTTTATATACAATCATTTACATTCCTTCAAAAAGCACTCGGCAGCAGACAGTTTCAAAAAAACTAAAAACTGAAAAGAAAACCAATCGATAGGTTTTTCAATTGTAACTTTCCTCATTGTTTTTATCAAAAGAATAATCAACATTTTTTGTTTACAACATCATGGCTAAAGAGAGAAAAGAAACTGTTCGAAAGAGATGAGAGATGTAACTGTTAACCCTTGATAGGGTTACAAAGATCAACTGCTGGTTGCCCAAGAGAAACCCTAGGGTTACAAGGAGAAACACTAGCAAAATAACGACCAATACTGTTTCAAAATAAAGGGAACCATATAGCCGATAGAACAACTGATCAAATTTGAGCAAGAACAAATAGAACTATGAAGTACCATTCAGAAATATAAACCACAAAGGATTTTTATTTCTCAAAAGCCCTTGACAGAACCATTTAAATAGCTTGTAAGCATAACCCAGAGCAAAGATAAATTCTGTAGAAGAGATCCTTCAGACCATACTTACAAAAGCACCGACGACCAAAACCTGAGATGCCAAAACATTTTTGCTCAGTCACTTCTGGAGATACAAAGAGTCAACCAGCTTTTACCTTGCAAACTCATGATTATAGCCAAACTATGACTAGCTTTGTCACTTCACAAAGTCAACCTTTGAGATCTCGCCATTTCTTTGATAGATTCAACAGATTCCATAGACTTCCCTCAAGTTTGTTTTCATGATTATTTTTCAAACCCTACTCTAATGCAACACAATGATCAAATGAAGTGGCTAAAAACGGAGATACATTCTTTTTGAGACCTTTAACTGGTTGTTCCAGTGTGCCCTAAAGAGGGCTTGAAATAAAGAAGAGAAATGACCTCTTAGTTTAGTAATAATCTTTGAACCAGTCAAAACAGAAACATATCCCAGTGCCTATATCATAAGCGAAAATATCTCAAGTGACTTTAACATGTTTCCCTTCTAAACCAAAGATCTGTCACTAGGAAATACCAATTGGTGCCCAACTTGTTACTTGTGCCAAGCAATAGAGTATCACAAGCTGTGCAATTATTTGGTGTCAAAACAAACATACTTGACTTTTTCCCATAATGAAAATATCACATAATGCTCAATATAATATGTCACTTTATACGATATCCTTGCAACAACCTTAGCCATCAAAATCCTTTGCAAAATACATTATGCTAAGTCAAAAAGATTCAAATAGAAAATGCTGACTATAGATAAAAAAGAACATCTCTAAGTTTAACATCACTGCCAACATGCCAATGGGGACATCACCAAAATGCCAACTGGGACATCACTTACCTCACTACCAAAATGCCAACTTTACCAAAATGCCAAATGGAGTAACAAAACTCCCCCTTTGGCATTGATGTCAAACTGCACAACATGAAAGAGACATATTGAATTCATCATAAATCAGATAAGATATGATAAGAAATACCAGATACATGATACAATGGTAAGCAATGCCAGATACATCTGAAACACGAATCCAAAATAGATACGATAGCTAAAACAACTGAAATAGATACGATAACTGAAATAGAGATACAACTAAAACAAAATACCAGATCTGAAACACATCTCCCCCTTTTGACAACAAGGCCAAAGGTAGGAAGAAGAAACTTGTAAGAGTAATCAAAAATCCAATCCAAAAACATGTCAAAACCAAGATTTCCAAAAATATAACTGAGGTAATCAGAAAACAACAAAAAGAAGAACATGCTGACTGTCAAGGTTCCTCCAGAAATCAACAACTAAAGAGAGATAAATGTCATTACTGTCAACAACACTCTCATAGAGTCCAAGAGTAACAACTCAAACATGATATCCAGCATCAGAAGAGATATCATAAACACAAAGATCATACCAAAAAACAACATGACTGTCTCATGAAGAAGATTTATCAGAGAAACTATTAGGGCATAGAAATATCCAAGCATCTCCCCCTAAGTCCAAGTGCTGAGCAACATTAATGCAGAGAAGAAAAAGAGGGAACCCCAAGCTTATCCCCAAGACCCTCAAAAACTGCTCTGGGAAGTGGCTTAGTAAATATGTCAGCCACTTGATCAATGGAAGAAACATAATCTAGGATAACATCATTGAGGAGAACTTTATCATGAAGAAAATGTTATCTGATATCAATATGCTTGGTACGAGAATGCATCACAGGATTTTTAGAGATATTGATTGCACTGACATTGTCACATAGAATTCTGACAGGCTTACAAACAGTAACGTTGTAATCATTCAAAGTCTGAACCATCCAGAGAATCTAAGTGCAACAAGATGTGGCTGCAATATATTCAGCCTCAGCTATAGACAGAGAAACAAAATCTTGCTTTTTTCTATGCCAAGCAACTAACCTTCCACCAAGAAAGAAAGCACTACCTAAAGTACTTTTTCTATCATCAAGACTGCTAGCCCAATCAGCGTCTGTGTATGTTGTCAGTGTGAAATCTGAATGCCTAAAATACCAAAGTCCATTATCAAGTGTTCCTTGTATATATCTAAAGATCCTTTTTACTACGTTTAGATGAGCTTTCTTAAGAGCAGATTGAAATCTAGCTACTAAACAAACTGCATACATTATGTTGGGTCTAGTGGCAGTCAAATACAACAAGCTACCTATCATAGACCTATAAAAAGTACAATTAATATCAGGTTTGTCAACATCAGTACTTAGTTTACAGCTAATTTCCATTGGTGTACTTACTAGATTACATTCATCCATTTGAAAACGTTTTAACATGTCTTTGGCATATTTTGTCTGAGAAATGAAAATGCCATGTTTTAACTAAAAAACTTGTAAGCCAAGGAAGAAAGAAAGTTCACCCAGCATTGGCATCTCAAATTTTGAAGTCATGACTTGTGGAAAGTATGCACTTAATTCATCATCATCATTGCCAAATATTATGTCATCAACATATACAACCACTATCAAGATGTGATCATTTTTAGTCATAAAATATAGATTACTATCAGCTCCCCCTCTCATGAAGCCTTGTGATTGTAAGTGTTTGTCTAATTTGTCATACCAAGCTCTAGGAGCTTGTTTAAGGCCATATAGTGCCTTTTTTCAATCTGTACACATGATGTGACTTATCTTTGCAAACAAAACATTTAGGTTGATCCATATAAACTTCCTCTTCTAAGTCCCCATTCAGAAATGTTGTTTTAACATCCATTTGATATACTTTGAAGTTTTTATAAACTGAAAATGCAAGAAATAATCTAATTGCTTCCATCCTCGCTACTGGAGCAAAGGTTTTATCAAAGTCTATGCCTTCTATTTGAGAGTAACCTTTACAAACCAGTCTAGCTTTGTTTCTAACAACGATTCCATTTTCATCAAGTTTATTCCGAAAAACCCATTTAGCCCCAATAATATTTTTATCTCTTGGTCTTGGAACAAGTTCCCAAATGTTATTTTTCTCTATTTGGGCTAACTCATCTAACATAGCCTGAACCCATAAGTCATCTTGACTAGCTTCAGCATAGGTTTTAGGTTCTAATTGAGACACTAGACAAATATGAACCTGTTGATTTGCTTGAGCAGTTTTTCTTCTAGTTTGTATGCCAGAGTCTAAGTCACCAATAACATGTTTATTTGGATGATTCTTTTGCAGCGATCTTCTAGAAGGAGTATAAATGGAAGATTTAGAAGGAGTATTAGTTTTAGGACTTACTGATTGTCCTTGAGGCACTCTGGAATTTGATTCTGCTTTAGATTTCTTTGAATCTTCTTTTGTGCTTGGCTCTTCTTTAATAATTTCTTCAACTAATTGAAACTGAGGTTATTGTTCTTGCTGTAAATTCTCAACCACTTTAACATTAGAGCTTTCAACTATTCTTCTTAATCTCTTATTATAACATTTGTAGGCCTTCCTATGAGTAGAGTAACCTAGAAAGATCCCTTCATCACATCGTAATTCAAAACTTCCTAGATGATCTTCTTTTCTTATATAACATTTCCTACCAAAGATTTTAAAATAAAATACATTGGTTGTGTTGCCATACCAAAGTTCATAGGATGTATACCTAGTTTTGAGTCTTATTTGTACCCTATTTAAGGTGTAAACTGTTGTATGAACTGCTTCTTTCCAGAAAGCATTTGATAGTCCAACATCTTGAAGCATAGTTCTAGCCATCTCTTTTGCTGTCCTATTCTTTCTTTCAGCCACCCCATTTTGTTGAGGTGTTCTAGGAGCTGAAAACTATCTTTTTATGCCATGTTTTTCACAATATTCAAGAAAAACAGTAGAAGTATATTCTCCCCCATTATCAAACCTTAAACATTTTAGTTTTAAATCTGTTTCTCTTTTTACCATGCTTTTACAGGTCTTAAATTTCTCTAAATCCTCAGACTTATGCTTTAAAAATGTGACCTAAGTCATTTTTGTGTAATCATCTATGAATAACATAAAATATCTTTCACCATTTAAAGATTTTGTTCTGGTTGGACCACATAAATTAGTGTGGACCAATTGAAGAGGTTCTGTAGAAAAATGTTCTTTAGATTTATGAACATTTCTTGTTTGTTTACCTTGCTGACACTCTTTACAAACCAGATTTTTAGATTTAGAAATAGTAGGCATATGTCTAACATTTTTGTTGTGACTGATTTTAACTAAGTTATCAAAATTTATATGCCCCAACCTCCTATGCCAGAGTTTTCTTTCCTCAATTTGACTTATAAAACACAAATTGTTTTTGCATTCATTAGTAGATTCATGCAAATTATAAATGTTACCTTTCGTTCTCAAACCTGAAGCAATGACCTGTTTTGAATTTTTGAGAACCTTGCAGCCTTGTGATGTGAAAACTACATCAAATCCACTATCACAAATCTAACTTACACTTAATAGATTATGAGTTAGTCCTTCAACAAAATAAACATCTTCTAGAGGCGTGTTATCTTCTAAAAGAAATGTACCTTTTCCTATGATCTGTAAGCAATAATCATCACCAAACTTAACTGACCCACTTGAACAATTTTCAAATGAAGTAAATTTACTTCTATCTATAGTCATATGATGAGAATATCCACTATCTATAACACAGATTTCATTTTTCTTTGCATGAAATGCAACTTCAACAATCATAGCCTTGCTGTTTTTAGGTACCCATTTCATTTTGGGTTGCTTAGTAAGAGAAATAATTTCTGATTTTACAAAACTTGGCAATATGTCCAAGTTCTTTGCAGTTGAAGCATCTTATTTTGTTCAGAAAATTAAAAGTCCTGCCATTTAGAAAATGGGGCTACTTTCTAAATGTAAACTTACATTCCATTGCTCTATGCCTATATTGATAATAGTAAAAACAATAACCAGAGAATCTAAAAGGCATCTTACCGTTGAACTGATTATCATTAGAGCATTGGCCTTTTGAGAAGGTGAGACTAGTCATGTCATTATACTCTTTCTGTTTTCCTAGCATATCATCAAGTTTATCACTATTGTTACACATTTCAAGTTCTCTTCTTAGTTTAACTATTTCAGCCTCCTTGGAAAAGCATTCTTTATCCTTGGATTTTAACTATTCTTGAGTATATGAAAGATTTTTTGTATTTTCTTCAAGACTTAATTTTAAATCAGAAATTTGTTTTTCTTGATCAAATATTAACTGGCTTTGCACTCCATTTTCCTTTTTAAGCTTTCTAATTTCACCAAAAGCACATTTTAATTCTCCTTCTAAGCAACTTCATTTTCAGACATTTCTGCTTGATCTTCTTCTGGCACAACAATAGTTGCTACCATGAAGAGAGTTTCATCTATTTCATTAGAGGATTCCTTTGATGCACTATAAGTTATTCTAGCAATTAGACTCCTTTTCTTGAAAGTATTTTTCTTATTAAAGTTGAAAGGTTTTTTCTTATATTGTTTTCTATTATCTTCTTGTTCACTGTCAAGTTCTAGATTAGGACACTTTGCTACATAATGTCCTATTTTTCCACAGTTGAAGCATTTAAAAGGTAATTTTCCTTTATATCTACCAGAGCCTCTTCTAAGTTTACTAACAAAAAGAGATTCATCTTCACTGATATTTTCAATTTCATGACTGGTTTCAATTTCCTTTTTCACTGTTTTAAAAGCTGCTTCCTTAACTTCTTTGCCGGGGTTTTCATTTTCTATTCTCATTTCATAAGCAGTAAAGACTCCTAAAACAGAATCAATAGTTATAGTTTTTGGATCTTTATCTTCAACCATAGAGGTTTTAGAGTCATATTTGGGAGTTAGAGTTCGTAAGACCTTTTTAACTACAGTTATCTCTTCTAGTTTCTCCCCTAGACCTCTAATACTATTAACAGTTTCCTGAACTCTTTGAAGGTATTCAGCTATTTTTTCATCATCTTTCATTCTCATTCATTCAAACCTTTCTCTAAGAGCTTGTAACTTAGCTTCTTTAATGCTTTCATCTCCTTCATAAATATTTGAGAGTTTATCGCAAATACTTTTAGCTGTATCACATTCCATAACTTTATTTAAGACTTCATTAGTCAAACCACAACAAATAGCACTAGCAGCTTTTGAGTCACAATCAAGTGCCTTTTTCTCATTAGCATTAGATGGTTTGCCTGTGACAGTACAACTAATTTCAATGGCTTCCTAGACATCATATCCTAAACCTTTGATATGACGAGTCATTCTATATTTCTAGAAAGTATAATCTATACCATCAAATAATGGTGCCTTGGATGAGGAAAGACCATCTTGAAAAGACATGGTTACCACTCAACCAAGAATCCCCTTAGGTTGATTAGGCCTTCAAGACAAAGGGTTTGGCTTTGATACCACTTGTTAGAGTGGTAAGGATACTGAGAGGGGGGGTGAATCAGTATCCTAGCTATTTTTTGCTTTCAGTAGAAAGAATTGCTGATTCTAACTTGCATTCCAGATAAATACAGTCAACTGAATTTAAATGCATTTGCCCATAAAATAAAATAAATCTGTATAATTGTATGTAGAAAACTGAAATATTCAACAACAAATTTAAAGCATACCACAAAAATGAAACGCACAGTGATTTGTCCTGAGTCGAAAGCCCCTGGCATAAAACCACTCAAAAAAGTACCTCACTAGCTTAAAATCTCACTGATTATTGTGCCTCACTGGCTTACAATCTCACTCAATACTGTGCCTCACTAGCTTATTTAGAAATTACAATTGTTTGAAAAATTTTCATACAGAGGGATACTTTGTTTCACTTGAAATCATATACTGTCAACAATGTATATGCAGGATGCACAACAAATGCACACCCATTATTCACACAATATCATTTTATATACAATCATTTACATTCCTTCAAAAAGCACTCGACAGTAGACAATTTCAAAAAAATTGAAAACTGAAAAGAAAACCAATCGACAAGTTTTTCAACTATAACTTTACTCATTGTTTTTATCAAAAGAATAATCAACATTTTTTGTTTACAACATCATTGCTAAAGACAAAAAAGAAACTATTTGAAAGAGATGAGAGATGTAACTGTTAACCCTTGATAGGGTTACAAAGTTCAACTGTCGGTTGCCCAAGAGAAACCCTAGGGTTACAAGGAGAAACCCTAGCAAAATAACGGCCAATACTATTTCAAAATAAAGGGAACCATAGAGCCGATAAAACAATTGATCAAATTTGAGCAAGAACAAATAGAAGTGTGAAGTACCATTCAGAAATATAAACCACAACTGATTAATTTGTACAAGATCAAATAGAACTGTGAAGTGCCATTCAGAAATATAAACCACAAAGGATTTTTATTTCTCAAAAACCCTTGACAGAACCATTTAAATAGCTTGTAAGCATAACCCAGAACAAAGATAAATTCTGTAGAAGAGATCCTTCAGACCATACTTACAAAAGTACTGACAACCAAAACCTGAGATTGTAAAACATTAAGTTCTGCTCGGTCACTTCTGGAGATACAAAGAGTCAACCATCTTTTACCTTGTAAACTCATGATTATAGCCAAATCGTGACCAGCTTTGTCACTTCACAAAGACAACCTTTGAGCTCTCGCCGTTTCTTTGATAGATTCAACAAATTCCACAAATTTCCCTCAAGTTTATTTTCATGATTATTTTTCAAACCCTACTCTGATGCAACACAATGATCAAATGAAGTGGCTGAAAAAGGAGATACATTCTTTTTGAGACCTTTAACTGGCTGTTCGAGTTTGCCCTAAAGAGGGCTTGAAATAAAGAAGAGAAATGACCTCTTAGTTCAGTAAATAATCTCTCAACTGGTCAAAATAGAAACATATCCTAGTGCCTATATCATAAGAGAAAATATTTTAAGTGACTTTAACATGTTTCCCTTCTAAACCAAAGATCCATCACTAAGAAATACCAATTGGTGCCCAACTTGTCACTTGTGCCAGGCAATAAAGTATCACATGTTGCGCAATTATTTGGTGTCAAAACAAACATACTTGACTTTTTCCCATAATGAAAATATCACATAATGCTCAATATAATATGTCACTTTATACGATATCCTTGCAATAACCTTAGCCATCAAAATCCTTTGCAAAATACATTATGCTAAGTCAAAAAGAACCAAATAGAAAATGCTGACTAAAGATAAAAAGAACATCTCTAAGTTTGACATCACTGCCAACATGCCAATGAGGACATCACCAAAATGCCAACTGGAACATCACTTACCTCACTACCAAAATGCCAACTTTACCAAACTACTAACTGGAGTAACACTTCTGTCTATGTACACCTTTTCTCCATAGACATAATTGATTTATTGAATCAGAGTAAATCTTTGGGTAGGAGCTATTGGATGTATTTTTGTCAATGACATTATCAATGAAAAGAAGGCACGATTTGTTTTTCATGACCTCTTGGAGGCAGACATGGTCCTTGTGGAGATTTTACAAATCCTATTTCCCTCCTACAAAATTAGAAATAATATCTGATTGGAGCTTCATGAGGTGGGAGGTTTCATTTGCACTTTTGTCATTTATAATAACCCTACAAAAATTTGAAGTCTTCACAAGCCCTTGGTTGGGTTTGGTACAAACTCTAAATAATTGAAGCTGTAAGCGTGTTTTTTCCCACACCTCCGAAGCCGCATAATACCTAAATCAGATTTATAAGGCCTCTTTTAAGATATCTTTAAAAAGAGTTAAAATATATTTAAACATACAGATCTGTAATTCCTCTTTGAGGCTGATACTGATGGAAAATGTAAAGCTGAAATGAGGAGGCAAGGTGCTGGTTTGAAGTGCCTGTAGGCAGATTTGAGGAGAGGAGGTTCACCACAGGTTGGAGAGAAGTTGATGGAATGTGGGATGGAAATGCCTGAGTCTGAGAGGTCACGAAAGGGCATTGCTTGTCATTTTAGATTGTAGAGATATGTATTCTGACATTTGATGTAAGTTGCAAGTAAAATTTGTTTTCAATAAAATATTGTGGGTATTTTATATTTTCAAATTGTGTATGGAAGTGAGTTTGTTTTTACTAGTATTGAGAAATTTGTGTGAGGTATGAGTGTTTTTATTGCATCGGTGGTATTAGAGAAGTAGTTCTTGAGTGTTTGGATAGAACCGTTGATCTGAGATAGTCTGCCCCAGGACCTTAGGGTAGAGTTTTCAAGATGGAGTCCCTGAGAGTGTAAATAAATCATCGAATATGAGGCAATTTGCACTTGAACTTTTCAAATTGGATTGAACAGAAAGGAGGAATTGTATTCTCTATGGACAAAAGGATGTTGAATAGTAAGGTAGTTTTTACCTTGAGATAGTGGATTTGAAAGTGGAAGCAGAATCGCCGAACTGATGCAGCTTCGTACTAATTAATTTACACTTTAAGTGTAAGAGACGGATAAGAGAAATGGCATGTGTAGTTGATGAGTTTGAAAGAAAGAATAATTTTGGGAAAGAGGAAAAGAAGATTAGAGGAAATAATAAGATTGCAGATATGAAAGAGATGGTGGGAATGGGATTATGGACTTTGTGGGTCCTATATTTTATGAAGAATTTGGTGAAGATGGAGAAGATCTCATTTTCAAAGAGGAGATGAGAAAGATAGATATTTTATTTGAAGGGCAAGTATCAAATGAATGTGATAAGAGGATGGAGAAGATGCAAATGGGAGAAGATACAACAGAGTGTGAAGATAAGATCCTCATACAAGAGGATGAGAAAGAAAAGATAGAGATTGTAGCAGCATGTCTTGTTGAAGGCATGAAGGAGGAAATCGAAACAAAAAATATAGCAAAGGTTGAGGAGTTTAAAGTGAAGCTACAGAACAAAGTAAAGATGAAGTAGTAGTGGAGAAGAAAGAGGTCAATAAGGTAATGCATAATATTTTGTATTTTTATAATGAAGATGAGAATGGATTGCATGTAGATGAAGAGATTGTAGCAGTTGGTCTTGTTGAAGACATGAAAGAAGAAAGAAAAAGATGAGTTGTAATGATTAAAAAAGAAGATATGAGCAATGAAGAGGATGGGGCTATGGAGATTGAAATGATAGTGACAGAGCTTGAGGATGTTGGAGCAGATAAAGAGGATAAAGATGATTTGTTGTTACAGATTTTGGCAGTGGAAGAAGAGTGGTTTGATAAGCTTGTTGATGGAGGAAAGAAGATGAATGTTGCAGTGAATGACAAAGAAGATGATGTTGGAATTGTGAACAAGGATGAGGTAAATTTTGATTTTGAATATGATGATTATTATTCTCCTTCTATAGAAGAGAATTTAGTTGTAGAGGATGAAGTTGTGGATTGGTATGCGGATGTTGCATGTTTGTGCATAGAGGTTGTAGAGGATGGTGTAGGTGGAACTTGGTGGAGGTGGTCGGTTTGTAGTGGGTTAGATCCCATGAAGGAGATGAGAGGAGAAATAATTTAGTAGATGAGGACACATGGTGGATGCAAGTCCATGAAAGGAGAGAAGAATGGAATGCAGATTTGTTGGAGGAGAGTGAAGGTTGGTCTGACAAGATGCTGGAAAAAGATGAAAAAGAACTTGTTGTGCACATATTTTAGCAATGGAGTTTGTTACATATTGCTTGCAATCTAAAAGGATGGTCCTACCATTTAGCTCCATATTTCTGAGTGTATGCTCACAAACTTCTTACCTGGTGTGTCTGATGTAGGAGCATCCGAGCGAAGCACAATCGACATCAACGAAAAATAGTGTCTAGTATGTTTCTTTTAGATTTATTTGGTTTTACTTTCTTTGGATTTTCTTGGCACTATGTATGTTTGGTTTAGTCAAGAGGTAGTTCGGCAGTGTTGCTTAAATTTAGTCCTAATGCATGTGTGATATAGATAGAGAATCTTCAAATTTTAACCATGATTTCTCCATGTATCTACTGCAATGTTGTAATTGTAACATTCCAAAGAGGTAGAGACTAATATTAGAATAAATCATTAAAACTCTAAACACTTAGGGAATAAAGCACACTATTTGGTGGATTTTTATCATTAAATATTTAGAAAAGGATAGTGTTCCAGCATAGAAATAGAATGGGAAGGCATTGCAATAGCTAAAGGTACCTTATCCTTGGCATTTATTTTAATAGAAGAAATCAGTTTCATGGATCATAAAAATAGATTTAACAACAAAAGAAAAGGTGTTAGGGTGAAAGGGAGATGGGGAGGCATTGAAGATCAACATGGCAGCTACCTTATTAGTGGTGGTTTCCAAAATAAATCAGATTTTAAAAGGTTTAAAGCACCACATTAAAGGTAATATTTTAATGCCTCTTTTTGAGGCTCTACAAAATGGAGAAATGTTACCTTTTGGCAGACAAAAGGAGGTTGAATGAGAAATCATTACATCTCCTTTTGAGGCAATTAAAACATTGTTTCTTTTTTTATATTTCGAGTGCCAAAAGGAAGGGAGTCGAGCGCTATAAATAGGGATAAAAATACCTCATTTGAGACTTTTAAAAATGCTCTTTTATAAGTTGCATGGAAAAGAAGTATAGGGTGCCTAAATCAGATTTATCAGGCCTCCTTTAAGATACCTTTAAAAATAGTTAAAATATATTTAAATATGCAAATTTGTAATGACTCCTTTGAGGCTTGTAATTTCATTTTTTATTTATTGTTTGGGGCAGCGTGGAAAAAGGAGCAGAAAAGGGATATATATATTTTTTAAATGAAGCAGTGCTAGGCGAGGTGAGATAGAATGCCTCTTTGAGGATGATATTGATGGAAAATATAGATCTTAAATGGCAAGGGAAGGTGCAAGTTTGAAGTTCTTGTAGGTAGATTTGAGGAGAGGAGGTTCACCGTAGGTTGGAGAGAATTTGATGGAATGTCAGATGGAAGTGCCTAAGTTTGATAGGCCACGAAAGGTTGTTGCTTGTCATTTTAGATTGCAGAGATATGTATTCTAACATTTGATGGAAGTTTCAAGTAAACTTTGTTTTCAATAAAATATTGTGGATATTTCATATTTTGCATTTATGTATGGAAGTGAGTTTGTGTTTACTGGTATTCAGTAATTTGTGTGAGGTAAGAGCGATTTTATTGTATCAACTTTTCTCTTATCGCTGCCCTTTTTGGTTCTATTAGCAAACTGTGAAAAAACCTAACCTGCAAACCAACTTCTAAAAATATAAGTTTTCCCGATGAAAGTTTCATTGAAAACCCTTTTTGTCCTCAAAATAACACTTTGTCTTAATCAATTCTTCAGTCAGCAAAATTTGAAAAATCCAAACTTTGCCCCTTTGGCCTTTTGTTTATCGGTAAAAACCCAAAATTCCAAACTTAGCTCTTTAAGCCTTCTTTAATTAGCAAAAGTTCAAAATTAGGAACTTGGCCTTTCTCTCTTTTCACTCAATTGGTGAAAACCCAAACTCACTAACTTCCAAAAATACTCTAAGTCTTTTCCCTATTGGCAAAATGGGAAATCCTCCAACTAAATGACTTAACCTTTTCTCCTTTGTCACTTAGTCAGGGAATCGGTGAGCTGTTGAACTCCCCAACTTCTGAAATACTTAAGGTTTTTTGTTTGAAGATTTTCCTAAATTCACTTGACTTAATTTTTTAACCAAATATAAAATGTATAAAAAACCAAACTTTGACCAAGTATGACTTCTTCATTTCAAGGAATTTCAACATGATGTAAAAGGCAAAATCACTCAAAATTTAATTCTTTATCCAATGATAACCTTTGTTAGGAAATTTGTTGATTTGACTTTTGACCCTAGATCAGGCCATGACATCTTACCATACTACCCAAAGAGGGAAAAAACATAAACAAAGTGAAAAGTTGGGTCCCTGTTTTGCTAAGGCAAAATGAGGCATGCTGTGAGACAACACAACATGGCCTTTCCCACTTCTAGATTGGGAAAAACACTATATGATTAAACTATTTCTCCATTGCTAGAACCAAACAATAAGAATACCTGAACAATGAATAAGATTTGGAATAAATAGCACCTGCATGAAGGAAGGGATAATGATGATCTATCCAATCAGACAAATTAGCATAAAATAAACTCTTGCGATCACCCTTGAGGAAAGATTATAAAGGATGAGTTGTTAGGTTTATCATGCTCTAAAGAATGCATCTTCTAGTACTTCCAATTCCATAGCAGATCTCAGACTAAATGAAAAAGTAGTAGTAATGAATTCACCACCCTCGACTGGACAATAGTACCTATAACCACAAATAAAATATAAAAAAAAATCATGTGGCACAAAGCCATGTAGGAGCTGAACAACTCCCCCAACTCAATGGACAGCTAGTAGATAATCTAGCTTAGCAGATGAGTCCCCAACAATTTCAATTCCTTTGAACCTCCCTTTCAACAATAGAAAGAAGCTGAGGGAAATCCTCAATTGATTTCTTAATAAGTACCATCAACTTCATATGTTGACCCAATGCTAAATTAGCCAAGCCATTAGATAGACTATTAGCCTCTCTATAGCAGTGATGTATAACAAAGTAGTTGAAAAATTCCAACAATTTCCAAGCCTCTTGTATATTTTAACTAATCCTCCAATTAATGAAAACTTTGGATTTCAGAGCATTGGTAACAGTCATAGAATCACCTTCAATAGTGATATTTCTAATTCTCTTCATTATGGATAATCTTAAACCCTCTACTAATATAGTATCCTCATCCTAGTTATTAGATCAATCAGGAATGCTCTTGGATAATCACAAAATGAACTCGTTGGATGAATTTTTGATAACACATCCTACCGCTGAGGGGCCTAGGTTTCCTCACTCCATAAAATTCTAGATTCAACTCAAAAGATCATTAGGTGGAACCCAATCAATTAGACTCCTGTCAACTTTCTTTGAATTAGAAAAGCAATTAGAAGGGCGATATCTTAAATGCTTCCACTTGGAAACCATTAGAGCATCCCAGGAAGAGAAAGATAGAATAGAGATCCCTGATCTTTGAAGATGTGACCTAGCTACTTCACAAATTGAAATTTCTAATATGGAGATGACTTCTTCTAAAGTTCTTGTAACAATTACCCATATCTAGAGATATGAAACAAGCACGACAACACACATAATGCATAAACTCGACCCAGTGAATAATGAGAAGATGTGAATACAAATAGAAGACTTGACCTCCATGAAATGAGGATAGGGCTCCTCATTCATGGAGTGGTGGTGAGTTTCCTCCCTCAAACATAGGATGAGGTGTTAAAAATGATTTGACGCCTCTAAAGGAATGAAACTAACTTGACACCTTGCATGTGCAAGTGTCAAGTGTCTCCTAACTAGGCTTAATTCCTATGTGTATAAAATATACACGAACACCCCCCCTTAAGCATAGCATAGGTGGTCATGAAAGAAATGGGTCCTAGCTACTAGCCTTGTGAGGTACTAATGTACAATGTAAGAAAAAGAAATGAGTCTCGACCATGTAGCCTGATAAGGTACTCAGTACAATGCTATCTCTCATAAATGGAGAAAAATAGAAAACCTAGTGGGAAAAAACTATCCTCCAAAAGAGAGAAAAGAAGAGAAGTAGGCTAGAAATCCCCCCAAAGATGATGTTGCTGGTGATGTAGACCACACACCAAGAAGATCTCATAGATGAATGAACTTGCTCTTATTGGAGGGTTTGCAAAAAATGTGAGCAACCTGGTCTGAAGACAATAAAAATACTAAGTCGATGATCTGACCATGAATCAACTCTTGAATGTAATGCATATGAATCTCTATGTGCTTGGTTTGCTGATGCTGAACCCAATTCCTACATATCTGTATGGTGCTTTGGTTATCACAATAGATAATTGTAGGCTACCTGAAAGGAATACCAAACTCAGAAAGAATGCCTTGAAGCAAAATAGCTTCAGTAGCTGAGTTAACAACTACCCTAAATGTTGCCTATGTGGAAGATATAGAATAGCATTCTAGTTCTTGCTAGACCAACTGATAGGACTTAAACCAAGTGAAAAACTATAACCGGAAGTGGACTTACGATACTCAATATCACCAACCCAATGTGAATCTATAAAATCAACCAAGTCAACTAATGAACCAACTCTGTAGTGAATCCCAAAACCAAGAGTACCATGAAGGTAGTGAAGGATCCTCCTAGCTTCTTTCCAATGTAACTTATATGGTTCTTGCATAAATTTGGAAACCATGCCAACTACATATGATATGTCTGCCCTAGTATGAGTCAAGTATATAAAATTACCAACAAGTTGCCCATACAAAGTAGCATCAACCAAAGGTGTAGTGCGAGAAGTCTCAAGCTTGACTCCAGATAGGAAGGGAGTCAGAGATGGTCTACAAGTAGTCATGTGAAACCATGCAAGTAAATAAAGAGTATACTTAGGCTAAGCAAGAGTAATCCCTGAATCTGACTGTGAAATCTTAATACCAGGGAAGTAGTGCAATAAACCCAAGTTTCTCATGTCATATATGTCTTGAAGTGTTGACTTCACTGCTACAATGGCAGATGAAGTACTCCCAGTAATCAAAAGACTATCAACATATAGTACCAGTATCAAAAGTGAATCATTCTACTACAATATGTACGCATTAGGATCTAAATGGTATCTAGTAAATCCTAAAAATAGAAGGTAAGAATCCATCTTGGCATACCAAGCCATAGGGGCTGGTTTGAGACCATAGATAGATTTCCTTAGTCTACAAACTAAGGATGAATCCTGAACAAACCCTGGTGGTTGTTCCATGTAGATCTCCTCCTCAAGGTCTCCATGAAGAAATGTACTCTTCACATCCATCTGATGTACAACCCATCCACGTGTTGTGGCTATAGCTAGTGAGAGTCATATCGAAATCATCTTAGCCACTAGTGCAAAGGTTTCTCTATAGTCAATGCTTGCAACTTGTGAAAAAACATTGGTAAACAAATGTACTTTGTACTTGTCAACTAACCCATATGCTGCAAATTTAGTTCAATATATCCATCTACATCAAACTGTCTTCCTTCTCTTAGGAAGATAAGTCAAATCCCAAGTGTGATTTCTAATCAAGGAATCATATTCCTCATCCATAGCAATATCCAACTCATGTATGCCTGATGCTTCTTTGAATGTTTGTGGATCAGAAACTAAAGCAAAGAAGGCATGTGTGCCCCTAAAATCTATCTGAATCTGTATGTCATCTGCTAAAACCTGTACCCATGAAACGGCCCTATGAAGTGATTGTAGAGTTCTAGATGTGTGTGAGTTTGGTGTAGAAATATCAACTTCTAATGCAAACCCCAAACTAGATGAAGATGAATCCTCATTACTATCATCACTATGAGAACTAGAAGAAGAGGAAGAACTATTTACTGTACTAGGAATATATTGTGAATGATCTGAATCATCTGAACTATAATCAAGATATCAAGAATCCACAATATATTGAGAAATGTGAAGTATATTTTGAAGAGGTCTTTCTTGAAACTTAACACTTCTCTCAATAAAAAATTCATGTGTGGTAGGGTGGAGTAGACAATAACCTTTTACACCATCTGGATATCAAAGAAAGATGCAAGGTTTGGATTGTGGATCCATAGCCTTACGATGCTCTTTAGGAATGTATTCCATTGTTGGAGTACCAAAACCTCTGAAATGATCAACTATTGGTTTCCATCCTATCGAAGATTCAAATGGAGTGATACCCTTAAAGTCTTTATGAGGAACTCTATTCTAAATATAACATACATAGTTGATTGCTTCTGCCCAGTAGGATGGTGTTAATCCCTTAGAATGAATCATACAATTAGCCATCTCTTTTAAAGATCTACTTTTGCATTCAACAACACCATTTTGTTAGGGGGTCTATGGAACTATGCATTGCAAATCTATCCACTCTACTATGCAAAACTCCTCAAAATGGATGTTGACATACTCTCGCATTATCTATTTGAAGAACTTTGATGACTTTCCTTAACTATTTTTTGACTAGAGCTTTGAAATCTTGAAAAGATTCAAACACTTATGATTTTTGCGTAAGGAAGTAGCCCCATGTAAAATGTGAGAAATCATCAATAAAGGTGATAACATATCTAGCCTTTGTAAAGATGGATGGGGAAAAGCCCCTGAAACATCACTATGAACAAGTTATAATACTTTTTTTGCCCTCCATAATTTTCCTTTGTCAAATTTTTCTTCTGGATGTTTTCCAAGTGCACAACCTTCACAATGTCCCTTAGAAAACTTAACTTTTGGTTATCCCTTAACCATATTTTGTTGACATAGTTGTTCAAGATAGCGCTAGTTAAGATGGCCAAACCGCTCATGCCATAATTTACTAACTTTATCTGAATGAGTTAGTAGTGCTTTTGGAGAAATATCTATGGAAAAATTGGAGAAGGTTTATAATTTGGATTGGTGATTTACCTCCCCTATAGCAACTAAATTGTTTCTTTGCAATTCTCTTATCCCAACTAAATTTGGAGAGAAATGTACTCTCATGCCCTTCCCTAAGTGAGTTATTTGATACACTAAAAGGAGATTAGTTAAAAGTGAAGGTACACTTAGAACATTTGAAAATGTTCATCCTTCAACTTCAATAGACCCTCTCCCTTTTACAAATGCTAGAGTATCATCACCTAAGGTGATTGAAGACATTCTGGATTGCTCTAAGGATTAAAAAAAACCTGTGAAGAACCAATATGATGGGTATCACCAAAATGTATAATCCATTATGGTGATGAAGACGCAGTAGCAACTAAGGCCTTACGCTTTAATTTCTCTTTGTCCTTGGTATTATCTTGAGTTGATGACGATGCTTTAATAGAATCATATATCCCTATATTATTCTTTTTGAGAATATGAGAGAGATGTTCAATTTTTTTTTTCATGCATTAATGTTCATCATGCCCAGATTTTTTATAGAAGGCACAAGTAACTTTCTCAGTCATTTGCTTACTTTGATGAGAAAATATATCCTTTCTGAAGTTGCCAATTTTATTAGCTTTCTGGTGCAGTCACAGTAGGAGGGTTCACAAAATGAACTGTCCAGACCATACAACAAGAGTAAACACAACAGAAACAAATCAAAGATCTAAAGCAAATGTAGATTCAGTCATTTAGTATATCATAGAATTCAAATACAAATCGGTTGGCAACATGTGGGCTTACAATTATAGCTCAAAGGCCTGACTATAGAATATGCACTAGATATGGCTTTGAAGCTCCTTCGCACAAAATCTAAACTATCAACTATGAATCAATTTCTAACTATCCAAAAATCTACTCTCCTAGGGATCTATTACATTAATATATATCGTCTCTAGATCATAAGATTCCTCTGTGTCAGCCAAGGAAGATCATAAACTCCAATCAAGAGTTGTAATGTGTGTACATGGATAGGTCGAACCTAAATGAGTTGAAATCCTCCACAAATGAATGGAATGATATGCATATCTCGGGGAAGGTCGGCCACAAACCAAACAACATTGAATGATGTGTCTCTAAGCTTCGAATGTTGTGAAATGCTCCATAGGTATTCTCCTTTAGTTGATTGTCTGAGATTGTAATCCATACAATACTCTTAGGTAATCCATGCAATCTCATAATCTCACAATCTCCTTGAAAAATAGGTCAGCTACATGCATTGCATTAGTTGTCTTCTTACAAGGTATCAAATGATCCATCTTTGAAAATCTGTCCACTACTACAAATATTGAATCATGTCCTCTTTGTGTCTTACGTAATCCCATTACAAAATCCATACTTATGTCTTCCCGAGGTCTCTCTAGTAGTATCAAACGTTTATACAATCCAGTATTTTGACTATTCCCTTTTGCAACAATTCTGCACAAATTTTTGAACATCCTTATGTATCTGAGGCCAAAAGTAATTCTCACTCACCAAAGCCATTGTCTTGTCAATACCAAAACATTCTGCCAATCCACCACTATGTTTCTCCTTGAGCAAATTATCTCTCATTGAACTTCTAGGTATGCATAGTTGATTTCCCTTGAACAACATATCTTCCTGAATAAAATAATCCAACCACTTACTCCTATATGTCACAATAAGTTCCTTACATGCTTTCCATGGTTCTGCAAAATCAGTGCCTCCCTCATATAGGTGCTTCAATTCATCGAATCCCATAACTTCAACTCTGATCTCTGTTAGCAAGTTCCTTCTCTTACTCAAGGTGTCTGCAACTTTGTTTGATTTTCCACTCCTATGCTTCAACACAAATGTATAACTCTACTTGAACTCTACCCATCTCATATGTCTCTGATTCAACTTACCTTGACTATTCAAATATTGCAAAGCTTGATGATCTATATACAACACAAACTCCTTAGGCAACAAGTAATGTCTTCACTTCTTCAAGGCTTGAATTATCGCATAGAACTCTTGATCATAAACTGAATATCTCCTCCTTGCATCATTCAACTTCTCACTGAAATATGCTACAGGTCTACCTTCTTGACTTAATACTACTCCAATTGCACTCCCACTTGCATTACAATCTACTTGAAATACCTTATTGAAATCCGTTAATGTGAAAACAGGTTGCTTTGTCACTTTTTGGTTCAACAGTTCAAAACTTTTATCTACTCTTGATGTTCGCTTGAAATCTTTTCTATCACCTCTCATTGCCTCTATCATAGGGTTACAAATTGAATTGAAATTTTAGATGAACTTCTGGTAGAAACTAGCCAAACAATGAAATGATCTGACTTCTCCAATGCTCTCTGGTGAAGGTCATTCTACAATTTCTCTTACTTTCTCAGGGTCCATCTTCAATCCTTCCGCAGAAATCTCAAATATACCAATTCTTCCTTCATGAAACTACACTTCTTGATGTTTATCAACATTTTCTCTTCTCACTCTCTGCAATACTTGTCTCAGATGTTGTAAGCGCTCCTCCTTTGTCTTACTCAAAATTAGAATGTCATCTAGATATACAATAACAAACTTACCCAAGAGTTTCTTCAAGACCTTATTCATCAACCTCATGAAAGTAATCGGTGCATTTGTCAATCTAAAAGGCATCACTAACCACTCATACAATCCTTCATTTGACTTAAAAGCAGTCTTCCATTCATCTCCTTCTCTGATTCTGATTTGATGGTATCCACTTTTCAAGTCTATCTTTGTGAAATATCTTGCTCCACTCAAACAATCCATGATATCATCCATCCTAGGTAAAGGGAATCTATACTTAGCTGTGATCATGTTGATTTCTCTAGAGTCTATACACATTCTCCATTTTTCATCCTTCTTAGGTGCTAACACTATAGGTACTGTACAATGTCTCAAAATTTCTCTGATCAAACCTTTCCTCAACAACTCTTGTATCTATCTATTCAATTCTTCATTCTCTGCCAGTGTCATTCTATGTGCTGCCTTGTTAGGAAAACTAGCTCCTGGTATAAGGTCCATATGATGACTGATACTCATGATAGGAGGCAATCCTTCAAGTACATTATCTAATATGATGTCTTCATACTATGTCAACAACTCTTTTATCTCCTCTGGTTGTGACTCTTCAGTTTTCTTCTTCAATGTTTCAGGCTTCTTAGGAATCAAGGCATAACACATATTCTCATGTTTCAAACCATCCAAGAACTTCCTTCCATCTACCAAACATATTCTAGCATTCCCACATACTTCACTCTTAGGGTCATCTTCCAAAGGAATCAGAGTAATCCTCTTTCCATTTGCTATTATAGTGTATGTATTCTTTCTTCCATCATGTATAGCTTTTCTATCATACTGCCAAGGTCTACCCGACAAAATATGACATACATCCATAGGCATAATATCACACAAGACTTCATCATGATATGATCCAATATGAAATTTCACCAAACATTGTTCACTCACCAGTACCTTATGATCATTCATAATCCATTCTATCTTATAGGGCTGAGGGTATTTCAATCTTTCCAACTTCAACTTAGTCACCATCTCTTCTAAAACTAGGCTATCTGAACTACCACTATCAATGACAACTTTACAATATTTACCTCCTGATTTGCATCTTGTTCTGAACAAACTCTTCCACTGTGGTGGTTCCTTATTTGTCTCTACTTGAAATAGTGTTCTCCTCATGACAAGCGATTTTCCTTTCTTAGGTTTACCAACTGAACTAGGTGATCCAACAGGTTCTTCTTCCACATATGTTGTTCTCCCATTGTTCACTATTTTCTTGCTTGTACTACCCTGATTACATTCAAATGCTCTATATCCTTCACCTCCACACTTGAAACAGGTTCCTCTGAATGTTCTCTTATCAATTCTTCTTCCCTCTCTTCTATGTCCTTTATTCCGGTATGAATTATAATTACCTCCGTGATGAAATTTTTTGTCATTGCTCCAGTAGGCATTGTTATCTCTGTAATCCTTCTTAAGTGGGTTGTCAAGCTTGTTCTGCATCGGATGTGATCTGTCTCCTCTAGAAAATGTTCTGCCTCTCTAAAATTTACCTCCTCTTCCTCTTTGTCTCTGATCATGCCTCTTATTCAATTTCTCTTCAACTTTCAGGGCAAACTAATATGCTTCCTCCAAAGATGTCATCCTTACCAAGCTTAGTTCTTCCTGAATGTTCAATCTTAGTACATTGATGTATCTAGCCACTTTCTCCTTGCTTTCTTCATTATGTCCTATCCTTATGATCATCTTATGAAATTATTCAATATACTCCTTCACATATTTCTCCTTTTGTCTCAAGTTTTGCAATCTTTTCAATAGTTCCAACTCATAGTCAGCAGGTATAAACTGATTCTTCAATTTTATCATCATCCTATCCCATTTTGTAATCGTTTCTTTTCCTCTTCTGTTTCTATCCAACTGAGCTTCTTTCCATCATATAGAAGCATGTCTGTTCAACTTTGTCTTTGCAAATTTCACCTTCTCCGGATCTTCAACTTCTTCATACTCAAAGTATTCTTCCATGTCATTTATCCAGTCAATAAACCCTTTAGGGTTCAAACTACTAGTGTAGTTTACTACATCAACTCTAGGTCTCTTTCCAATCTTTGAAATACCTTGTAACATCTTTACTTGATTTGATTCTTCTTCTTCATCACCTCCTAGGGTTTCACTAATTTGTTCAATAGATTGAAATTCTTCTTCATCATCACTTTCAAAATTAGGTCTTGGTATTAGTCCTCTTTGCCTATCTTATTCAATAGCATCCACCGAATTCTCATTGTTTTCATCATTTCCATCATCTCATCCATTCTACCAGCAATTGTTCCAAAAGCAGGGATTCTCCTCGGCATTTTTCCAAGGATCAAGTGCAAACTACCTCCAGTTTGGTGATCAGGGATCAAGTGCAAACTACCTCCAATTTGGTGATCAGGCTACAAGGTGACAACTGGCTCACAATCAATGATTGGTTGCGACACAAGTAACCTGCCTCAGATCAGCGATCGATCTATAGAAAGATCTTATGGAATTCCTTCACAAACTTCATTCAATTTTCTCCCAAAGATTCAAACTTTCTCTCTGATACCACTTGGTGTAGTCACGATAGGAGGGTTCAGAAAAATGAACCATCTAGACCGTGCAAGAAGAGTAAACACAATGGAAATAATTAAAATATATGAAGCAAATGCAAATTTAGTCATTTAGTATATCACATAATTTAAATGCAAATCAGCCAACAACATGCAGGCTTACAATTAGGGCTTTGAAGTTCCTTTGCACAAAATCTAAAAAATCAACTATGAATCAATTTATATCTATCCTAAAATTTTATTTCCTAAGGATCTATTACATCAATATATAGCATGTCTAGATCACAAGATTCCTCCACGTCGGCCAAGGAAGATCACAAACTGCAATGAAGAGTTGTAACATGTGTACACGGATAGGTTGGACCTAAATGAGTAGATATCCTCTGCAAATGAATGGAACAATGTGAGGATCTCTGGGAAGGTCATCCACGAACCAAACAACATTGAATGATGTTTCTCTAAGTTTCAAAGGTTGTGAAATGTGCTGCAGGTCTTCTCCTTTAGCTGATTGTCTGAGACTGTCAAGATGCTTTGTTTTGAGAAAACAGTCGATCTTCTAATAGTGATATCTTTCTGATACCTTAACCAAATACTTTGAGATTTAGATATGTTGTGCATGAATGAATCTAGATGTTAAGTCTAGCTCTACAAGATATGAAATGCAACTACTGTAGAATGCAGACTAAAACACAGAAACTACTATTGACTGAACTGCCTGAACGGAACTGGAAAATGAAAGAAACAGACTGAACTACAAACAAACTGAAATGCAACTTTTTTTGGTTGATACAAGATTAGTCTTGAACCAGGGATGCTCCTGCATCACTTTCTTACAATCCTTGTCCTTTTTAGTGTTCTTTTTCTTTCCTTTTTAAGTTTGTAGATTTTCATTTCTTGCAAGTAGGGATTGAGGTTTAGTAGACTTCAAAGAACACATCTAAATTAACTTTTCTTGCTGCCTTTTGAGATCAAAAATAAACCTATCAAGTGTGGGTATTTTCCATGAGGCTCCAAGAGGACTTTTAGTAGAATAGAAAGTTGAGACAAACACAAAAAATTTTGGACCTAGTTTGGAAAGTAAAGAAAGGATTAATTGATCATCTTTCTTGTCAATTCGACAATCTTTTAACTACAACTTTAAAGATTTAAATTTTTTGAAGAAATCTTCTAAATTTGAAAAAATTCTAGGACTAAGACCTAAGATTTGATTTCTAATTCATGACTTCTAAGTTCATCAATTTTCCCAAATAGTTTGTTTAGAGCATCTCAAACTTTGTTGGGTGTATTCAAGTTCTCAACATGAAATAACAATTCAAGTTTTATTTGAAGGGCAAGTGTCAAATGAATGTGATAATAGAATGGAGGAGATGTAGATGGGAGCAGATAAGCCCAATGATTATGCTAACATTGTTTTTTTTAGATGATTCTTTGTGTGTAGGTCAGGAAGATAAAGATGAAGAGGTTATTCATGAGGAAGTGGAAGAAATTACAGAAGTATTCTTGGATGAAAGCATGGAAGAAGACAAGAAAAGTGAAGAAAATAAATTTGCCACAATATTGGTTGAAGATAGAGGGGTTCCCAAAATGAGCATTAAGGAGATTGTATAGAGCACAAGAGCAGTTGTGACTAACGTTGCAGTAGTTCAGGATGTTGCAGTCAAAACAAAGTATGTAGTGAAGTATGAGGATCAAGTGTTTGATGAGGAACTTAATGAAGACCAAGAGTTTCTTGATGAAGAGATCGTAGAGGTAGAGAATTTGATAAAACAACTACAGACGTAGTAGCATTCAACAATAAGTAAGAGGATGTTGTGATAGAAGAAGTTATCGATGTAAAATCTATTTTTATGAGTTTTGTAATATTGAATTTGCAAAGAATTTGTATTTTGAAATGAGTAAAGAGTTAGAGAAAAAAATGAATGTGTAGATGTAGAGTGGGATACATATGTATACTTGCAGGTAGAGGTTGTAGAGGAAGCTATAGGAGAGATCTAGTGGAGGTGGTCAGTCAGTGATGGGTTGCATCCCATGAAAGAGGAGAGCAGAAGAGTGAGTAGTTGGAAGAAGAGAGGAGAGATCCTTTGGTGGAGCAGGACGACATATGGTGGATGCAGATCCATAAGTGAATACAAGAGTTGAGAATGGAGTTATGAGGGAAAGAGGGTAGTTGTTCTAGCACGATGCTAGAAAAAGAGAAGGATGAGTTGATCTAATTCACTTATTCTAGTGATGGAGTTTGTTGCAGGTTGGTTGTAACTTGAAAGGGTAGTTCAACTACTCAACTCCACTTTCGTGAGCCTATGCTCACAAATTTCTTACCTGGTGTGTCTAATGTAGGAGCATCCATCACATTTCCAGGCAGGGACAGAGAATCCTCAATTTTTAGCTGTGATTCTTCCATAGGACTGCTCCCTCTCCAAAATAAGAACATGCATAATTTCATTATCTATTCAAAGGTAGTTGAGATTTGTAATAGATACTTCATTATTTCATTGATGGTGCCATGTTTGGAGAGTTTTAATGCAAAAAAGACAAAAGGACATAGAAGAATTAGATGTTGTTTTAATTCCTTGCTGAGTGGCATAGGAAATGGGAGGCACCAAATTTGGAATATTGTCATGTCCCTCCCAATAATACTTTTTGCATTCATACAAATATTTCATATACTTCATGCCTTGTGTACTATGTGTATTTATGCATATACTTCTTGTATTACGTGTATACTTGGCATCTTCATCTATTACATGCGTATAATTTGTATATTATCTGTATGCTCCATGTATTACATGTGTATACTTTGTGTATTATGTTAACGTTTCATATTGAATGCTTCATGCTTCATGTATTATGTGCATGTACTTTGTGTATTACATGTATTATATGTATGCTTCATACTCCATGTAATAAGTACATTTATGCATAAGCTTGTGTATTATGATAGTTTATGCATATGCTTTGTGTCCTACATGTATACTTCATGTATCACGTGTGTTTATATGTACGCTTCATGTTCCACATGTATTTATGTGTATACTCCATGTATTATGTCTTACATGTATACTTCATGTATAATGTATACTACATATGTTACGTATATCTAGGTGATTGTTACTCTATGTGTGCTTAAGATTACCTTAAGAAAATACCAAATCTATCAAATCTTTACCTGTCAAATGCTTATTGGGTTGAGAAGAACTAACAAATTAACTTATTATTATTAGTCTCCCAATGCAACAATGAAGAGTTGTAACTATTGAAGTGAAAGGTGTGACTCCTTCAAACTTGAGATATAAAAGGGAGAGCATTTCATTTAAAAGAAACATCCATACAATCATTTGAAGAATCCAAATGAGAGTAGAACCTTAAGCAATTTTGCAAGAGAATTAAATTAGGTTCTCAAGAATAGTGATGATATGAGAAAGGATGTAACTCCAAATGTCAAAAGTTGTGACCATACAAATATGAAAGACTATGACTCCCTCAACAATAATATATAAAAAGGGAATCATCTCCTTGTGAAGCAAGAATCAATCAACTTGAAAGTAAAGCATTATTCTCGAAGGTAGCCATGAAGGATGATGACATTATTGTGAAGGGTGGTGACTCCTTCAAGTAATGGATATAAAGAAATAAATCTATCCATTGGATTCACCCCACCACCAAGTACATATACCAAAGAGAGGTAAGTAAACTCAAAATCAAGAGTTAAACAAGTATTAAAACCTAGCTAAGTACAAAATGTGATTATACATGATTTTTCACTATATCAAGTTTTTTTATTAAATAGTCAAGATCATAAATTGTGTTAAGGTACAAATTTCACACAAATAATTAGGATTTAGTAAACATATTCCTAATATCATAAGGTATCTTCTTTTACCATAGGGTATACTCATACCTGCTATACATAACATAGCTATTCCATGTATGGTTTCTATTGTAACTAGGGAAAACAAAATTAATTGGCCAAGGATTACTTGCCTTGTACTTTGGAAAGAAGACAAACATTTAGCATCACTATTAAGATCGTAGACGTGTCTCATGTTTCTAATCCTCATCTTATTAGGTAGAATTTGCCAAAGGTTTCTTGAAAAATCTAAGGCCTCTAGAAATTCACCTATTACTTTACTCATGCATAGTCCCCAACAATCACAGTCCTTTAGATCCCTTAAATTGCTGAAAAGACTCAAGCCTCTTCATTAACAACATTTATGTACCAAAAATAAAAAAGATATGAACAATCATCCATGCCAAATGCAATATCTTCAAACAAAGGTAATGAAGATAGTTCAACTCTTTAGAAACTAGTAATATAGAAAACATTTGAATAGTTTCATCCTAGGCTGTTCTTCTCCTAAGACATTTTTTTTCTCTATATCCATGATATTAGGTCAAGGACATCAATATTAGGTATCTAAGATAAATTTGATACAAATCAAGATACCATAGAATTATTACATAAGTCTATGATAAGTTACATTATGGGTCCATAACCCACAAATCCTAGGATCATTCTCACCTTTCAAACTTTGAAATAAATTTATATTGTTTAAAAGAATAAACTAAAATAAAATAGTACTTTGCCAAGATATGAAAATAAATTTAGTACCTCAAAGAGAAGTAATACCCTCCAATTGAATTGGAAGCTGGGACAAGAATTGGATATTAGGGTAAACCTATAAATTTAAGTCCTTCTAGACTTGATCAATCCAATAAATTTGTACTTGAGTATTGTCTACGAAATATATACTTAGAAGGTTATAACATGTCATTAATTACCTATGGGTATGACAGATTTTTGAGTGTTACACAAGCTATTTTATATTACACCCTTATTAGAAACAAACATGCCTCAAACCCTGTTTGAATGTCTTATAAACTGAAACATACTTTATCTAAGGGAAGTTGTCATTCAAACCTCTAGATCCCTTATACAAATGAAAAAGTGGGTGGGCACAAGGAGTAATATCTTGATACTCACCAAACTCCCATTCTCCATCAAGATTAAGGATACAAAATTTTCTATCATTCCGGACTTCCAACAAGGGTAATGAAGAATTTGTATCATAGCTTACGATACTTGAGGTAATGAAATGAGAGAAAACTTGTCTTAAATAATGGGTTGTTGTTAAAAGTTGTTAGGAAATAGTAATACATAAGACAATAAATTTTCCTCATACTTTTAAGGATGGTATCAACCTTATCATAGGATTGTATTGGTAGTTTGCTTGAGGACAAGAAAAATCTGAGAGGCGAGAACAACCATGTACCTCCTAGTCATACTTTTTACATTGATACATTGGAGGTTGATTGTGTGACTTAGGCATTGGTATAATGTTCCCTCTCCAAACATAAACTATGTCTCTACGTCAATATTGAATAAGAAACCAAACTTCCCATGATCGATCATGTTCAAATATAAGGAAATTACAAGATAATGTGAAAAGGCTGACTCCAACTTTACATATATATATCAATGCAAATCAGTTAATAATGATTAGTTAAGGCATCGATTGAAAAGCATCCCATAAATAAAGAAGATAATCAATATATCAAACATTGCTTGATCAAGTTATTGACTTATATTAGTGATTATGTTTAAGAGGGTTGCGATCAAGATAGCGCTGTTATTAGAACAAAAGCAATGATTATATTACCAAATGACCCTAAACAAACAATGATCCATAGATAATAAAGGCAGTGTTGTTATGTTATAACTATGTTAAACATAACTAAAGGTAGCACCTCTTGAGGACAACGATCTTCTTGAAGAGAGGCATCCATTGAGGGAAGGCATTCGATCAAATATATAAGAGGATCATGGGGCAGAAAAAAAGACATCTCATCTTCATTGAACATCTCAAACACAACAAAATACAGATCAAGCAAAGCATTCGATAGCCCACAGAAATTAATTAGAATATAAAAAGAACCATTGAACAGTGTGTTGTGATGTTCACAACACGCCCCATTATGCTCCTTAGCAAAATGGGGACCCCTGCTGATGTTTTGCTTTTTGCTTCTGCTTGTGTTTTTCTGCTTTCTGGCGGTTTGGTAAAAATGAAGGTCAGGTGCATCATCATCATGATATTAGATGAGGTAGGTCATCATCATGAGGTCAGTTTGTCAAAGTTCATATTTTGTTTCTATGACCTCATATTTAGAAAGAGCTTGAAATTCCATGCAGGTTTGCCTTTTACTTCACTTGAAAATTCGTCCATATGTGGAAGTTATGCACGGTCAAAGTTTTGGTCAAACCTGATAATCGCAAGTGATCATCATATTTTTTTTCATGTTGACAAGGTCATCATGATCTTGGTCTATCACCTGATAAAATCATGCAGTCGCAATATCCAGACGTCAATCTTAGGTGGTAGTGCCCTTTACCCGTCAAATGGCCTTATGCGCATTGTCAGCATCATGATTTTAGGAAGGTCATATTTTATAAACTTGGTTTTGCTGTATGAAGAGCATCATCATCATCATATTTGAACCCCCCCCGATAATATCCTAAGGTTCAAATATCATGATGACGTCAACTTTAAGTCACGGTAAGTTTCCCCCGTCGAGCGGTCTTTGTATCGCGAGCATCATCATGATATTTTTGCATCGCCTAAAATTATAATATCATGCTAATGATATAAGATCACCCTGACTTAGAAAATCCGCCATCGGCATATTTGCATGCGCATGTTCAAATCCTATCGGAAGGTCATCATCCTGATATTTGTTGAAGTTCGCTAAGATGATGATGACGACTTCATATCCTCCTGATCTCCTTTTGCATAATCATGATCATCATCCTGATCTTTCACAAGAGGGTCATATTCGCTGAAATTCGCTAAGTGATGGAGGCATCATCATGATATTCGATAAAGAGGATCATCATATTCATATCCTCCTGATCTCCTTTTGCATGATCATGATGATCACCCTATCTTTTTGAAGAAGAAGGCGATATTCCATTCCTCGACAGCATGATCATATTTTACAATATCACCCTAGCGCAAATATCATGATGACCTCAACTCATCCTTGTGCTCCGAAGATGAAATATGATGATTACGTCATCATGATAATTCGATGAGGAGGATCATCATCATATTTTTTATCCTGTCATATTGTCAAGATCATCATGATCTTGTTTGTTCACCTGACATTTCGTGAAGTCCTCCTGCCGAGAAGAACGACCTTTTCCAAATATCCTGATGATGATGAGCATCATCATCACATTTCCCTTCGGCAGGATTTTCTTCAAAACATGATCCGGTTAGCGAAATATCATGATGACGTCATGTTCTAAGTTTAACAAAGGCTCCGGATATCATGATGACGTCATCCCGATCTAATAAACGAAGAAGCTAATATCCTGATGATCATCATCAGCCTGATCTTTCAAGAGGGTTACCTTGGCCGCAAAAGGATCATATTACATTCATCATCCTGATCATGCTCCTTAGGTGACCCGATATCACAATTATCCCCTGATCTTAACTGAACATGATGATGATGTCATTTTTTTGCACTTTAATGAAGCCCGAATATGACGATGACATCACCATCATCTTCCTTGCCTTGGCAGCAGGATCATATTCCATATCCTCCTTTTCTCCTTCAACATGAAGATGATGATGATGTTGTTCTTTTCCCCGATATACAGAAGCGAAACATCCTGATGACGTCATCTGGACCTTCAGGAGGGAGAGCATCATATTTCCAGAATATCATGATGATGAAGTGAATATCGACCAACATGTTTTTTTTGACACGCCGATAGCGATAGTCATGCTGATGGACGGGAAATGAGGCGGTGGAATTTTAAAGTGTTTTTTTTGGTGCCTGTGGCATTTTCCTGGTCAGCGATAGTTGACCCGATGAATTTTGAGCAGTCTGAACGTATTTTGGGCACGTTTGAGGGGTATTCTGGATCTGATTTCCACAATCTTGCGTAGTCACCTAGATTTAAACGGTTATTTTAATTTCATGCTGTTTATGTGATAAATGAAATACTTATTGCTTGTCTTGTCTTGCAGGCTTGCAGTTGAGGAAGCAGCTGGAAAGTCAACACAGTGACCTCATGGAGGAAGGAAATCTGATCTCAGGAGCAAGAAGATAAGGATGAAATGCAAAAAGTCAAGGCCATTCAAGTAAAGAACAAGGTTGCAGCTGAAGGTATTACTGCAACAGACAAACAGAAGTTATTACCCAGCTGCCGGAACTTCTCAGAAGGGGCAATATTTCGCCCAGATTTGACAACTGCTCAGAGATATTTTGAAGAGCTAGTTCACCTGTATTTATTGCTGTAACCAGGGGTTTGAACCAGGGGTTTGGTTAGGTTTTTCCTGTAGTGAGGACAATCAAAATGTCTTTATATTGTGCCTCTCTACACTGTAATATTTTACACAGGGATTTTAAGATTTTGCCAGAATTGTAGAGCCTTTCTGGGCATAGTTTAGAAGTAGAAGAAGGAGGTCGCCTGTTTGTCTGCAGTAAGGTGTGCGTGGAATGTCTGGCTGCCTTACTGTATCTGTAAAGCTTGTAAGTTCTCTGTAGTATGATCAATGAAACTAAGAGTCATTCCTACATTGTAAATCATGTATGACTATTCGTTTCTAATACAATAGAATCTGGAGTTCTGCATCTATCTTCTGAGTGTTCTCCTGCCCTTCTTTGTGTTTTGAAATATTTTCTTTGAGAGCTTGCAATTTTAAATGTATGTTTGTGAAAATGCTCAGAACTTACATTTAAGGTTTTTACTGTGGATTTGATCAAATTATTGTAGTATTTACATAGTGCATAACAGAAACAATTAGATCCTTCGGTAGATTAAATGAGGTATAGATTAGATCTTTCTAACTTTTCCCAACCCATCTGAAATATTTAGCTGAAAACGTAGAAATCTAAAGGAAATTTTCTCAAATTTGAAGAAGCATGTATAACAGAGCTATAAGTAGACAGTTTTCATAAATAGATAAAGAAGAAAGCTGCAAAAATCTAAGAAAACCATCTAAAACTTGCAGCCCGGTAACACTTATATGCAAATGAACAGAATACTTGTTGAAATCTATGACCTTTTTGCATATTCTTAGTCCAGTAAGCCACCAAACAAACCTAAACTACGTAAGGCCCCTTGAACATTACAACTTCACATTGACCAACTGAACTTGACCAACCGAACCATTGTAGACTTGGGATTAGTTGAATCTCAAATGATTCCTTCTTATCTTTCAAGTATAGTTTCAGTTCATTTCATGTGAATTTTAACTTATTGTTATGATTGCATCAAAACGATCATCAACAGTTTTCTGGCGCTAGAAGGAGGGCCTGATTTGGTTTAGGGTTAAAATTTTGAGTTTTGAATGTTATATTCTGAGATATGTTAGATCTCATAAAATTTCAAAGGCCTAAAAAGTTGAAAGGAGGGTCCCATTTTTAATGGACACATATAGGGGCAGTTTTCAAGTTGACATTCCTTCATTTCAGAAAGCTTTGAATAACCAACTTTATCCTAAAAATTTATATAGCTATGGTTTATTTGGAAGGTGTAGGATACATGAGTCCACAGAGCATGGTGAGCTTAATTGTATAGCTTTCCTTACAAGATTAGATTTATATTTGAAAGGACTAATCTCTCTCTCAGATGTGTATAAGGCTGAAAGTTGGCAGGGAAATGAGGAGATTATTGAGCGACAGGAGGATGCAGCATCAATAGTCATTAAATGTGCAGAGGATACAAGGATGGAACCAATGCTAGGAATAAAGGATAATAAGATCTCTTGGCAGGAATCATGTGATGGTAAGAAAAAAAATCTATCTTTTCGTCAGGATCCGGCTGTGATTAAAGTTAGTGAAAAGTATAAATATCCTAAAAAATGCAGAGAAGAAATCACAGCTCATGTCCCTTTTCTAGATAATAAGCAAAAAAGATTTAATGAAAAAGAAAAGGAAAGTGAAGTTCATCTTGATACATTTGATAAATATATAGAACTACTAAGGAATATTTGTGAAGAAGAAACCTCTGGGTCTGACTTGAAAAGTTTTAACCAACATGATTTGGCAAAGAAATGTAAACAAGCATTGGCAGAATTAAAATGCACTAAAATTGATGAGATCCCTACTGTAGAAACTAGTGAAGTCATAGAAAAGAAAGTAAATCTTAGTGTTACAACTGACTTCTTTGAATTAAATGATCAAAATCAAGATTGTTGCAGGACAATAAGATTAGACTCTTCACTGAATGATAAATGTGAGTTATATGATGAACAATTCTTGAAAGAAGAGGATATAGAGGATCATGGAGCTGCTGTACACAATCAGACATCCCCCCATGCCATGTTGAAAATAAAATAGGGGAGTACTCCTGTCAATCAAAAGATGTTGTCCCACCTTTACTCTCAAGTGATTTAGAAATGATTAATTTCTGTATGTCAGATTATGATGATGAAGATACTTACTTAAGTGCTGATGTGCAGGAAACTAATGAGAACATTGAGAGGTTTGCTAAATTTGAGGATAAACTGAACATCCAGAATGAAGGAACAAAGCTGGATGAAGATGAAGAAATGATACATCTAGAGTCATTCATCTTTCAACTTGAAAAAGGACTAGACATGGAGCTGGGCAATGAAAATGCAGAGCTAAATGAAAAGCCAACTATTAATAAACAAGTGTGTTCCACAGAGCTAAGGGCACATCAGGTTGTCTCTTTCCTTTCCTTAGTAAATAATGATAAATGCTATTTTGATTATGGAAATTCAAGAGATAGGACATGCATATGGATTAATCATAAACCTGATGAGTTGTCTCAGTTACTAGTTATTAAGAGCTATTCTGATAAACACAATGAATCTAGAATACCAGATTTTTTTTCAGAATTCAAAGATAAATCTGCTATGATGAGGACCATAACTAGTACCCTGCTACTCCTGCACAACCTAAAGAAATATGCAAGTAGGGGTGTTTTTGGGTCTTTTTCCTGGGTTTCTAATTGCCTTGTAGAGGCTTGTATATAGTCTGGTAGGGTAGTTGTTTTTGTTTTTGTGTTCCTCTTTTGCTATTTTCTTTTAGGGTTAGCTGTTTGTATAGTTGGTCTTCTGTTTGTTTTTGCTTTTGTTTCTTTCTATTTGTACAGTTTTTTCTTTTGTTGTGTTGTTTGTACAGCCTATTTGTTTGGTTTGTTTGTTGTCTCCTTAGTAGGGATCTTTATTTTACTTTAGAGTATTAAGGAGCAAAATTAGCAACCATTCAAAATAGTATAAAATTTAAGATATTCAGGTTAACCATTTGCAATTTACACATAATTTGTCACTGTAATGAATGTAGAGAGTTGTTCATCTTCTGAAGTTTTGTATTCAATAAATGTGATTGAGAATTCGAAGCAGGTTTCTCACGATGACACACCTAAAATCCTTGGGTTTGTTGAACTTACCAGTGTAGATATTAGGTGAAAAATCAGAGGTCACCCTAGCTACCATTACAATTCTCAGCTTAATTTCAGCAAGTGCCCACTCCTTGCATCATGAAGTTACAAATTGCTATATCTTATGAAATCTTTCAAAATTAGAAAACAATATATATATATATATATATATATATATATATATATATATATATATATATATATATATATATATATATATATATATATATATATAAAGCGGATTATACTGAAAATCCAAATTAAGCCATCTAAGTAACTCTACCGGGGCTATGGACGCTCCCTGGCAGTGGGGCTCTACTTAGGAGAATTGTAACGATAACCTTGCCGGGGCTATGGACGCTCTCTGGCAGCAAGGCTCTATCCGGTCGGCTATGAGGGAATATCCTCACCTACGTAGGCTAATGTCAGTCACTGGTTTGTTCAACCGATCTTCAAGATGAGGATAATTAATCACATGCACACAACTAAACTGAAAATGGAGGTTCATGCATCTTTATTGAATACTTTGAGTCTCAAGCTGAATAGTAATTTGCAGGAAAGATAGTTGGGAGTTATGAGTTCATTTCATCTAGTTTCCTTGAACACTTTAAATTTAATTGTTTTGTTTTGGTTGCTAGTTGTTGTGATGTTCACAACATGCCCCATTATGCTCCTTAGCAAAATGGGGACCCCTGCTGATGTTTTGCTTTTTGCTTCTGCTTGTGTTTTTCTGCTTTCTGGCGGTTTGGTAAAAATGAAGGTCAGGTGCATCATCATCATGATATTGGATGAGGTAGGTCATCATCATGAGGTCAGTTTGTCAAAGTTCATATTTTGTTTCTGTGACCTCATATTTAGAAAGAGCTTGAAATTCCATGCAGGTTTGCCTTTTACTTCACTTGAAAATTCGTCCATATGTGGAAGTTATGCACGGTCAAAGTTTTGGTCAAACCTGATAATCGCAAGTGATCATCATATTTTTTTTCATGTTGACAAGGTCATCATGATCTTGGTCTATCACCCGATAAAATCATGCAGTCGCAATATCCAGACGTCAATCTTAGGTGGTAGTGCCCTTTACCCGTCAAATGGCCTTATGCGCATCGTCAGCATCATGATTTTAGGAAGGTCATATTTTATAAACTTGGTTTTGCTGTATGAAGAGCATCATCATCATCATATTTGAAACCCCCCCGCCCCCCCGATAATATCCTGAGGTTCAAATATCATGATGACGTCAACTTTAAGTCACGGTAAGTTTCCCCCGTCGAGCGGTCTTTGTATCGCGAGCATCATCATGATATTTTTGCATCGCCTAAAATTATAATATCATGCTGATGATATAAGATCACCCTGACTTAGAAAATCCACCATTGGCATATTTGCATGCGCATGTTCAAATCCTATCGGAAGGTCATCATCCTGATATTTGCTGAAGTTCGCTAAGATGATGATGACGACTTCATATCCTCCTGATCTCCTTTTGCATAATCATGATCATCATCCTGATCTTTCACAAGAGGGTCATATTCGCTGAAATTCGCTAAGTGATGGAGGCATCATCATGATATTCGATAAGGAGGATCATCATATTCATATCCTCCTGATCTCCTTTTGCATGATCATGATGATCACCCTATCTTTTTGAAGAAGAAGGCGATATTCCATTCCTTGACAGCATGATCATATTTTACAATATCACCCTAGCGCAAATATCAGATGACCTCAACTCATCCTTGTGCTCCGAAGACGAAATATGATGATTACGTCATCATGATAATTCGATGAGGAGGATCATCATCATATTTTTTATCCTGTCATATTGTCAAGATCATCATGATCTTGTTTGTTCACCCGACATTTCGTGAAGTCCTCCTGCCGAGAAGAACGACCTTTTCCAAATATCCTGATGATGATGAGCATCATCATCACATTTCCCTTCGATAGGATTTTCTTCAAAACATGATCCTGTTAGCAAAATATCATGATGACATCATGTTCTAAGTTTAACAAAGGCTCCAGATATCATGATGACGTCATCCCGATCTAATAAACGAAGAAGCTAATATCCTGATGATCATCATCATCCTGATCTTTCAAGAGGGTTACCTTGGCCGCAAAAGGATCATATTACATTCATCATCCTGATCATGCTCCTTAGGTGACCCGATATCACAATTATCCCCTGATCTTAACTGAACATGATGATGACGTCATTTTTTTGCACTTTAATGAAGCCCGAATATGACGATGACGTCAGCATCATCTTCCTTGCCTCAGCAGCAGGATCATATTCCATATCCTCCTTTTCTCCTTCAACATGAAGATGATGATGATGTTGCTCCTTTCCCCCATATGCAGAAGCGAAACATCCTGATGACGTCATCTGGACCTTCAGGAGGGAGAGCATCATATTTCCAGAATATCATGATGATGAACTGAATATCGACCAACATGTTTTTTTTGACACGCTGATAGCGATAGTCATGCCGATGGGCGGGAAATGAGGCGGTGGAATTTTAAAGTGTTTTTTTTGGCGCCTGTGGCATTTTCCCAGTCAGCGATAGTTGACCCGATGAATTTTGAGCAGTCTGAACGCATTTTGGGCGCGTTTGAGGGGTATTCTGGATCTGATTTCTACAATCTTGCGCAGTCACCTGGATTTAAATGGTTATTTTAATTTCATGCTATTTATGTGATAAATGAAATACTTATTGCTTGTCTTGTCTTGCAGGCTTGCAGTTGAGGAAGCAGCTGGAAAGTCAACACAGTGACCTCGTGGAGGAAGGAAATATGATCTCAGGAGCAAGAAGATAAGGATGAAATGCGAAAAGTCAAGGCCATTCAAGTAAAGAACAAGGTTGCAACTGAAGGTATTACTGCAACAGACAAACAGAAGTTATTACCCAGCTACCGGAACTTCTTAGAAGGGGCAATATTTCGCCCAGGTTTGACAACTGCTCAGAGATATTTTGAAGAGCTGGTTCACCTGTATTTATTGCTGTAACCAGGGGTTTGAACCAGGGGTTTGGTTAGGTTTTTGCTGTAGTGAGGACAATCAGAATGTCTTTATATTGTGCCTCTCTACACTGTAATATTTTACACAGGGATTTTAGGATTTTGCCAGAATTGTAGAGCCTTTCTGGGCATAGTTTAGAAGTAGAAGAAGGAGGTCGCCTGTTTGTCTGCAGTAAGGTGCGCGTGGAATGTTTGGCTGCCTTACTGTATCTGTAAAGCTTGTAAGTTCTCTGTAGTATGATCAATGAAACTAAGAGTCATTCCTACATTGTAAATCATGTATGACTATTCGTTTCTAATACAATAGAATCTGGAGTTCTGCATCTATCTTTTGAGTGTTCTCCTGCCCTTCTTTGTGTTTTGAAATATTTTCTTTGAGAGCTTGCAATTTTAAATGTATGTTTGTGAAAATGCTCAGAACTTACATTTAAGGTTTTTACTGTGGATTTGATCAAATTACTGTAGTATTTACATAGTGCATAACAGAAACAATTAGATCCTTCGGTAGATTAAATGAGGTATAGATTAGATCTTTCTAACTTTTCCCCACCCATCTGAAATATTTAGCTGAAAACGTAGAAATCTAAAGGAAATTGTCTCAAATTTGAAGAAGCATGTATAACAGAGTTATAAGTAGACAGTTTTCATAAATAGATAAAGAAGAAAGCTGCAAAAATCCAAGAAAACCATCTAAAACTTGCAGCCCGGTAACACTTATATGCAAATGAACAGAATACTTGTTGAAATCTATGACCTTTTTGCATATTCTTAGTCCAGTAAGCCACCAAACAAACCTAAACTACGTAAGGCCCCTTGAACATTACAGCTTCACATTGACCAACTGAACTTGACCAACCGAACCATTGTAGACTTGGGATTAGTTGAATCTCAAATGATTCCTTCTTATCTTTCAAGTATAGTTTCAGTTCATTTCATGTGAATTTTAACTTATTGTTATGATTGCATCAAAACAATCATCAACAGTTTTCTGGCGCTAGAAGGAGGGCCTGATTTGGTTTAGGGTTAAAATTTTGAGTTTTAAATGTTATATTCTGAGATATGTTAGATCTCATAAAATTTCAAAGGCCTAAAAAGTTGAAAGGAGGGTCCCATTTTTAATGGACACATATAGGGGCAGTTTTCAAGTTGACATTCCTTCATTTCAGAAAGCTTTGAATAACCAACTTTATCCTAAAAATTTATATAGCTATGGTTTATTTGGAAGGTGTAGGATACATGAGTCCACAGAGCATGGTGAGCTTAATTGTATAGCTTTCCTTACAAGATTAGATTTATATTTGAAAGGACTAATCTCTCTCTCAGATGTGTATAAGGCTGAAAGTTGGTAGGGAAATGAGGAGATTATTGAGCGACAGGAGGATGCAGCATCAACAGTCATTAAATGTGCAGAGGATACAAAGATGGAACCAATGCTAGGAATAAAGGATAATAAGATCTCTTGGCAAGAATCATGTGATGGTAAGAAAAAAAATCTGTCTTTTCGTCAGGATCCGGCTGTGATTAAAGTTAGTGAAAAGTATAAATATCCTAAAAAATGCAGAGAAGAAATCACAGCTCATGTCCCTTTTCTAGATAATAAGCAAAAAGGATTTAATGAAAAAGAAAAGGAAAGTGAAGTTCATCTTGATACATTTGATAAATATATAGAACTACTAAGGAATATTTGTGAAGAAGAAACCTCTGGGTCTGACTTGAAAAGTTTTAACCAACATGATTTGGCAAAGAAATGTAAACAAGCATTGGCAGAATTAAAATGCACTAAAATTGATGAGATCCCTACTGTAGAAACTAGTGAAGTCATAGAAAAGAAAGTAAATCTTAGTGTTACAACTGACTTATTTGAATTAAATGATCAAAATCAAGATTGTTGCAGGACAATAAGATTAGACTCTTCACTGAATGATAAATGTGAGTTATATGATGAACAATTCTTGAAAGAAGAGGATATAGAGGATCATGGAGCTGCTGTACACAATCAGACATCCCCCCCATGCCATGTTGAAAATAAAACAGGGGATTACTCCTGTCAATCAAAAGATGTTGTCCCACCTTTACTCTCAAGTGATTTAGAAATGATTAATTTTTGTATGTCAGATTATGATGATGAGGATACTTACTTAAGTGCTGATGTGCAGGAAACTAATGAGAACATTGAGAGGTTTGCTAAATTTGAGGATAAACTGAACATCCAGAATGAAGGAACAAAGCTGGATGAAGATGAAGAAATGATACATCTAGAGTCATTCATCTTTCAACTTGAAAAAGGACTAGACATGGAGCTGGGCAATGAAAATGCAGAGCTAAATGAAAAGCCAACTATTAATAAACAAGTGTGTTCCACAGAGCTAAGGGCACATCAGGTTGTCTCTTTCCTTTCCTTAGTAAATAATGATAAATGCTATTTTGATTATGGAAATTCAAGAGATAGGACATGCATATGGATTAATCATAAACCTGATGAGTTGTCTCAGTTACTAGTTATTAAGAGCTATTCTGATAAACACAATGAATCTAGAATACCAGATTTTTTTTTAGAATTCAAAGATAAATCTGCTATGATGAGGACCATAACTAGTACCCTGCTACTCCTGCACAACCTAAAGAAATATGCAAGTAGGGGTGTTTTTGGGTCTTTTTCCTGGGTTTCTAATTGCCTTGTAGAGGCTTGTATATAGTTTGGTAGGGTAGTTGTTTTTGTTTTTGTGTTCCTCTTTTGCTGTTTTCTTTTAGGGTTAGCTGTTTGTACAGTTTGTCTTCTGTTTGTTTTTGCTTTTGTTTCTTTCTGTTTGTACAGTTTTTTCTTTTGTTGTGTTGTTTGTACAGCCTGTTTGTTTGGTTTGTTTGTTGTCTCCTCAGCAGGGATCTTTATTTTACTTTAGAGTATTAAGGAGCAAAACTAGCAACCATTCAAAACAGTATAAAATTTAGGATATTCAGGTTAACCATTTGCAATTTACACATAATTTGTCACTGTCATGAATGTAGAGAGTTGTTCATCTTCTGAAGTTTTGTATTCAATAAATGTGATTGAGAATTCGAAGCAGGTTTCTCACGATGACACACCTAAAATCCTTGGGTTTGTTGAACTTACCAGTGTAGATATTAGGTGAAAAATCAGAGGTCACCCTTGCTACCATTACAATTCTCAGCTTAATTTCAGCAAGTGCCCACTCCTTGCATCATGAAGTTACAAATTGCTATATCTTATGAAATCTTTCAAAATTAGAAAACAATATATATATATATATATATATATATATATATATATATATATATATATATATATATATATATAAAGCGGATTATACTGAAAATCCAGATTAAGCCATCTAAGTAACTCTACCGGGGCTATGGACGCTCGCTGGCAGTGGGGCTCTACTTAGGAGAATTGTAACGATAACCTTGCTGGGGCTATGGATGCTCGCTGGCAGCAAGGCTCTATCCGGTCGGCTATGAGGGAATATCCTCACCTACGTAGGCTAATGTCAGTCACTGGTTTGTTCAACCGATCTTCAAGATGAGGATAATTAATCACATGCACACAACTAAACTGAAAATGGAGGTTCATGCATCTTTATTGAATACTTTGAGTCTCAAGCTGAATAGTAATTTGCAGGAAAGATAGTTGGGAGTTATGAGTTCATTTCATCTAGTTTCCTTGAACACTTTGAATTTAATTGTTTTGTTTTGGTTGCTAGTTGTTGTGATGTTCACAACACGCCCCATTATGCTCCTTAGCAAAATGGGGACCCCTGCTGATGTTTTGCTTTTTGCTTCTGCTTGTGTTTTTCTGCTTTCTGGCGGTTTGGTAAAAATGAAGGTCAGGTGCATCATCATCATGATATTGGATGAGGTAGGTCATCATCATGAGGTCAGTTTGTCAAAGTTCATATTTTGTTTCTGTGACCTCATATTTAGAAAGAGCTTGAAATTCCATGCAGGTTTGCCTTTTACTTCACTTGAAAATTCGTCCATATGTGGAAGTTATGCACGGTCAAAGTTTTGGTCAAACCTGATAATCGCAAGTGATCATCATATTTTTTTTCATGTTGACAAGGTCATCAGGATCTTGGTCTATCACCCGATAAAATCATGCAGTCACAATATCCGGACGTCAATCTTAGGTGGTAGTGCCCTTTACCTGTCAAATGGCCTTATGCGCATCGTCAGCATCATGATTTTAGGAAGGTCATATTTTATAAACTTGGTTTTGCTGTATGAAGAGCATCATCATCATCATATTTGAACCCCCCCCCGATAATATCCTGAGGTTCAAATATCATGATGACGTCAACTTTAAGTCACGGTAAGTTTCCCCCGTCGAGCGGTCTTTGTATCGCGAGCATCATCATGATATTTTTGCATCGCCTAAAATTATAATATCATGCTAATGATATAAGATCACCCTGACTTAGAAAATCCGCCATCGGCATATTTGCATGCGCATGTTCAAATCCTATCGGAAGGTCATCATCCTGATATTTGCTGAAGTTCGCTAAGATGATGATGACGACTTCATATCCTCTTGATCTCCTTTTGCATAATCATGATCATCATCCTGATCTTTCACAAGAGGGTCATATTCGCTGAAATTCGCTAAGTGATGGAGGCATCATCATGATATTCGATAAGGAGGATCATCATATTCATATCCTCCTGATCTCTTGCATGATCATGATGATCACCCTATCTTTTTGAAGAAGAAGGCAATATTCCATTCCTCGACAGCATGATCATATTTTATAATATCACCCTAGCGCAAATATCATGATGACCTCAACTCATCCTTGTGCTCCGAAGACGAAATATGATGATTACGTCATCATGATAATTCGATGAGGAGGATCATCATCATATTTTTTATCCTGTCATATTGTCAAGATCATCATGATCTTGTTTGTTCACCCGACATTTCGTGAAGTCCTCCTGCCGAGAAGAACGACCTTTTCCAAATATCCTGATGATGATGAGCATCATCATCACATTTCCCTTCGGCTGGATTTTCTTCAAAACATGATCCGGTTAGCGAAATATCATGATGACGTCATGTTCTAAGTTTAACAAAGGCTCCGGATATCATGATGATGTCATCCCAATCTAATAAACGAAGAAGCTAATATCCTGATGATCATCATCATCCTGATCTTTCAAGAGGGTTACCTTGGCCGCAAAAGGATCATATTACATTCATCATCCTGATCATGCTCCTTAGGTGACCCGATATCACAATTATCCCCTGATCTTAACTGAACATGATGATGACGTCATTTTTTTGCACTTTAATGAAGCCTGAATATGACGATGACGTCACCATCATCTTCCTTGCCTCGGCAGCAGGATCATATTCCATATCCTCCTTTTCTCCTTCAACATGAAGATGATGATGATGTTGTTCTTTTCCCCGATATGCAGAAGCGAAACATCCTGATGACGTCATCTGGACCTTCAGGAGGGAGAGCATCATATTTCCAGAATATCATGATGATGAAGTGAATATCGACCAACATGTTTTTTTCGACACGCCGATAGCGATAGTCATGCCGATGGGCGGGAAATGAGGCGGTGGAATTTTAAAGTGTTTTTTTGGCGCCTGTGGCATTTTCTCGGTCAGCGATAGTTGACCCGATGAATTTTGAGCAGTCTGAACGCATTTTGGGCGCGTTTGAGGGGTATTCTGGATCCGATTTCCACAATCTTGCGCAGTCACCTGGATTTAAACGGTTATTTTAATTTCATGCTGTTTATGTGATAAATGAAATACTTATTGCTTGTCTTGTCTTGCAGGCTTGCAGTTGAGGAAGCAGCTGGAAAGTCAACACAGTGACCTCATGGAGGAAGGAAATCTGATCTCAGGAGCAGGAAGATAAGGATGAAATGCGAAAAGTCAAGGCCATTCAAGTAAAGAACAAGGTTGCAGCTGAAGGTATTATTGCAACAGACAAACAGAAGTTATTACCCAGCTGCCGGAACTTCTTAGAAGGGGCAATATTTCGCCCAGATTTGACAACTGCTCAGAGATATTTTGAAGAGCTAGTTCACCTGTATTTATTGCTGTAACTAGGGGTTTGAACCAGGGGTTTGGTTAGGTTTTTGCTATAGTGAGGACAATCAGAATGTCTTTATATTGTGCCTCTCTACACTGTAATATTTTACACAGGGATTTTAGGATTTTGCTAGAATTGTAGAGCCTTTCTGGGCATAGTTTAGAAGTAGAAGAAGGAGGTCGCCTATTTGTCTGCAGTAAGGTGCACGTGGAATGTCTGGCTGCCTTACTGTATCTGTAAAGCTTGTAAGTTCTCTGTAGTATGATCAATGAAACTAAGAGTCATTCCTACATTGTAAATCGTGTATGACTATTCGTTTCTAATACAATAGAATCTGGAGTTCTGCATCTATCTTCTGAGTGTTCTCCTGCCCTTCTTTGTGTTTTGAAATATTTTCTTTGAGAGATTGCAATTTTAAATGTATGTTTGTGAAAATGCTTAGAACTTACATTTAAGGTTTTTACTGTGGATTTGATCAAATTACTGTAATATTTACATAGTGCATAACAGAAACAATTAGATCCTTTGGTAGATTAAATGAGGTATAGATTAGATCTTTCTAACTTTTCCCAACCCATCTGAAATATTTAGCTGAAAACATAGAAATCTAAAGGAAATTGTCTCAAATTTGAAGAAGCATGTATAACAGAGCTATAAGTAGACAGTTTTCATAAATAAATAAAGAAGAAAGCTACAAAAATCCAAGAAAACCATCTAAAACTTGCAGCCCGGTAACACTTATATGCAAATGAACAGAATACTTGTTGAAATCTATGACCTTTTTGCATATTCTTAGTCCAGTAAGCCACCAAACAAACCTAAACTACGTAAGGCCCCTTGAACATTACAGCTTCACATTGACCAACTGAACTTGACCAACCGAACCATTGTAGACTTGGGATTAGTTGAATCTCAAATGATTCCTTCTTATCTTTCAAGTATAGTTTCAGTTCATTTCATGTGAATTTTAACTTATTGTTATGATTGCATCAAAACGATCATCAACACAGTGGAATATTAAAGGTAGACCGTCTCGTCATAAATCATAGAATTAGATGTGGAAACACACACACACACACACACACACATATATATGTTCAGGTTCATTATATTGTTCAGAATCATACATAATATTGTGTGGTAGGTCAGAGTAGAATCCATATGAATATTTTATTGTTATTATTATTGACTCATCCATCATAGGGGGATGACAAGCAAGAAATGGACAAGAAATCCTACCATACCCCCCTAAGGGCCTATTTTGAGACAAGTCTAATCTACACCCCTACCATACCTCCTGAAATGAACCTAATGGAGGCTTTGTATGATAGCTTGGATCCTACTAAACCCTTCGTTATGGCTTGTATGAGGGGAACCGAACATGCGACCTACCATACCCCCCATAAGGGCCTACATGGAGGTATCATGTGCCAATGAATGTCTTGCCATTCCCATTATAATGGAGTTGAGTAGAAAAATGTAATTGCATGATAGTATATAGTTAATCAATCTATATGACTATTGTTTAGATATAGGTTCATTTTATCTAACACTTGTATTCCAAGATATATATATATATATTTCCTATGTTCTAATTGCATATTTAGATCACAAGAATGATGCAATTTGAAGATGATGTAAATGGTAATTTTGAAACCCTAACCCTGCTTTTGGTATTTAAACTTTTCTAGAGCATATTAGGTAGGGGACTTTACAAATATGCAATTAATTCTTTTTCTTCTATAGCCTCTATGAGGCATTGGGTAGGAGACACCCATTTTGGGCATTAGCTTTATTCAAACTTCTAAATGAAAGAGAAGTTTCAACGCCTATCTTGGCAAACTTTTAATTGGTAACAACATGAATTTGAAGTGGAGGAAAAATGCCTATTATGTGCGTAGACTTGGGATGCCACATTTCATGGCAATTAATATCTTTATAATTGTAGATTTTAATAGAAGAACAACATAAATAAATGAGGGAGAACAAAAAAAGGAATAGGAGTAGAGAGGAGAGGATGGGGTTTTTACACAGAGAAAATCTACCCATGAGAGGGGCATAGTCAGGGAGATTAGCTATGAAGGCATTGTTACATCCCCAATTTTTGTCTTGATATACTTTTACTTTTCACTTGGACATAAGTAAATTTATTATAATGTTTAGATTAATGACAAGGAAATAAATAGATTATATTGAATTTCATTTATGAAATTATGGAAATGATTATGATATTATGGATTTAATATTTGCACTATGAGATTTGATCTATTATTTGAATAATGATGCATTGATCATAATTTGTTTGGTAATGAGTTTGATACAGGATTACAGGTTTTTGGATGATTCTCAGAGAAAAGAGAGAGAGAGAGTATCTTTCCAAGAGAGAGATATAGACTGCGGGTTATGAGTGGTTTATTTGCCAAATCGAGTATAAAGTGTTTAACAAAAATGTGAACCAATGTGTCGTAAGACGTAAGTCTTGTCTTGTCAGTTTGCTTCTGAACCTAATCAATAGGTAGTCGATATTATTTATAAATCTTTCTAAATCGTAGTAAGTCATCTTAGTCATTAATAACATTAACGATGTCGTTTGAGTGTGATTTGTGACTATTTACATTTAACGTAAATATTACAATGTTATTGTCGTAAAATAGTTGTCTTATTATTATTAAGTCCCTTGAGCTGTTATAAATGATTCTTAATGTTAAGACAATTTCATCAAGTTAAGAAGATGTGAATATTGTTGACATATTGTGATGAGGAGACAAGCTCGACCTAATCACAATATCCGTAATCCTTTGTTTAAATATTATCATTTTATTGATTAAACCATAACTATCTAATATAGAGGCAATGTTATGTGAATCATATTTGATGTAATCAAATATGTAAATGCATATGCATCGAGTGAGGATAATACCTCATAATCAGTCAATGATGTCATGCTTGAGTAGTCGAAGGATTACATTTAGGAAGAGTCTTCAAAAATATTAGTGGTCGATCGAACCACTTATTAGTGACCATTTAATGATCAACAGAGTTTAAGCAATGTGTCAGCCTCATTCAAAAGAGGACTATGGTAATAACCACCACAACCAACGAGCCAAGAAATGACTATCTCCCATCGACATGTGGGAACTTTGCTTAAAACGTGGTGTCAGTTAAGACTAAATCATTATGGACTGTTATGCATTCATTAAAGTTGGAAACTATATCTAAGTGGAGGTGCAAAGTAAGGCAACTCAAAAGGAGATGAGCCTGGGCCATTAATAATGACAACTCAGATTGAGTCGTGGTTGATATGTTAAAAAGGTTACAAACTTGAGAGGAAGGCATCAAACAGGTACATAAAGAAGAGTCATGGCTAAAGGAGATAGGGAATACGTAATTAGAAGAGTCGACCTTTGTGTCTTTTTGCACATATTATCAAATCAAGGCCGTCGATTACCAAGTATTCCTTAGTTTCCTTTGTTTATTAACAATGAGGAAATCAACTAATTCTTTTTAGACTGTCCATTATTGTGTCTTGGGTGATTATGTGAGTATGCCAGAGAGGTATAATCTCCTATATGCTTTGAGCATTTAGTTGTAAACTATTAAGTGTTGGCTTAGGGAAATGCAAATAACATTTTTAAGTAAACTATTTTGATCTATTTTTGGAAATTGATAAGGCAACAAATGCAAATTATATGGCCAATGCTTGGTAATACAAGTGAGTACTTTGTTATAGTATTCCGAATCAACCATTTACTTATTGATTGTTAAACTGATAATCATATCAAATCATAGTATGGAGGATAAAATGATCATCATAGTAGGAGATTGTCATAGTTGTCATGAGCTTGAAAAATAGTCTTTATATTGAATAAGTTTGTAGCAAGCCAATGAAATGATTGTGAGATAACCTAATCATAGACTCTCAAATTTTATTAGAGTTTATTGAACTTTGGTAGTATACTCTTAGTTTTGAGTAGAATAGTTTAGACCTTGAGTTGGGGTAATACTAATTTAAAGTATTTTCTTGTTTAGATTCTATATAAAAATAACAGAAATGATTTCTATCCATGAGAACTTAGATTCATAAGAATCTTTAGACAATTATTGTTATCTTTGAATGAAATAACTTAGAGATATTATGGTAGATGGAAATAAGGTTTATGGGAGAACCCTTAAATTTTTATTTATCTTTTTGATAATATTATTCTTGGAAAGATCCAATACAATGGAGTAGGCTAAGTCCACTAGAGAATGACCCTGTAGGGATATATTTTTAGGGTATGTATTGTTTATAACACATTATCAAAGTTATTCTACGTTCCTTGTATAGGAGATATTATCTATTTAAGAACTATAGTATTCTTAACCTTGGTTGAGTTAATCATGGGTTATTTGTGAATCTAGGACTCCTAGATAAGAGATATGGTTATATTGTGATATCATATTGACAAAGGGATATTAGGTAAACCATAGAGTTGATTATAAACCAATTTAATAGTTATGTTATATAAACTTATTTAAGTCAAAAGATACTATTATCATGATGCAATGATTAAACTTTTTACATGGTCATAGTTGGAGTGAACAAACTGCAAGAATATGACAGCATCCATGTCGAGTAAGGGTGGGTGAACACAATGACTACGTTCATTAGGAATGATATTGTTATTAAAAACTTTGGCCAAAGTAATGCATTTGTTTTCTGCATGCATTATGGGTTCAGTGTATTCAGATTGCTCATCCTATTAGAAATCATACTTAGCTAAAGGGTATCTAGGGTTGTATGGTTGATAGAGTTGAGTAGGATACAACACTGTGTACTCAGGAAAGGAAAATTACTATTGGTCACCTAAGGTCTATATTCCTCGTGAAGGGTAGGGCTACTTCCTATGTGGAAAATGTGTGGGAGACTGTCGGTCTATGGATGGAGGTAAATCACTGGAAAGATAATCTCTCTCCAAGAAGGAAACATGCCAGGACTTGTGATAAAGATGTTAGATATTCAGAAGTAGTATTTATACTAAAATTTGTATATGTAATTGATTTACATTTGTAAACATTGTAATTGAGAAAGACAATATGGTTTATTGTATTTTGTAAACAAAAATCTTGTAATTGTAGTTACTTGATTAAATATGTTGGATAAAAGAAAAATATGTTCCATATGCTTTGGCAATTGTTTCTTCTGTGTATGAGGCATATGACTGTCTATCTTACCTGACTGTCCTATTGGTCACTCAATTTAATGTTAATCCATAAGATGTACTCTCTCTTGTTGTCTATAAGTTGTCCATATGACCTTCTAATAGTCATTTCTAGGGGTGAGACTATCTTCACTGACCATGGCATTCTTGTTGAGACCCTGCCCTTAATGTCTTCCATTGTGATCTCTTTACACTGGTTTGTTGCACCTCTTCTAGGGTTTGTGATTGCTATCTCCATGATGACAAGTCCTTCATGAATAGTCTATAAATCACTTCATACATTCATCTTGGCAAAGCCTAGAGCTTGAGATCTCCACCTTTGCAATGTTTGTTGTAGACTGTAACCCTTTTTATGAAATTATTTTTTTCATTGTCCACTGCTCATCATAGTGTTGCTATTAATATAGATCTCCATGAGGTTTGGTAGATTCTATTATCATTTAATTCTCATGACTTAGGCTATTCTTTATACAACCTACACTTAGAACCTTTAATTGATTGTTCCATCATATCCTCTCTTATCCTTGCTAGGGCTTGACATTGTTCCTTATTGATATGACAGTCTTCCTCATTAATGCTTCAGGATGACTTTGTTCCTTTAAGACCCCATAAGCCCTCAAATTTTTTCATATGTAGACCTGTCTCCTTTGTACTTTATAATCCTTGACTCTGTCTTTGATAGAGATATGGGTTTTTTGCATTTAGGATGTAATACCTCCTACTGTATTATGATGTCTTGTTGAAAGATTCATGTGGACTGTTTGACTACTGTCCCTTAGATAGTTGATTTCTTCATCATTTACTTTGTCATGGTCAAACATTCAACATAAATTTTGTTTACCTTCATTTATAATAAACAATGGTAAGTATTTATTTGTATTTTATCACTTCAAATTGAGCTATTTGACCATTGCAGTGAATGACAAGTAAGTAGCTCTTTCTTTCTCAGTATACTGCTCTCTTCTATCATGGATGCATTGCAATAATGTACCTTCATGAGATGTGACCTTATCATGACTATGCATAATAAATGTGACTACTTCACAGCTGTCCTGAACAATGTAATTGCTCTACTGATGCTGGAACAAGATTAAAGAAGGTTATCTGGATTATTTTTGCTTCTCCATTATACTCAGATACATGGCTATAGCCCTCATCTACTTTGATATTTATGCTTCTCCTGTAGCAAACTATTTGTACCTTTGGCATTTTGAACAAAAATGTTTATCACTTATACAATTCTATGCTTATCTCATGATACAACTGTTCCACTGTGACTATTTATGATGTTACTCTTTAACTAGTCTTTCCTTATCAGCATACAGTCTTCTGATTGTTCCTTTGCAAAGGTTCCTGTCTGATGTATCCTCTGCAATAATGTGAACAACTAACATGCAATTTCACCTTATTCACAACTAAAAGTGGCAAATATTTGTCATATTTTTGACTTGCATGCTTGATCTTGGTTGATCTAGTACAGTCATGTATGACTGTCTCAAGATTTATATTTTCAAAGAAAATAGTCATTCCTGACTATGGTACCTGACATACTGATGTAGGTGCACCCAACCCACTGTGGCCTCCCTGAAGCAATTAATTAGTTTTAAGGTTGTTTATGTTTCCAATAAGGTCTTATAAGACCAATGCAATATAATAAGGTCATCTTGGACCAATGCATGTTTAGTTAGTTGTATTTAGGATCAAAGTTGTAAGTTCCAAGATCATTTGCTGATCTATAGTTTGTTAGGACAGTTAAGATTGTTGGATCGATAGAGATAGTTAGCTCTCCCAACCACTTGGAAGCAAGTCTGTACTATAGTGGGTAAGTTTATAAATACCCCAGTACAGGTCAACTGAGATCATAGATTGAGGTTGAGAAGTTGTATTGTGCTATTGAAAAATAGAGTAGAGTTCAGTGTGTGGTTAGTTGTAGTTCAATTCAGTTGTGAAGTTGTAACAGAGCATCTATATACATCTCTAAAAGCATAATAAACAAGATTCTATTGTATTTGAATTCACTATGTAATTGAATTTCTGTACTAAGGCTGAGATGGATTTCCTAATCAATTCCCCTGGTTGATTCTGCAAATCAGATGAATGGCTGTATATATATTAGTTAGGGTTTTGTTTTTCTATTTGTCTATGTTAATGCTTGCAGGATCGGACAAGGAAATGCATTAAATGGTTCTAGCATGGCTATGTGCTAGATTGTTGAAGTGCAGAGAGTTGCATGTCTGAGGAAGAGATCGATCTGAGCAATCGCTAAGTAAAAAGCAGACCAAAATAGTGAAAATCCGCAGGAGTTGCAAAAGACATACAAATTGTGTGTATATCACTTTTGTATGAAGGATATACAATCTGTGAGTATATCGCTATTGTATGTTGTGAGTATATCACTTTTGGTCCATCACTGTTGTATCGAAGATATACAAGTTTATCGTAGGTACAAAGGAGAGAGAAAGTTAAGATTCCCAGTCGGCATACAAAGAAGTCAAGATTCGGTCAAATGCATATTTGAAAATGCATGTTGGAAATATACAAGGTTAAATATACAATTCCTGTATATACTACAAATGTATGTTGGATATAGTTTCTATGTATCCCACAAATGAATGTTGTGAGTATCCCGCAGATGCACATCAGGGTTTGTATGTTGCAAATGTACATCAGGCTATGCAGTTTATGAGTATATGTCTTTTGTATGTCAGAGACAATGTATGTGTATACCCCTATTGCATGTGGAGACAGTCTGTGAGTATCTGTCAATTGCATATCACGGTTGTATGTTTAGATTGTATGTTGAAACATACATCGATTCATATACAACAAAGTCAACAGTCAAGTGTATGTTGGCGAAGCGAATAGTGGTTGTATGTTATGAAGATACAATGAAAAGATACATTGCCAAATGATGCAAAGAATGACTGATTGAAGTGGTAAACCACAAGTAGGTTGGAAGAAGTTTTGTTCTACGGATACAAGGTGCAACCATCAATAAGAGGTAAGGGCACCGGAAGGCTAGGTTAAGAGTTGTATGTATCAGTTGTATATTGGAATATACATTCCTCAATACAAAGGGCTATGTGCAAGCGGTAACCAATAGAATGGGTGGTGGAAAACAGCGATCGGAAGTCATGTGTTGTATGCTCAGTATAGAAGGAGCAACAGATGCAAATGGGTCGCGGGCGCAACAGGTAAGTGGTTGCATGTATATTTGAGAATGTATCTTGTGAAAGATACAAGTGCTACAGTGATTGGGAAATGAGGTATTTTGGGAAGCTGAGGGTGTTATGAGTTGCGATAGGCAAGAGAAGTGAATTTTTATAAAATAAAGTTTGGTATGCATATTAAGAAATGCATAGACATACATTTGAAATTGTATGTTAGGGTTTGAGTGGTGGATGCTCCTCATCACATACGTGGGCTTGTCTGAGCATTCTTTCAAAGATATTTACACCCTCATTGTGTTAGAGGGATATGTACATTGTGGTATCTTGTCAATCATAGGAGTTTTATCATTGACTGCTCTTTTTGTTTATACTACAGTCTCACTCTTTTGATTGCACCTTGGCTGTGTAAATTGTATCATTGATATCATGTATGTTACATGATAGTGGATTGACTTTTTATGTGTTTTTGACTATCCTACATGATTTTGATATGCACTGCATTGCTACTCCTGACTGCTATAGTCATTATTTAACTTTGTATCTTTCTTGATAGCTTGATGGATTCTTTGTTAGCCTATACCTTTTGGTTCATCTGAGTTTTCATGGTATATGCATTTATTCATTTAATGTAGACAACAAAAGGAGATTAAGAAATACCTTAATTATTATTCTCAAGCTCATCTACTCTGTGATATAGCTATACCTTTCATATGGGTGAATGATATCTTCTTCTGATGTTATATAAACTTTGATCATTTGACTTGACTGTCTCGCATGGCATGATAAGATCTAGCTGTTTTCTTTCTCTGTACTTGATCTTGAGCATGCTAGGCTCAACGCTTATGGGAGCCCATTTTCTCCACATGCTTCATTTGTCTTCAAGTCAGCAACATTACTTTTCCTATACCTGTACGGTGAACAAACAAGTTAGCAAAAAAGATATACTTGATCGTATTGATTGATCCTCTTCATGATTTTTTTTCTGATTTGTGTCATATTTCTGATCTGATCTCTCATATGAATGCATGATGTGATAAGTAGATATATCTACTTGATAAAAGCATATGATAACTTTAAACACCTGGAGCGCTAACATGGTTGTCCCCAAAATTTTGCAGGTTCAACTGATGATGGGAGCTGAAAGTAAAGACTGAAGATTGAAGAATTGAAGTTTAGCATCGACAAACAACCTTCTTGCTTAGGCAATGATGGATGTTTTATTTTATCACGTGTTCTTTTCTTTTTCTTTTATCAAACAGATGTATAGCTTGCATGTCTGCAATTGCTCAGCCTAGTTACTCCCACGGCTTGTGTGGGACACATTTGAACACTTCCTTTAAGCATGATCAATTGATTTCTCTTATGCATATGACGTATATGTATTTTATTTTCAATCAATGCATGAGATAATGTAATAGATACTTGAATGTATGTTAAAAACATGACATGAAGTAATAGTTCAATACAAATATCTTTCTTTCTTTCCTTCAAAACTGATTAACTGAATAATCAATCTATCTTATAACTCCTCAAAGATAACATGATGCAAAACAATTGTATTTCTTGAATGACTAATACTTTGGCAATCCTATTCTCTTGTCATGATAACTCATTAGTCTTGATTAGGCTGGTGGGCTATCCTGTCAACTCAATTTCCTTCTCTGCTCTTGTCAAGATATCAACCTATTCAATAAATGCATAACCTTGAAGTTTTCTTTTATTCCTTCTGAACAATTACACTTAGGTCAAACTAATTTTAAGTGTGAACAAAAAATTAGTAACAATGCTAAGAGGAGAGCTGCAATATGAGGAAAGAAAGAGTTTTTTAATGTGAGATGCCATGAGAGGCCATTTTTTGTGTAATACTGTTGCAAATTATTGTGATCTGATTATGTATTTTTTTACAAATGCTTGTAATCATTTTCTTCTGTTGAAATCTAAATGGAATTAAGTGGGTTTTGATATTAATCTTTTTTTTAAGTTTTGCATGGTAATTTTGTGTGTAAGCAGAAAGTCTCGCATTGTCCATGTTGCATCATTATGTATATATCAATTTGCTTCAAATTTATAAGTTATATGTTTACATGAAAATAATATTTTTATAGTTTTATTATATTATGAATGTATCATGCTCAATTTACTATCGATGAGGTGTTCTACATTGTTTTCCTTCAATATTTGAAGGAACTCTGTAAACCTACTTTCTTTGGTTGGAGATTGAGACTACCCATCTATTCTAGAAAATTTCTGTGAACATATAGATTCTATAAATTTTCCAATTCTATTAGAAATTTTATTTTCTTTATCTATACTTTTTGAACTTTAGAGGGCCTCTCTTGAAATGTCATCTTGTCTAGAAATATATTTGAACTACACAAATTTATTGTCTTTGTCATCCACCCCTGCATTCACCATGCAATAAGCAAGTTTGTTTTCAACTCTGTAACCATAATGAAAATTAAAGAAAAGGTAGGTAATGAGACAATGGTGCCTCATGTTAGTAGAAGGAATGGCACATAATCCTTTTGGCATCAACTTTAATATTTGTAAGAAATAGTCTTCTTCCTTCTCTTTTTCTACCATTTCATCCTTTTATTTTAATCTTTTCACATAAACAATCCTCAGGCATCTTGTAGAAGCCGTGTTTTCTCTTCCCATCGCCACCCCAACAAGTTGTATAGGCTGATCACTACCACAGTTGTGTCATCCTCAAACAACATGGATGTTGAGTGTTCTATCAATTGTTGTGTAGTGTTGTGCAATTCTACGCACTTCCCACCCAACAAACCCACTTTTGCCATGTGCTCCTTCTCCTCCTCGTCCTGCATAGAATAGATACTAACAATGCATCAGATATGTCCATTTAATTTTTTGAAAGGAAACTAAATATGACAAACATGTAAAGATCAGATCCTCCACTTACCAGAACATTCCTTGTAGTACACACCACCATTGGAGATTAATCTTCCTCCTGCATTTCTTCCCACCTCTCTATCAATTTAGCACATGCTCCAATATTTGCAGAATAGTAATGCCATAATTTTATTATTCTCCCCATTGTTGTGCCATCCAACTTGGGATAGTTCTATAATTTTACTAGATTCAAATATGGTAGAGTTTCAAAATCATCCGGCAATCTTTCTAGTTTGTAATAGAATTAGGTTCCCAAATCCATCTGTAAGAGTCGAGAAGAACAAGCCCTTTAACCACAAAAATTCCAAAAATATAAGCTCCTCAAACCCTAAAGGAAGATTCACTAAACTACAACAATCTAACAAATGGAAGGTTTTTAAGGCCAGCAATGCTTGAAATCCTTGAGGCAACTCCTCCAGTTTAGGATAGTTTTCTACTTTCATTGTACTCAAGAAAATTAGCTATCCAAACTCTCTAGGAAGTGCTATAATGTTACTGCAATTTCTTATTTCTAAGGTCTCTAAATATTTCAATTGCACAAAGCTATTGGGAAGACTAGTTAATGAGTTGTAGGATACCAATTTCACGTGAGAAAGACATGGCATGTTTCCAATACTATCTGGAAGCTCATCTTGAACATTTTTTAAAAACTGACATGACAATAGATTAAAAAGGAACAAACAAACAACCATAAAAAAGATATATGTAGTTCTACATAGAAGACTTTTTTCAAAAACTAGATAGTTGTTTGGTGTGGAGCCTAATCATTCTCCAAGTGGGAGATTGTTGGTATGGGGCAACTAATCATGCAAATACTATACACTCATAATGTATCCTTGTCAGGGTCGGTTGTTAACTTTTGTTAACTGACAAATGAAAAATGACTTTGTAAAACCCTAATTCTAGAAGCTTCCAAACATCTTGTTATAAGCAGTTGGGATGTATGTTGCGGCATGGAAGTCATGAGATTGTAATTTGTTTTGCACTAGATAATAAAATCATTGGATGGATCAGTTTCTATGGATGTAGCCCATTTTGGGTAAACCACGTTAAAATTTTGTGTTGATCTCTTTTGTGTTATTCTTCATTGTTATATTTGGGTTATTTAATCTACATCTAATTATTAATGTTTATTGCTCCGATCTACCTGAATCCTAACAACTAGTATCAGAGCGGGTTGTGTTTGATTATTGTCTGTAGGAAGGTCTCACAGTTGAGTGGGAGTCTCATGGTTAAGTGGGAGCAATGGCAGATGAGGGTAAATTGAAGGTAGATAAATTTAATGGGAAGAACTATCAATTATGGAAGATGAAAATGGAGGATTATCTCTATCAGAAGGATTTATGGAGGCTGTTGAAAGGAAAAGCCAAGAAACTGATAGAAATGACTGATGAGGATTGGGAACTTCTCGACAGAAAGGCACTGGGAACCATTCGGTTGTGCCTGGAACCATCTATGGCATTCAATATAACAAAAGTGAAGACAACAGATGGTTTGATGAAAGCTTTGACTAAATTGTATGAAAAACCCTCAGCCTCAAATAAGGTATTTCTCATGAAGCATTTGTTTAATTTGAAAATGATTGGAGGTGGATCTGTGACATATCATTTAAATGAGTTTAATATGATTATCAGTCAATTAACTTCTATAAAAGTGAGTTTTGATGAAGAGGTGAGGGCTCTCTTTGTTTTATGTTCTTTTCTGAAAGCTAGAATAGCTTAGTAATGGTTGTAAGTAACTCTATCTCTAGTTCAAGTACTTTGAAATCTAATGATGTTGTTGGTGTTATCCTTAGTGAGGAAATGTGATGGAAAAGCATAGATTAGAGTTCAACATCGGGTAATTCTTTGACTGTAGAGAATAGGGGAAGAAAAGAGGAGAGAGGAAAAATCCCAACAAATTGTGGGAAGTCAGAAGGGAAGTCGAAGAAAGGCAGATCCAAATCTAGACAAAGAATGGATTGCTGGCACTGTGGAAAGCCAGGACACTTGAAGAAGGATTATTGGTCTTGAAGGGGGAAACAAGGAGACGGACAACATGATGATAGTAAGGAAGCTAATGTTACAAGTAATAAATTACAGGATGCTTTAATTCTATGTTCAGATAATTCTAATGATTCCTTGTTTATAGATTCAGGGGCTTCATTTCATGCCACATCCCATAGAAAATATTTTGTAGTTTATGTTCAAGGTGATTATGGACAGGTATATTTGGGTGGTGATGAACTCTGTTGGATTGTTGGAAAAGGAAAGATAAAAATCAAGTTGCAGAATGGAAATGAATGGTTGCTATAGGAGGTAAGGCATGTTCCAAATTTGAGAAGGAATTTAATATCTATAGGACAACTGGGTAGTGAAGGTTGCATAGTTACTTATTCAAACAAAGTTTGGAAGGTCACTAAAGGTGCATTAGTAGTAGTTAAAGGTGAAAAGGTAGGCACATTGTATTTTTGTATTGGTAATAGTTATTCTACCTTAGCTGCTACAAAAACAATTGCTACTAAGACAATTATAGCACTTGCTATAGGGACAAAAACAAAATTGTGGCACCATAGACATGGGCACATGAGTGAGAAAAGGATGAAGATCCTTCACTCTAGAAAGTTTCTACCAAGTTTGAAGTAGATTGAATTGTAGTTCTGCGAAAATTGTATTTATGGAAAATAGAAAAGATTTTGATTTCTTAGAGTTAGGAAAGAGAAGAAGAGTGAGAAATTAGAGCTTGTGCATTCAGATGTATGGGGACCATCTCAAGTATCTTCTCTTGGTTGTTCTTGCTATTATCTTACTTTTATTGATGATGCAACTAGGAAAACATGGGTGTATTTCCCAAAACAAAAATCAAAAGTATTTGAAACTTTTAAAAGGTGGAAAGCTTTGGTTGAGAATGAGATAGGAAAAAAGTTGAAGTGTCTCAGATCTGATAATGGAGGTGAGTATTGCAACAAAGAATTTGAAAATTACTATTTATACAATAGAATCTGTAGGCAAAAAATAGTTCCTAGAACCCCACAAGAAAATGGTGTGTCTGAGAGGATGAATAGGACCATTATTGAGTGTGCAAGGACCATGAGATTACATGTTAGACTACCCTGAAACTTTTGAGAAGATGTTGTACATAGCACTATTTATTTAATAAACAAGTGACCTTCAAATCCTTTGGATGGTGGCATTCTAGAGGAGGCATGGACATGTAAAAAGGTAAACTATTCATTTCTAAAAACCTTTGGTTGTGAAGCTTTTTTCCATGTTGATATTAAAAATAGAACCAAGCTTGAGGCTAAGTCTAAAAATGTACCTTCATTGGATATGGAGTAGATGAATTTGGTTATCAGTTATGGGATTATAAAAATCATAAAATTATTAGGAGTTGAGATATTATATTTAATGAGAAGGTGATGTATAAGGATCAGCTATAGGAAAAGAAGCATGAACAGGCCAAAAAGAAATATGTGGTGCTGGATGAGATTCTTAAAAAAAATGCTAGCGGTACCTGATGCTCAGCAACAATAGTTTATGCCATAGACTCTTGCAAGTGTTAGACATTATACAAGGATAACTAGACATCCAAAAAGATTTTTTCGATCATTATATTCTATATTATTAACTAATTCTGCTGAACCTGAAGGCTATGAAGAAGCAATGTAGGTAGTTACCAAAAAGTAGTGGGAGCTAGGCATGAAAGAGGAAATGGATTCCTTGCTGGAAAATAAGACTTGCGACTTATTCCAATTGCCTATAGGTAAAAGAGCATTGCTAAATAAATGGGTTTAAATGTTGAAGGAAGAAGATGGAGGCAACAAAAGATATAAGCCCAGACTCGTGGTGAAAGGTTTTGGATAGAAAAAAGGTATAGATTTTGATGAAATATTTTCTTCGGTTGTAAAGATGACTTCTATTAGAACTATTCTAAGTCTTGTGGCTGTAGAAGACTTGCATCTTGAACAGCTAGATGTGAATACAACATTTCCCCATGGGGATTTGGGAGAGGAAATATACATGCAACAACCATAGGGATATGAGGTCAAGGGTAAGGAGGAATTTGTGTGCAGGTTAGAGAAGAGTTTGTATGACCTGAAGCAAGCACCTCGACAGTGGTATTTGAAATTTGATAGTTTTATGGATGAACAAGGTTACAAAAGATGTCATTCTAATTATTGTGTTTATTTTAAGAAAATGGGTAATTGAAGCTAGATTATTCTGTTGCTTTATGTTGATGACATGCTTGTTGTTGGGTCTAACATGCAGCATATTAATGAACTTAAGAAAAAAATAGCAAATTCATTTTCTATGAAGGATTTTGGTGCAACAAAAGAAATCCTTGGTATGAAGATTACATGGGACATGACAAATAGAAAATTATTTTTGTCTCAAAGTGAGTATGTAGAGAAGGTGTTGAAAAGGTTTAACATGCATAATGCAAAAGCAGTTAGTACACCTTTGCCTAGTCATTTTATGTTGACTAAGGAGATGTGTTCAAAGACATAAAAGGGGAAGACAAAATGTATACAATACCATATGCATCAACAGTTGGCAGTTTGATGTATGCAATGGTATGCACAAAGCCATATATTGCACATGCATTGGGAGTTGTGAGAAGGTTTATGAGAAATCTAGGAATGGAACATTTGAATGTAGTAAAATGGATTCTCTAATATCTGAGAGGTACTACTTCAAAGAAACTATGTTTTGGAGGAACAAATTCTGCTCTAAAAGGATATGTTGACTCTGATCTGGCGGGTGATATTGATAGTAGGAGGAGTACTATAGGGTATGTTTTTACTGTAGGAGGTACTGTAGATAGTTGGATTTCAAGGCTACAAAAGGTTTTTGTACTTTCAACCACTGAAGTTGAGCATATTGCTGTTATGGAAGCTAGGAAGGAGATGATTTGGTTACAACATTTTCTAGAGGAATTGGGATAATGACAAGAAGATAGCCCTTTGTACACTGATAGCTAGAGTGTCATTCATCTTGCTAAGAATACAGATCTGTATTAAAAAACTAAGCACATACAACTCAAATACCACTTCATCTGGTGAGTTTTGGAGGATGGACAATTGAAGTTGGAGAAAATTCACACAAGTAAGAATCCTGTAGATATGTTCACAAAGGTAGTTACACAGGAGAAACTGATTTCCTCATTAGTTTCTATTGGCCTTCATGACTGATAATGGTGGACATAAGAAACCAGCCAGGCCTGTAATCTAGTGGGACTTGCAAGTGCATCGATGTTGTCCAGGATCAGTCTCCAAGTGGGAGATTGTTTGGTTTGGACCTTGATCAGTCTCCAAGTGGGAGATTGTTGGTATGTGGTGACTGATTATGCAAATATTGTACATTAGTAACATATCCTTGCCAGAGTTTGGGGCCAAGTTGGGCCCCGAGTGGGGGTTTAGGGGGGCCAGCCCCTGAAAAAATATTTCCCCCCTTTTTTGTGCGTTCAAGGTTGGTTGTTAATTTTTGCTAACCGACAAATGAAAAATGACTTTGTAAAACCCTAATTCTATAAGCTTCCAAAAAGCTTGTTATAAGCGGTTGGGATGTATGTTACGACATGAAATTCACAAGATTGTAATTTGTTTTGCACTGGATAATAAAATCATTGGAGGGCTGAGTTTCTGTGGATGTAGCCCATTTTGGGTGAACCACATTAAAATTTTGTGTTGATCTCTTTTATGTTATTCTTTATTGTTATATTTGGGTTATTTAATTTACATATAATTGTTAATGTTTATTGCTCCAATATACCTGAACCCTAACAACAACTACAACACTTAATACAATGTCTTATAGAAAAGAAAAACTATATGGAAAAAAAAAACTAATGAAAGAATGTTTTTACATGCATTATCATGCAATAAAGATAGATGGAAAATTCCTAAAACAACTAAAAAAAATTGACTAAAAAATATGGAAACTGCACATAACAATGATGAGGCAAAAAATAGATCAGATCTGGAAAAAATAGATCTTCGCATTATTTATCCAACATACTCCCCCTTGATGTGGGAGGACTCACAATATGATCTTGAAGCATAAAAAATTGAACCTTCACAACTACCTTGGAGAAAATGTTTGCAAGTTGTTCTGTAGTCTTGATGTACCTGAGTTCTACTTTTTTCTTTTGCACCAAATCTCTAATAAAATCATATATTCAGATCAAAGTGTTTAGTTCTACTATGATGCAAAAGTTTTTTGGCCAATTTGATTGTGCTCATATTATCACAAAAGAGCACTATAGGTTGAAGTTGTTTTTCTCCAATCTTATCAAGAAATTTTTCAAGCCATAATGCTTGAGTATCTGCAGTGGTGACTACAACATATTATGCCTTTGTGGAAGAAAGACAAACTATACTTTGTTTCTTTGAACTCCAAGAAACCAAACCAAAACCAAAACTAAAACAATTACCAGAGGTAGACTTTCGGTCATCCACGCTACCTCCCCAATAAGAATCACTGAAACCAACTAGATTAAATCCTTTAGAACTATAGTAATGAATGCTAAAAGTAAGAGTTCCTTTCACATACCTAAAAATTCTTTTGGCAGCCTTCATATGTAATTCAAAAGGTTTTTTCATGTACCTTGAAACAAGAGAAACTGCATAAGCAATACCAGGCTTTATGTGGGTTAGAAATGTTAGACTACCAACAACACTTCTATAAGTTGTCCCATTAACTCTTTTAGCACCATCATCTCTACACAACACAACTCCATGATAAATTGGAGTGGAGGTTGGTTTACAATCAACCATATCAAACTTCTTCAACATATCCTTGACATATTTTGTTTGACAAAGGAAAATTTCATCCTTACTTTGATAAACCTCCATGCATACAAAATATTGCATAAGGCCTAAATCTTTCATTTCAAACTCATTCATCATAGCATACTTGAATTCATCCTTCATCTCAGAACTACTACCTATATACAACAAATCATTAGTTACATACAAACTCACAATAATAATATCATTACCTTCTCGTTTGTAGTAGAGGGTAGGCTCGCTCTTACTTCTCTTGAAGTCATTCTATTGAAAATACCCATCAATCTTAACATACAAAGCTCTTGGTTCTATCTTGAGGCCATACAAGGCCTTCTTCAGCTTGTAGACTTCATGTTCTTTTCCTTGCACCTCAAAACCTATTGGTTGTTCCACATAAATTTCTTCTTCTAAGTACCCATTCAAGAAGGCACTTTTCACATCCATGTGATGGATGCTCCATTTCTTTTGGGTTGTAAGGGAAATCAACATTCTAATAGTCTCTTGTCGTGCTATGGGTGCAAATGTTTCTTCATAATCAATGCCATACCTCTTTGTGAAGCCTTTAGTAGCTAATCTTGTTTTGTGTCTTCCAACAGTCCCATCACTATGTTACTTATACTTGTAGACTCATTTAGTGTCAATCTTTTTCTTGTCATGAGGAAGCTTTGTAAGATCTCAAGTACCATTCCTATGAATAGAATCCATGTCTTCTTGCATTGTTTGCACCCAAACTTCATTAACCCATGCATCTTCATAACATTATGGTTCAAAAATTTCTTGTGAAAATAATGCAAAATTTATTTTCTCACCTATAGGATTCTCTTCATGTGCTTGAATTCTACTTCCTTGATAGATATCACTTAAGCTTCTTACCTTCCTTGTAGGACTTGGACTTGAATTTGGACTTATACTTGAAACTGAAGAACTGGATGAGGGGCTATTTAGTGGATGTGTAGCACGTGGAATTGAAGTATTAGTTGGCTGCTCATGATCAATATCAGCAATAATACAACGATTCAAAATAGATTTAGACTTCTCAATATGGTCTTTTTGATGACCATAAACTCCCCCTTCATCAAAAATTATATCTCTAGAAACAAGAATACTATTAGTGTGGGGGTTTTACAACCTGTAAGATTTACTTTTCTCACTATATCCAACAAAAATACATGACTCACTTTTGGGATGTAATATTTGTCTCTTTCGATTAGCCACTTGAACATAGGTTAAACAACCAAAAACTCTTAAATGATTAACATTAGTTTTTTTTTCATACTAGGCTTCATAAGGAGTCATCATGTCAAGTGCTCTAGTAGGACTTTGATTGAGAATGTACACTATTGTAGCAACTACATTACCCCAAGAAAAATTATCTAATCTTTTGGTATTTAACATATCCCTTTCCATTTCCACCACTGTATGATTTTTCCTTTCAACTACCCATTTTGTTGAGCTGTGTAAGGAATGGTGAGTTGCGTTTTGATGCCATTCATATCACAATAATTATTAAAATCTCTTGACCAAAATTCTCCTCCACAATTAGTCCTTAAGCATTTTATCTTACAACCTTTTTAATTTTCCACAAGATCTTTAAACCTTTTGAATGTATCAAAGGCTTCATCCTTGGTCTTCAAAAATAAACCCAACACTTTTGCGAGTAATCATCAATAAAAGTAATGAAATATGATGACTTACCCAAACTCTTTGTCTGCATAGGACCAAAAATATCTGAGTGAACCAATTGAAGTGGGTAATGGGCCCTCCATGCATTGCCTTTTGGAAATGACTCTCTTGCATGTTTTGCTTTAGCCCAGCCTTCACAAACTTCCTTGTTTTCTTGAACCTTAGGAAAACCATAAACCAAATCTTTTGATGTGAGAAACATCAAACTAAGAAAATTCAAATATCCATATCTAAGATGCCATAGCCAACTTTTATCCTCATATCCCATATTGGCAAGATGGCTACTATGTTCACCAATCTTCAATGGGAACATCCTATTCTTTGACATAGGAACTACTGTAACCACCCTATTTCCTTGATTCTTATCATAGATGATACATTGCTTATTATCAAACACCACTTTGTAGTTCTTTTCTTGCATAATTTTCCAACACTCAATAAATTATGTTTTAATTGTGAAGTGTAATAAATATTAGTCACACATTTCTTACCTTCTTTTGTATTCACCTCCATAGCTCCTTTAGCAGTAGCCTCCAAGGACTTGTTATCACCAAGCTTAATTTTAGATTTGAAACTTTTATCCATTATAGAAAAAACCTCATTATTCCCTGACATGTGGTTAGAACAACCTGAATCTAAATACCAAACTTCTTTAAGATTATTTTCAGCTTTGTCATATGATAAGAATAAACTACTAGGACAAGCCTCATCATTCTCATTAGCATAATTAGCACTTTTATTGTTATTACCTTCTTTTAATTTGTATTCCCTTTCAAAGTGACCATACCTATTACAATGATAACATTGAATATTTCTCTTATCAATTTTGCCTCTGCCTCTTCCTTGTAGACCACCTCTTCATCTTCTGTTTCCTCTTGAAGATTTCTAATTTTGACCTCTGCCTTGGCCTTGATTACTTTTAGTACTTGTAGTAGCATTTTAATTCTTTGTAATTTGTATTTTGGAAGAAAAATCCTTCTCATTACTTTCTCTAGATGAATCTCTCAATCTTTCTTCATGAGACACGAGAGATTCAACAAGGCGATTGAAATGAAGAATAGCCAAATCATTGTTTCCTCCAATGATGATAGCAACATTGTTCCACCTTGGTGTTAGAGACCTCAACAACTTTTTGATCACAACTTCATTGTTCATAATTTCTCCAAGAGTAGACATCTTATTGACCACACCTTTTACTTTTACACAATAATCACTCACACAAGTTCAGCTTCTTGCATCATCAAATTCTCTTTTTAATGTCTGTAACTTTACAACTTTAACTTAATCACTACCTTCATAAGCTTCTTTTAGAGTCTTCTAGACATCTTTAGTTGTTTGTGTACCTACAATTCTTGGAAATAGGCTCTTATCTTGAGAGCTGTTTGAATGTGAAATAAAGCATGTCTATTCTTCTTCTTAGCTTCCTTCTTAGTTGTTTTATCATTGGTTGTAGGAGCATTCCAATCAGCTATCTTGTCATATCCTATTTCTGCAATTTCCCATATATATTTTTCTATAAAAAAAGTCATCATCTTGATGCATCAATAATCATAATCACATCCATCCATTAAATTTTAGGATTGGCAAAGAGTTGGAATTGGACATGATAATGGTTTTTTAACAAAATCACCTACTCTGATACCAAATGAATATTTTTTAAGAACCAATATGACACCAGATTAAAAAGGAACAAACAAACAACCATAAAAAAGACATATGCGAAGAAATTTTTTTATTGCTTTAAAAAACTAGATAGCTATAACACTTAATACAGTGTTTTTTAGAAAAGAAAAACTATGTTGGAAAAACATAAATAAAACTAATGATAGAAGGTTTTTACATGCATTATCAACTGGAGATCTAGAAAATATAGAAACTGTACATAGCAGTGAGGAAGCAAAAAAAAGATCAAATCTTGAAAAAGAAGATCTTCACATCAGTTATCCAATACATCTAAACTCAATAGTGATTGCAGAGTCGACGACTCTATCTGAAGCTACTCAAAGCTTCCTGTCAGTCTCTTCAAGTTGATTCATCCAATTAAGTCCAACTTTTGTAGAGAAGATAATCCACCAAAGTCTTGAGCTAGCTCCCTCAAATTCTCACTCTCTCTCATGCTTAGTTCTTCCAGCGCACTCAACTTTCGAAAATTATCAGATAAATTTGGGAGAAACCTGCATCCGCGTAGCCTCATACAAATCATTGAAGATAACAACCAAAGTTACTCTACCATGGAAGTCAACTGTGTGCAATATTCCATTCTCAAATGCTTCAATTTCTTGAGTTTTCCGAAACCTCAAGGTAAAAATTCCAAGTGACATTTATCCAGAGTCAAATGCTCAAGAGCAGTCAGACTGCTGAATTATTTTGGTAGCTATTTGCAGCAATTCAACTGGAGATCTACTAGAGATGCAAGTGTTGGAAAAAAAGTTAGCATCCCCCTTCTGAATTCATGATATGGATTACCCACCTCTAACTGGTCCTTATCTAGGATGGTAGCAGTTTTCTGATAGGTGTGCCTTTTGGGAGAAGCAACCAACTCAACACACTACAACATGAAGATGAAATTACTCTAAAAGTTTCACCAATTTCCTCCTTTCCACAATAAAACATTGCAGAGAGGGTAGCTTTTGCAGCGGAAGTGTTTCAAATGAATGGCATTTCGGATCTGCTACTTGTTGAGAGATGAACCTCAAACTCTGGGGAAGTTGTGTGCAGACACAAATCATCCTATAACCATCATGGTCATAATGGATCATAAACTAGAATGATTTAATATCTTCTAGAATTAAGTAATACTATCTTTATAACTGTGAATAATGCAGTAACTCTAGTTGCAAATTCTGTATACACATTTATCTTATTGTTCATAAATTAGAAATTTTATGGCAGACGTTAAAATAAAACATATTAATATACTGGATATTTAATTATATTTAACTTAAAGAAGTATTTCTTACCCGATTCAAATTCAGGTCGTGCTTTGACCTATTGAAAAAAGCCATGAGTTTGTGCAAATGGGAAGCGTCTTCAAATGGAAAATCAATCACATCCCCCACACTGAGATGTCTCAAAATTTGAAAATCCCTATTGCACGGAGGCCCTTGTAACTTCACCCAATCTCCTATCATTAGTACCTTGAAGGAGTGGCATGTGGCACTTAGATGTCTGGATTCAACTGTGATTAAAGACTCGTTCTCCACAAGGAAGATGCCTTCGATATTTTTGAGATTTGCTTCACCATCTTCCAAGACTTATAATAATTCACTGTAATTTGAAACCCTTGTTTGGTTGACTTCTTTCTCTCCCATTAAGAAAAGGATATCATGAAGAATCACAACATTCGAGTCTCTTTTATTTATCAACATTTTCCCCTTAAGAGTCTCAGGTCTGACCTTATCAAGAATGTTACAAACAAGATTCCATTGCCAACCATAAAATTTTTGAAAATATCGAGGAATGCCTCTTTATCCTCGTTGTCCCTCAATTTATTAGAAACAAAAAAAGCTATTTACCGAGAACATCATCCGCAAAAATATCGAGGTTTCCCTGACAAAGTGCTCCATGGGCTTCCTGGTAACTTTCTGGCTTTCTATCCTCTCTTAAGTGCTTTCCAAAAATCGACAAGAGTATCGGGACGCCTCTACATGTGTCGGCCACATCATTCATGAAAGCATTTTCCTCAAAGTTGTCACTGAATTGTCCACCATCCTATAATATTGTTCCTCTAAGGAAGCATCGTGTCGTTTCATTTGAGAGAGCATGCACATCATATTCTCTGCGGGTGATATTGAATTCTGGATTAAGATTTTTTGTCAGGATGTGACAACTATCCTCACCTTTGTTTTTACTTATGTCTTCGCACGCCTTTTCTCTATAGACATAATTGATTTATTGAACCAGAGTAAATCTTTGGGCAGGAGCTATTGGATTTATTTTTTGTCAATGACGTTATCGATGAAAAGAAGGCACGATTTGTTTTCCATGACCTCTTGGAGGCGGACATGGCCCTCATGGAGATTTCACAAACCCTATTTCCCTCCTCCAAAATCAGAAATAATATCCTAGTGGAGCTTCATGATGTGGGAGGTTTCATCTGACTTTTATCATTTATAATAACCCTGCAAAATTTGAAGTCTTCACAAGTCCTGGGATGGGTTCGATACAAACACGGAATAAATAAAGCCGCAAGTGTGCTTTTTCCCACACCTCCAAAGCCACATAATACCTAAATCAGATTTATAATTCCTCTTTTAAGAGACATTTGAAAAGAGTTAGAATATATTTAAACATGTCGATTTGTAATGCCTCCTTTGAGGCTTGTAATTTCATTTTTTATTTATTGTTTAGGCCAGCGTGGGAAAAGGACGGGAAAGGATATATACTTTTTTTGAAATTGAGCAGCGCTAGGGGAGGAGAGATAGAACGCCTCTTTGAGGCTGGTACTGATGGAAAATGCAGAGCTAAAATGAGAAGGAAAGGCGCATGTTTGAAGTGCATGTAGGTAGATTTGAGGAGAGGAGGTTCGCCGTAGGTTGGAGAGAAGTTTATAGAATGTGGGGTGGAAATGCCTGAGTATGAGAGGGCACGAAAGGCCATTGCTTGTCATTTTAGATTGTAGAGATATGTATTCTAACATTTGATGTAAGTTTCAAGTAAACTTTGTTTTCAATAAAATATTGTGGGTATTTCATATTTTCCATTTGTGTATGGAAGTGAGTTTGTGTTTAATTGTATTGAGCAATTTGTATGAGGTATGAGTGCTTTTATTGTATCATTGGTATTAGAGCAATAGTTCCTAAGTGTGTGGATAGAACCACTGATCTAGGGATTTTGCACCAAGATTTGAGGGTGGAGTTGTGAAGACGAAGTCCCTGAGAGTGTAAATAGATCGCCAAATGTAAGGTAATTTGCACTTGGACTTTTGGAATTGGATTGAACAGAAAGGAGGAATTGTATTCTCTATGGACAAATAGATCACTGAATAGTGAGATAGTTTGTACCTTGAGATAGTGGATTTGAAAGTGGAAGCAAAATCACTGAATTGAGGCAACTTTGCACTGATTAATTTACACATTAAGTGTAAGAGAAGGATATGAGAAATGGCATGTCTAGTTGATGAGTTTGAAAGAAAGAATAATTTTGGGAAAGAGGAAAAGAAGATTAGAGGAAATAATAAGATTGCAAATACGAAAGAGATGGTGAGGAATGGGACGATAGACTTTGAGGGTCCTATATTTTATGAAGAATTTGGTGAAGATGAAGAAGATCTCCTATTCAAAGAGGAGATGAGAAAGATAGATATTTTATTTGAAGGGAAAGTATGGGTAAATGCAAGGAGATGGGGGACCAAAAAGTCGCCACCATCTCCAAAATTAAAAAAAATATGAGCACGTTATAACACACTCATGTTTTGATTTCAATAAAAGAAAAAAATGCATTTTTACTCATTCACCCGTGATTTGTCTCCTCATAGCAGCAAAGAAAAAAAACAAAAATGCAATCACATTGAAGAAGAGGCCATTGAATCAAGTGCATCTAAGAAAATGAGGAATTCACAATGCCCCCTCACCGCCAAAGACAACGTCATGGAAATTTGGAGGCTCCAGCACAAGAAGAAGATAGGGTTTTTCTGATTTTGTTAGTTTGAGAACAATTTTTTAGTTTTGCAATGTTTTATTTGTTTTTATATTGCATTTATAGTTATTGGAGAAGGAGAGAACCTAAATCTAGTTGAGAAGCGTGAAAACAACCCCCAAAACCCTTCAAACCCTCAAAACCCACCTTCACCTTCTTTTCATGTAAGGGATGATTAAGAACACTACCTAGGGATAATAGAAGAAAACAAAAAATATCTTGAAACTATTATTCAAACCCTAAACAACCCAAGTGGAACCACTGATCGTAGGAGGCCACTTGCAAAATCCCTACAGGAGATTGTTTCCCACATGGATTTGGTGACAAAACAAATCACTGAATTCCAAGACTCTAGGGAGAGGAGTCGGCAATATTATGCTAACAAGTTGTCATATGAACAAGTCAAGAAGGAGAAAATTACAAAATCTCAATTATGTGCAGAATTTATTAATCTAAAAACTGGCCAAAGATTAGAAGAAAGTTGCAAATGGTTTCCTATACATTGGTGTAGGAATGAAAACATATCCTGAAACTTTTGGGATTGATGGTACATGGTCTTTGATGAGCGGCCATGCAACAATGATGAGGTACCATAATATTTCTTGAGGAAACTCTATTGTGAGTTCGTCCTCAACAAGATTTTGAATTATTTTGACATTCATGAGTTCCAGGGTAGAGGTGGTGGCTCTGCCTAAGATAGACCCAGGGCTCAGCAAGATGAAGACCATGTGCCTATACTCCGACCGAGGCCAAAGCATAGGTCACTCGCTTTGGATTTGAAGGAGAGTGTTGAGCTGGAGACTTTACATTCATTGACTACTCTCACCCAAACTCTATCACAGCATGCAGATGATTTTAGCCAGGCTGATGAGGGTGAGAGTAGTAGGCATCATGTGTCCCCACATTTCTGTAGTACATGTGGGAACCTATGTGATTATGGGACACAAGAGGCATGACAGGACTCTACGACACAGGGGCAGCATGCTGCAACACAGGGGCAACATGATGCGACAAAGGGGTAGGACATATTGGATGATCTTGTTCTCAGTCACAATCTCTTACAACATACATTTGGTATTGACTCTCAGGTAATTTGTTACAAGTTTCATCTTGATTTAGTATATTGTTATTTAAAATTTGTAATTAATTTTATATGATTATCTATATTATAAGTCACAAATAATGTATGTAATTGTTTACGCAATGAAATTCCAGGGCCAGAGTCTTCATCCTGCCTCCACTAGTCATCTATTGGTAGGTTATGAGAGGAGGTCAAGTCAACAGGTATGTAATTTATCACATAATCATAATTATTGTAGATATGCCAATGGTAATATTATATTGTGATAATTTGATGATTTCAACAGTCACCAGCACATCCACCATTTCCTTCGTCCCCTGGACGCCAAACCACCACATTTACATAAGTAAATTTAACCATTTCTAATCTTTATGCATCTTTAAAATAATCTTATGTATTTATTTTGTTTGAATAATTTTGAACTTGATTTTCAAATGTTGAATATAGTGGAGACTCCTCCTCATCTGTGTGAGTCAACACAAATAGGCATTGATGCAGCCATGATGTCTGCAAATCCTTTGACTAAGGTATGAGCCAATAACATGAAAATATCATAATTTTGTATTTCTTTTTTATCTCATGTCATTTGATGTACAAAAATGATATTTATGTTTAGTCAATTTTGCTTCTTGAAACTTCTCACAGGTTGTCACAACTCCAGTCTATCCAACTATGGATGAAGAGAGAGACAAGATGGTGGAGAGTGATCATCAGTTGGCATTCAGTGATCAATTACATATTTGATGTTATATATTGCATACATTTTCTATACTAATGTGCATATATTAATAGGTGCAGCTAGATGAACTTTATTCAAAGAGGTCTACTCGACGGTAGAGAGAGGATGTGTCACTGACTGGCTCTCCATCTTTACAGTCAAAGAAGGGCCACCGATTATTTCCTAAAAGTCCATAGGAAACTAGTTTTTGGGAACTTTTTTTGTATGCCTAGATGGCTTTGTGTACATACTTTTGTATGTTAATCCGATGTATATTTTTGTATATTTGCCTGTATGGCTTTGTTTGGACATGCCTATATGGATTTTTATATAAACTAGATGTTATGTTCATGACATTATGTATATGACAATTTAAATTAAATATTTAATATGATAATCAATTATTGTTACAAGAATTTGGTTTTACAAGTGCCAATTGCATTTGCTTGAAAGTTTATAAATCATTTTCAAATAATCTATTTTGTGCATATCTTGCAATCATTGAATTCTATGGGACTATACATTTCTTTGAGGCATCATTTCAAATAGTTCATGTCCCTTGTCTATGCTTCCATACTTTCCATACATGTCTACAAGGGTAACTTTGCAAATACAATACATGTGACAAAATTCCTATATCATTTATGCTTTGATTGTTGTCCACACCATGTTCTCTAGATCCCGTTATAGCATAGGCAAGGAGGAAGTTGGTTAAGGTTGTGCGATTTGGTTTTAGATGTGCCAAAATTTATGTAAATTGTTGAAATTTATTTTTGTGCATTTGCTTGAGAGTTTTAAAAGCCTTATGAAAAATCTATTTCATGCATATATTGCAATCATTGCATTCCATGAGACAACATTTCTTTGAGGCATTGTTTCAAACAGTTCATGTTCGTTATATATGCTTCCACACAAGTTGCATACATGTCTTGTAGGGTACTTACAACTACGACATTTGACAAAAATGCTATATCCTTTATGCTTTGATGGATGTCTATATCGGGCTTCAAACATACCATTTCTAAGGTTTTTGAATTTAGCTTTACACTTGCCAATTGCATTTTCTTGGAACTTTCTAAAGGCTTATCAGTAAATCTATTTTGTTCATATCTTGCAATCATTGTATTCCATGAGGTGACATTTCTTTGAGGCATCATGCCAAACAGTTCACATGCCTTGTCTATGCTTCCACACTTTGCATACTGTTGTGATGTTCACAACATGCCCCATTTTACTCCTTAGCAAAATGAGGACCCCTGCTATGGCTATTGCTTTTTCTTTTGTGTGTGTTGTTTTGCTTGGTGGTAAAGGGAAAAGGGGGGTTAAAATTGCAAACCTTATTAAAAATAGAGAAAAAATATATTTTTTCAATACTAGGACATGATATGCTTGAATTCCTTGTGAAGAACGAGCTAGGGTTACTTTTTGAACCATATTAAAATTTGCCATATTTTGCAAGTTATGATCATTTTGGTAAAATATATAAGGGAAGGGTTTCCTGTTTGCACATACAAGTCTGTTTGTATATGCATGTTGCATATACAAGGCCCTTTATTTGCGAGTTCGCCTGTATACAAAGACCTTTGTATATCACCTTGCATATACAAGGTCCTTTGTATGTGCAAAGTCATTTTATACTTAGTCACATTTGCAATCGGATTCATATAGTAGGGTTGCTTACATGATTGGGTCGTTTGAAATATACATACAATCCCCTTTGTATATTGCATTCATATACAAGGCCGATTGTATGTCCTTTTCCTGGTATGCATTTTAATAAAGGTTCTATATATACATACAAGGTGGACCCAAAATAGTTTATTGTTGAAATGGATAAATATTTGAAATCCGTTGCATGTATCTCACGTTTGTATGTTTGGCTGGTCAAAACATACAAGACAAATGTACAAGCGCAACATACAAGCCGCGGACCTGAAGTGTTATGAAATAGGATTAATTCGTTGTATATAGGTGGGCTTGTATGTTAAGTAAACATACAAATGTAACATACAACAAAATATACAAGCGCGGACACGAAAGTTTATTAAACAAAGAAAAATCCTTGTATGTATCCTTGCTTGTATGTGATGTTGGATACAAAGTGAACAATGTGTGGGTCCCACCACTCATCGGTTTAACTTGTAATATCGACAGAGTCTTGGGTGGTCCAAGCGATAGGTTGTGTCTCTCCGATGAGAGACTTTTTGGCTTAAATTTTGATATCGGCGGGGGGGTTGTTTTGTCTTGGCAATGTTGTGTGTTTCGCCGATGAACGTTTGGTATTGGCCTAACTAATGGCTATCAGAGTTCGATGGTAATTTCACGCCAAAGGCTTGGTCCCACCGATGGTGCAGAGCGTACAAGATTAAAAGATACATAGTGCAGACTCGAAAGAGAAATTAAAAAAGTAAAAATGCTTGTATACTTTTGCGTTTGTATATTTCTAATATATGCAAACCAATATGCAAGGTTATACATACAAGCCGAAACCAAAAGGTAAGTAAAATGCGCTTTACAAAACAGTGAAGTCCGAATGCACATACAAAAGGGTATGCACGTATATTACTATCGATGTAACTTTTGCTATTGGCAGAGCTTTAAGGTGTTACTCTGACAGTTGTGTGTTTCGCCAATAAAAGGTGATCGGTGTAGTTTGAACTATTAGATTTTGATGAAATTGCCTCACCGATGGTTTTGGTTTCGCCGATGGTTCAAATATACAAAGACGGATGTGAAAATGATTTAAATACAGTACATTCTTTGTATATTTTTGTATATCTTTGATATATAAGAGTGGGATACAAGTCGAATATGCAAGGCCCATATGTCAAAAGAAAATTAAAAAATGGAAAATTCTATGCATATTTTAGTGCTTGTGTGTTTATTCCAGAGATTATGTTCAGATTTGAAAAATGACTGTGGTGTATTTTTATTGACTTATATTTATTGACCACAGGTGCGCAGGAGTATTGGTTACAATGCTATCATTGGCCATCGGCAGAGTGATAAAGGACTTCACCGACGATGGTGGTCTCTCTGATAGGAAGATACAAAGAGATAGAGAAGACATCGGTTAGAATAGTGAGATCGGCGGGAAATTTTTGAGCCCACCTGATCTGAAAAGTTATGCTGATAAGGGAGTATGCAGAGCGTGATAGAAAAACAAAGAGAATACATGCAAAGGGGGTACACACGGAAGTTGACAGACTATAAAAGGGAAGTTAAAGGTGCCAGTAACTGCTACAAGTTGTAGATATTTGGAAGGATTTGAAGCTTGATGGCAATGACATCATGGGAAGGAGATCTGATCTCAGGAGCAGAGGAAGATAAGGATGAAGGGCGAGGAAGTCAAAGGTCTTCAATGATGTAGGCAAAATGCAGATGGAAACATTATTGCGACAGACAACAGAAGTTAATATTAAGCTGCTAGGGTTTTCAGAAGGGCATATTTTCACCCAGATTTGATGTATGCTCAGAGATATTTTGGGAGATTTGTTCTCTAGCATTTATTACTATTACTAAAGGTTTCAATCATTGTTTAACTAGGGTTTTGAGCTATATTGAGGACAATCAAAGTCTATATATTGTGCCTCTCTACATTGTAGTACTTTACACAGGGGCTACATAGAGATTTGTAGCAGTAGAAATTTGTAAAACATAACATTTAGAATAGAGGGACCTTTTAGTTTAGAAGTAGAAGAAGGAGGTCGCCTGTGTCTGCAACAAGGAGCGTGTCGAACATCCTGCCTCCTTGCTGTATTTGTAAAGCTTGTAAGTTTTCTATAATTTGATCAATGAAGCTAAGAGTCATTCAAACATTGTAAATCATATATGACTGTCTATTTCTAATACAATTGAATCTGGAATTATGCATCTATCTTCTGAGTGTTTTCTTGCTCTTCATTGTGTTTGAAACATTTTCTCTTAGAGCTTGCAATTTTAAGTGTATGTTTGTGAAAATCCTTAGAACTTACACTTAGGGTTTTGTCTATGGATTTGATCAATTTGCTATATGATTTACAAAGTGCATAATAGAACAATTAGATCCTTTGGTAGAATGACTGATGTTTAGATTAGATCTTTCTAACTTTTTCCAACCCATTTGAAAATACTTAGCTTAAAACGTAGAAATTCTAAGGAAATTTGTCTCATATTTGAAAAGGCATGCATAACTAAGTTGAAAGTAGACAAATTTCATAATATTTGAGAAAAAAAGCTTGCAATAATATAAATCATTTAAAGCTTTGTAAACATAGTAGCACTTTTATGCAAAAAATGGAATGAACAACACACTAATATTTATAATCTCTTTTGCATAGTTTGAGTCCAGTAAACTATTAAGAAACCCTAAATCACGTAAGGCCCCTTGAACATTATAGCTTCACATCGACCAGCTAAATTTGCCCAACAGGTGAAGACCTGACCATATTAAACTTGGGATTAAGCGAATATTAACCGATTCCTTCATATCTTTCAAGTCAGTTTTAGTTCATTTTATGTGAATTTTAACTTTTGTTATTACTATCTCAAAATAATCATCAATAGTTTCTTGGCGCTAGAAGGAGGGCCTAATGGGATTTAAGGTTAATTTTCTGAGTTTTAATGTTTTATTCTAAGATATGTCAGATCTCATAGAATTTCAAAAGCCTAAAAGGGTTGAAAACAAGTCCCAGTTTCAATGGACTCATATGGGGACAGTTTTCAAGTTGACATTCCCTTATTTCAGGAAACTTTAAATAGACAACTTTATCCTAAGAATTTATCTAGCTATGGCTTGTTTGGAAGGTGTAGGATACATAGGTCCACAGAGCATAGTAAAATTAATTGTCTGGCTTTTCTTACAGGGTTAGATTGATATTTAAAAGGACTAATCCATCTCTCAGATGTGTATAAGGCTGAAAGTTGGCAGGAAAATGAGGAGATTATGGAGCAACAAGAGGATACAGCATCAGCGGTCATTAAATGTTCAGAGAATGCAAAGATGGAACCAATGCTAGAAATAAAGGATAGTGGAATCTCTTTTTTGGAGTCATGTGATGGTAAGAAAAATAATCTGCCTTTTTGTCAAGGTCCAGCTATGATTAAAGTTAGTGAAAGGTATAAATATCCAAAAAAATATAGAGAAGAAATCACAGCTCATGTTCATTTTCTAGATGATAGGCAAAGTAGATTTAATGAAAAAGAAAACAAAGGTGAGGTTGGTCTTGATGTAGTTGATAAAAATATGGAAGTACTAGGGAATACTTGTCAAGAAGAAATCTCTAGATCTGACCTGAAAAGTTTTAATGAAAATGATTTGGCAAGGAAATTTTCTGTATCAGCAAGTAATAAAGTTGTAGGGAATAATAGTAGGACATCTTTCCTTAGGTCATTTTATGATGGGATTGATAGTAGGTCTCTACCTCCTAGTACAGGTAAAGGTGAGTGTAGGTATAAACCTTTTAAAGCCTATAGAGAGGAAACCATTTGTCAAGATAAGGTCTTTATTGCTGATCCTAATGCTTTTGGAAAAGACAATAAAACATCTTTCTTTGAGTCATTCTATGGTAAAGAGAAAGACGGACAGATGGAACAATTAAAGTGCACTAAAACTGAAGAGGTTCCCATGATAGTTACCCATGAAGTCATAGAAAAGAAAGTAAATCTTAATTTCATGGCTGATAGCGTTAAATTAAATGACCAAGTTCAAAATTGTTGCAGATCGATGGAAACAAACTCCACACTGGATAGAAAATCTGAATTATTTGATGAATAATTCTTGAAAATGGAGGATACAGAGGATTATTCTATTGTTGTGCATAATCAAGCATCGCCCTAGCATTATTTTGAAAGTGAAATAGGGGAGTATTCCTACCAATCAAGAGATGTTGTTCCACCTTTACTCTCAAGTGATCTAGAAATGATTATTTTCTGTATATCAGATTATGATGATGAATATACTTACTTAAGTGGTAATGTGCAGGGAACTAATGAGAACATTGAGAGATTTGTTGAATTTGAGGATAAACTGAACATCCAGAATGAAGGAACAAAGCTAGATAAAGATGAAGAAATGATACATCTAGATTCATTCATCTTTCAATTTGAGAAAAGACCTGACATGGAGCTAGGCAATGAAAGTATAAGGTTAAATGGAGAGCCAGTTGTCAATAAACAGGCATGTCCAGCAAAGCTAAAAATACATCAAGTTGTCTCTTTCCTTTCCTCAGTGAATAATGTTGAAAACTATTTTGATTATGGAGATTTAAGAGATAGGACATGCATATGGAATAGTCATGAGCATAATGGGCTACCTCAATTGCTGATAGTTAGAGATTATCCTATCATATACAGTGAGGGTAGAATAAAAGAGCATTTTTCAGAATACAAAGATAAATTTGCTAAGTTAAGAACCATAACTAATGCCCTGATGCTACTGCACAATCTAAGGAGATATGCAAATACATGTCTTTGGGTCTTTTCCTAGGCTCTGTTTGCCTTGTAGAGGCTTGTATATAGTTTGGTAGAGTAGTTGTTCTATTTTCTTTTCTTTGTTTGCTTGTCTTGCTTTGTAGGTTAGTTGTTTGTATAGTTTTTTCTGTTTTGCTTTTTTGCTTTGTTTTTGTTTTCCTTGTATAGTCTATTGTTTGGTTTGTTGTTGTCTCCTTAGTAGGGATCTTTGTTTTACTTTAGAGTATTAAGAAGCAAACTAACAACCATTGAAAATAGTATAAAATTTAGAATATTCAAGTTAATCAATTGCAATTTATGCATAACTTGTTGTGACTGTCATGAATGTAGAGAGTTGTTTAGCTTCTAAAATTTAGTATTCAGTAATGTTGATTGAGAATTCAAGAGAGGTTTCTCACGATGACACACCTAAAATCCTTGGGTTTGTTGAACCTACCAGTGTAGATATTAGGTAAAAAATCTAAGGTCACCCTTGCTACCATTACAATTCTCAGCTTAATTTCAGCAAGTGCTCACTCCTTGCATCATAAAGTTACAAATTGTTATATCTTGTGAAATTTCTATCAAACATCAAAATATAAAAAAATCAATAAAGTATAAAAATATAATAAAGCAGATTATATTGAAAATCTAGATTAAGCCATCTAAGTAACTCTACTGGGGCTATAGATGCTCACTGGCAGTAGGGCTCTACTTAGGAGAATTGTAACGATAACCTTGCTGGGGCTATAAACGCTCACTGGTAGCAAGACTCTATCTAGTCAGCTATGAGGGAATATCCTCAACTACATAGGGTAATATCAGTCACTGGTTTGTTCAACTGATCTTCAAGATGAGGATAATTAATCACGTGCACACACTTAAACTAAAAAATAAAAATTCATGCACCCTTATTGAATACCTTAGGTCTCGAGTTGAATAATAATTTGCAGGAAAGATAGTTGGAAGTTATAGATTTTTTTCATTTAGTTTTTTTTGAAAACTTTGAATTTAATTATTTTGTTTGGTTGCTAGTTGTTGTGATGTTCACAACATGCCCCATTTTACTCCTTAGCAAAATGAGGACCCCTGCTGTGGCTATTGCTTTTGCTTTTGTGTGTGTTGTTTTGCTTGGTGGTAAAGGGAAAAGGGGGGTTAAAATTGCAAACCTTATTAAAAATAGAGAAAAAATACATTTTTTCAGTACCAGGACATGATATGGTTGGATTCCTTGTGAAAAATGAGCTAGGATTGCTTTTTGAACCATCTTAAAATTCACCATATTTTGCAAGTTATGATCATTTTGGTAAAATATACAAGGGAAGGGTTTGTTGTTTGCACATACAAGTATGTTTGTATATGCATGTTGCATATACAAGGCCCTTTGTATGCAAGTTCCCCTGTATACAAAGACCTTTGTATATCACCTTGCATATACAAGGTCCTTTGTATGTGCAAAGTCGTTTTATACTTAGTCACATTTGCAATCAGGTTCATATAGTAGGGTTGCTTACATGATTGGGTCCTTTGAAATATACATACAATCCCCTTTGTATATCGCTTTCATATACAAGGCCAATTGTATGTCCTTTTCCTGGTATGCATTTTAATAAAGGTTCTATATATACATACAAGGTGGACCCGAAATGGTTTAATGCTGAAATGGATAAATGTTTGAAATATGTTACATGTATCTCATGTTTGTATGTTTGGCAGGTCAAAACATACAAGACAAATGTACAAGTGCAACATATAAGCCGTGGACCCAAAGTGTTATGAAATAGGATTAATTCGTTGTATATAGGTGGGCTTGTATGTTAAGTAAACATAGAAATGTAACATACAACAAAATATACAAATGCAGACCCGAAAGTTTATTAAACAAAGAAAAATCCTTGTATGTATCCTTGCTTGTATGTGAGGTTGGATACAAAGTGAACAGTGCGTGGCTCCCACCACTCATTGGTTTAACTTGTAATATCGGCGGAGTCTTGGGTGCTCTGAGCGACAGGTTGTGTCTCTCCGATGAGAGGCTTTTTGGCCTAACTTTTGATAGCAGTGAGGGGGTTGTTTTGTCTCGGTGATATTGTGTCATTTGCTGATGGACGTTTGGTATCGGCCTAACTAATGGCTATCGAAGTTTGATGGTAGTTTCACGCTAAAGGGCTTAGTCCTGCCGATGGTCCAGAGGGTGCAAGTTTAAAAGATACATAGTGCGGACTCAAAAGAGAAATTAAAAAGGTAAAAATGCTTGTATAATTTTGCGTTTGTATATTTCTAATCTATGCAAACCAATATGCAAGGTTAAACATACAAGCCGGAACCAAAAGGTAAGTAAAATGCGATCTACAAAATAGTGAAATCTGAATGCACATGCAAAAGGGTATGCATGTATATTACTATCGATGTAACTTTTGCTATCAATGAAGATTTATGGTGTTACTTTGATAGTTGTGTGTTTCAATGATAAAAGGTGATTGGTGTAGTTTGAACTATCGGCTTTTGATGAAATTGCCTCACCGATGGTTTTGGTTTCGCCGATGGTTCAAATATACAAAGACGGATGTGAAAAGGATTTAAATACAGTACATTCTTTGTATATTTTTGTATATCTTTGATATAGAAGAGTGGGATACAAGTCAAATATGCAAGGCCCGGATGTCAAAAGAAAATTAAAAAATGGAAAATTCTCTGCATATTTTAGTGCTTGTGTGTTTATTGCAGAGATTATGTTCAGATTTGAAAAATGACCGTGGTGTATTTTTATTGACTTATATTTATTGACCATAGGTGTGTAGGAGTATTGGTTACAATGCTATCATCGGTCATTAGTAGAGCGATAAAGGACTTCACTGATGATGGTGGTCTCTTCGATAGGAAAATACAAAGAGATAGAGAAGACATCAGCCAGAATAGTGAGATCGGTGGGAAATTTTTGAGCCCGCCCGATCTGAAAAGTTATGTTGATAAGGGAGTATGTAGAGTGCAATAGCAAAACAAAGAGAATACATGCAAAGGGAGTACACATGGAAGTTGATCGACTATAAAAGGGAAGTTAAAGACGCCAGTCACTGCCGCAAGTTGTAATATTTGGAAGGAGTTGAAGCTTGATGGCGATGACATCATGGGAAAAAGATCTGATCTCAAGAGCAGAGGAAGATAAGGATGAAGGGCGAGGAAGTCAAAGGTCATCAATGATGACGGCAAAATGTAGATGGAAACATTATTGCGACAGACAGAAGAAGTTAATATTAAGTTGCTAGGGTTTCTAGAAGGGCATATTTTCACCTAGATTTCATGTACACTCAGAGATATGTTGGGAGATTTGTTCTCCAACATTTATTACTATAACTGGAGGTTTGAACTATTGTTTAACTAGGGTTTTGAGCTGTATTGAGGACAATCAAAGTCTATATATTGTGCCTCTCTACATTGTAATACTTTACACAGGGGCTACATAGAGATCTGTAGCAATAGAAATTTGTAAAACATAACATTTAGAATAGAGGGACCTTTTAGTTTAGAAGTAGAAGGAAGTTGCCTGTGTCTGCAACAAGGAGCATGTGGAACATCCTGCCTCCTTGTTGTATCTATAAAGCTTGTAAGTTTTCTGTAATTTGATCAATGAAGCTAAGAGTCATTTAAACATTGTAAATCATATATGATTGTCTGTTTCTAATACAATTGAATCTGGAATTATGCATCTATCTTCTGAGTGTTTTCTTGCTCTTCATTGTGTTTGAAACATTTTTTCTTAGAGCTTGCAATTTTAAGTGTATGTTTGTGAAAATGCTCAGAACTTACACTTAGGGTTTTCTCTGTGGATTTGATCAATTTACTGTATGATTTACAAAGTGCATAATAGAACAATTAGATCCTTTGGTAGAATGAATGATGTTTAGATTAGATCTTTCTAACTTTTCCCAACTCATCTGAAAATACTTAGCTTAAAACGTAGAAATTTTAAGGAAATTTGTCTCATATTTGAAAAGGCATGCATAACTAAGTTGAAAGTAGACAATTTTCATAATATTTGAGAAAAAAAGCCTGGAAAAATATAAATCATTTAAATCTTTGTAAACATAGTAGCACTTTTATGCAATAAACGGAATGAACAACACACTGATATTTATAATCTCTTTTGCATAGTTTGAGTCCAGTAAACTATTAAGAAACCCTAAATCACGTAAGGCCCCTTGAACATTACAGCTTCACATCGACCAACTGAATTTTCCCAACAGGTCAAGACCTGACTATATTAAACTTGGGATTAAGCAAATCTTAACCGATTCCTTCATATCTTTCAAGTCAGCTTTGGTTCATTTTATGTGAATTTTAACTTTTGTTATGAATGTCTCAAAACAATCATCAACACATACATGTCTCTGAGGGCAGTTGCAACTACAACATCTAACAAAATTCCCATATGTTTTATCCTTTTGATGGATGTCCATTTTGGCAAAGGCAAGGAGGATATTGGCTAAGGTTGTGGAATTTTACTTTACATCCACCAATCACATTTTCTTGAAAGTTTCTAATGCCTTATCAATAAATCCATTTTGTTCATATGTTGCAATCATTGCATTCAATGAGGTGACATTTCTTTGGGGCGTCATGCCAAATAGTTCACGTGCCTTGTCTATGCTTCCACACCTTGCATACATGTCTACAAGGGTAATGCAGTAGGTAAGTAGGATGACTCAACACCATGGAAACATATTTCACAACAATGGGTTAAGACCCCAAACCCTTTTTCAACTAGACATGAACCCAATCAAGATTACAAACCCAACACTTGGTTCAAAACCTCAATCTCTACAAACCAACTCATGAAACACATTTGAAATGATGAATGTGACATGAAAAGACCATTCGTGGTCACCAAGAACATAAACTTTGCATATAGGTTATTCTTCCTCATAAACTGCCCTTACAAGCTAGTAGCCCTCCAAAAAAATGATTTTTGGAACATAACTTACTGATCCATGACCTCTGACACAAAGGAGGACAAATTAGGATACCCATTTGGATGTTTTACAACATACCTCAAATGCACTATGTGTTGGTTTAGAACATTCCCCTCAAAAATTGACTGGTAATTTGTACATGAGGCCTAATTAGCCTATTTTTACAAAGCATCAACTACTATTCTTGACCCCTAAACTAAAAATTGCACTCTAGAGGTTGAGTTAGGTCCTATATAGACTGAATCACTCATTAGCATAATTATTCAAGACCTTTCTCTAACTATTTTTCAAAACCCTCATCACTACACTGCCAAATAAACCAAAAACACATAGGCTGCCTACCTAGGGCATCATTAATTTAATTGAAAACAACCTTGGTCACTCCTGTAAGGCATTATTACATCAAAATGGATGCACAAACACTAATTTAAACAACTATGACAACTATTAGCCATTTGGTTGCAAGAAAAGTTGCTTGACAACTTTTCTTGCAACTTGACAACTTTTGCAGCATATGACCTCCTAAACTCCAATGACCCTTATTACATCAGGAGTGGTCTAGTATGACCTCATTACAATGCCAAAATGACTCAACACATTAAAATTCATCATTTTTTCATGTTCATGAAATAGGCTAGGTGCCCCTACATCAAAGGGCAGCTGCAATTACAGCATGCGACAAATTTCTTATATCCTTTATGCTTTGATAGATGTCGATAAGTCATTCCAAACATTCTATATTGGTGTATAGATAGGGAGGATGTTGGCAAAGGTTGTGGAATTTGGCTTTACACATGCCAACTGCATTTACTTGAAAGTTTCTAAAGTCTTTTCAACAAATCCATTTTGTGCATATCTTGCAATCATTGCATTCCATGAGACAACATTTCTTTGAGGCATCATGTCAAACAATTCATGTTTGTCAAGTATATGTTTCCACACTTTGCATACATGTCTTGCAGGGTACTTACAACTACAACATTTGACAAATTCCTATATGCTTTATGCTTTGATGGATGTCTATACTATGTTCTAAAGATACCATTTCGAAGGTTTTGGAATTTGGTTTTACACCCGCCAATTTGGTGCAGGGGCACCAAATTCATTTTTTTTGCAAGTTTGGTCAAATGAGGTCTAATCATAGGTTTTTTTGGGTGTTTTTAGTTTATTTTGTCTAATAAGGTCATAATAGACCATGTGCAAGGTCAATAGAGTCATTTTGAGTTCATTTTACAAAAGTTGTCAACATGTATAGAATGGATATACCTACACATGCATGGATACAATGGTCAATGATTATAGAAAAATACATTAAAACTAAAAATAGATGATCACATGGATCTTTTACCTGATTTCTTAGCCTTATATGTTACTGCTACACCATTTTCAAGGTCCTGGTTGGCTGGATTAGTAAGAGGAAACCATGGAAAGGCCTTGAAAATATTTGAGTGCTACAAGAAATAGAAGCTATGATGTAGAACAATGGACGTAGAACTCTCTCCCGACTCAAGATCATCCTTCTTACAATATCATATTACTATTTTATGCACGAGGAAGGATAAAATGGGTGTAACCCTTAAGATCCCTAAGATAGAAAAACTGTCAAACTTTGACAGATGTTCTCTCAAAATTTGTGGTAGTTGGGAACATTTTGTTTAGACCTATAGGTGCACATGGGGTCCGTCCATAATAACCTATCGGTTTCATTTAACTCCAGTCCATTTGACCATGCTGAAATCAAACGCATTCTTGCAAAATGCTTCAATTTCATAAAGTGGAAAGGTGCTAGGAGTGACATTTTGCATTCCATAGCTCGTGGGGCAAAACAACCTTTGGAAACAAATTGGGGTGGGTGGGTAAATGCCAGGGGAGGTCTCCTTTCATGTGCCAAGCATTGCAGTTGTTCGAGGCAGCAAGCTACTGGCAGAGTCCCTTAAGATCCTTAAGATGAACAAAAATGCCAAGCTTTGATAGAGAAGTTCTTGGAATTCATGGTAGCTGGGAACATTATCTTTGGACCTACAGGTGTACGTGGGGTCCATCAACAATTACCTCTCTTAGTTTCATTAAAATCTAGTATATTTGACTGTGTCAAAATCAAATGCATTCTTACAAAATGCTTCAGTTTCATGCAGTGGAAAGGTGCTAGGAGTGACATTTTGCATTCCATAGCTTGTGAGGCTGAATGGACTTTGACAACATGTTAGGGTGGGTGGGTAAATGCTAAGGGAGGTCTCGTTTCCTGTGCCAAGAGCCCCAGTCATTCAAGGCAACATGCTACCGATAAAGTCCCTTAAGATCCCAAAGATGAAAAAACTGCCAAACTTTGATGGAGTTGTTCTCAAAATTTGTGGCATCTAGGAACATTTCGTTTAGACCTACAGGTGTATGTGGGGTCTATCTACAATAACCTCTCTTCATTTTGGTCAACTCTAGTCCATTTGATCGTGCGAGAATCAAACACATTCTTCCAAAATGCTTCAGTTTCAAGCAATGGAAAGGTTGTCAGGTGCCATATTTTTTGTTCTACTCATCATGGGGCCAAACAGACTATGCCAACACATTGAGGTATGTGGGTAAATGGTAGGGAAGGTCTCGTTTCATGTTCCAAGCATCCCAGTCGTTTGGGGCTGTAAGCTATCGACAAAGTAGAAAGTTGCTAACACTAAAATTTTGCATTCCATAGGTCTTGGGGGAAAAATGACTATGCCAACACATCTGAGTGGGTGGTTAAATGCTAGGTGAGGTCTCATTTCATGTGGGAAGTGTGTCATTCGTTTCAGACTGCAAGCTATCGGCAAACTCGAAAGGTGCTAGGAGTGGCATTTTGCATTCCATAGCTCCTAGGGCCGAACAAACTTCATCAATGCAATGGGGTGGTTCAATAAATGCCAGGGGAGGTCTTGTTTCATGTGACAAGCATTGCAGTCATTCAGGGTAGTAGGCTACCGGCAAAGTCCCTTAAGATCCCTAAGATGAAAAAACTGCCAAACTTTGACAGGACAGTTCTCAGAATTCATGTAAGATGGGAATGTTTTGTTTGGACCTATAGGTGCATGTGAGATCCATCTACAATAACCCATCTTAGTTTCATTCAAATCTTGTCTGTTTGATTGTGCCAGAATCAAACTCATTCTTACAAAATGCTTCAGTTTCATGCAGTGGAAATGTTGCTAGGTGCCATATTTTTTGATCTGATCATTGTGGGGGCAAACTGACTGCACCAACACATCAGGGTGGGTGGGTAAATGCTAGGGAAGGTCTCATTTTGTGCACTAAGTGTCTCAGTCGTTCCAGGTTGCAGGCTACTGGCAAACTTGAAAGGTGTTAGGTGTCGATAGCTTGTAGGCCAGAATGAATCGGGCACTTGGCACATGAAATGAGACCTTCCATACCATTTACCCACCCACCCCGATGTGTTGGCACAGTCTGTTCAGCCCCATGATGAGCAGAACAAAAAATATGGCACTTGACAAGCTTTCTATTACATGAAACTGAAGCATTTTGCAAGAATGCGTTTAATTCTGGCACGATCAAACAGACTGGAGTTGACCAAAATGAAGAGAGGTTATTGTAGACAGACCCCACATGCACATGTAGGTCCAAACAAAACATTCCCAGTTACCACAAATTCTAAGAACTGTCCCATCAATGTTTGACAATTTTTTCATCTTAGGGATCTTAAGGGACTTTGCTGGTAACCTACTACCCCGAATGACTGCAGCACTTGGTACATGAAACAAGACCTCCCCTAGCATTTACCCACCCACTTTGATGTGTTGGTAAACTCTGTTTGGCCATTCGGCCCCACGAGCTATGGAATTTAAATTGTCACTCCTAGCTCCTTTCCACTGCATGAAACTGAAGCATTTTGCAAGAATGCGTTTGATTCTGACACAGTCAAACAGACTGGAGTTGACCAAAACTGAGAGAGGTTATTGTGGATGGACCCCACGTACACCTGTAGGTCTGAACAAAACATTTCTAGATGCCACAAATTCTAAGAACTGCTCTGTCAAAGTTTGGCAATTTTTTCATCTTAGGGATCTTAAAGGACTTTATCGATAGCTTGCTGCGCTGAATGATTGCGTGCTTGGCACATGAAATGAGACCTCCCTTGGCATTTACCCACCCACCCTGACATGTTGGTGAAGTTTGTTCGGCCCCACGAGCTATGGAATGCAAAATGTCATCCCTAGCACCTTTTCACTGCATGAAACTAAAGCATTTTGCAAGAATGTGTTTGATTCCGACACGGTCAAATATACAAGAGTTGAATGAAACTGAGAGAGGTTATTGTGGATGGAACCCATGTGTACTTGTAAGTCCAAACATAATGTTTTAAACTACCACGAATTCCAAGAATTACTCCATCAAAGTTTGGCAATTTTTTTTATCTTAGGGATCTTAAGGGACTTTGCCAGTAGCTTGCTACATTGAATGATTGTGACACTTGGCACATGAAATGAGACATCTCCTGGAATTTACCCTCCCACTTCAGCACGTTGGCAAAGTTTGTTCGGCCCCATGAGCTATGGAATGCAAAATGTCACTCCTAGCACCTTTCCAGTGCATGAAACTGAAGCATTTTGCAAGAATGCATTCGATTTCGGCATGGTCAAATGGACTGGAGTTGAATGAAACTGAGAGAGGTTATCATGGATAGACCCCACATACACCTACAAGTCCAAACAGAATGTTCCCAGCTACCACAAATTCTAAGAAAAGCTCTATCAAAGTTTGGCAATTTTTCTATCTCAGGGATCTTAAGGGCTACACCCAGTATATCCTTCCTCATGCATAATTGTAACAAGGTTGATCTTGAGTTGGGAGATATTTGTACATCCATTATTCTACATCATAGCTTATATTTCTTGCATCACTCAAATATTTTCAAGGCCTTTCCATGGTTTCCTCTTACTAATTCACCATATTTTGTGATCAACATTAACATCATGAGGACACTGAAGAAATCCTTGACACATGAAGACACTAAGAACACTAAAGACATGGAGGACAAAGAAGCATGAAGACATGAACAAATTCCTATCATGAGGAAGAACCATAACCCAATCCAGCTCCTGAAAGCATGACATGTTATGATGAAGAACCACAACCAAATCCAATGATCCAATGGCATGAACCAAGGACATAAGCAACTATGTACTAGTATTGTAACATTATAAGCATGAAATTTTATGAACTAACATCCAATCCTTGTGACAATCAAACAATATGCACACTACTATAACATAATGTACATGAAATATATTACATCACATATGTAATTGATCACTTAATGCCATCTGATGATCACTCTCCATCATCTATTCTCAAGCTTCTTTGTCTGTAGTTGGATGGACTGGAGTTGTGACCTATTGCGAGAAGCATCAAAAAGAAAAATTGACTAAACATAAATATACTGGAGGGAAGCAATTCATACTACTATTTATATACAAAACAAAGTACAAGTAACCATCTAGGAAAGTTTTATGTATACTTACAAATTCAGCCAATGAACCATCTGGGTCTTTTCTAGTCTTTATTGTGTCAAGTATTGCCTCATGGTCAGAGTCATGCATCTTCCATAAGGTCTTGTTCAAAGGTCTACCTCGACATTGTATCAAATGAACATTGGTTGCCACGACAAGGTTGGAGTAATGAAGAATCTTCCAATGCATGTCAAAGTCCTCAAATAGCCAAATATTAACACTCTTATGTGGGTATCTTATAAGCCATGTTCCAGTAACAACCACTGAGCTTGTAGGGTATTTGATGTTTTCTCCATCTGTAACTAGGTCCTCCAATTTCTTTTTAGCCTCAACACAATGACACAAGTAATAATAGGTTCCCTCTTTGTTATCTTCATCTGCAATAACTACATAAACATGCTCTAAAATGATATGTGCAGAAAACTAGATGAAATTAGTCAACATTACAAAAATACTACAAAGTTTAAGATAACATTAGGAATTTAAAATTTAACTATGCAAGTAGATATATTACCTGGTTGAACTAGATCTGATATGTGGTCAAACTCAACTGATGATTCCGTCTCTGTTAATTCCAGTGTTGTCGGGGGTCGATACATGTCAAGTGGGATAAGATAAATAAACTGCCATTCATCAACCCACTCCTTTGACTCACACTCATCCCAGGCTTGAATTGTACATGGAGAACAAAAGCATGCCATCTTCCCTATATGTATACTCTGTGAACATGCAATTAAACTTCTGATAGAGTGTAGCTCACTTAATCCTATGAATGTACAACCATCCTCATATGGTGCAATGTTAGTATCATCTATCAACAAAAAAACTCTACGAACTAAAGACTTACCTTCATTACCTGGACCCATCGAAGCATTACACCACTCGATGATTGATTTTGAATCTGTCAACTTTGCATTGTCTTTATACTTTAACTCTTCTCATGATATGGCTATTTTAATACACGATCCTGCACCATCATGCTCCCCCTTTCCATGCCCGGCCTCACAAAAGTTCCACATATGCCGAACACCTGTAATATTATGCATCCTGCTCAGCCAATAGAAATTCCACGAGTTCTTGAATTGTTATGCATAGTTATCTGACCATATGATATGCTGACTGAATGATATGCCCCTTCTAGCCAAATCATTGTAGAACACCCGAAAACAACCTTGCACGAACTCTACGAAATGCGTATGATCATCACTTATATAAAAATGATAGTCCCTTATGATCTTTCTATCATCATCTGTACTATCATTCACATGAATGAATGTGATGTGCACAAATATAGAAACCTATGTCAAGTTATAATATTGGGATTGCACCTCACATTGTGGCTATAGACTATAGTTCTCTTGAAATTCGATGACTAAAACAATGCTACCAACTGGAAATGTGTCCCTACATAACTTGAATTGCAAGTCCAACCATCGAGCTCTATGGGCATGTCTTACATACTCATACACTATGTTGTCATGAAATATAGGCATAAACTGATACACTAGAATCTTCTGAATAGCATATTCACACCTCTTTGCTTCTTTACCATCTCTTGTATTGTATGCCACTATTTTATACTTGTCAAACTCTACTAGTTCATTTGCAACCGCATGTGTTCTTTCCATATGTTCACATATTGACATATGTTGCAAGCCACCACAATGCTGACATGTGCAATCCAAGCATAATTTCCTATAGAATATTTGACCTTCCTCTCTATCACATAAAATTATTGATATGAAGTCTCTTGTGGTAGTTGATGGGGCACATATGCCACAATCCTGCAAAACATTGTTAGTATGCAAATCTAAACATATAGACCGATAAACATCAAAATGGTTAGAAAATTCAATATGTAATCTATAACAACAAGTAGTGCGTGTGTGATTTATTTTGACAAAGAAAGGTTTTAACATTTCAAAATATCTTTGAGAAATTTTAATTTGAGGATACTTCTCTAGAAACTTACCAAAAAACTGTGTTTGAGTCATCCAGAAAATGCTTTGGATGTGGCTCACGGTTTTGACTAACGATTCTCCTTCTTACCATATCCCTTTGATTCGAAGATATTGTTGTGTAATTCTTCCAAAAGTCTTCAATTAATGATCTCAAAGCTTGGACAACAATTTTTTCTTTCCATGCGAGTCTCTCAGAGAATGTCCACAATTCATTAGTGTTTCGATCCTCAACTCTTTGACGTCTTCCAATGGCTCTCATTATTGTTTTTCTTTTTATTTTCAATGCTTGACTTGTCTTTCTAATGAGGCGAGCTTTTTTGTTTGTTGGATTACAATTGTCGATGTAATGACACATCGTGTGACATTACTATCCCTGGTGCATGAGGTGGAACCCACACTCTCATACGCACTCATTAGATTCTTGACAATTGATTTTTCACTTGAGGCATTCAATATTCTTAGGCCAAGAATCTTCATAGTGAGCCTAAATTTCAGATTTCTCATCAGTTCAACAAACAGTTGACATCTTCTAGTATCATTTAACTTCTCAAAGAATAATTTCCATATCTTATTCGCATATCTTTGGCAAGTGCACATGGGAATCTTATCCTGCATGGAATCCAATACATTCTCATCAATATCAATTACAAACTTAGGCCTCCTATGCAAAATTCTAAGAGGCGTTTTATTTGGTAAAGTAGACTAAACATTAGAAATTTCTTCAATATTTTCTTGAGATGGGATAGATGATGTACCTTTGATTGGAGGTGAAAATGTTGAAAATGATGTACCTTCAACTTGAGGTGTGAATGATGGCATGTCACCAACTTGAGAAGAAAATGCAGATGTGCCTTCTACTTCACATGTGAAAGATGGAGTGTCCCCAATTCTAGAAGATAATGATGGTGTTCCTTCAACCTCACCTGTGGATGATGGAGTGCCTCCAACTTGGAGATTCACTTTCCTCATTGCACGGAGGTTTTTTATTCATTCCCTTTGTGCCACCAATTCCATCTATATCTTAGCTTCGTTAGACATGTCATGTTCCTCTTCAATTGGCAATGGTGGAATGTCTTCTTGTATGGTTGAAAATTTCCTACTTTCCTGAATTCACCTCATTCTTTCTCTTTTCCTCTCATTCTTAGCTTCATACTCTTCTGGTGTTAGAGTCTTTGCTCATTTCCTTGACATGATGATGATTTCTACAAGCATGAAGAACAACATAATGATAATTAGAAATTTTATAATGATAATGAATATCACAGTCAGAATGAATAACAAGGTTTTACAAACTTCTAAATAAGACACCTCATATCAAGATAACTTGAACATACATAAGTCATGGAGTATACATTTGAACACACATATAATTCATGTAGTATACACTTGAACATACAAAGTCATAAATGATGCACAAACAACACTTTTAGTCTTAGATTTGATGAACTTCCAATTGCTGCCCCAACACTGTCATGTACAATCATTTAGGACAGTCATCACACTTTGTCAAATAATGGCCAAGAAAGCTTCAAAACTCCTTGAGTAGGTCTGGAAGACCTTCATGTAGGTTCTTCACACCTTTTTCCCAATCACAAAACGTACCAAAAATATAATGGAATACACAAAGTCATGGAGTATACACTTGAACGTACAAAGTCATGGACTCTATGCTCAAATATGTATGAAGTCATAAATGATGTATAGGAAGGGTGGAGTTCATTAAATAGACCCAAAAAGTGATGCAATTTAGGGGTTCAACACAATTCAAAGGAGGCATATTTGACAACAATGGGCTCATGACTGGCTCCATGGCTCAATGGCAACATGGCAAACATACCATCAAATGAAGAACCAACAACTTTTTGCTTTGTTTATCATTTGGTAGGCCTTTTCCAAGTTAATGTAGACTAATTCAATGTATCAACACCCCTCATGCAACTTAAATGCTTCTACCATAGGTCCTTCCTTCTTTGACTATCCTAATGCTAGTAGCCCTCCAAAACGGATTCTCAGAACTTTTGTCTTAGGGTACGCACTGAAACCCAAAACTATTGACACTTTTGAATACCCTTTAAGCTCATCTAAAACATATCCTACAATGGGTATATGTCATTGTTGTTAATCAAGTATGCACCCTACTAAGCTCACAAAAAATTAGCTACCTGTTGAAACATAGAAACCCTCTCAAACTGTGGGTGATCTATTTCGAGAGGGAATCTCTAGAGTGAGCTAGTTCTCCTTATAATTTTCCTAATCTAATGACTTACAGGGAAAAGGGATAGAAGGATATGCTGAAATAAAATGAATTCTAATTTAATCTTTAAGATTGTATCACCTAATAGATCTTACTCACAAGAAGATTATTGGACTTTGGATTTCACAACACTCTTATCATTTAACTCATAAATATTTCACATGAAGGTCTAGTAGACACAACATGCAACCTGAATTAAACAAAGATTTTACAAAAATGTCACAAGCTAAGTTAAAGCAAATGATAAACATTCATCACAATGCAACATCAGATTAACTTGCAAATAATTGGACAAAATGTGAAGGAAAGCAGCTGCTCAATAATTGAAGCAATAATGAGTACAATGAAAATGAGTACATCACTCTTGATGTGAGAGGAAGACTCTGGTATCTCTACACTCTGATCTCTAAAACTCTAACTGGAACTACCGAAAAGAAAGGGATATCTGAGATATATGCTGTGAAAGATCTCCCCCTAAAAGATGGAAAAAAGATTCTAAAAAAAGAGTCCAAGTCCATTTTTTAGCTACTAAAAAAAGCACAAATAAAAGCTCTCCAAAAGAAATGAAACTATCAAATCATGATGCCAAAAGACCCCCTGATGTGTCCCCACCACAAATCTATTTTCTTTTGCCCATGAGATCTCAAATTTTGTCTTATCTGTGTCCAAATAAATCAAATCAAAAAAGATATCTGATTTGTTTTATTATCCTATTAACTGTCTAAAAATAATTAAGTTTTAAAAGCAATTTATAAATGATTGTTTTAAAACTAACTTTACAATGCTTTGGCAGTTTTTAATCTATATCATGATCGATTTGTTTTTTGCCAAAAATAGAACCATATGGCTTATAATTCGCCATTCATAATTACAATGCTTGACTTTTCTAAAAAAAATCATAAAAAGTATAATGGCATGTATGTAATTTTGTAAAAATAAAGACCCTGATGGCCTATCTCAGTATGACTTGGCAATCTACATGATACACATGGCACATAATTTGTCTCTCATTAAAATGAAGGTTTGCAAAAACACTAAGGTATAACTTCTCCAAGTGGCAAGGCATATGTCATGTCCAATGGACTTTGGCAGATTAAAGGTGTTCGTAATTTTTTCTGAATCGGCAGAGGGTTTGCCAGTTCCAGCGCACGGGCAGATTAAGCCAACAAACATGAGAGGTTGCGTGAGCTGCCTCCCCTTCACTTCTAGTTCTGCGACACCAAGGGATGTCCCTATTTGCTGAAGGTGTAACATTTACTCTCCAAATGATAGAAAGATTTAACATTGTAATAATAGGCAGAATACTCTCATGTGTGGACCAAGATTTGTGTGATAAATCACAAGGTTGGCAATGTTCTTGGAGATATTTGTCTAGCTAGGTATGAGAGTATGCGGGGGTTCCTAATCCTACTCCTACAACTAACGGGTTGGAATAATGGAATGGTTTGAATTTATGGCTTGGATGTAAGACAGGGGTTTTGGATCATAACTACTTCACAAGGGCAGACCAGTGCCTATCTTTGGGCAAGGAGTCAAATAGACATATACATGAGGATGGCTTGCAACTGGTATTTCAGTTTCAAGGGGTTAGACTAATGCTTGCCTTACAAACATCACCCAAGGATAGATATTTAAATGTCCATACTTACAGATATCCCTATTGACATACACTCTTCTCCATACCATAACCTAAAATAGTTTAATCCACTCCTTGAGTGGAAGTTAGAGATCAAGTATGCAATACATAAATCTGTATTCTAGAATTTAAGAAACCCTTAGCAACCAAATTCAGAAGAAGAAATGCATACAACAAGTGGAGAAAGATAGCAAAACACATGCAAGAAGCATTTTTCATATAAAATTGACACTGAAACTGAACATATGTGCAAGATACATCACAGATGCAATACATAAACTCTAAAATGAGATAGACTAGCAAGGAAATTTTCTGACCTGCCAATGCACATTTTACCTGCATGTATATACAAACACCTTTGTATATACAAAGACACATTTTAACTGATTTTTTTGCATTTTTTAGCACTATAGAGGCCGAAAGACAGAATTTTTTGGATTTATTGGGAAGGGGCTTGCATATTTGAATGCTTGAATCTTTAGGAAGGTGCCTAGAAATTTAAGCACTAACATAGGCTCCATCTGGGGACGCATGCCTCTTGCAAGCATGGCGAGAACCGCAGAATCTCTAGGATGCAGACCAATCCTTATCCATTGGGCAATAGAGTTGAACACGTACCAACCTACATCACAAAACACATTTATTAAAATAAACTTGGTGGCCTAGGGCCACCAAAAAGGAAAAACCAGAATTTTCCTTTGTCAAACACTTAATTTTCTTTTGATTTCTTCGAATGAAGCCTGAAAGCATTTAACCACTTGTAACACCCATCAATGTAATTGTTTGTGCTGTTGCTCCTTTATTTTTCATTGACAAATCTACAACGAGCCTCATCAGCATACATTATCATGAGTTGTAGAATGTCATCATCATATGAGTCATTGATGTTGCTTGGGAAAATGACAGACTCACATGAAACAAATGAATCCACATCAGAATTTTTCCCTTCTTCAAAAAATAAGAGCTCCTCTGTATCAAACATGCAATATTCAGGCACAAGCAACATCTCATAATCAAATTTATCTTTATAGACATGCAAATATTCATCATTACTGTGCTCAGCAATCATATCATTTATGTCCACCTGGAATGTTTCAAAAGAAGGCATAAATAGCTCAGAATGCAACCCTACATTAAAAACTTCATAGTTACCCCTATAATCAACACTATCCCCAACTGTATGAGCACACACATCTACAACCTGCCATCCACCTCTGAATAATGACCCTGTTTTTCCTCTTCATCAATGCCCTGATAATCAACAACATAAGTTTTAACCTTTGCATTATGAAGATGGTCAGAATCTTCAAGGAAACACTCATATTCAGCATCCATGTATATTTCACCATCTAAAAGGCTCACACATGCATCTGAATGCTGACAATCACTAACATATTCACTATTATCCCTTGAAGCAGCATCTTCTACATTCAGAGTGAAGCTTTGCATATCCATTTTATACAAATAATTAGGAATAGTTGGGATATGCCTATTGCTGTAGGACACAACCTCATGTATATCTTTCATTTGATCAATTGGAGGGTATCTTGTGTCTGTAGGCTTGTCTTCTAGAGGCTGATAACAATCTTTGTTTTCATTATTACAAGATGTGCCTACATTTTCTACAACATTTTCTTCATGCATCACATCATGGCTGCACACATTATTCTAAAATATATTTCCCTCCGTAAAATCATCCTTTAATAAACATTGTGGAAAAATAGAAATACATTCACTTTGATAACTGTTTTAACAACTTGCAGCCATGAAACCTACTGGCATTCCATATTTTTCATTATTTTCTATATCCATAGCAAATTGGTAAGCCTGGTGAAGTGTGGTTGGTTCCTTATCTCTCAATAAATAACTTATTTCTTCATCAAATGCAGCCAAATAAATTGTTAAGCACAATGCATTATTGGGTCTCATATACTTAGGGATTTGCTTGAGCAACTTAATAAATCTAAGGTTAAAAGCTAGAACCAGTTCCTCATCTTCCTTTTGGATATTCATAAAATGTATGATCAATGAGGCCACAACAAACCTTTCACCAAACTATTCTAGGAATGCAATTTCTAAATCTATCCATGAAGAAACTGAACATATAGGCAGGTCTGAAAACCAAACCCTAGCATCATCCTATAATGACTGAACAAAGAGTCTCATTACTACATCTTCATCCTCTACCTCATAATCTTCTATCAAATTACAAAATTTCTGCAGATGTCTGTTTGCCGATTCATAATTTGATCCACTATATTTTGGCAAACATTTTCTAATCTCATTTGGAATAGCATTTGGGTAACCACCTATTCCTGTGAAATTTAGGGCTTTATACCTTTCAATAAAAAATGGTCTCCTTTGAGAGCATACCCAGGCTTGTTGTTTTAAACTTAACATTTTGAATCAAAGATGAATACCTGGATATATGTTGCAACACTGATAGGTTCAATCAATAGAGTCGCCACCTCTCATAGAAAGGACAATATATCAACAAGGCCATTTTGTTTTCTGGATTCACCACGCCAGCACAGCACCACATGGTCATTTTTGGATCCTGCTACAATGATTTCACTTTTCAAATAATTTGACTCTTTCTCTCTCCAGCAGAGTCACCAATTCTATTGGTATTTTTATCCGAATTGGCAGAGGGTTTGCCAATTCCAATGCATGGACAGATTTGGCCAATAGACACGGGAGGTTGCGTGAGCTACCTCCCCTTCACTTATGGTTCTGCTACACCAAGGGGGGTCCCTATTTGCTAAGGGTGTAACATTTACTCTCCAACTGACAGAAAGATTTAACTTTGTAATAATAGGCAGAATACTCTCATGTGTGGACAAAGATTTGTGTGATAAATCACAAGGTTGGCAACATTCTTGGACATATTTGTCTGGTCAGGTATGAGAGTATGCAGGGGTTCCTAATCCTACTCCTACAAATAATGGGTTGGAATAATGGAATGGTTTGAATTTATGGTTTGGATGCAAGACAGGGGTTTTGGATCATAACTACTTCACAAGGGCAGACCAGTGCCTATCTCTGGGCAAGGAGTCAAATAGACATATACATGAGGATGGCTTGTAACTGGTATTCAAGTTTTAACGGGTTAGACTGATGCTTGCCTTACAAACATCACCCAAGGATAGGTATTTAAATGTCTGTACTTACAGATATCCCTGTTGACATACACTTTTCTCCATACCTTAACCTAAAATAGTTTAATCCACTCCTTGAGTGGAAGTTAGAGATCAAGTATGCAATACATAAATCTGTATTCTAGAATTTGAGAAACCCTTAGCAACCAAATTCAGAAGAAGAAATGCATACAACAAGTGGAGACAGACAGCAAAACACATGCAAGAAACATTTTTCATATAAAATTGACACTAAAACTAAACATATGTGCAAGATACATCACAGATGCAATACATAAACTCCAAAATGAGATAGAATAGCAAGGAAATGTTCTATTTTTTGTTATTTTTCCCCCAAAATTGCCCATGTCTTCAACACACAGACTGAGTAACACAGTCTACTTAATACAGCAAGAAAGTGTACTCCGCATTAATTACATGGCACATCAAAAATCCGCCAGATACAATGCATGAGAAATGGTGCTAAAAATTGAATGCGGCAGAGGGACAAAGAGGAAGGAGTAGGTATTTTTGAGATTTGAGCTGCCGCTCCAAGATTCTCTTCATCAATTCGAGTGTTTGACCTGTCAACACGACCCATACTTCCCTGCACAACTGCCATCAATACTTTAGCTACCCGCAGCCTCTAGAATGCAACAATGGCATGCCTCTAAAGTTTCCCACTCAAAAAATAGCCGCACATGCACAGGAAAAACCCTTCGCTGCGGGTTCAAAACATGGTTGTCAATCACCTCCCGTCGCTAGGATCAATGGCACCCAAAAATATTGAAAAGTCACCAATCAGTTAGGTTGTGCCATGCAAGCACCTCATGTTTCTATCGCTGGCCTTTCCATTCACTATTTTGCCATTTTCGCCCATTGTATATGCATGTTTGAATGCATAGACAATCGCTACTATTCACCCTGTCAAAAACCCTTGTATATGCAAGAGCAAATGCATATACAACTGTTCGTTATACAAGGCAGGCCCCAAACCATTATAGAGCAAATTGAAGTTCAAATCGGGTCCGGCTTGCATCTCCATCTCGCACATACATACATACAGGTTGCGGACTTCAAATCACTATGCATTAGAACGTATCGACTTTTGAAGTCCGGCTTGTATCTCTTTTATTGCACATTGGCTTGTATATCGGTATATACAAGCACTTTATACAACCCACAGACCTGAAATATTTATTCACTACATTTTATTCATCCATCGCGTTTGAGTTGTATGTCCCCTTGCTTGCATCCATCGCCTCATACATACACGGAGGATTTCAAATTTTACGAAGCTCGCTGAGGTTGCTTTGAAATCAAGCTTGCATCTTAACCCTTGGATCTTTCGAATGTATATCGACATACATACAGCTGCCAATGTATACAACTGGTGGGCCCAACTATTTTCTCTCTCCTTTGCACTGTTCACTTTGCATGTCGTGAGCCTTTTTATAATTTTCAATGTACATTCCCATGCACATACAAACAAGGAATCTTCTCCAGAATATTCCTGCAATGTATCTTACCATTATATGTGCATCGGAATGTATAATGCATATACATTCCACCTTATATATCCATGGGCCCCACCACATGCATCTCTGCCTCGCCACTATAGCAAATGTGTATTTCACTTCCTTGTATATCTTGCTTTGTATATGACCAGATATACAAAGTGGGAATATTCTCGAGAATCTGTGAAAGATTCCCCCTTTGTATATGCACCTCTTAGAGCCCGATATACAATCTGAAATGCATCTAAACTCAATTTTTCAAAGGGTGATAGAGTTTTCTAACCTGCCAATGCACATTTTACCTGCATGTATATACAAACACCTTTGTATATACAAAGACATGCATTTTAACTAATTTTTTGCATTTTTTAGCACTGTAGAGGCCGAAAGACATAGAATTTTTGGATTTTTTGGGAAGGGGCTTGAATATTTTAATGCTTGAATCTTTTGGAAGGTGCCTACAGATTTAAGCATTAACAAAAGGCATGGAACATTAGAGGGAGGCCTTAGGTCGACCTCACACTAAGTCATTAACTTAGGCACCATGGTGAATACTTAATACCATAAGGTATTAGTTTGGGCCACAAAAATAAAAGAATGTGACAATAATGCCATCATTTGAATAGGCTTAAATGAAACCCTAGAAACAAAAACAAATTCCACCCTTTCTTTTTGCATCATTTGACTTGGCATTTTTTGAGGGTTTGAGCTCTGTTGTGGCTAACAATGGAGCTCTAGGGTTTCTGCATGAAAACTTCATTTCTCTAGCTCTTATGTGCTCGACCCTTATGAATTTTTACCAGAAGAAGGAAGGTAACAACCTACTAATGCATTCTATAACCTTTCTCTGTGATTTTCCTTATTCTATGATGAGTTTATGAGGTAACAAACTCCTCAGAGCCGCAACTGATATGCTATTTCTAATGAACTTGTTGTCATTTATCTTACTTTGCCACCTCCCCTCTATTCCTGGTCGTGAACTATTGCATTTCTATATAAAAATAAAATGGGTTTCTGTGTTTGAACCCTTATCATAACTTGGCACATGTATAAAAATCATTGTGTATGATATTTACTCTTTTGAAACCCTAAGAGGGTTTGAAAAAAACTTTCATTTAACTCATGTATTTCTACATATGAAACTTGGGAAGCCACGGCCTGTAGCAATGCATTTGTATAACAAACCCTCTTCATATTTCATGGCATCTCTTCCTAAACCAGTTTGAGCTTTCTTATTTGATATAATCTTGTTTTAGTGGTTGTTGGACCATGACTGGCACAAAACATACTTCATTCAATGACTTTCTGTATCACAAGTTTCAATTTTGAGCATCCTTTGAATATACATGGGTTTGAAAACCCTTCTCTAGAAGTGTATAAGATTATATGGCTCTAAACAATCAAAGAAAATGGTTTTCCTATACACAACATGTTGTATCTTAGATATACATGCCTCATTATTTCTGTATGATTGTTTGACTGTTCTTTCTTTAGTCATTGCATCTTCTGTAGATATTATCATTTAAAATGCACATACCTAATGTAATATACTCTGAGGTTGACTTAGTGCACTGCTCCTTTTCATTCACCACATTTAGTGTAGCATCTCTCATTCGTATTACAAATTCATTATATTTGATGACACATACACTATAAATGTTCAATTCTAGACTATGAATAACACCTACATACTCAATGTGGCTATTCTTCCAAAAAGAGACTTAGCACAAATATCATATGCCATTCTGAGTGTTAGCACTTTCCCTGAGATTATTTGATAGTCTATAATATACATGTGATGTCTCAAATAAAATCGTGATAACACTATTGGATAATGACACCTAGCATCATTTCTTACCATACAAATATGCAAGTTGATTACTGTTCATGACCTGATATGAAAAATGCTCATTTGATCTATAATGCTCTCTTTATATGTTGTTCCATTTATACACTTCCTTCTAAAATGATTATGAAATCTGTTACATGTTCATGTAATATTGGTTCAGATCATTCCCTTTTGACTGCTCCATCATGCAATGTCTATTAAAACTCATTTTGGTCTCTCCATGATGTAATATCACCACATGCTTAAAAAATGATATCTCTTCCATGATGAACATACCTTGTCACAATATGAAAGAGAAGTGACAGCATATGGTGTTCCTTACTGTCTGTCCACTTGCATTTTCAATTTATTTAAATCATGCATAACTAATATCTACTTTTGATATTTCTTATATGATCAAATAGTTATGAATTGTTACATGATGTTATCCATTAGCAACTTTTGACATTCAAATAATGAAATGTACTTTGTTGTTCTCATTTTTTCTCTGACGCATAAAAATACCATGAAAGATATCCAAGTGAAATACTTGTGAATGTCATTTTTCCAATGTCAGTTGAAGTAATGATGACAGTTCTCATGTGCATTAAATGCAATCCCTTTAATAGTCTAGTTCATTTTTATGGTTGTATTTAATTACTTGAACTATAGTCATAACTATGTCTTGAAATAGAAACTAATGCATAGGATTGCTTTTTTTATTCCTTCAGTTTCTCATGTGATTGAATAATGATTCTTTCTTTTTCCATTCATCCTTTATGAGATAAAGGGGAAGTAGCATGCTGGGCTCAACCCTTGTGGGAGCCCAGTTGGCACCACATGCTAAATGTATTCAATCAGCTACATGACTTACCTTGGACATACACATGAAACAAACATATTAGAATAAAACAATGATGTTCCATGATTATTTCTTTCTCGACCAATGCACTATAAACAAAGTATTATGCCTCTTCTGATAGGATATAGGATTTTCATAATCGGAGCTTCTAACAGGACCCTTCCCACATTTTTTTAGGTTCATGTTGAGATAAGGAGTAGGACAGGAAGCAGCTTCAAAGATCAACAATCTTTAAGGCAATGATGGCTATGACTTTCCTTTTCTATTCCTTAGATGCATAGTATTTTATTTATATCTGCATATGTTTAGCTATAACCCATGGCTTGTGTGGGACATCTGATATGTAATTATTTCTTTCAATGCAATGCTTATTCTTTTATGTATTTCAACTTGTAAATTAATAATCATTGTGATGAATGAAATACTTATCTCTCTAGAATGTTTTGCAATGCAATGAATAATTTGAAATCTTTTCCTTATTTTCAAACAATTGAACTACATTTAACACTGAAACATAATAACTATGCAATTAACTCATAATAGAAGAATTTTAACCCTCACTCAAAAAATGAATTTGTCACATCTACTCAGCTAATTTTGAGCTGTGTAAAAAATGGTAACACTTCTAGCGACTCTTGCTATATGCTTGCCTTCTAAGCATTTGACCAGTAACCTTGAACATCCATTGGGCATTGAGTCATACTTTGTCCTTCTCAAACTCAGAAAACACTGGAATCCATCTCTCCAATAGTCCAAATAGCAACAAAAAACTAAAAACAAACACAACTGAAAGAAAACTAACAGGCCCTGATGGCCAAAACAAAATGCTGAAAACAAATGTGCATGAGCACTTATTAACTGCAACACTAACCTAACCTACTCTAACCAGCCAAGGAAGTTGGTCAAACAAAACCATTCACCAATTGAGTGAAATAACTACCTTTCCTAACCAATTGAAGATGCTTCTCATGCTTAGAAACTGGCAATAAGGAGTAAAACACAAGAACACACCTTATAAATCGCTGAACTACAACCTGTAGTATACAATCAAAGGTTTGAAACTCTTGATTCTATTCAGGTATACCTTTGATTGGATGTGAACGGGCAAGTTGAATCTACTACTCCTTGACTACAATCTAATTCTTAGGGGCACTAAAAACACTCTGAAAGCTATCGGTCACTTGATTGGCCAAATCTCTAATGGGGCAGCCTCTCAAAGGTTTGGGACTAGAAACAACAGCATGACCAGTACCTTGCATGATAGCCTTCCATGTTATTTCTTCTTCCATAGTCAACGGGCCATCCTCCTCTATCAGGGTTGTTAACAACTTGTCAAAGCTATCAACTCTTAGTAGGCCCTCTTTCAACATACCATCAATTTGCATAGCATTAGTTTCAATCTCCTTTGTGTCATGGCTGTACTCACTAGATTCTTCCTGAATTTGTACCTTGCCTATATGATTCTCTTCCTCATGGTTATCATCCTCATCATCTACTGACTTGGACTTTTGATTGCTACAAGAAATTAGTAGAGCGGAAAGCTCTTTGCAAGATGAACAGTCAGGATCCTAACAATCAAAAATGAAGTTTTCCTGGATGGGTTGATTATCTTCAACTGATAGACTTGATTGCTCGTCAAGGCAAGCTACCCTAGTCTCATTCATGACAACTTCTTCATTAGAGTACAATGGGAGCTCTAAGAAAAAGAAAGATGCCTCATCTTCATAAAGAAACTGATCTAATTCATCCTTGTGTTTAGCCCAGTTGACAAGGTCTTCATGCAACACAAGCATGCTAGATTTAGATATCAAACTACCTCTTTGCTCTTCAAACTAGATTGAGACCCCAATCTCATTATTGCCTTTACGAAACAACAACACATGACTTTTAGTAATTTCTCTTTGTTGTCGTGAATCAGCTGATAAGTGGGATTCCTACTTGGTGTCTTCATTATCATCGACATAAACAGGCAGCTGATCAAACAAGAAAACTGCATCTTCTCCCTCTTCTGGTCTATTCTCCATTTTTTGAGCAATGTGTTTTTGCAATTGAAGACTTTTGCCCCCCAATCTTTGCATCCTTCTTTGATCCATCTTTGAAAAAGCATTAGAAATTTTTTCAAATGATTCAAAATGCATAGGGTTTAGTGGTAAGTTTGAATCAACTCCTGCTATGCATGCATAATGTTCAGATTCGATCAGCGCTATAGGACAAACAACAGTAGCTTCTTGTTCTCTATTTGATTTCTCAGCTGCTAGCCTAGCATTCATGATTTAAATTGGTTTGGATTCTTGATATTGCTGAAACTGAGGACTAATAGATTGGTCTTGAGTGTAGATAGGCTCCTGAGCAAAGTTAGAACTTTTGAAACTCAGGATTTTGATCTCATGAGAAGTCTGTTTGCATTCAAAACCCATCTCTTGGCCTTGGGGATAATTCTCATCACAAAAATTAGGGCTTTACCAATTCATAAAAACCACCTCAAGGTTACAATTTCTTCTTGGGGCCTGTGGATCAGTTTAGAAGAGTGGTCTATTTGGCTGATTAGACCGATACAGGGTCTGGTATGGCTTATGTTCTTCATTGATTTGCCTCTTGAAATCAACAAACCCATTTTTCATGTTCCTAATTGTGTTTGCCAAATAAATGATGCATTTGCCAAGTTGAAAACAAACTAATATGTCATGCACAAGTGGGACAAGGCAAGAAGATATAACATGTACAAAAAAGTACTTGCATTTATGAATGTTACAGCTTCATGTCATAAACTATCAGAAGGAGTTTCGATGTAAGTAGTAGAGTCATACCATAACATTACAGGAGCTTCACATAAACATCAATAAGCTACAAGAGAAATAAGTATGGTATCATGAATGTAAAGTATAGCTACAAACTACCTAAGGAGAACAAGAGATCTTTTCCAATGGTATGGTATACATTTGAGATAAGAAAAGACAAGTGACATTTGTATCGGAGGAGATGTATTTACATAAGTTTCAGTGCTCATTTTCATCTACAGTGAATACAGAGGAGACAGATGCTATGTTACAACTATTATAGCATGTAAAAAAGTGTGTTGTCAAGTTCATTGTTCACTACTCAAAAGGGATAAAAGTCAATGTCATGTTCACCTTTCAATACTTTAAGTTCTAACCAAACTTCTGGTAATCATCAGTTTATAGCTAGAAGGTGCAGAAATAAGTGATGTAGTACAAAAGAGGACACCTACTTCTTTAAAAGTGAAGGTGGTTACTGGATTTCACTTTACGACAACTTTTTCCTTAAATGGTATTCTATGGAACAAGATCCCATGCACCAGAACTAACTGCAAGATATTACAATGCTAGATTTAAAGATGGGTATCTTCCCATATATCATATGTTTTCTAAGCATGGGGTAATCTTTATTTTTGCTTGCCTTGAAATGAGAGAAATAGTTATGGTCATGTATTGAAGAATAGTGCAAAATGCCATGTCATAGTTCAACATGATCTCACCAGGGAGTAACATATGGAAGATGCTAAGCACAAAAGCATGCCATCTTAAGGCAGTGAATAAGGAGCCATACAATACATCGAGCTCAACTAAAATCAATCAGTCTCATATGCAAGTCTACTGCACTAGATCTTACAGATACTCAATCATGGAGCAGCCATATACATGATGTTTTAGTCATCAAATGAAAATATGCATACATAGTAATATGATGCTACAGGAATATTTGCATGCTATCAACAGTTCATGAATAGAAAGACAGTCAACCATATGAAGTCTACTGGTGAATTGAGTATTCAAAGAATTGTAATGAAGATGCAGACTATATAAAGAGGTGCCATATCCATCAAATGGAGTGCCAAGAGTTCTAAATATCATGAAGCTATAGGAAGTCATATGCAAGAAAACACTGCTATATACCAAGGCGATATCAATAACGCAACATGAACAGTGTTGGAGAAAAGAAAATGCCTTCATTTTTTCTATTCCTTGGGCTCACATCGAGCTTCATACAAATAGAAATACACATAAGGGTTTTGATATATGCTAAACACAAAATGTTTATATAGAGGCAAAAGAACTAAATGATAGGGGAAATCAGATGTATACTACAACAGCGACCTCTTAAAAGGGTATATATAGAAAATAAGGTGTATTTTTCACAAAAGGGTATTTTATAGAGATGCAATCACATACACAAAACTATATTAAGTGACTTCAAACCATGAAAAAGATAAAGAATACTGCATAAAGTGTTATATGCCAACTGTTACAAAGTATACCTCATTTTCTAAAAGGTTTGATACCCATTTTCAGTATGCAGAAAATAATGCCATACAATCAAGAGAATACTAGAGGTTTGTCTCATAAATAAAAGGAAATACAGATGCAAGCTTCATAATAGAAAAAACCCACATAATACATGGTCGTGGATGGTAAAATGGAGAGCTTGAATCCATAACAAACCAAAGGAAATCAAAAAAGCATCATTATGGCAAGGAAACTTACCCATGTTGTTGAAAGAAGATGCATTTGAAGTCCTAGAATGAAAACCCTCAAGTCCACCATGGGGGCCTCAATGCAAAGTGCCTGAAGGGAAGACATATAGAGAGCAAATGCATCAAATAAGAGTCAAAGTTGCGACTAAAAGAGCATTCTCTATTCAAAAAATGAAGAGGAAAACAAGAAAAATGACCACGTAGGCAAAACGAAGACAGTTACCTTCCAAAATTTGTGTGAAATCTGTGGAGAAATGCTAAGATACAAGCAAAATGAAGTTTTCTAGTTTGAATCTCAAGATGCTTTCATGGTGATGGTGCAAAGATCTCTCACCTCAAAATGTAAAATGTGAATATGTGACAAGATAGGGCGAGGGTTGTTTTAATCTTAGGGTTTCTTTTTTGCCCTAGATCAAATAGTGGCATTTTGTCACATTCTTTTCATTTTTTTGTGGCCTAGATTAATACCTTCACGATATTAAAAACATTACAACATGATGTTACCTAAGTCTTGTTGTGGTGTCCACAACATGCCCCATTTTACTCCTTGGCAAAATGAGGACCCCTGCTGTGGCTGTCACTTTTTCTTGTGTGTGTTTTGTTTTGCTTGGTGGTAAAGGGAAAAGAGGGTTAAAATTTGCAAACTTTGTTAAAACTAGAGAAAAAAAATGTATTTTTAGTACCAAGGTTTGATATGGTTGGATTCCTTGTGAAAAATGAGCTAGGGTTGCTTTTTGAACCACCTTAAAATTTTTCATATTTTGCAAGTTATGATCATTTTGGTAAAATGTACATTCATGTTTGTATGTTGCATATACAAGGTCCTATATATGTGCAGCGTCATTTTATACAAAGTCGATTGTATATCCTTTTACTTGTATGCATTTGGTAAAAGTTTTGATGTATACATACAAGATGGACCCGAAATAGATTAGAGTGGAAATAAATAGATGTTTTGGATCCGTTGCATGTATCTCACGTTGTATGTTTGGCAGGTCGAAACATGCATGGCAAATATACAAGCACTTTATACTTGGCACGGAATCCAAATGTTATGAAATAGGATTTAATGGTTGTATATCCATAGGCTTGTATGTTAGAGTTACATACAATGCAATTATACATTAGGCAGACTCGACGGACTTATTAAAATGAGTAAAGTCGTTGTATAATCGGCACTTGTATGTTTCAACATACAAGCAGAGCATACAAGTCAAATATACAAGGCCCAATATACAGGCGCGTACCTGAAAGTTTATTAAACAAAGAAATATCCTTGTATATGTTCCAGCTTGTATATTGGCGAGATACAAGGGAACATACAAGGGGCAGACCTGAAGTGGCTATGAAATAACTAAAGGTCCTTGTATATTTCGTGCCTTGTATATTAATACATGCATTCTAATACATACAAGGCAGATTTGTGAGGGGTTTTAAATCTGATATAAACAATACATCTAACTCAGTACACATTAGGAGATACATTATTAATATACAAAGCCGCGGACTTGAAAAGTTACGAAACAAAGTTAAAATTGTTGTATGCTTCAGACTGGTATATTAATACATACATTGGGTAATGCATACAACGCAGAATCAAAAGAGAAAGTAAAATCTGATTAGATGCTTGTATCATGTCCGAATTGAATATCTAAAAGATACAATGCATTTATACATTGTGCGGAGCTAAAACATTATGAAATTGAGTTAAGTCCATATATATTCTGCGCTTGTATATGTGTTTCGAAGCACACATTACAGTAAACATACAAGCCGGAACCCAAAAGAAGTTAGAATCCAATGAGTTCAATGCATCAAAATTTGAATGTATATTAAGAGATACATTGCACTTTATACTTAGCTGATGTGCATGGCATACATATAAGACGGAACTGAAAAAGATTGAAATCCGATTAAACAAGTGTATCATGCCCGACTTGTATATCAGAAAATACAAATGTTTAAACAAAGAAGTGAGTGGGAGAGCAAAGCGATGAAATTTTAAGGCAGATTTAGGGCCCGAATGCATGTTTCTGGTCAATGATGGTTGACCTGACCAATTTAACGTTGAATATACATTTCAGATGCGGTATTTTCATAGATTTAAGGCTCGATTTCTACATTTACACTGTCATGCCTTGATTTAATAGGTGTTTTAATTTCCTGCTATTTATTAGGTGAAATGATACTTATTGCTGGTCTATTTTTTACAGGTTTGCAGTTGAAGAAGGAGCTGACACTTGATGGTGATGACGTCTTAGAAAGGAGATCCGATCTGAAGGGCAGAGGAAGATAAGGATGAAGGGTGAGGAAGTCAAGGGCCATCAATGATGAAGACAAAATGTAGATGGAAACATTATTACAACAGACAAACAGAAGTTATTATTGAGCTGCTAGGGTTTCCAGAATGGCATATTTCACCTAGATTTGATGTATGTGTAGAGTAAAATACTCTACATTCAGTAAGGTTTCATGTGTTTCATCGATGTTCCACAAATCTTAGTGCATCAGTTTTGCCTCTGCAAGTGTTTCCCGTGAGTTTTAGTGTAGCCATGGAAGGTTTTTTACATCATCGTGAGGGTTTCCGCAAAGGTTTTATTTTTCTCAAGTCTCAGAGTAGCGCAGAGTTTGCCAAGTGTTGAGCTTTGGTTAAAGCCACATTTTGTTTCTATGTTGTAATTTCAACGCAGAGGATGCCACATGTCATCAGCCGAGACACATTTTATAAATTTCTAAGTGTTGCGGACAAAGCCATGTGTCCCTTATGTTGCAGCAGAAGGTGCCAAGTGTCGACATCCGTGTTATTGTTTCTAATAAGTTTCAATGATAAGAAGGGTGAAGGTGGGGCCCTATTCTAAGTTACACTCGCACGGAGAGTGCCAAGTGGCAGTTTCCATCGAAGTCTCAAAAGACCCTTTTAAAGTTTCTCAGTCCCGCGGAAGATGCTGCGTGTCATTTGTGGAGACACTCTCTATTTTTGCAATAGGAAGGTGGAATGTGGTGGAAAGTGCCATGTGTTGGCATCCGCATGAGTTTCAGGGGAGATTTAAAAGTTTCAAGAGCAGCGCAGAAGGTGCCACGTACCAGTTTGTTGAGAGCGCGGAAGGTGCCACCTGTCTCTGTTCTTTCCTTCAAAAGCTACTGAGCGGTAATTGTTGTGGGTCCCATTTTATGGGTAATAAAGTTATAGTTGCAGTAGATCTTGCCAGTTGTCATAGACGAAGTTCTCTCGAATATAAAGACATAGTAAGTATGAATGCAGTAGATAAAGACACGTATCAATTTCTAAGTGTTGCGGAGTTTGCCAAGTGTCGTTTTCCTATGTCTCCCAAAAAATGAAAGAGTTTCAAATGATGCAGACAGATGCTGCCACCTGTTATAGGGTTTATTATCTTAAAATGTGCAGAGGCCGCCAAATGTCTTTTCCTGAATAGATGAAGTTACACCACGACTGTTTGATAATAGCTAATGAGCTCACAGAAGGAGTGACTATTGCAGATTTTGAGGATCTTGAAACTATCAGGAACTTACAGTTCACTTTAGTTTGGTTAGGCCATTGAGATTCGATTGTGCAAATAATCTTGGGCTGATCCTGTGCTATAAATATGTAACATTAGTAATCAGAGAGAGATAGAATATAGAAGATAGACAAGTTTTGGCTAAAGATAGTTTTCTATCAGAGATTCAAGAGAGTTTGAGACTTTTTGCTGTGACCAGTAATATCATTTTGCCTTTAGTTTGTTTTCTTGATTCAGAAAGTAACTATAACTATGCACGTATCTGTGCGTCTTATATTGCTGGGAAATTAATGAGAAAGATAGAGTTCTGTGCCTTTGCTGATATTTCCTGTGTCATTGCAAAATTGTCTAGTTGTGAGCCTTTGATTCTATTTGTTTTATCTATTATATTAATCATGCAGAATTTGCTCTTTAATATAATTGAATCTTGGAGATAGTTTCGTTGTGCTTGGTGGTAAGAAACAAATCATATTCAGGTGCATTGCCATAGTTAGATTTGCTTTCATTGCATTTGTAATTATGTTTAGTTTCTACCCTTTTCCCCAAAATGCATTTGAGATATAGAAGAGCCAGCTTCTTTAAAAATCTAGAGGTTGTTTCAGGTTGCAAGTCCCATATTCCTGAAACTTCCCATGTTGGTGTTGGAATCAGCGCAATTTTAAGCATCAACAGTTTTTAGCACGCTCGGTGGGACCATTCTTGAAGTTTCTGTCAAGACTGTATGAAACAGAGAGCTACAAGGAGTCATAGTTGTGGACCTGTAACCAGAGCCCAATCTGCTGCTAACCCAGGTATTCTTTCACCACCATTGGTAGCTAATCCAAGAAGAAGAGTGAATCAGTTTGTAGCAACACCAAGAGCAAATATGGGAGCACATGTAGCCCCAAGGAATTATGCAAATTGGAACACTGGTAGTCCTCTGATTCTCCTAGTACGACCAACCACTTGGTATCCTATTCCTACCAACGCCCTCAAGACTTTGCCCAAATTCAGTGGGGATGATTTCAAGACACCTGAAGAGCATCTGCAAGATCTTTTTAATGTTAGTGTAGTGCATGTGATTACTCAACAAAATGTGGCTATAAGGCTGTTGGCTACCTCTTTCTAAGGAAAGGCCCTTGACTGGTACAGATCCTTAACCCCTAACACAATATCCACATGGGACTAGCTTGGTGATGCCTTCTTTGATAGATTCAAAGAAAAGGGTGATAAATCTTCTTTGCTGCAACAATTGATCACCATCAAAAGGGCACCACAAGAAGCAATGACTAATTTCAATTCAAGATTTCAAAAGATTTGGGAAAGAATTCCTGCTACAGCAAGACCATTACCAGGTATGGCTATAGTGTTTTCTCTTAAAGCCCTAAATTCAAATATATCAGTAATGATTCAGTCACTTGGAGGTTAGACCCTACCACAAGCTTATGAGTTGGCTGTCAAAGCTGAGAATAACTTAATAGATGTTGGAAAGTTTCCCCCAAGGCCTTCTATGCCCATGTTCCCAAAGATTAGCTTACCTCTGCCTCAAGAAGCTCCTAATTCCATTACCCCACCAATGTCTATGTATGCATTCCCTCAACAACCTACTAATGTAATTGCCCCTGCTCAATCTTCTGAGATGGATGATGTCAAGAGCATCTTAAGAACCTTCTCAAATGAGATAATCAATCTAAAAAGGCAACAAAATCCCTATCCAAAGCCTCCTTATCAAGGTTACCAAGGAAATAGACCTCCCTATTAGCCAAACCAATATGAAGGCCCTCAGAGACAGGCTAATTCCTAGCCATCAAACCAATTAGTTATAGTTCCTACCACTCTATAGGTTGTTCCTCCTAATTCCAACAAAGAAATAGTTCTAGGGAAAAATAATTATGTAGATGGCACCAATGCTTGGTGTTTCCCTTGCAATAACTCTCATATGCCTAGAGACTATCCTAGAGGGAATCTACAACAAAGAATAGATGAACAAAGAGGATTGGAGGGGTAATTTGCAACTTCTGACACATCAGCATATCAGTCTCCTAGCCTGTAAAATGTAGTTCTAGTGGCCCAGATGCAAGGCATGTCTTTATAGCAAGAAAAGGAAATAGCCCCTGAGCATGCTTTGTTTTCATGGATTGAAGATAAAGAGTCAATATTCTTGAATGAAGCATCTTCTTCCAAAAAACTACTTGTGCAATCAGATTATTATACTAGAGCAAAGAGGAGGATGATGGAACAGCCTGAGGTCACAAATAATGAGATTATGGGTAATCAGAATACAGTTTCTAGACAAGAAGTGTCACAGCTAGTACAGAATCAAATGGCTTCAAGACAAGTTCTTGACAAGTTAAGATACCCTTATTATCCAAGAACCCAAACACTAGGACCTGTGAATGTGGTGGATCAGTTGAAGAGGACCCCAGCACATGTGTCAATTTGGGACATGCTAGCTATTCCTGAGCAGAAGACACTGTTGCAAGAAGCTCTATAGGGCCAAGCAGTGCCTAAACATACTGGTACCAAAGGAGGATCTACTGATAAAGAAAAGCTGTAGCTCAAAGACACTATTCCTCTGCAGACAATAGCCTTTTGAACAATGCACTTGAGGTAGGTAGATCTAAGCTAGATCCCTTTTATTTAACTCTGATTATTGGGAAGAAACTATTGCATAATGCAATGATAGACTCTGGGGCTAGTACTACAGTAATGCCAAAGCAAATAGTAGATGCTTTGAAGATAAAATATGAGCCACTTACTAGAGGAGTTATGTAGTTGGATGGGAAATCAATACAAACAATAGGGAAAATTAAACAACTCCCATTGCAACTTTACACTTGCCCTAATATAATTGTGAATCAGGATGTAGTGGTCATAGATATTCCTCCTATATTTGGTCTATGTCTATCCAGAGATTTTACAGCCAAGATAGGAGGTTACATGTCATTGGATTGGTCACACCTTATTCTAAGAACCAAGTATGGGACAAAGATGAAGATACTGTCTAAGCCATTATCAAAAGACCATATCACAAATGAACCAACCCCAAAATTAGAGACAGCCCATGCTATAATGAATAAAGATGAAAGAATCTTTGTGGAGGAGATAGGTGACTTGATTGAACATGACCAACACGAGGAAGAGAATAATCAGTTGTTGACTATGATGCAAAGTGACCCCTATGGAAATTATGACTCTACTGGTTTAGGCACTTATGTTATATTTGAAGAAGACCAAGAAGTCCCAAATGTTTTAAGAGAAGAAACATCACAAATTCAAGAATCTGAAAATGACTCAGAAATCTGGACTCTGAATTTTGATGGGGCTAGAAGTAAAAATGGAACTAGAGCAGGAATTTGCCTTACTGCCTCAAATGGTGAGAAAATTTTAAGAGCCATCTGTTTTCAATTTGTCTGCACCAATAATGATGCTGAGTATGAATCCTGAGTGCATGGGCTAATGCTAGCCAAGAAAAAGGGAGTAAAGAATCTAATAGTCAGAGGAGATTCAGAACTAGTAGTGAAGCAAATCAGAGAAAAGGCAGTGGCCAAAAATGTAAGAATGAGATCCTACAGACATAGAATTTGGGATTTAATAGAGGATTTTAAAGCTTTCAATATTGAAGTAGTTCCTAGAACCCAAAATTCTGAGGCTGATAGGATGGTACAGATTGGCTCACAGTTTGATCTAGCAACTGATCTATTAATCAACAATGAGTCAGTCAAAATTATAGTAAGGCCAACTATCCCAGACAATGATGAAAATTGGCAAGTCTTTGAAAATGATTATCAGGTACTCTCATTTTTGTAACAATCAGGGGAGTTTGCTGATCAATTGCAACCCAAAATTGAAGAAGCATATGGGGACCAAATTATTCAATTAAAGTCAAATAAGCTCCCCAGAGGACTAATTACCTTAGAAAATTATTTGACCCAGAAGATGTAAGCCTAGAAAAGAAAAGGTTTCAAGCAGATAAAGCAGATTATTCTAAAATACAAGTGAGTGAAGGGAGAAAACTAAAGATTGGTAATTCCACAACTCAACAGGAAAAGAAAAGACTAATTGACTTGTGTGAAAGATATGACAGAGTGATAACCTAGACCTATGAAGACCTCCATGGCTATGATGGGGATATTATCCAGCATACCATAGAGCTTACAGAGGGATCTCAGCCAGTCAGACAGAAGCAAAGGCCAGTGAATCCAAGGATTGAACCTCTGATGTTGGATGAACTACAGAAGCTCTTAGAATCAAAAATAATTTTTCCAATCAGACACTCAACCTGGGTATCCAATCTAGTGCCAGTCAGGTAAAAGAATGGTGACATAAGGCTTTGTGTAGAGTTTAGGGATCTGAATAGAGCATCCCTGAAGGATCACTATCCCTTACCCTCTATGGAACAAATTTTACAGACTATGGCTGGTTCAAAGAGATTCTCCTTGTTGGATGGTTTCTCTGGATATAATCAGATTTGGTTGGCTAACGAAGATCACCATAAGACCACTTTTACCACAAAATGGGGAACATTTGCATATGCAAAGATGCCTTTTGGTCTTTCAAATGTTGGAGCTACATTTTAGAGGGCTATAGATGTAGCATTTGCAGAGCTTATAAATAAAATCATTCTGATTTATCTAGATGACCTCACTGTTTTCTCTAAAAGTGCTGCAGATCATTTTGACCATCTAGAAGCTATCTTTAAAAAATGCCAAGAGTTCAGAATATCCCTAAATCCTAAGAAATGCATCTTTGCAGTACCTCAGGGCAAACTATTAGGGCATATAGTGTCCAAAGAAGGAGTCTCTATAGATCTAGAGAGAGTCACAAATGAACTTGTCTGTGCCAGTCAATAAGAAGGCAGTTCAGTCCTTTTTGGGAAAGATAAATTTTGTCAGTCATTTCATATCAGACTTTACAGGCCTAATAAGACTAATGACACTTCTACTAAAGAAAGACCTGGTGTTCAAGTGGAATGCAGAAGGGAGACAAGCTTTTGAGGAGGTTAAGAAAACAATTGCAACTGCCCCAGTACTCAAGAACCCAGACTTCTCTAAGTCTTTTATAATGTATGTCTATGGAGGAGAGTTCAATATTGTTGCTGTCCTAACACAGAAAGATTATCAACAAGAAGGAGAGCATCCCATAGCCTTTTTCTCAAGGACTCTTAGAGAGTATGAAGCCAGATACAATTTTGTGGAGAAACAGGCATATGCTATGGTAAAAGCCCTCAAGAAGTTTAGGCATATGGTGATAGGAAATAAGATTCTGATTCTAGTGGCTCATCCGAGTGTTAGAGGATACATTATGCAAGGTGAGATTACTGAAAAAAGAGCAAACTAGATAACAAAAATCCTTAAATATGATGTAGAGGTCAGACCCACTAAGCTAGTCAGGGACAAGGGACTGTGCCAATACATGGCCCAAGATATGGAGAAAATGATAATTGAAGAAACAGAAAAGGAAAATGTATTGAGGATACAAGAGATTGATCAAAGTTCCTGGGTCACAAATAGAATTTAGTTTATGAAACATGGGATTTTCCCAAAAGAACTCTCTCATGACAAAAGGAGATACTATAGGCAGCAAGGGGTCTATTTTTTTTTAATTAACAAAGTTCTTTTTACAAGAAATGCTGATGGTATACTTCTAAGATGTATAGAGAAAGATGAGGCCCAAAGAATACTACATGAAATGCATCATGGAGCCTCAGGTGGACACTTTTCTGCAAGAACTACTGCTATAAAGATAACTCAAGTAGGATACTTCTGGCCCACTTTATTTATAGATTGTTATCAGCCGGTCAAAGAGTGCCAATCTTGTCAGTTCTATGTAGGAAAAAGAAGAAATGTAGCAACGCCCCTTAGTCTTATAATTGTAGATGAACCCTTTGCCCAATGGGGTCTAGACTTCATTGGAATGATCAATCCAGTATCAAGTATGGGACATAAATGGATCCTAACTGCAACAGATTATTTCACCAGATGGAGTGAAGTAGTGCCACTCAAAGAAGCAACAGAAAAGGTGATCCTAGACTTTCTGGAGGGTATTACTACTCATTTTGGCCCTCCTCGTACCATGATTTCAGATAATGCTAAGGCATTTTTAGGGGCAAAAATATCTGAGTTTGCATTGAAATATGGAATCTATTTGAAAACTTCTTCAAATTATTACCCTTAGGGTAATGGTCTAGCAGAGTCTACTAATAAGAACCTGATTAGACTCATTAAAAGAATAGGGGCTGATCATCACAAAGAGTGGCATAAAGTGCTTATCATCGCACTATGGGCTGACATAATTACACCTAAGCAGGTCACAAAGATGTCCCCATATGAATTGGTCTATGGTAAGCTGACAGTAATGCCTTTGAGCTTAGAGATCCTTGCTCTGCAATTGTTGAAACAGATTGAGGTTGAGGAAAATGGTCCCATGCAGGTCTGACTTGCTGAGCTCCTCGAAGTACAAGAAAAAAGAGAAAGAGCACATGAATCGTTAATGAAACATCAGAAGATAATCAAAGAATGTTTTGATAAGAAGACTTCAAATCCCCATTTTGAAGTAGGCTCAGTAGTTTTGAAGTGGGACGAGAGAGCTACCAAGCTGGGTCGATATAGCAAATTTGAGTCATTGTGGACTGGTCCCTATAGGATTCGTTCCTGTAAGCAACAAAATTCTTTCAAACTTGAAACAATGGAGGGCAAACTTGAAGAGATTCCTGTGAATGGGATCTACCTGAAACATTTCAATTAAGCAGTGTCCCTTATGTACTATAGTTAGTTAGTTTCCTTTTGTTTCTCTGTTTGCCCACTTCTTTTTTCCGCTTTCCTTTTAAATAAGTGTTCTATGAAGACGTGGCTGCAACACAAGCCTCTTCTCTTTTCAGAATCTTCTCATTCACTAAGATTGTCCCCGATCCCCAAAATTCTTGAAGTACGCACTTTTCATAGCCACTATCTAAATGTTTCTGAAATATAATCCTACTTTGATTCATAAGGATATATTAATGGTTTCTTTACCATAAATGCCATTTATGAGACTCAATGTGTCATTAAAGCCCCATTAATAGGAGTTAAACCTTAACTGTATCTCTCATTTTTGCCAAGTCTCTCTGCATCATTTCCCTGGTGATCCTCTACAAATTTTCATTCCTCGCAGGAGCTTTTGGCCGTGTGTCATTTATTGCGTAGTTTCTATCTGTTGCTATGTTGAAACACTTACATTCTCCCCGCAGAAATAACCATGGCCGAAGCAAAGTCTTCTTTAGAGGGACTTGGCATATATGAATCAATTGATAGACATCTAAATAGTAAATCATACGCCTTAGCACCAGCACAGCCTAAGAAAACCTATCCATGGACAAGGGTTCTTAAGGTGGGTCTTTCTGTTGACTCAGAAAAGGTTAAGGATTTCACAGATAATGTTTTCGATCCTGTCCTTTATTAATCTACCGAGTCGCTCCATGAAGGGGCACATCAGAGATGCATTCAAAAAGCAAAGGCTGGGCAATCAGAAACATTTGCTATCAGGATTTGGATCTCACAATTGGCAAAATTCATCGTCCCAATTGTGCATTCGTGTCCCGACCTGGTTGAAATGTGTGCAGATCTATTTCATGCCCCTTCAGGCACCATTCAATGGGGGCCCTTTATGATACAAATTACACCTAAGGCCATAAGAGACATGCTTGCCCTGTCTCATGATCGAACGGCCACATTCCCCACTATTGCCAAAATGCAGAGAACTTGGGCAAACGTCCATAATCAGCTGAGGTTTCTCAATTTGGAATTGTAGTTAGATGAGGAGAATACGCAGATGCCCATATTGCCTACAGGAAGGGCACAATTTGCACAGGCCAGTCAAGAGGCACTTTCTATGATGGCTTTCATCTTTGGAATGAAGGAGGATATCACGGTCTACGACTAGCAAATCACCATTTTATTCAGACTGAGGACTATAGACAAGTCGCAGGAGTTTCAGCTGGATTTCTCAGAGCAGCTAGCTTATTCAATTGTCGATCAACTCACCCACTTCAAGACTAAGGGGGTTTTCAAGTATTCTACTTATTTGTTTCACCTTATGCTATATCAAAACCCTAGTATCTTTTCACGATATATGCAACTCAACATGTATGACCCAAATTTCGGTCATAATAGGACTATTCCTATGTCTGCATGGACACATATCTGATCCAAGGCATCAGATCCGTATGAATTTTGGGAACTTTTTGTTGCCCCTACCTTTTGCCACCTAAGCCCTGAACCAGTAGAAAATAGGTTAACACTGAGCATCAAGGGTTTCATGACCATTTGCCCAATCTCATGTGACTACTATTTTGGGGCCCAGAATACCATCATTAGGGTCCATGGCTTCAATGATGAACCCATGCTACTACCTAAAGTCTTGACTCCTAGGGTGGTGTTTCTAGAAGTGACCTGACAAGTGTCCATGGTTGATAATTTATATGGCACAAAAAAGAAGAAGAAGAAAATGTATGATATTCTCTGGGTTAGAAAGAATATGGCCCTAGAGGTTAGGGATGCAGAGCTCCTATTGTTAAGAAAGCTTGGTGCCTTGGGTTTCCTTCTCATCGAAGACAAATGGAGATATGACCTGAGCAGTTTCATAGCCTCTTGGGTTAAAAGCAACAACATTGGGGCTAAAACTACTCATGAGGGTCGTCCTTTTTGGGAAGACAGAAGAAACCCTAAGGAAGATTCTCCTGACCTATATGTAGAACTGGTAGATTTGCCTTATGAGGGACCAAGGGCATGGGAAACCTTTTATGATAAACAAAGGGCCTACGACCCTAAGATCAGAATGGGCACTAGATTGAAGAAGGCTTTATTGAAAGATAGGGAATGGAAACTAGACAAAATAGAGGCATATTGGAAGTACATACATGAAATCTTTGAATTGACTCACTCTTTTGGCAAAGTTGACATAGATGAAAAATGGGAGTCCATTTGGGACAAGTGGCATCCCTCTCCAGTTTCTAGCCCTGATACAAGCAGAATCCATAGGAAGGGTGAGGAGTCTGAAGAAGAGGCTGAGTTCACTCATGCAGTGCAAGCTATAGGACAAGCCTCATCAAATGCCCCTATATCTCCCTGGCCCCAATCTCTTGATACTTTAGAGAAGCAAAAGGGTATCCTGTCATCACCACCAAGGGGGACTACATCAGTTTTAGCTATTGGGGTTTCCAGTTTTGTATCATTACCACCATCAGTAGTGGTAAATGTTACTAAGAAGGAAATAGAGGAAACAGAAGAAAGGCCAAGAAAGTATAGAAAGCTAAACCTGCAGCCAGATTTAGATGAAAAGGCAGAGCCTTCACAACAGCAACCACCAGTCACATCTATGGCTCCTCAGGTAATGGTTTCTTCTCCTTTTTCTTCTCAGTCTCTTTCTTCTACTATAGGGGTGGCAATCCCAACTAGCCCAACAACAATATCCCCTGCCACCTCTGTTGTACTAATATTTACACCTACCCCACCTGTTAATCCTCTAGCCATGTCATCACAGGCCACCGCATTGCCCTCCTTTTCCCCTTTAGTTCCTAAAAGAGTCTCTCCCCAAATTTCTCCTAGCCAACATTTGGCTATTCCCTCTGGCTTACCACAAGGACATCCTTTTGCTGGTGGTTATATTGCCTCTCCCCCTACCTTCCAAGCTCAAGCTGATACAACTAAGAAAGCCAGGGAAGCCCGGATGGACAAGAAAAGAAAGAAAGAAAATAAAATTTTGGCTACGCCACACATGAGGTCACTCTTCGACCCAATTCAACATCAGCTAACTATAACACATTTGTCACCGAATGTGGTTAAGCCAAATGAGCAGATGCAGCCACAGGATTTCACGATGAGTGCAGTAGCTATGGATATGTCACTATTCAGACCACAAGACAGGGTCGAGCTGCTCAATGAAACCACTTCTACTATAGCAAATAATTATTTTAAAGTATCTAAGAAGCTACAAAAGGTAGAAGCTGATCTAGCCCAAGAGAAGACAAATAGTAGCAATCTCGCTATAGAACTGAAATCCAAGAATCATGAAATAGAGAATCTAAACAAGCAGTTGCAAAATACTATTTCCTATCAAATTCATCAAGTGACAGTGGCACAAAATGCTTCTCTAAAGATGGAGTTGGCATAGGAGAAAGCTGTTGTAAATGTTTTGAAGTAGGAAAAGGCCACACTAGAGAAGAGATATCAAGAAAAGATGCAACAAGCTACACAATCTCGGCAGAAGCTGCTAACTGAGCAAAATGCTGCTGCTGCAATATAGGCCCAACTCCAAGCTGAGCAACAATCAACAAAATAGTTGACACTTGAGTTGGCTAATAGGCCTAAGAATGCTGGAGTTCTGAACCTTGTCAAGGAGCTATATATATCGGTGTGGAAAAGGATATCTAAAGAGATTATTCAACGCAGACCCTCCTTGACATTCCTGCTAAATGCCCAGGAATTGTGTGAAAAGGTGGAAACTTTAGTTCAAGCTACTCTATCCACTATATCCTTGAGAGTATCTAACTCTCACCTATTGCTCAAGAAACTCTATGATACAACCGATGAAATTTTATCAGCAGCAGGGATTAATGACAGGATGATAGTAGCAAAGAAGGTGAATGAAGTTCTCAATTGTAGTTCCGTTACTACTAAGTGTCAGGAGCTTCTTGATATTGTAAAAAGTGGAGTCAAAGACATGAAGAGACATATGGAAAGTCTGGTGCAGCTGGGTCTTCCTTCCCCTTTCCCTGACAATAATACTGTATTAATGATTGATGAAATTAAAGCCCTGTTGCTAGTCAGGTAGAATGATCAATCAATTTTCTAGGGTTTAATAGATTCTTCGTCAGTACAAGAAGTGGAGACTATCTTAATTCCAATGGCCCAACTAGAGTTTCAGTTGAAGGCTATGGTTCAAATTTTGTAGATTTTCTCTCACAAGGACATTATAAACCTTGATTTTGCTTTCCAAGATTTGCAGAATAAGCAGGGTCTTTCTGACTCAGAATGGGTTGTTTATAAGACAACTTTACAAAATCTCTGATTCTTATGGTATTTTTAATACTCATCTTTTGTCACAATTTTGGATTCTTTTTGGGAAGGCTCAAAAGTCCTCAGGGTCGCCAAGAACTGCAGAGTAAAATACTCTACATTTAGTCAGGTTTCATGTGTTTCAGCAATGTTTCACGAATCTCAGTGCATCAGTTTTGCCTTTGCAAGTGTTTCCCATGAGTTTTAGTGTAGCCATGGAAGGTTTTTTGCATCATCACGAGGGTTTCCACAAAGGTCTTATTTTTCTCAAGTCTCAAAGTAGCGTGGAGTTTGCCAAGTGTCGAGCTTCTGTTAAAGCCGCATTTTGTTTCTATGTTGTAATTTCAATGCGGAGGATGCCACATGTCATCAGCTGAGACACATTTTATAAATTTCTAAGTGCTGTGGACAAAGCCATGTGTCCCTCATGCTGCAGTGGAAGGTGCCAAGTCTCGACATCCGCATTCTTGTTTCTTATAAGTTTGAATGATAAGAAGGCTGAAGGTGGGGACCTATTCTAAGTTACACTCGTGCGGAGGGCACCAAGTGGCAGTTTCCATCGAAGTCTCAAAAGACTCTTTCAAAGTTTCTTAGTCCCGCGGAGGATGCCGCGTGTCATTTGTGGAGACACTCTCTATTTTTGCAACAGGAAGGCAGAATGTGGTGGAAAGTGCCATGTGTCAGCATCCGCATGAGTTTCAGGGGAGATTCTAAAGTTTCAAGAGTAGCGCAGAAGGCGCCACATACCAGTTTGTTGAGAGTGGAAGGCACCACCTGTCTTTGTTCTTTCTTTCAAAAGCTACTGAGTGGTAAGTGTTGTGGGTCCCATTTTATGGGTAATAAAGTTATAGTTGTAGCTGATCTTGCCAGTTGTCACAGGCGGAGTTCTCCTGAATATAGACACAATAAGTATGAATGCAGTGGATAAAGACACGTATCAATTTCTAAGTGCTGCAGAGTTTGCCAAGTGTCATTTTCCCGTGTCTCCCAGAAAATGAAAGAGTTTCAAATGATGCGGGCGGATGCTGCCACCTGTTATAGGGTTTATTATCTTAAAATTTGCGGAGGCCGCCAAATGTCTTTTCCTGAATAGATGAAGTTATGCCATGACTATTTGATAACAGCTAATGAGCTCACAGAAGGAGTGACTGTTGCAGATTCTAAGGATCTTGAAACTATTAGAAACTTACAGTTCACTTCAGTTCGGTTAGGTCGTTGAGATTCGATTGTGAAATTAATCTTGGGTTGATCCTGTGCTATAAATATGTGACATTGGTAATCAGAGAGAGATAGAATATAGAAGATAGACAATTTTTGGCTGAAGATAGTTTTCTATTAGAGATTCAAGAGAGTTTGAGACTTTTTGCTGTGACCAGTGATATCATCTTGCCTTTAGTTTGTTTTCTTGATTCAGAAAGTAACTATAACTGTGCACGTATCTGTGCCACTTATATTGCTGGGAAATTAATGAGAAAGATAGAGTTCTATGCCTTTGCTGATATTTCCTGTGTCATTGCAAAATTTTCTGGTTGTGAGCCTTTGATTCTATTTGTTTTATCTATTATATTAATTATGCAGAATTTGCTCTTTAATATAATTAAATCTTGATGATAGTTTCATTGTGCTTGGTAGTAAGAAACAAATCATATTCAGGCGCATCGCCATAGTTAGATTTTCTTTCATTGCATTTGTAATTCTGTTTAGTTTCTACCCTTTTCCCCAAAACACATTCGAGATAGAGAAGAGCCAGCTTCTTTAAAAAACTGGAGGTTGTTTTAGGTTGCAAGTCCCATATTCCTGAAACTTCCCATGTTGGTGTTGGAATCAGCGTAATTTTAAGCATCAACAGTAGGCTCAAAGATATTTTTGGGAGACTTGTTCTCCAGCTTTTGCTGCTGTAACCGGAGGTTCGAACCATTGCTTAACTAGGGTTTTGAGATGTATTGAGGACAATCAAAAGTCTATATATTGTGCCTCTATACACTGTAAAACTATACACAGGGGCTACATAAGGATTTGTAGCAGCAAGAGTTTGTAAAATAGAGCATTTAGCATAGCATTTAGGAGTAGAAGGAGGTCGCCTGTGTCTGCAACAAGGAGTGTGTGGAACATCCTGCCTCCTTGCTGTATCTGTAAAGCTTGTAATTTTTTTGTAGTTTGATCAATAAAACTAAGAGTCATTCAGACATTGTAAATCTTATATGACTGTCTGTTTCTAATACAATTGAATATGGAATTCTGCATCTATCTTCTGAGTGTTTTCTTTCTCTTCATTGTGTTTGAAACATTTTCTCTTAGAGCTTGTAATCTTAAGTGTATGTTTGTGAAAATGCTCAGAACTTACATTTAAGGGTTTTTGTCTGTGGATTTGATCAAATTGTTGTATGATTTACAAAGTGCATAACATAACAATTAGATCCTTTGCTAGAATGAATGAAGTTTAGATTAGATCTTTATAACTTTTCCCAACCCATCTTGAAATACTTAGCTTAAAACATAGAAATTTAAAGGAAATTGTCTCATATTTGAAAGAAGCATACATAGCTGAGTTGAAAGTAGACAGTTTTCATAATACTAAAGAGGAGAAAGCTTGCAATAATATTAATCACTTAAAGCTTTTGTAATACAGTAACAAGTTTATTAAAAAAAAATGAACATGCTGATTTTTATGATCTTTTGCATAGTTTGAGTCCAGTTAAACGTCAAGAAACCCTAAATTACATAAGGCCCCTTGAACATTACAGCTTCACATCAACCAACTGAACTTATCCAACTGGTCAAGACCCAACCATATTAAACTTGGGATTAAATGAATCTTAATCGATTCCTTCATATCTTTCAAGTCAGTTTTGGTTCATTTTATGTGAATTTTAACTATTGTTATGACTGTGTTAAAAAAATCATCAACAGTTTCTTGGTGCTAGAAGGAGCGCCAACTTGAGTTAGGGTTTGTTTCAAGAAAAAATTAGCTAATAACAGTGATAGAGTGACTAGATCTAGATCTAGTTTAGGGGATATATTTGTACAATTACCTGATATAAGGTGAAGTAGGAGTCCTCTGATTTGGAACCCTAAAATAACACACCCAGGAGGCTCATCTAACACACCCCCTGGATCACCTTATACTATCCATAACTTTGTGAGTCCTGATAGATCTTTATTCAGATATTTAAATCTTGGTTCAGGTACTCCTAGAGGTCCTAGTCCTCCTAGAGATCCTAATCCCCCAAGAAATCTAGGTATTCCTATAGGTCCAGGTCAAGCACAAGTACTTGCGATGGCTTATTTTAATGCAGACTCTCCCATACACTTTAATGATTATAATGAGATGCCCAAAAATTTGGAAAAGATATGTCCCAAATACTAGTTGCACCAAGATTTGAAAGACCATATTAGAATATTTAAGGAGGCATGCTTTAGGGATAGATTATAACATGAGGACATTCTGTGTAGATTGTTTCCCTACACTTTTAATGAATAAAGCCTCTAACTGGTATGTAAACTTACCCAATGGCTACATTTCTTCCTGGTCACTTATGGGAGAAGCATTTCTGTCTAGATTTAGAGGACCCATTGATCCTTGCATCTTGTATCATAAATTGGCTACCATAAAAAGAGGTGAGGGAGAGTTGATTGATAATTTCAATGATAGATTTCAAAAGGCCTACTCTAGGTTGGTAGCCCCTTACACCGTGGATGATGATACCTTGTTGGCTATGTACTATGCGGACTTAGATCCTTTAACTACCATGTTTGTCAAAATAAAACTTGACATAGATTCAATATCCAAAGCCTATAAAGAGGCAGCCTCAGTAAACCAAGAGATGAGGCATACAACCTATAGTCCATTTTTTAATGGAGGAACTTTTGGGATTCAAAATTAGGCACAACCTTGGAATGGAGTCCCTATGCATCACACTCCATTATTAAATCTAGTTCCTACATACACACCTATGTATAGTCCTACCCCAATCCAAGCCATAACTCCTTACACAGGTAACACTGCTAATAACAATCAAAATGGTGGTCAGCCTTTCTTCCGACCTCCTAGAGATACAACTATGGTAAAAGCACAAGAGGAAAAGCAAGAAATCAAAGAGATTACTACACATTTGAAAAGGCTGACCACTGAAGTGACACAACTAAGAAATGAGAATCTCTATGGAAAAGGTAACCAAGGATACAATCAGAATTAGAATTACAACCAAGGCCAAAATTAGAACTATAATTCAAATCTAAATCAGCACTACAATTAGAGCCACAACCAAAATAATAGCCAAGGCCAATGTTCAAATCAGAACCAAAACTATAATCAGCATCAAAGTCATAACCAAGGGCAACTAATGCAAAATAGAGGACCAGTGATAGATAGTAGGGCCTGGGGTAACAATAACAAAAATCAGAATCAACCCAGGCCACCTAAAACATGGAACACTAGACCAAATAATGGTACTCTAGCTTCTCCTTTGGAGAATATAGATAATCATGATGCAAAACAAACAGCTGGCATCCAAATGGCCAATACATCACAAAAAAATTAGTGCAGATTTCACAATACCAATGCGCATGCTGAGCTTGACTGTCCACAATTTCATTTAGCAGCTAGCATTTTTAATATAGATGTGCAGCCTCCTACCTCTAAATTTCTCATTCCCAAAGGTAATGAGGTAGTACCCTCAGGGTATGATACAACTTTAGTTTTAGAAACTTTTACCTTTGCAACTATAGAAGAGAAAGAGGATGAATTATTAGAGGATGAACCATACTTTTGTGAAAATCTTTATCCTAAATCAGCCTTTGTATTAAATGCTTTTCAGTTTCCATTTGAGACTGAAAATGAAGTATTGACTGAAACATAAGAGGTGCGGGCTTTTCAACAGACAAATAAAAACCACACCTACAATTTAAGGAACAACACTAGGCCAGGAGGACCTTTCACCACTTCCATTCCTCCTAACAACTTCAATACACCCCCAGATCAGAATGCTAGCAATAATCCCACTATACTCAAAGCTAATCATCACACAAACAGTGAAACAATAGTACAAAATGCCCAAACAAGTAAAACTAGAATAGTAGAAACAATAAGATTAATGAGCTACTTGTCAAAGGAAATAAAGAAAATTAAGGTCAGTATACCTCTGAATGAATTATTGAAAACTCTAGGGATCAGAAATGCTTTTATAAAATCTCTGGATGTATCCATGACAGATGAGCTTGCTACTGATATAGCTGTTCCTAATAGAGATTCACCGCCTAAAGAGAAAAGTAAGAAAGTTGAGCTCCCTTCCAATACAAATGTAGTAATGTATGCTGATAAGAAGGATGCTCATCCTTTCTTGTTAACTGTTAGATTGTGTGGGAAGAACATACACAATTGCATGGTGGATTCTAGTGCATCAGCCAACGTAATGCCCTTAGGGATATGTAAAACTCTGGGGCTGACTCGTACCAAATCTGCCAAGGTTGTCACACAGTTAGATAAAATTGAGGTTAGTGTGATAGGAGAACTAATGAACATTCAGATGCAATTAGCTTTAGACCCTATGGTAAGCCAATTCATTGACACTCAAATAGTGGACATACCCATGAATTATGGAATGTTGTTGAGTAGGGATTGGTCCAAGACATTAAACAGATATATGGCCACTAATTTTTCACATATGTGGCTTCCTTGGAGAGGTGTCCTAAACCAGATTAGAATAGAGGCAGAACCTAGGATGAAGACCATGATAACAGAGTATAATCGAACTAATGAAATATTATATGCTGTTGTTGAACCTGGAGTTTATAAGATTACTAACAATGGGGTACAAATCGAAGAGATCATGATGTTAAACCTTAGAGAAAAACATGTCAGCAAGGAGACATCATTATTCATTGAGTCTGATGGAAATTCTTTAGATGAAGAAAATAGTGCAATGGACAAATTTGGTTATGCCATTATACAAGAGGTCGAAGAGTGCATTAGACAAAATCCACCAGTCCAATGTAAACTATGTAAGAATAGATATAGAGTTCATGATAGGCCACATTCTGAGGAGAATTGTGGAATGTGCAAAGACATCATTGAATATGAATACAAAAAATGCATGAAGAGGATAAGGTTGCAAGAGGAAAATGTGAATCCTGATCAACCACAGAGATACTTTCAGAGTAAGGTTGATGCTCTTATTTTAGAGGAAATAAAGGACAAGGGTAGTTGTCTTTCTGATTTGCAAGCTGAAAATACACATATGCAAGTTGACCAAACAAAAATACCCATGAATAAACAGACCAACACCTCACAAATGATAGAAGAGAAAAAGCATGCCAAGGTAAAAAATTAGAAAACTAAAGATGGCATGTGGACACTAAAATGTGATGGGTCCAAATCAAAATAGGGTACGGGTGCAGGTATTGAACTCATAGATCCTCAGGGTAAATCATATCTAGCAGCATATCAACTGCAGTTTTCCTGTACTAACAATATTGCTGAATATGAAGCTTTAATTTTGGGACTTGTCATGGCCATCAAGAAAAAGGTAAAAATGATTAAGGTATTTTCAAACTCTGAACTAGTAGTTAGACAAGTAAGGAAACTATATGCTTGCAATTACAAGAAAATGATTTGTTACAGAGATAGAGTATGCGGTTTAATAGATTCATTTGATGCTTTCAACATAGAGCATATCCCTAGAGAGCTGAACCACAGGCCAGATGCACTAGCAGTTGCTGCTAGCACATTAGAACCCTTGACACTGTCAGGTCTGAAACAATTTGCTATTGAATTAGTTAATGTTCCTAGTATCCCGGACAATGTTACACATTTTCAGGTATTTGGAGGGGATCAACAAATTATTGATTTTCTGACTTGTAATGAGGTATTTGAGGCTCAAATCATTGATGAACAAGAAACGTCTGAGATAACATGGAACGAAGAGGAAATAATCAACTTGAAGAACAACTTCTTACCCAAAGGGGTAATTGAATTGGAACATATTTTTGACTTTGATGGGGTAATAAAATAGAAAGACTTGCCTAAAATAGGATGGGGTAAGTGTGATTTACACAACTTAGGGACAGAGTAAAATCCACAAAATGTGCCGATTGGAAAGGTCTGCTCGAAGAAAATAAGAAAAGAAATCTTAGATGCTCTGAAAGATTATAAACACATAATAGCATGGACATATGAAGACTTGAAAACCTATGATAAGTCCATCATAACTCATGTGATACTTTTGAGACCAGAGGTTAAACCATTTAGGCAAAAACAAAGGCCTGTAAATGCCATTTTGGAGCCTTTAATCTTCGAAGAGATAAAGAGGTTATTATCTGCTAGAATAATTTCCCCAGTCAGACATTCAGCCTAGGTAGCCAACCTAGTATCAGTAAGGAAGAAAAATGGAGACATCAGGTTATGTGTAGATTTTAGAAATTTCAACAAAGCATTCGAAAAGGATAATTATCCTCTGCCTCCAATAGACGGAGTGCTACAAGCAGTGAATGGGGCAAAGATGATATCTTTTTTAAATGGTTTCTCAGGCTATAACTAGGTTTTAACTAATAGAGATGACAGATTAAAAACCACCTTCACTTGTAAATGGGGAAATTATGCATATAGGAGAATGCCTTTTGGTCTGATCAATGCAGGTGCCACTTTTCAGAGAGCCATGGACATTGCATTCCATGGATTGTCAGGTAAGTACATTGTTGTGTATATGGACGATCTGACTGTGTATTCCAAGGATGCATCCACTCACGTTAAAGATCTCAGGAAAATACTTAAGCGATGTGAGAGGTATGGAATTTCTCTTAACCCTAAGAAATGTTCATTTGGGGTAACTGAAGGTAAATTACTAGGGCATGTCATTTCTAAAGATGGAATATCGATTGACTCAGATAGAATAGAATCAATAAAAAATTTGCAAATACCAAACAGTACGAAAGAGTTGAAATCATTTTTTGGAAAAAAATAATTTTGTTCACAAGTTTATCACGGGTTTTGCAAAAATCGTGTAGTCGTTAAATGCCATGTTGAAGAAGGATGTGCAGATGGAGTGGATGCCTGTGGCTAGGGTTGCATTCAAAGATATCAAGCGGGCCATTTCTGACGCCCCAGTACTAGTGAGCCTAGACTACACAAAGCCATTTTATATCTATTCCTTTGCATCCTGCCATTCAGTTGCGGCTGCCTTGACGCAAAAAGGTGCAGACAATGAGGAAAAACCCATTGCATTTATGAGTGCACCTCTGAAGGATGTGCAACTAAGATATCTAGATACCGAAAGACAAGCATTCGCACTAATGAGGGCCATGAAGAAATTTAGACATTATATTTTATGCAGCCAGATCAAGGCCATAATGCTGGACACAGCAGTAAAGATGCTGCTGATGCAGAACGAGCCTGGGGAAAATAGAGCCAAATGGATCACCACGCTGCAAGAGTTTGACATGGAAATCATTGCCATGAAGCTAGTCATAGGGCAGGTGTTGGTGCAAACAATAGCGAACACAAACCGAAATTTGATAAAACAATAGTATATACTAAATTCCCATAACATATCAGACTGGTATGGCGATTTAAACGCTTTTCTAATAGCTAGAAAATACCCAAATAGAATGAAAGCTTCTCAGAGGAGGGCTTTGTAGATTAAAACACAAAAATATATGGTACAAGGAGGTCTTCTATTCAGGAAGAACCATGATGAAATTTATTTGAGATGTCTAAATAGAGCTGAAGCAGATAAGGTGTTAATTGAACTGCATGACAAGTACGAAACTGGCCATAGCTCCCATCTAGCTACTACACACAAAATATTGAGAGTAGGATATTATTGGCCCACCATGTTCAAAGATACAGAGAGTCACATCAAAAGTTGCCACACCTGTCAGACTACAGCAGATAAGGGAAGAAATCAGGCCAATCCATTACAGCCTGTAATTGAATCAAGACCATTTGCACAATGGTGCCTGGATTTCATTGGAGTCATCAATCCTCCATCTTCTATAGGACACAAGTTCATACTGACGGTGACGGACTACTGTACAAGGTGGACTGAGGCCACATGCTACAAATTCTCCACAACCGAGGTAGTTATCAAGTTTCTTGAAAAAAACATCATCACCAGGTTTGGAACTCCCTATTCATTGGTATGTAACAACGGCCCTGCTTTCTCTTCTTTAAAGTTTTCTAAATGGACATTTGAATACGGGATTGTTTTAATTTTTTCTTCAAATTATTACCCTCAAGGGAATGGATTTGCTGAATCTATGAACAAAATTTTATTAGATATAATCAAGAAGCTGATTGCAAAGAGTCCAAGAGAGTGGAATACCTTGTTAAAATACACATTGTGGGTAGATAGGACCAAGTTTAAAATAGCTTTAGGCAGCACACCTTATCATTTAGTTTATGGGACTGATCCCATACGTCCAGTAAATCTGAGAATACCAATCTAGAAGTTTGCCAATGAGTATTTAGGCTTTGATTACCATAGGGAAGCTAGGATAGTACAAATGCTACAATTAGATGAGAAAAGAGGTCAAGCCATCGAGAAATTTGCAAAACACCAAGCAGTAGTTAAGAGGTGGTTTGATAAGATGGCAAGAGTCAAAACATTTAGGATATCAGACTTGGTGCTTTGCTGGGATAAAGCACATGAAAAGAAGGGGAGTCATGGAAAATTTGACAAACTATGGTTAGGTCGATTACAAGTCTTAGAAATAATAGGAGACAACACATTTAGACTTAAGACCTTGACTGGGGAAGATGTGCCATTACTAGTTAATGGCCAAAATTTGAAACACTACTTCCAGGCTTGAGGTAAAGGGCAGTCCATATTTTGTGTGGTATAGTGTAAGTAGTGTATAGTTTTCTTTTGTTGTTTGCTATTGTGGGTTGGTTGTTTGTATAGTTTTATTTTTGTTTCTTTCTGTTTTGTGGTTTTGTTTCTGTTTTTGATGTTTGTACAACTTTGTTTTGTTTTGTTTTGTTTTTCTTGTATAGTCTGTTGGTTGGGTTGTTTGTTGTCTCCTCAGCATGCATCTTTGTTTTTTCTTTAAAGTATTAAGGAGCAAGCTAACAACCATTGAAAATAGTATAAAGTTCTAAATATTCAAGTTAATCATTTGCCATTTATACATAACTTGTTGTAACTGTCAGGAATGTAGAGAGTTGTTTAGCTTCTAAAATTTTATATTCAATAATAGTGATTGAGAATTCAAGGGAAGTTTCTCACGATGACACACCTAAAATCCTTGGGTTTGTTGAACCTACCAGTGTAGATATTAGGTGAAAAATCTGAGGTCACCCTTGCTACCATTACAATTCTCAGCTTAATTTCAGCAAGTGCTCACTCCTTGCATCATAAAGTTACAAATTACTATATCTTGTGAAATTTCTATCAAACATCAAAATATAAAATATAAAATATAAAGCAGATTATACTAAAAATCTAGATTAAGCCATCTAAGTAACTCTACCAGGGCTATATACACTTGCTAGCAGTGGGGCTCTACTTAGGAGAATTGTAACGATAACCTTGCCGGGGCTATAGATGCTCACTGGCAGCAAGGCTCTATCTGGTCAGCTATGAGGGAATATCCTCAACTACGTAGGCTAATATCAGTCACTGGTTTGTTCAAATAATCTTCAAGATGAGGATAATTAATCACATGCACACACTTAAACTGAAAATAAAAATTTATGCACCCTTATTGAATACCTTAGGTCTCAGTTGAATAAAAATTTGCAGGAAAGATAGTTGGAAGTTATGGATTTATTTCATTTAGTTTTCTTGAAAACTTTGAATTTAATTGTTTTGTTTGGTTGCTAGTTGTTGTGGTGTCCACAACATGCCCCATTTTACTCCTTGGAAAAATGAGGACCCCTGCTGTGGCTGTCACTTTTGCTTGTGTGTGTTTTGTTTTGCTTGGTGGTAAAGGGAAAAGAGGGTTAAAATTTACAAACTTTGTTAAAACTAGAGAAAAAATGTATTTTTAGTACCAGGGCGTGATATGGTTGGATTCCTTGTGAAAAATGAGCTAGGGTTACTTTTTGAACCATCTTAAAATTTGCCATATTTTCCAAGTTATGATCATTCTGGTAAAATGTACATTCATGTTTGTATGTTGCATATACAATGTCCTTTGTATGTACAGGGTTGTTTTATACAAAGTCGATTATATATCCTTTTACTTGTATGCATTTGGTAAAAGTTTTGATGTATACATACAAGATGGACCCGAAATAGATTAGAGTGGAAAGAAATAGATGTTTTGGATCCGTTGCATGTATCTCACGTTGTATGTTTGGCAGGTTGAAACATGCATGGCAAATATACAAGCACTTTATACTTGGCACAGAATCCAAATGTTATGAAATAGGATTTAATGGTTGTATATCCATGGGATTGTATGTTAGAGTTACATACAATGCAATTATACATTAGGCAGACCCGACAGACTTACTAAAATGAGTAAAGTCGTTGTATAATCGACACTTGTATGCTTCAACATACAAGCGGAGCATACAAGTCAAATATACAAGGCCCAATATACAAGCGCGGACCTGAAAGTTTATTAAACAAAGAAAAATCCTTGTTTATGTTCTGGCTTGTATATTGGTGAGATACAAGGGAACATACAAGGGGTGGCCCTGAAGTGGCTATGAAATAACTAAAGGTCCTTGTATATTTTGTGCCTTGTATATTAATACATGCATTCTAATACATACAAGGCAGATTTGTGAGGGGTTAAATCTGATATAAACAATACATCTAACTCAGTATACATCAGGAGATACATTAATAATATACAAAGTCGTGGACTTGAAAAGTTACGAAACGAAGTTAAAATTGTTGTATGCTTCAGACTGGTATATTAATACATACATTGGGTAATGCATACAACGTGGAATCAAAAGAGAAACTAAAATCTAATTAGATGCTTGTATCATATCTGAATTGAATATCTAAAAGATACAATGCATTTATACATTGTGCGAAGCTGGAACATTATGAAATTGAGTTAAGTCCATATATATTCTGGACTTGTATATATGTTTTGAAGCATACATTGTAGTGAACATACAAGTTAGAACCCAAAAGAAGTTAGAATCCGATGAGTTCAATGTATCAAAATTTGAATGTATATTAAGAGATACATTACACTTTATACTTAGCTGATGTGCATGGCATACATACAAGCTGGAACTGAAAAAGATTGAAATCTGATTAAACGAGTGTATCACGCCCAACTTGTATATCAGAAAATACAAAGGTTTAAACAAAGAAGTGAGTGGGAGAGCAAAGCAATGAAATTTTAAGGCCAATTTAGGGCCCGAATGCATGTTTCTGGTCAATGATGGTTGACCCGACCAGTTTAACGTTGAATATGCATTTTAGACGTGAGATTTTCATGGATTTAGGGCCCAATTTCTGCATTTACACTGTCACACCTTGATTTAACTTGTGTTTTAATTTCTTGTTGTTTATTAGGTGAAATGATACTTAGTGCTGGTCTATTTTTTGCAGATTTGCAGTTGAAGGAGCTGACACTTGATGGTGATGACGTCTTAGAAAGGAGATCTGATCTAAAGGGTAAAGGAATATAAGGATGAAGGGTGAGGAAGTCAGGGGCCATCAATGATGAAGACAAAATGCAAATGGAAACATTATTACAGTAGACAAACATAAGTTATTATTGAGCTGCTAGGGTTTTCAGAATGGCATATTTTGCCCAGATTTGATGTATGCTTAGAGATATTTTTGGGAGACTTGTTCTCCAGCTTTTATTGCTGTAACCAGAGGTTTGAACCATTGCTTAACTAGGGTTTTGAGTTGTATTGAGGACAATCAAAAATCTATATATTGTGCCTCTATACACTGTAAAACTTTACACAGGGGCTACATAAGGATTTGTAGCAGCAAGATTTTGTAAAATAGAGCATTTAGCATTTAGGAGTAGAAGAAGGAGGTTGCCTATGTCTGCAACAAGGAGCATATGGAACAACCTGCCTCCTTGCTGTATCTGTAAAGCTTGTAAGTTTTTTTGTAATTTGATCAATGAAACTAAGAGTCATTCAGACATTGTAAATCTTATATGATTGTCTGTTTCTAATACAATCAAATCTAGAATTCTGCATCTATCTTCTGAGTGTTTTCTTACTTTTCATTATGTTTGAAACATTTTCTGTTAGAGCTTGCAATCTTAAGTGTATGTTTGTGAAAATGCTCAGAACTTACATTTAAGGGTTTTTGTTTATGGATTTGATCAAATTGCTGTATGATTTACAAAGTACATAACAGAACAATTAGATCCTTTGGTAGAATGAATGAAGTTTAGATTAGATCTTTCTAACTTTTCCCAACCCATCTGAAAAATACTTAGCTTAAAACATAGAAATTTAAAGGAAATTGTCTCATATTTGAAAGAAGCATACATAGCTGAGTTGAAAGTAGATAGTTTTCATAATACTAAAGAGGAGAAAGCTTGCAATAATATTAATCACTTAAATCTTTTGTAATATAGTAACAAGTTTATGCAAAAAAAAAATGAACAACATGCTGATTTTTATGATCTTTTGCATAGTTTGGGTCCAGTTAAACGTCAAGAAACCCTAAATTACGTAAGGCCCCTTGAACATTACATCTTCACATTGACCAACCGGTCAAGACCTGACCATATTAAACTTGGGATTAAGAGAATATTAATCTATTCCTTCATATCTTTCAAGTAAGATTTGGTTCATTTTATGTGAATTTTAACTATTGTTATGATTGTGTTAAAACAATCATCAACAGTTTCTTATGACTTAGTGAGGTCAATCTATGGCTTCCTCAAAATACTTTCACATGCCTTTATCTACCCAAGTCCACTTGATATATCATATGCCAAGTCAGATGGAGATAATTTCATGCCTTAGAAATAATATGCAACTTTCATTTTTGATATGAGACAGGTTACATGCAAATAAGCCATTAGACTTTTATTTTTGCAAAACACCTTATAATGCCCTTGATATTTTATGATTTTTATAGAAAAATAAATGTTGTAACTAAATATAATTGGCAAAATGAAACAAATAGGCCTTGTATTTTTATTTGTAAAATTAGGACCAAATCAAACTGAGATATGTATTAAAGCTACATTATTGTAAAACAATGTTTTAAAGCAATACTTTATAAATTGCTTTTAAAATGATTGTTAAAGCAATTAGAAAGAAGAAGTTTGTCTTTTTATTTTCCTTCACCGAAATTAGTCAGATAAGGACAAAAAGGGAGCTTTTTTTAGCAGATAGGGCCTGATTTTAAAGCAGATTTGGTAGGGCCACCTAAGGGGACAGTTTGGCATCTTCTATTTCCAGTTTAGAGGTGGATTGAAGGCTTTATTTTTAGCTTTTTGATGGACTCAAAAAATGGATTCTTTTATCTATTTTTAGGAGATTTTTGGAGAGATCTCATGGAGGCATTTATAGGAGAAGACTTAGTTTTTCTCATGGGGTGGTTACCATTTCTTATCTATGGAGCACAGGCAGAGAGTTGTGTACAGGGTTTTGACTCAGTTTGGTTTTTTTTGTATTGTACTCCTTCTAGTTTAATACAACAGACTTTCCTATTCCATCTATTTGTCTTCTTTTATAGTTTGATTTGATATTTCATTGTGGCAATTTCATGTCCTTTGTTTTATCTCTTGCTGTAAGGTTTACTTTTGGTCCTGGTTGTAATCTGTGTTCAACTAGAAGCTTTTCAAAAATTACGTTAGGATCAAATCTCAGAGGTGAGGTTGTGAAAGTTTAAAGTGTAAAAGGCTGTTTGTGAGTGAAGTTATTCATTTAGATTAAATCTTAGAGTTAGTTTTGCATTTGAGTTATTCTCTCATCCCTTTTCTCAGACAAGTCAATAGTTTAGGAAATCATAAGGAAAACCAGCTCGCTCTAGAGATTCCCTCTCAAAATAGATCACCCACAGTCTGAGAGGGTTTCCATGTTTCAATAGGATAGTCAAGCTTGACTTGACTAGTGGTGCAATCCTTATTGACAACAGTCATTTTGCAACACAAGCCCCAAAAATTAACTGTTATGTTTCCTAGAAAGGGGCAATTAGCCCTGTTTTCCAAAACAACTCCACAAAATCCTTATACCAGACTTCCAAACTAAATTGCAATGTTCAATACAGAACTCAAATCATCCAAATCCACCACTTTTATCAATGGGAAACACTACAAAACCCCTAAACTATAAAACCCTTGTTAATGCCAATTCCATGCTTCTATCATGAGGGTTTATAGAAAGTCTATGTTCTCAAGCTTATTTTTCTTTGCTAAAGCCTCAAACACATTCAATTATGTCTGCACATGCTTAATCAATCACTTGGAATGATCCTCTAACTATTTTTCCATCAAACCCTATCTCTATACCTCCAATTTGCTCAAAACAATAGATCAGCTAGCCTAGGGTATCATCACACATATAACAAATTCACACTCGTGCATTCTACAAACTTGTAAACAAGAAATACATCATTTCTAAATCTAATCCACAAATTGTCAAGTGTTCACATTGGTGGAAAAGAGTCACAAACCACTTTCTTGCATTTAAACCACATTGCAATATCTTAACAACTTTTACAATACTTGAAAATGAACCTCAAATAACTTCCTAGGACCTAAAGCATGTTAAAAATGGTCTCGTTGACCTTATTATAACATCAAAACATGCCTTGACACTTCAAAACACAACTTGACACATATTTACAAGACCTGGACAAACTCAAATTGACAAATTGACAAATTGTTCTTGCATGTTCTCCATTGTTTGGGATGCTTTCAAAAACCTCAATATAGATTTGGGAGCCTATTTCAAACAATCTAAAGGTGATTCCAATAGGTATTAAATACCTAGACTGAAAAGCAAACCCTAACTTGCTTGGGTGCCAACACTTACTCAATGACTGTAAAACTAGTCCTCTTGGGACAGTCATAGTGAAGCTTGTCTAACCCTTGAAGAATGCTCTAAAATCCTTTGCTTAGGTCTGTAGGACCTTCTAACACCCCTTCCCAATAAGGAATAGGCACGACCAACACTTTTAGACTTGAATAACAAATCATGAAGTATACACTTGAATGGAAAGAGGACATTTAGGGCAGAAATTTAATATACTTGAATTATGGACTATGAATCTTATGAAGGAGAAAATTGGGAAGGTTTCTAGAAGACTCTAATACTATGATAGTCATAGTGGACTGATGTACATAAATAGTTTTCTTCTTTCAAGACTATCATGAGTATTTCCATAAAGGAAAATAGGGCTGCCAAACGACTTCAAAACTATTTGAAACCATAAGGTGTTGAGAGACCACTATGTAAAGGTATATCTCTAATACTAAGCCTCCCTTTGACCCTATCAACTCTTAAGAATATCACCTTGACTGCTCTTTGCTGTCTTGCCCGTTGAAGGCCATTGTTTGGACTATTATATGAGTATTAAATCATTATTTTAGGTTTGGAAATCATGAATTGTATGGTTAATGTTTTACATATATGAGTTGTATGGAGGTGATTTTGAAGGATGACAAAATGAATTCCATTGAAGGGGACTCTAATCAACATAAATTGACTATCCTAATAGTCTTAAACCAGTCCAAAAACTTTGTGATAGTCAAAAGAACATTAACCGTTGAAGATAACCTTCTGGATACTAGTGAGAAAAAATCAAAGACATCTTAAGTAATGCATAAATTGAAAACAACTTCATGATGGTCATGACTATGATAGTGGACTATTATATAGACTTGTGATTGTCCTACACTCATGAAAACCTCTTTTTTAGTGTTTTATCTCCTTGTAACTCCCTTTCTATCATCTTGTGTCATGATGCTTGTATGTCCATATATTTGTATATAACTCTCTTCTCTAAAATTTTGTTATGTTGATGAAGTAAATATATAATCTCCATCCTATTTTTATGGATTGAGTGGTATCAAAGTGACCTGTAAAAATTTGTCAAATAGGTTGTGGTGCTCATTTCCTCCATTTTTGTACGAAAACTATCATTTCATGCATGGTTCTATTAAATGAATTGAATTATGCATGTATTAAGGAATAAATCCTTCTGTATCATCCTAGGGAAAAAATTAAGAGTCTTCCAAAATCAATTTTGGCTCCATGTATACACTTGAATATGAGTATGACAAACAATTGTTCACTAAAATTATTTTATGAAGTATTTGATAATGTTTTTCTCTTGTATAGCTAAAAATAGGTGAAATGAAGGCATGAAGGGTTGAAACAAGGTGGAAACATGAGGAATTTGGAGTCTCTTTGACTGAACTAGCTGATATACCTAGACACATATATCTTAGAACATAAAGAACATAAAAAACATAAAAACATAAAGACATTTAAAGACATAAACAACATAAGAACATATATATGTGAATTAAAATGAACATAAATTGAACATACCTTAGAATTTGATATTGCAATTGACCAATTCTCCAAAAGATGGCTTCGAAATCATCAACTTCTTGTTTTTCACTAGTTTGATTATGAATTATATATAATTCTAGAATAGGATTACTAAAATTTATAGAAAAACCAAACATATATCATCAAATTCAATCTATATATCAGTGGTAATTAGCTTTGAAACAAAATCACACATGAAACTTTTAGTTTAAATAATCAATTTTTTTCCAAAAACATGAAAAATCACTTCTTCTATGTTGATAAAAAAAAAGGTGGTGGATTGATATAAACATGATTGTCAATTAGTCAAACAACATGAAAAACATTTTTTTGTTTGATATACTCATGAAAAGTAGGAATAATAGTCATGTGGGGTCTGAAACATGGATCCCACATGCTTTCTTACCATTTTCCATGCTTCCCAAAAGGTGATCGCGTTAAAATGTGAGTGCGTTATGGGAAGCATGATAACATAAAGGTAACCTTGTATCTACATGGGAGAGTCTCTCTCTCTCTCTCTCTTCATTTCTCTATCCTATATATAGAGAGGGATCGGGAGACATGGAGAGATAGAGAGGGACATGGAGATAGAGAGGATAGGTGAGATAAAGATGGGGAGAGGGAGAGATGGGGATTGAGATAGAGAAAGGGGTCTATAAAGGGAGAAAGATAGAGATACATATATAGAGAGAGGGGAGATATAGGGAGATAGATCTAGAAAGGGAGAGATAGATAGGGAAATGCAGAGAGAGAGGTAGAGAGGGGTATATTAAGAGATGGGGTTATGAGGATAGATAGCTCAATAGGGAAAAAGATCAAGAGATGTCTAGAGACATAGGGAGAGAGATTTTAAGAGGTAGAGGAATGGGGAGAGAGATAAATAGGAGGATAGAGAGGTAGCAAGGGATAGATTAAGAGATAGGGATCCAGAGAGATAGAGATAGGGATCCCTATTTTCCCCTCTACCTCAACCATAAACCTAAACCACTAAACCCTAAACCCCAAAACCCAAAATAATGCACCTAAACTATAATACCTAACCCCTAAACCCTAAAATTGACAAACCCTAAACCCCTAAACCCTTAAACCCTAAACCCTAAACTCAAGAAACCCTAAACCCCTAACCTATAAACCCTAAACCCTAAACTCAAGCATCCCTAAACCCCTAAAGCCTAAATAATTCCCCTAAACCCTTACGTAAAACCCTAAACCCTATTTACTTGAGCAACCCTAAACTCATATAAACCTCAAATAGTGAGGGAGGGAGAGATAGAAAGGTAGAGTTGAAGAGAGGGGATCGAAAGAGATCTAGGAAGATAGAGATACTGGGAGACAGAGAGATAGAGAGGTAGGTATAGTTAGAGAAAGGGATAGAGGAGACATAGATATCTCTCCCAGGCTCAGTCTCCTCTGTATCTCCCTATTAGCCTCTCTACCTATACCATAGACCTAAAACTCTAAACCCTAACCCCTAACCCCTAAACCATAAATAATTCCCCTAAACCCTAACCCCTAACCCCTAAACCCTAAAAATGAGAAACCCTAAACCCCTAACCCCTAAACCATAAAACCTGGAAGCAACCCTAAATGTCTATCTTCCTATCTCTCCCAATCTCTATAATGTGAAAACATGAAAACATTAATCTTTCATTCCAACCAAATTCATTCCTAATCAATCTCAAATCATCCATAATCCATTCAATTTCATCTCTAATCATCCCTAAACCACTTCTAATCAGCCCTAAACCACTTCACACCATCCCAAATCACATCCAAATCAATTTAAATTCATCCCTAATCATTTTCAAATCAACCTAGATTTTATCTCAAATACCATCCCTAAACTATTCTTTAATTATTTGAATCATTCCCTAATCAGCACTAAACCACTTCAAACCATCCCAAAAACCATTCTAATCATTCCCAAATTGTTCCTAATCTAGTCCTTTTCACCTTTCATCATCCCTAAACCAATCCATTTCATCCCAAATCCATCCCAAATCAATATAAGCTCCATCTGAAATGATCAAAAAATAATCAAAATCAAACAAATACCTCACCAGGAGCCATTAGTAGATCACAGTGTCAATCTATTAGTCATTTCCACCATTTGGTATATCATATGTACCAATATGCTCCTTAGTAGCACCTACCTATCAATCACAAACATCATTCTACACCTAGCCAGTTAGAGGTGCCATTCTACCCTCTGCCAGCCACATAAGCCATTAGAACATCATAAGTGCCAATATGTTAGTCATTTACACCATTCTATACATCATATATACCAACCATAAACCCTAAACCTGATGAACCCTAAACCTGATCAACCTTAAACCCTTATCTCCATCTCTCTATCATCCCTTTACCTCTCAATCTCTCTGCCTATGTCTTTGACCATGTCCATCACCCTCTATCTCCCTATCTCTCACTCTCTAAACTCCTAACACCTAAACTCAACCTGATCAACCCTAAACCCCTATCTCCTTGTCTCCATCATCTCTCTACCTTTGAATCGCTCTGGCTATGTCTCTAGCCATGTCCCTCACCCTCTATCTCCATATCTCTCCCTCTCTAAACTCCTAACCCCTAAACCCGATCAACCCTAAATTCCATCAACCCTAAACGCTATCTCCTTCTCTCTATCATCCCTCTACCTCTCAATCTCTCTGCCTATGTCTCTAGCCATGTCACTCACCTTCTATTTCCCTATGTCTCCCCTCGGTCTCCTCTATATCTCCCTATCAGTCCTCTCTATCTAAACCCTAACCTAAACCTCTAAACCTTAACCCCTAACTCCTAAAACATAAACTTTAAGTTACCCTAAATAATGCCCCTATACCTTAAACCCTAAAACTGAGCAACCCTAAACTTGAAACCTCTAAACCATAAACCATGGAAGCAACTCTAAACCTCTATCTCCCTATCTCTCCCAATATCTATCGATCCCCTCACTCTCTCTCTCTAAACCCTAACCCCTAAACCCTAAACTTGAGCAACCCTAAATCTCTAACCCCTAAACCCTTAACCATAAATTTGAGCAACTGTAAACCCCTAAGCCCTAAATAATTTCCCTAAATCCTAATCAAAAACCCTAAACCCTAAACTTGAGCAACCCTAAACTCTTAAACCATAAATAATGCCCCTAAATGTCTAAGCAACCCTAATCTCATAAACCCTAAATAATGACCCTAAATCTCTCTCTCTCTCTCTCTCTCTCTCTCTCAAAACCCCTAAACCCTAAATAATGCCCCTAAATCCTAACCCTTAGACCATAAACCATAAACCTGAGTAGCCCTAAACCCCTAAACCCTAAACTTAAGCAACCCTAAACTCATAAACCTGACCCACCCTCTCTCTCTCAAAAACAAGAAAACTAGGACTCTCTATCTCTCTCTCTCTCTCTCTCTCTCCCTATCACTAGGTATCTCTCCCCTTTCTCTCCCCTCCATCTCAATCCTCTCTCCCTTTTCCTCCCTCTCACTCTCCCTTGTCGACAAAGAACATGGAAACAAGAAAAATAGGACATGTAAATATGGATGAGGATATAAATTGGAATGATGAAGTGGAAACAAGATAATTTACGAAATGAGAATACAAAATCTATCACTCTAGTAGGGAGAATTCAATATCTGGAACTGTTATATATACTACATATGAAATGCTAAGGAAAAATGTTGACTATGATCTTTGTGAGCTTCTTCTGAGCCAACTGTTGGAAAACCTGCAAAAGATCAAAAAGGACAAGAAGAACTCATTCAAATATAGTGGCCTGATATTGTGTCTTTTCTTTTACTACATGAATGAGCTCCCCAGATCCAGTGGTCGGGTATGGAAAAAGGACAGACGGGTTGCCATACAAATCAGAGATTACATGTATGGGCTTGGTGATTCCAAGACTCAAAATATAGAACTCTGGGGATACATCAAGAACTTTCAAAATATGATGTAGGCCAGAGAAAGAATCCCCCAATCATTGGTTGGATATAGTGTGCTTTATGGTAGACACTGATCAATGCCTAATGGAGGCAATGGAGCCAAGGATTGTCTGGATTATGCTAATGGGGTATGAAGTTGATGAGAAAATCCTAGAGCTGTATATCCAACACCTGCTAAGTCAACCAAAGGACCCTAAGGTAGAAAGGTTTGGAACCTTCCAAGAGTTGAGTGTAAGAATTCATGTTGAACTAAGATAGCCTGAGATCAAGAGAAAAGTAAGAAGAGAAGTAGAAGAAGTTACCAAGAGATATGAGATATCAAAGGAGGTAGTTGATGCCAATACAGAGAAGGTAGAAAGGGCAGAAAAAGAAAGGCAAGAAGTAGAAAAAGAAAGTGTTCCGGTGAAAGCCCATTCCCGGACTAGATCCTCAAAGAGCTCTGCACCTGCTAAGAGTCTAAAATCCTCAAAACCGGAAACAAATACATCTGGAAAAGGAGAAAAGAGAACAAAGATAAAGGCCACAAGGTCATACATAAGCCAAAAGGATGATGAAGAGACAGAGTCAGATGAGGAGGTCACGAAAATGAAGAAGAAGAAAACATCCAGTGAAGCCTCTACCGGTCAAAGCAAGGAAGAAAAGACAGAAGAATTTGTTGAAAAGCCTACTCTTTGCATTGATGATATCATCAAATCAGTCACTATGGATGGGAACCTAAAACTAATGACTAAATTTTATGATGAATATAATGAAGCTGACCAGAAGATCTTGCAAGATGCTATAGTCAAGTATCTAAAGATCTATAATAAAGCATTCATTGAAATCATATCTCTAATTCCCAAAAGCCTAGAGAAGGAACTTGAAATAAGAAAGAACAATGCTAAGGCAAAGGACCTAGAGATCCGGGAATAGATAGCTATTCATCTTTATCCTTCCATCACTCCTAAACAAATGAACATGATCTTCAAGGATTGCAAGGATGAGTTCCAGAGAAAAGCCAGAATGAACAAGCCAGAATGAACAAGCTTATGCTCAGAGAGACTGATCAAGTGGCAAAAGAAACTGAAGACATCCTTCGGAATGCATATAAAAGATTCAATCTTCCTATTATAGAAGACATAGATGATGAACCTACGAAGAAAAATGCAAAAGATCTAAAGGAGATAAGTGAAGAGAGGACTAAGGATTTGGATTCCTCTGTTCTGGAAGAGGAAGTCCATAAAGAAGTAAACATCTCACTTCTGGATCCCCCAGCTGACTCTAAAACTGAAGGAGAAGAAAGGAAAGAGGAGAAAATCAGTCAAGAAGAAGAGGTAAAGGGAAGAGAAGGAGATCAGACAGAGAAGACCCCAGATGACAACTCTGAGGCTACAGAAGGAAAGAAGACTCTGTCTCCAACAAGAGACACTGCAGAAATAGTCAAAGACTTCCTGAACAAAGAGATGATGGAAATAGATGAACCAGATCTATTTCAAGGACCACTTAATTTTGACTCCCTCTCTCCGGTTTAGACAATGAAGATAGCATCTTTTGCTCAAGCCAAAGAAAAAGAAAATCTTCTGAAGTCTCACATGGAAGACTATGAGCTGATAGAGATTGCATCTAGTGTGTTAGAGAAGATCATGCCTCTTCATCCGGTAATCTCAAATCTCTTGTTAATACTGTAGCACACATTTTGATTCTTTGGATAAATCAGCTGAGGAGAACGTCTGGAAAGAGTTTTTGGGTAAAAGATTCTCTGAAGTATAGGGGTTCATAGAAAATGATAGGAGAAATCTGAATATTGGAATAAAGAGCCTAGAAAATGCTCTTAAATATGGTGGCAATCTATAAAAATTTTGTCTATCTTGGTCCACCATGACAACAGACATTACCAAGAAGGTGGAAGAACAAGAGAACAAACTATCAAGCTTATCTCAAAATTTTGATCCTCTCACCTCTTCCATAATGAATCAAGAGTGCTAGACTATTGCAGTTATAAATGAAATAAAAAAGATTGAGAAGGAGAAGAAAAATAGAATAAGTAGGCTAAGTGAACTAAGAGGGATAATTATCCCCAAGTTAGAGGCAATGCATGAGGCCCTAACTGATGCCCAAACCACAGCCTAGACTAGTGATTCGACAGACCTAAAGAGGGCAGAAGCCTTTGCATTTTTGCTAAGTGATCACATTTCAATTTTGGATAGGATGAAGCAAAGTTGGGTGACAGAAGTTATACAGTTGAAGACCACCTTTGTAGATATACTTAAGTATATGTAAGTATAACTAGTATATATACTTATGAGGATATGTATAGGCTGATTTTTGGAAATTTTGGTGTGCGGATTCTACCCTTTTCCATTGATGTCAAAGGGGGAGTGAAGAGCAGTTAAGAATGTGGAATCCAGCTAAAGGGGAGCTCCAGTAAAAGTATACATAAGATAGAGAATCAGCCAAGGGGGAGTTTATTATGACACTTAGTCATTTTTCACTAAGTGTTGCCATCAATGCCAAAGGGGGAGATTATTGGCAAAAGACACTATGTGGCTTCATGAGTGTTGTCATTGATGGAAACAAAGTCCATCCCACTCATCCATAACACATGGTATGTCTATACCGGAAGTCAGATTGAAGAGTATTTTGGTCCAGTAAGCAAGAACAAAGCATGCAGCAAGGTCTGACAGTCAGGTCTAGATCTCTCAAAGGAAGCATCTTAGCAAAGTGTGGACTTGGGGAAGTCAAGAGGAATACCATGACTGCTACATTCTAGAGATTGAGCCTCTGGTGATGAAAGAGTGAAAAGTTATGAGCACCTAAGTGTTGGGTTCCTAACAGGCAGAGCAGACTAAGAAAGAACTAGCTAGCAGAGCATCAGACTTTAATTCAGATGGGTAATTGGTGGTGATCAAGTTTCTTGAGGGATCATTCATGGTTGGCTGACATGATTGATGACTCCTATAACTATCTTTTTGATATGCATCTCTTAGTATGCATGGATTCAGCTGATAGACCAGATTTTGGGAAAATCTTGAGTATTCCAGATGCCAACTAGAAAGATGTTGAAATCCTCTATGTGGATATATATACCAGATGGATTTTGATGTGAAGGTGTGTGTGGTGTGTTGTGAAGTGTGAAGAAAAAAAGAGAGCAGTGTGGAAGTAGCAAAACAGGTCTGGTATGTGACAAGAAAGCACCACTAAAGTAGAGGAAGAATGAAGTGCAGTAGATCAGTATATTGAGCCTAACTGGAACTCAACCTCAGCATATGTGGATGCTTCTCATCAGTTCAAGTACCTGGTTTCTTTCTATAAACTATTGTAGGTAGTGAGCCTCTTGTGAGCAATGTGCTCAGGCAGTGAGCCTAATTGGCAAGTGCCATTTTGTACTTCTTATTCTTCTAACAGAGAATACAATCTTGCATTAATCACCCCGTGGTTTTTCCCTTAACAGGGTTTTCCACATCAAAATATTGTGTTATGTGTGTTGAGTTTATTTCTTCTTCCATGGTTATGTATGCTTATATGTTTTGATATTGCACTAATTGTTAAACAAGAACAGAAAGTTAAAATACTTAAGATAACTGATTCACCCCCTCTCAGTTATCTACCTTATTTCTAACAAATATACTATTTATATCCTGCGTATGACAGATTCTCTTATAGCTATAAGTTGTAACTGCTATGACAGATTCTATGACGGTCATAAGAGTCATAAGAACATCTGTCATAGCCCATTTTAGAAATAGGTGACCTCTTTGGGATGGGGTGTGTGGACAAGTGTTAGAAGCATCTTACAATGTTGACCAAGTGTCCATAGGCATGGGTTTTGGACCATGAGGCCAAGTTGGACGTCCATTCTAAGATAGAGGCTATTTTACCTTGTATTTTCTATATAAATAAGTGCTTTGAGGAGGAGTTGTATTGTGTGATTGACAGGTACTATTATGCTGATGGATTGACTCCAAACACGAGTGTCAAAGACTATTGAGAGCTTGCATTACAAGTGTATCGTAAACCATATTTAGTTTTGATAATACACTATGTAGGTTTTCGAGTGTGGGGGTTTTCACCTGATAAGGGATTTCCCCACATTAAATCTTGTCTCACTTCTTTTGTCTTCTTTCTGGTTCTATGTGTATTGCTGCAATATCTCTATTATATGTTTCTTGTTGCTATAATTGTAAAGATTAAATTAAATTTACATAGCCCTTCGCTCATTAGATTAGTGTAGGAAGCAATTTCTGCACACCTAACTTCCTTTCAGTTAGTATCAGAGCTTGATCACCTTTGGTCCTAGTTGTTGGGTAGGGTTTTTTGAGCTGATCTTAAGTTGAGTGGGAGTCTGTGTAGAGTATTTTGAATCCTATTGCAGTAAGGAGATGGCAAGCACATCTAGAGGGATAGAGGTGGAGAAATTCAATGGCACTAATTTCAAGCTATGGAAGCTCAAGATGGAAGACATACTTGTTGATCGAGACCTTTGGGAAACTATTAGTGGTACAAAACCAGCTTCTATGGCCCAAGATGATTGGGATTTCAAAGATCAGAAGGCTAAGGGTCTCATAAGACTTAGTCTTGCTGATTTTGTCATGTTAAATGTCCATGAGGAGAAAACTACAAAGTTGCTTTGGAAGAAGTTGGGAGATGTGTATCAAGCCAAGTCCCTGCTGAACAAACTTTTTTTGAGAAATAAGTTGTATTCTCTTAAGATGGAGGATGGAGGTTCTGTTGCAGATCACTAAATGCCTTTAACATGTTGATTGCTTAATTGACATTAGTTGATGTGAAGATGGAGGAGGAGGATCGCTGTATGACCTTGATTTGTTCTGTACCAGACTCGTGGGATCATCTTGTGATGGCTATAGGGAGCACCACATTCACTTTCATAGTGGATGAAGTGGTATCTTCCCTATTATCTGAAGAGATGCGGAGAAAGTCTTATGAGGCAGCCAAAGAGGCTCTTGTGGTTTGTGGAAGACCTAAGGAGAAAGGGAAAAAGAAAGACAAGAAATCTAATAAGGGTAGATCCAAATCCCATGGGATATCCAAATCTCCTTGAAAGTCCAAGGCTCTATGTTGGAACTATGGTAAATCTAGGCATTTTTTAGAGGAATGCAAAGAGGAAAAGAAAAAGAAGAAGAAGAACCTAGATTCAGATTCTGACAAGTCATAAGATGATGGTGATGCTTTCATCGTAGCCCTAGCAACCCATGCATCTGATGATGTGTGGATGATTAATTCTAGTGCATCATTCCACATGACCTTGTATCAAGACTGGTTTGCTAAGTATGAGGAGTTCGATGGTGGAAGGGTGTACTTGGGTGACAACTCTCATCTGAAGATTGTTGGTCGTGGAAGAGTCTTTATCTGATTCCCTAATGGATGAGTGAAGGGGATCTCTGGGGTTATGAACATCCTAGGCTTAACATGGAACCTGCTTTCTATAAGTATGGTTAATGATGCAGGTGTGCAAGTTGTCTTTTCGAAAGGATGCAAGATGACTAGAAGAGTTATGGTGCTTGCTAAGGGTACTAGGAGAGGTACTCTGTTTCAGCTGGAGGCATGCATTTCACAATGTAATAGTTCTTCTGACTCAAGGAAGAGCACAACAGTCACTTCATCCCCACCATCTGAACCAGCAGTGAAGAAATCTATTGTATCTAGTCCTGATGGTTGTATTCATGCTTTGGATGTTAAGCTTCCTATTGAAAAGATAATGTTATGGCATAAGAGATTTGGCCACATTGGTGAGAACACACAATGGTCTTAGATTATATTGGTGAGAACCCTAAAAAATAAAAACCTCATTGAGGGGTTAGATTATTGTAATCTTGAGTTCAACTTTTATGAAGATTGCATATATGGAAAACAAAACCGTGTTTAATTTTATTCAAGTTCTCATAAGTCTTCTGGTGTGTTGGACCTTGTTCATTCTGATGTATTTGGTCCTGTTAATGTTCCTTCGTTATGAAAATCTATATGTTTTGTATCTTCAATAGATGACTACAGTAGAAGGACATGAATTTATTTTCTCAAAAGCAAATCTGAAGTCTATAGTAAGTTTAAGGAGTTTAAAGCCTTTGCTGAAAATCATACTAGTAAAAGGATTAAATGTTTGAGAACTGACATTGGTGGTGAGTTCTGTTCTACAAAATTTGATAAATATTGCAACGAACTTGGGATTGAAAGACATAAGACAACTCCATATGCCCCGCAGCAAAATGGAGTTGCAGAGAGGATGAACAGGACAGTGATGGAGAAGGCTAGGAGTATGCTTAGTGGAGATGGCCTAGAACAAAAATTTTGGGCTGAAGCTGTTGCTACTGCTTGCTATCTGGTAAACAGATCTCCTACATCATCTCTTATTGGTAAGACACCCATGGAGGTGTGGTCTAGTAGAAATCCTTCAATAAGGCATCTTTGTGTTTTTGGTTGTGAGGCATATGCACATGTGCCTAGGGAGAAGTAGTCAAAATTATAGAAGAAGGCTGTTAAGTGTATCTTCATTGGCTATGGTGTTCGTGTGAAAGGATACAAGCTTTGGGATCCTATGGCTGAAAAAGTGTTGTATAGTAGAAGTGTCATGTTCAAAGAGTTAACACCTTCTTCCACTGTTTTACAGCTAGAAGAAAAAGAAAAGAAAGAGGATGTTGTTCATTTTCCTTCTACTCCTGAGAAGACTGAACAGAAAGACAATGTTGGACCTAAAAATGAGGAGAGCTCTAGAAGCTCTAAAAGTTCAAAAGATGAAGTAGAACCTCCACCTCATCCTTTGAGGAGGTCCACATGAATCAGGAAGCAACCTAAGAGGTTTGGTTATATATTTTTTTATTCTAGTTGTGCTTTTGCTTTGCTTACTAATAGTGATGAACCTAGAACTGTGTCAGAGGCTATGGATATGAAAGATGTAGGTTCCTGGAAGGAGGCCATGGAGGATGAGATGGCTTCTTTGGAAAAGAATCGAACTTGAGACTTGGTGCCTTTGCCTGCTGGACGGAAACTTGTTGGATGCAAATGCATGTTCAATAAGAAATTTGGTGTAGATGGTAGTGTTGAGAAGTATAAGGCTAGATTGGTTGCGAAGGGGTATTCACAACTGGATGGTATAGATTATGGTGAGATCTTCTCTCCCATTGCAAAGATGACATCCATTTGATTCCCGTTATCTTTTTCAGCATCTTATGAGTTAGAGGTGGAATAGATGGATGTGAAGATAGCTTTCCTTCATGGTGATTTGGAGGAAGAGATTTACATGTCACAGCTAGAGCATTACATGGTGAAAGGTAAAGAAAATTTGGTTTGCAAGTTAAAGAAGTCTTTGTATGGATTGAAGTAGTCTCTAGGATGTGGTACTTGAAGTTTGATGCCTTTGTGTTGTCAATTGGATTTGTGAGATCAAAATCGGATCACTGTGTATATTATAAGTATGATGGTGATCATATTCTCATTGTTACATTATATGTTGATGATATGTTGCTCATTGGGAAGGGTAAGAATATGATTTCATATTTTAAGTCTTAGTTGGGAGCATAGTTTGAAATGAAAGATTTAGGGGTAGCCAGGTACATTCATGGGATGGAAATCAGAAGAGACAGAACTATTAGAAAACTTTGGTTAAGCCAGAGTAAGTATGTGAAGACCATGTTGGCTAGGTTTAGCATGGCAGATTGTAGAACATTGTGTGTCCATGTTTCTTTGGGGACAAAGTTGTCTATTAGTGATTGTCCAAAATCTCCTATTGAGGTGGAGGACATGAGCAGAGTACCTTATGCTAGTGATGTTGGCAGTTTGATGTATACAATGGTCTACATAAGACCAGGCATTGCCCAAGCAGTGGGAGTCCTTACTCGATTTATGGCTAATCCTTAATGGGTACATTGGGATGTAGTTAAGTGAGTGTTCAGATATTTGAGGGGTACTTCCGAGTACTCCATATGCTATCATAGTAATGTTACTGGACCTCCACATTCTGTTGATATTCATGGATTTGTGGATTTAGATTGGGCAGGTGTCATTAACAGTAGGAGATCCACTAGTGCTTATGTGTTTACACTATTTGGTGGTGCTATTAGTTGCATGAGTAAGTGACAACCTGTGGTTGCTTTGTGCACAACAAAAGATGAGTGCATGGCAGCAACTCATGCTTTTAAGGAAGCCATTTGGCTTAGGAGATTGTGTTTGGATATTGGTGTTGATGTAAGACAGATTACGATTTGTTGTGATAGTCAGAGTATGATTTGCCTTGCAAAGAATCCAACTTTCCATGCCAGAACAAAGCATATTGAAGTACAGTTTCACTTTGTATGAGATATGGTAGAGGATGGGAAGGTAAATTTGGAGAAGGTAGATACTTTAAAGAATGTTGCAGATGCATTGACGAAGCCAATGGGCATAGAGAAGTTCAGATGGTGTTCCGATTCTGTGGCCCTCTCGGCCTATAGCAGTTAAATCCTGTTATTCTATTGGCTCTTACAAGGTGTTTGACAAGTGGGACAATGTTGGGAATTAAGGTACATCTCAACCTTGGCAATTCTTTGTATTATTTTCATTGTATTTATTTATTCATTTCCTATGTTGTAAATTAATTTGTAAATTCATATTGTCATCTTGTGCGATGTGGCATGGTGATGTGTCATCCTACATGGAAAATGACAACTTGTAATTTTGTTCGTACATGAGTAGATAGGCCTCCACTTTGTGGTAGGAATATTTTGCCATGTGTCAGCATCTTAGATGTTGTGTGAGGGAATATTGACCATAACGGTCATGATAGATTCCTATGACGAAGTTATGACATGTAAGAGTCAGAAATAGAAGCTTGTAAGATAGGTGAAGACATGTGTCGAGAAGCATCTTTGAAAAAGGTATCTTTGGGCACCCCAAGGTGGACTATGACATGTTGTAAGAGAATATGCTATTTATAGCCTGTGTATGATAGATTCTCTTACAACTGTAAGTTGTAACTGCTATGACAGAATCTATGATCGTCGTAAAAGTCATAAGAGCATCTATCATAGCCCATTTTGGAAATAGGTGACCTATTTGGGATGGGGTGTGTGGATAGGTGTTAGAAGCATCTTACAATATTGACCAAGTGTCCATAAGTATGGGTTTTAAGCCATGAGGCCAAGTTGGATGCCCATTCCAAGATAGAGGCTATTTTACCTTGTATTTTCTATATAAACAGGTGCTTTGAGGAGGAGTTGTATTATGTGATTGACAAGTACTGCTATGCTACCAGATTGACTACAGACACGAGTGTCAAAGACTATTGAAATCTTGCATTGCAAGTGTATTGTAAACCATATTCATTTTTGATAATACATTATGTAGGTTTTCGAGTGTGGGGTTTTTCAACTTATAAGGGTTTTCCCCACGTTAAATCTTGTCTCACTTCTTTTGTCTTCTTTCTGGTTCTATGTGTATTTCTGCAATATCTCTGTTATAAGTTTCATGTTACTATAATTGTAAAGACTAAATTGAATTTCCATAGCCCTTCCCTCATTAGATTAGTGTAGGAAGTGATTTCCACACACCTAGCTTCCTTTCAATTGGTATCAGAGCTTGATCACCTTTGGTCCTAGTTTTTGGGTAGGGATTTTTTGAGCTGATCTTATGTTGAGTAGGAGTCTATCAAAGTATTTTGAATCTGATTGCAGGAAAGAGATGGCAAGTACATATGGAAGGATAGAGGTGGATAAATTCAATGGTACTGATTTTGAGTTGTGGAAGCTCAAGATGGAAGACATGCTTGTTGATCAAGACCTCTGGGAAACTATTAGTGGCACAAAACTAGTTGCTATGGAACAAGATGACTGGGATCTCAAAGATCGGAAGTCTAAGGGTCTCATAAGACTTAGTCTTGCTAATTCTGTCCTGTTAAATGTCCATGAGGAGAAAACTAAAAACATGCTTTGGAAGAAGTTGGGAGATGTGTATCAGGCCAAGTCCCTCATTAACATACTTTTTCTGAGAAAGAAGTTGTATTCTCTGAAGATGGTGGATGGGGGATCCGTTGCAGATCACCTAAGTGCCTTTAACATGTTGATTTCTTAATTGACATCAGTTGGTGTGAAGATGGAGGAAGAGGATCGTTGCATGACCTTGCTTTGTTCTTTGCCAGACTCGTGGGATCATCTTGTGATGGCTATCAGGAGTACCACATCCACTTTCACAATGGATGAAGTGGTATCTTTGCTGTTATCTAAAGAGATGTGGAGAAAGTCTTTTGAGGCAGCTAAAGAGGCTCTTGTGGTTCATGGAAGACCCAAGGAGAAAGGGAAAAAGAAAGATAAGAAAGCTGACAAGGGCAGATCCAAATCCCGTGGGAGATCCAAATCTCCTGGAAAGTCCAAGGCTCTTGATTGGAACTATGGTAAATCTGGGCATTTTTTAAAGGAATGCAAAGAGGAAAAGAAAAAGAAGAAGAAGAACCCAGGTTTAGATTCCAACAAGTCACAAGCTGATGGTGATGCTTTCATCGCAGCCCTAGAAACCCATGCATCCAATGATGTGTGACTGATTGATTATGGTACACCATTCCACATGACCTCGCATCGAGACTGGTTTACTAAGTATGAAGAGTTTGATCATGGAAGGGTGTCCCTGGGTGACGAATCTCATCTGAAGATTGTTGGTCATGGAAGAGTCTCTATTCGATTCCCCGATGGATGAGTGAAGGGGATCTCTGGGGTTATGCAAATCCCAGGCTTAGCATGGAACCTACTTTTTGTAAGTATGTTGAATGATGCAAGTGTGTAGGTTGTCTTTTCGAAAGAAGGATGCAAGATGACTAGAGGAGCTATGGTACTTGCTAAAGGTATTAGGAGAGGTACTCTGTTTCAGCTGGAGGCATGCATTTCACAATGCAATAGTTCTTCTGACTCAAGGAAGAGGGCAGTAGTTGCTTCACCCCTACCATCTGAACTAGTAGTGAAGAAATCTATTATATCTAGTCCTGATGGTTGTATTCATGCTTTGGAAGTTAAGCTTCCTACTGAAAAGACAATGTTATGGCATAAGAGATTTGGCCACATTGGTGAGAAGGGTCTTAGAACCTTAAAAAATAAAAACCTCGTTGAGGGGTTAGACGATTGTAATCTTGAGTTTAAATTTTGCAAACATTGCATATATGGAAAACAAAACCGTGTTAAGTTTTATTCAAATTCTCATAAGTCTTCTGGTGTGTTGGACCTTGTTCATTCTAATGTATTTGGTCCTGTTAATGTTCCTTCATTATAAAAATCTATATATTTTGTATCTATCATAGATGACTATAGTAGAAGGATATGGATTTATTTTCTCATAAGCAAATCTGAAGTATATAGTAAGTTTAAGAAGTTTAAAGCCTTTGTTGAAAATTAGATTGGTAAAAGGATTAAATGTTTGAGAACTGACAATGGTGATGAGTTTTGTTGTACACAATTTGATAAATATTGCAAAGAACTTGGGATTGAAAGACATAAGACAACTCCATATACCCCGTAGCAAAATGGAGTTACAGAGAGGATGAACAGGACACTGATGGAGAAGGCTAGGAGTATGGTTAGTGGAGCTAGCCTAGAACAAAAGTTTTGGGCTGAAGCTATTGCCATTGCTTGCTATCTGGTAAACAAATCTCCTACATCATCTCCTGTTGGTAAGATACCCATGGAGGTGTGGTCTGGTAGAAAGCCTTCAATAAGGCATCTTCATGTTTTTGGTTGTGGGGCATATGCACATGTGCCTAGGGAGAAGTGGTTAAAATTGGAGAACAAGGTTGTTAAGTGTATCTTTATTGGCTATGGTGTCGGTGCGAAAGGATACAAGCTTTGGGATTCTATGGCTGAAAAAGTGTTGTATAGAAAAAGTGTCATCTTTAGAGAGATAACACCTTCTTCCACTATTTTATAGCCAGAAAAAAAGAAAAGAAAGAGGATGTTGTTCAGTTTCCTTCTGCCCCTGAGAAGACTAAACATAAAGACAATGTTGTCCACCTGAAAATGAGGAGAGCTCTAGCAGCTCTAAAAGTTTAGAAGATGAAGTAGAACCTTGACCTCATCCTTCAAGGTGGTCCACACGAATCAGGAAGCAACCTGAGAGGTTTGGTTATACATTGCTTGATTCTAGTTGTGCTTTTCCTTTGCTTACTAATAGTGATGAACCTAGAACTATGTTAGAGGCTATGGATAAGAAAGATGCAGGTTCCTGGAAGGAGGCCATGGAGGATGAGATGGATTCTTTGGAAAAGAATCAAACTTGGGATTTGGTGCCTTTGCCTACTGGACGGAAACATGTTGGATGCAAATGGGTGTTCAAGAAGAAATTTAGTGTAGATTGCATTGTTGAGAAGTATAAGGCTAGATTGGTTGTGAAGGGGTATTCACAAGTGGAGGGTATAGATTATGGTGAGATCTTCTCTCTCATTACAAAGCTGACATCCAATTGATTCTTGTTATCTCTTGCAATAGCTTATGACTTTGAGGTGGAGCAGATGGATGTGAAGACAACTTTCCTTCATGGTGATTTGGAGGAAGAGATTTACATGTCACAACTAGAGCATTACATTGTGAAAGGTAAAGAAAATTTGGTTTGCAAGTTAAAGAAGTCTTTGTATGGATTGAAGCAGTCTCCTAGGATTTGGTACTTGAAGTTTGATACCTTTGTGTTGTCAATTGGATTTGTGAGATTGAAATCAGATCAATGTGTGTATTATAAGTATGATGGTGATCATATTCTCATTGTTGCATTATATGTTGATAATATGTTGCTCATTGGGAAGAGTAAGAATATAATTTCTGATTTTAAGTCTTAGTTGGCAGCATAGTTTGAAATGAAAGATTCAGGGGCAGCCAAGTACATTTTTGGAATGGAAATCAGAAGAGAGAGAACTATCAGAAAACTTTGGTTAAGCCAGAATAAGTATGTGAAGACCATGTTGGATAAGTTTAGCATGGCAGATTGTAGACCATTGTGCATTCCTGTTTCTTTGGGGACAAAGTTGTGTATTAGTGATTGTCCAAAATCTCCTAGTGAGGTGGAGGACATGAGCACAATACCTTATGCTTGTGTTGTTGGCAGTTTGATGTATTCTATGGTCTGCACAAGACCAAACATTGCCCAAGCAGTGGGAGTCTTTAGTTGATTTATGGCTAATCCTAGATAGGTACATTGGTATGCAGTTAAGTGAGTATTCAGATATTTGAGGGGTACTTCCAAGTATTCCATATTCTATAATGGTAATGTTATTGGACCTCCGCATTCTGTTGAAATTTGTGGATTTGTGGATTCAGATTGGGCAGGTGACTTGGTAATAGGAGATCCACTAGTGCTTATGTGTTTACACTGTTTCGTTGTGCTATTAGTTGGATGAGTAAGCGACAACCTGTGGTTTCTTTGTCCACGATAGAAGTTAAGTACATGGCAGCAAATCATGCTTGTAAGGAAGCCATTTGGGTTAAGAGATTGTGTTTAGATATTGGTGTTGATCAAGGACAGATTAAGATTTGTTGTGACAATCAAAGTGCGATTTGCCTTGCGAAGAATCCAACTTTCCATGCCAGAACAAAGCATATTGATGTACAATTTCACTTTGTGCAAGACATGATAGAGGATGGGAAGGTAAATTTGGAGAAGGTAGATACTTTGAAGAAAGTTGCAAATGTATTGACAAATCTAGTGGCAACAGAAAAGTTCAGATGGTGTTTAGAGTCTATGGGCCTCTTGGCCTATAGCAGTTAAATCTTGTTATTCTATTGGCTCTCACAAGGTGTTCAACAAGTGGGAGCATGTTGTGAACTAAGGTGTCTCAACCTTGGTAATTCCTTGTATTAATTTATTCATTGCCTATGTTGTAAATTATTTTGTAAATTCATATTTTCATCTTGTGGGATGTGGCACGATGATGTGTCATCCTACATGGAAGATGACAACTTGTAATTTTGTCCTCACATGAGGAGATAGGTATCCCACTTTGTGGTAGGAATATTTTTCCATGTGTCAGCATCTTGGATGTTGTGTAATGGAATATTGACCATAACGGTCATGATAGATTCCTATGACGAAGTTATAACATGTAAGAGTCAGAGATAGAAGCTTGTAAGATAGGTGAAGACATGTGTCGAGAAGCATCTTTGAAAAAAGCATCTTTGGGTGACCCAAGGTGGACTATGACATGTTGTAAGAGAATATGCTATTTATAACCTGTGTATGATAGATTCTCTTATAGCTATAAGTTGTAACTGCTATGATAGATTCTATGATGGTCGTAAGAGTCATAAGAGCATATGTCATAGCCCATTTTTGAAATAGGCAACCTCTTTGGGATGGGGTGTGTGGACAAGTGTTAGAAGCATCTTACAATGTTGACCAAGTGTCCATAGGCATGGGTTTTGGGCCATGAGGCCAAGTTGGATGCCCATTCCAAGATAAAGGCTATTTTGCCTTTTATTTTCTATATAAAGAGGTGCTTTGAGGAAGAGTTGTATTATGTGATTGACACGTACTGTTATACTGTCAGATTGACTCTAGATGTGAGTGTCGAAGACTATTGAGAGTTTGCATTGCAAGTGTATTGTAAACCATATTTAGTTTTGATAATACATTGTGTAGGTTTTTGAGTGTGGGGTTTTTCACCCAATAAGGGTTTTCCCCATGTTAAATATTGTCTCAATTCTTCTGTCTTCTTTCTGGTTCTATGTATATTGCTGCAATATCTCTATTATGTGTTTATTGTTGTTGTAATTGTAAAGATTAAATTGAATTTGTATAGCCCTTCCCTCATTAGATTAGTGTACAAAATGATTTCCGCACACCTAGCTTCCTTTCAGCTTTGTCCTTGTGGTTTTCTCTTATCTTCCTTTAGTCTTATGGTTTTCTTCTCTTGTCTTAGTTGGTTCTCCGTTCTTGTTGTATGCTTCTCCTTGGTGTTTTTTTCTCTCTCACCCCCTTTAGTTTGGCTTGGTTGTATTCTCTCCTTAGCTCTTTTCTATTCAGATATACACACACTTGCTCTTTAGTGTGTTGTGCCTTATTTCTCTTCCTTTTTTTCTCGTTGCCCTTGCGTTGTCCTTTTGGTTGTTCCTTGTTTCATCCATCTTTCTCATTCTCTAGGTTCTTATACTTCTTTCCTTTTCATCTCCTAGAATTTTTCTTTATGGTCCCCCTTTTACTACACATTGTTTCTTCCCGATAGTGATCCTTGTTTCCTTTTATTGCCTTATTTTAGTTCACTTTTTCCTTTTTATCTTTTCCCTTTTTCCTTTCTATGTTCCTTGTCTTTTATGAACCCTTCTAAGTTGTGTTTGTTTCTTTTCCTCTAGTTTTTTGTTTTGATATTTCTTCCTTTAGTGCTTTTGTTTCTTATCTTTTTTAGGCTTATTGTTCTAGGTGTTCTCAAACCCGTGGTTCTCGCTTAGTTTTCCTTCTTGATCTATGCTTCCTTCTTTGGTTAGGTTCTTTGGTTTTATTAGGAACCTTTTGCTTGCTTTGTTTTTGGTTTGGTTGTTCTTTCGTCATCATGCATTAGTTTTACTGTTTCTTTCATGTACTCATGGTTATATATATATATATATATATATATATATATATATATATATCTTCTTTCATTTGGTCACACATATTTATTTACTCATGTGCGCAAATTTTATTTCTTATGTACATGCATTTTATTTATTCATTCATTTGATTACATGATTATATATATATATATATATTTCTTACTTTCGTTTATACATATTCTTTTAATTTCTTACACACATTTTTTATTCATATTTATTTGTTGGTTTTTTCTCTTTTCTTATATTTTAATTCTATGCTTTTTAGTTTTGTTAGATTCTTGTACTTGAATAGACTCTTGGTTTACTTAGGTGTTTAGATATTTTCTTTTTTGTCTTTCCTTGTGGTATCTTGGTCCTTGTGTCTCATTCCTTCCTCCCCCTTATATTTAACTTGCTTGGTCTACAATTATCTATTATTATTATCTTCTCTTTCTTTCTATTCTCCTGATGATGGATCATGGAGTATGATCCAAAACGTTGAGATAAAAACACTCACACAGTTTAATCTAGAAGCACTCATTTATATCAATAAAATTTACTTTACATCTTACCAAATTTATTTTATTGAAGAGAAATTTTAAACTCGATTGGACATGCATAGTGGAGGTAATTTTATTACTCTTTCTTTTGCTAAATTGAAAGGCTTCTACACCCCATGACATCATTACAGACAGTGCATCTTGAATTGCATTTCTTCCTCCTTCATCATAAATAATACAACATGGATTTTTCTTTCCCACTTTAACCATTTTAGGATTAAGAAGAGTTGTCCATGTCATTTTTTGAATAGCCCTTGTCTAAGTGCCAAGCCCATAAAATTTATTTCTAAATGGATGAATCCAAATCACTTTATAATTGTGGCTTTCAACCTTAAGTTCTTTATATATCTGTTGTTGTAATTTTATATATTCAGGCATATTTAGATCACATATGAAAATGCCCACCACATTGCCCTTTAGTTGATTCAAATATACCTGAAACATCATGTTACAACATATTACATCAGTTGCATTCATTTTGAAGGCAACTAATATTTTTGGCTTCAGTTTTTTGGGTTTAGTGATATGATACATATATGTATGTATCAATTTGCTTCAGATTTATATATTTATGTTTACATAAAAATATAATATGTTTATAGTTTTATTATATTATGAGCGTACCAGGATCAATTGTCTATTGACGAGGTGATTTGTAGTATTTTCATTCAATATTTCAAGGAACACTATGAACCTATTTTCTTTGGGTGTCCCAACAGTTCCAGAAAACTTCCCCTATTTTATAACATTTTCAACCCGATTGAAAATCATATCTATAAAATCTGTAGAATTGGGAATTTCATTTTCTTTGTCTACACCTTCTGAGCACTGGAGGACCTCTCCTAAAATGTCATCTTCTCCAAAACTATCTCTAAACTGCACAAATATGTAGTCTTTTCCATCCACCCCTACATTCACCATGCAACAGGCAAGTTTGTTGTCAGCTTTGAAACCATGTGAATTAAAGAAAATGTAGGTAATGAGATGATGGTGCCACATGTCAGTAGAGGGAATGGCACATGATCCTTTTCACATCAACTTTAAAATTTGTCAGAAACAGTCTCCTTCTTTCTCTTTTTCTATCGTTTCAACTTCTTGTTTTACTCTTTTCAGACAAACAATCCTTAGGCGTCATGTAGAAGCCATCTTTGCTCTTTCCATTGCCACCCAACAAGCCATTGTAAAAGTAGATGATGATGAAATTCCATGTCAAGAGGGAGGGCGATGACTGCCACAATTGTGTCCTCCTCAAACAACATGGATGTTGAGCACTCTATCAATTACTATGTAGTGCAGTCCAATTCTACGAACTTCCCACCCAACAAACTATTAATTTTAAAGTATCTCAGATAGGTGTTCTAGTCGGGTGGTGATTATGAGGCTAGAAACACAACTAGAATAATTATCTCCATACCTAGAAAATTGATTTCTCCAGAGACTTCTAGATATTAGGGTTTGTTAGAGTCTAATTAATCTTAGCCATTGATTGAGATTAAATCATGGCCATTAGTTTTCAATGAGAATATTATAAAAGAGGATCAATGGGCACTTGGAGAGGACACATCTAAAAAACATTTGCAGCAATAGAAAATAAATAAATTTGCAATAATAGTAAATATATTTGTAGTGAGAGCAAGCGCAGTGATAGTGTTGGAGACAGCAGTAGTGGAATTTCTACAGGAGAAATTGGGAGAAGAATTTCTAAAGGAGAATATTGCCGGAGCTCTGCCAGTAAGAGGCAAGCAGTTTATGTATCTCTTGATTTGTTGAAGTTTAATAAAATTCCTCATCTGCAGTACTGGTTTTCCCTTCAAGGTTTCTCTAGAGATAATTTGTCTAAAAATATTGTGTTCATTATTTTGTATATTTTGTTTTTCTATCTCCGTGATTATTTGTGAAGTTGCAGCTATATTATTTTTCAATATTTGTTGTGAATTAATTTTTGGTAGTCAAATAATCTATATAAGATAGGAGATTAATAATCAGTAGCTGAAATAGAATTTTCACATGGTATTAGAGCAGATCTGAGGGTAGAAAAGGCTCAGTATAGGCATAGGGAGAAGGGAAAAAAAAAAAAATCTAGGGTTTATAAAACCCATCTTGAACTCTTCAAAATTATTATTATTTTTTTCTTTTGAGATGGCCTCAGTAGGTTTAAAAGATCAGGACAAATTGGATGGAGCCTCAAATTTTGGTGTCTGGAAACCCAGAATTTCTTTATTACTGGAAGAGAATGCTATATAGGAATATGTGACAACTATTGTCCCTATACCTATAGATGCAACATAGCTCTTAGCATATAAGAAGGAAGATGCCAAGGCGAGGAGGCTGATTCTTGATGGTGTTAAGGATCGTATTGTTCCACATATTGCAGAGTTAGATACAGTAAAGATGATGTGGGACGCCATTCTGAATCTGTACCAGAATGCTACCATTAATCGGAAGCTGATTCTCAGAGAAAAGTTGAGGAATACCTGGATGAATAAGGGAGAAGACGTCACAAGTAACCTCACCAGACTTAGACTTGTCAAGGATGAGTTGGTAGTTGTTGGAGACAAACCAAATGATGACAAGCTAGTACGAATAGCCCTGAATGGGTTTACTAAGTAGTGGGATATCTTTGTTCAAGTTATTAATGGATGAGACACCTTACCAAGTTGGGATTGACTATGGAGTGACTTCACTCAGGAGGAGCTTAGTCTAAGTCTTGTCAGTGGAACTAGTAGTAATAGTCAGAAAAGTGAGGTGGAATAGGAAAACATTGCCCTAGCAGGAAAAGGGAAAGCGAAGAAGGGGTCTAGCAAAGGATCAAATCCAAAAAGTGAGAAGAAGAAGGACTTGTCTAAGATCAAATGCTATGGTTGTCACGAGTTCAGCCACTATGTCAGTGATTGCCCACAAAGGAAGAAAAATGAAAAGAAAGGCAAGAAATAGACGACAACTTTAGCAAGTGTAGATGAGCTTTCTAGTAGAATGGAGGATGAGTTTGCACTCATACCTTGCCTAACTAGCTCAACCTCATAAGGTGTTTGGTATATAGATAGTGGGGTGTCATTTCATATAATAGGAGTTAGGGAGTACTTATCCAACTACAAGGAGGAGGAAATCGGATTTTAGATTCAGATGGCATACAAGTCCAAGTGCAATCTAGTTGGGAGAGGGACTATTCTATTTAAGATGGAGAATGGCAAGCCTATTTCCATTCATGATGTGTTGCATATGCCAGGCTTGGGTATGAATCTAATTTCCATATCTATCCTTCAGGATAAAGGCTACAATGTACTCTTTAGAGGGGTGCATGTGTTAATCAAGCATAAGGATTGGAAATCACCCATAGCTATGGGAGTTAGGAGCAGCCGACTTTATAGGTTGCAGTTTGATACTCCTAAGGCACTAGTGACCAACAGTAATCCTAGAGATCAAGGAGAGCTATGGCATAGGAGGATGGGCCATATACATCATGGAGCACTTAAATTGCTTCATGAGACAGTGACAGGTGTTCTAGAGGTGAGCACAAAGCATGATGATGCATTAAGGGATGTGTGTTGGGGAAGTTTGTGAAAGCATCTTTTTAAAGGAGTGACACCAGATCCAAGGGGGTTCTTGATCTAGTACATTCAGATATATGTGGACCAATGTCAACGAAGTCTCTCAGAGGATATGAGTACGTTGTTACTTTTATTGATGATTTCTCCAGGAAGACCTTGATATACTTCTTGAATACCAAGGATGAGGTCTTCAGTCACTTCCAGGAATTCAAAGATCTTGTGGAGAATTCGGCAGGCAGGAAGGTAAAGGTTCTTTGGTTAGACAATAGAGGCGAGTACAAAGAGAAAGAGTTCTAGGAGTTCTGTACCAGGGAAGGAATCAATAGAGAGTGGACCATTCCTTACAACCTGCAGTAGAATGGGTTTGCTAAGAGGAAGAATTGTTCTATATCAGAGGCAGCAAGGGCTATGTTGTATGACCAAGATATGTCACATTACTTATGGGAAGAGGCATGTAGTACAATAGTATACATACAGAACAGGGTTCCACATAAGGTATTGGGCAAGATGACACCAGAGGAGGCATTCTCAAGGAAGAAGCTAGATGTCAGTCACCTTAGGATATTTGGGAGTTTGGTGTTTTGTCACATTCCAGGACCTACACGTTCCAAGTTAGATTAGACTATAGAGACAGGGTACTTTGTGGGGTACAACAAGACCTCAAAGGCATATCAGATATTTATTTCAGGGACTAGGAGGATTATAGTTAGGCGTGATATCAAATTCATGGAGGACAAGGCATATAGGAGGTCCAGAGATTTGCTAGAAGATGATCAGAATGAGCAGCCAACAGAAGCTCCAAGGATTGTTCAACCAGAATAGGGGCAGCGAAGCACAAGTACAATTACTAGTACAAGCACAGGCTTAGGTGCTGAGAGTTTGCAGAGTATAGAGCAATAGATATAGTAAATCCAAGAGATGCATCAAGAAGATATGGAGTTTGATATTTCATCCTCTATAATTGACAGGAGGAATCGTGAGGTTCAACAGACACATAGGGATACTCAGGAGTTTGTGGGAGCTCTTAGGATGAGTAGTAGACAGTGGAAGTAACTAGCCAGGTATAATGACTATGTGGTATTGGTTAGTCAATTGGTAGATAGCAAGCCTTCTAGCTATTAGAAGGCTACACAACAACAAGTGTGGCAAGATGCAATGGTTGAGGAATATACCTCAATAGTGCAAAATGATGTCTGAGAGGTTGTGCCTAGACCGACAGATAGGGCAGTGGTTGGATCATGCTGGATCTATAAGATTAAGCACGGTGCAGATGGTAGCATCGAGAAATACAAGGCAAGGTTCGTGGCCAAGGGGTTCTCTCAGAAGGAGGGAATAGACTATGAGGAGACATTCACTCCAATGGCCAGGTATACTTCTATATAAGCCGTAATCTCACTTGCAACACATATGGGATGGTAGATCCATCAAATGGATGTCAAGATGACATTTCTTAATGGTGAATTGGTAGAGGAGGTATACATAGAACAACCAGAGGGCTTTATAGCACACAACAGTGAAACCCACATGTGCAGATTCAAGAGAGCTTTGTATGGACTCAAGCAAGCTCCCAAGGCGTGGTATGAGTGCATTGATAGATACTTGTAGGGAATAGGCTTTGTGGAGAGTGAGGTGGATGCTAACCTCTACTACCTGGTGGTTGGGGGTGAAGTTCTCATTATTGTTCTATATGTGGGTGACTTATTTTTAATAGGTTCACTAGGGCTCATAGAGGAATGCAAGAGGGACCATGCGGTAGAGTTAGAGATGAAGGATTTGGGGCTTATGCACTACTTTCTAGGCATGGAAGTGTGGTAGACAGACGGAGAGATTTTCCTTGGACAAGGGAAATACTGCATTGAAATCTTGAATAAGTTTTAGATGCAGGATTGTAGACCCATGTCTACACCTATGATCATAAATTGGAAGAAGGTAGACTCATCTAAGGAAAAGGATGTAGACCCCACCTTATATAGGCAGTTGATTGGATCTCTCATGTATTTGGTCAATACTAGGCCAGATATATTCTTTGCAGTAAACTCTCTTAGTCAGTTCATGGTTGAGCGGAAGAGAGTGCATTAGACAGAAGTAAAGCATGTTTTATGATATTTATGTGGTACAATCGAGTATGGGATCAGATATACTTGAGGTGATGGTATTAGGTTGATAGGCTATACTGATGCAGATTGGGCAGGTAGTACAGTGGATAGGAAAAGCACTTCAGGGTGCTACTTTAGTTTGGGATCAGGAGTTGTCTCTTGGTACATCAGGAAGCAAAAGTTCGTGGCTTTGAGTTCTACAAAAGAAGAATACATAGCAGCTAGCAAGGTAACGTGTGAGGCTATATGGCTTCAGAAGTTGCTGGTAGTCTTGTTTGGTTAGAGGGTTGAGACTATGGTGATACACTATGACAATTAGAGTTGCATCAGATTATCTGAAAATCTAGTGTTTCATGATAGGTGTAAGCATATAGACATTAGGCATCATTTCATCAGGGATTGTGTATAGCAGAGGATTGTTTAGCTACAGTATATACCTATAGATCAGCAGGTAGCAAACATTTTGACAAAGGCATTGGGGAAGGCAAAATTCATCTTCTTCAGAGATAAGTTGGGTGTTATGCAGAACACCTTCCTTGCTAAGAGGGAGTGTTAATTTTAAAGTAGCTTAGACAGACATGTGTTCTAGTCTCAAGTGGTGATTACGAGGCTAGAAACACAACTGGAATAATTATCTGTGTACATAGAAAATTGATTTCTCCAGAGACTTCTAGGCATTAGGGTTTGTTAGATTATAATTAATCTTAGCCATTGATTGAGATTAAATCATGGCCATTGGTTTTCAATGAGAATATTATAAAAGAGGATCAATGGGCATTTGGAGAGGACACATCTAAAAAATATTTGCAGCAATAGAAAATAAATAAATTTGCAGTAATAGCAAATAGATTTGCAGTGAGAGAAAGGGCGCAGTGATAGCGTTGGAGACAACAGGAGTGGAATTTTTGTAGGAGAAATTGGGAGAAGAATTTCCAAAGGAGAATATTGCTGAAGCTCTGCCAGTAAGAGGCAAACAATTTATGTATCTCTTGATTTGTTGAAGTTTAATAAAATTCCTCATCTGTAGTACTGGTTTTCCCTTCGAGATTTTTCCAGAGATAGTTTGTCTAAAAATATTGTGTTCATTATTTTGCATATATTTTTTTCTATCTCCATGATTATTTGTGAAGTTGCAGCTGTATTATTTTTCAATATTTGCTGTAAATTAATTTTTGGTAGTCAAATAATCTATATAAGATAGGAGATTAATAATCTGTAGCTACAATAGAATTTTCACACAAACCCACTCTTGCCGCGCACTGACTCTCCTTATTCTTCTGCACAGAACAGATACTAACAATGCGTCAGATATGTCCTTTTAATTTTTCAAAAACAATCCAAATGTGACGAACATATCAAGATCAAATCCTCCACGTACCAGAACATATGCTTTAGTAGACACTGAAATTGGAGATTCGTCTTCCTCCCGCATTTCTTTCCACCTCTCTATCAATTTAGCACTTTCTCCAATATTTACATAAAAGCAATGCTGTAATTTAATTATTCCTTCCATTGATGCACTGTCCAACCTGGGACAATACTCCAAATCTGCCTCAGTTAAAGATGCCAAAGCTTCAAAATCATCCGGAAATGTTTCTAGTTTGCAACAGAATCGTATGAGTAAAAAGTGTAATCTTCTGATCTTCTCGAATCCATCTGGAAGACTCAAAATTAACAAACCCTTTAACCACAAGGTTTCGAAACATATGAGATCCCCGAACCCTGAAGGAAGATTCACTAAAATGGAACAATCCACCAACTTGAAGGTTTTTAAGGTCAGCAGTGCTTCAAATCCATCAGGCAACTCCTCCAGTTTAGGACAGTTTTTTACAAACATCTCCGTCAAGGAACTTAGTTGGCCAAAGTTTCTGGGAAGCACTACAATGTTACTGCACTCTCTTATTTCTAAGGTCTCCAAATATTTCAACTCCACAAAGCAATTGGGGAGAGTGGATAATGAGTTATAGGATATCAATTTCAGGTGAGAAAGGCATCTCATTTTTCCAATACAATCCGGAAGCTCATCTAAACTCAGTAGTGATTTCTAAGTGAGCGACTCTCTCCGAAGCTTCTCAAAGCTTTCTGGCAGTCTTTTCAAGTTGATGCATTCAGTTAAGTCCAACTTTTGTAGAGAAGATAATCCCCCAAAGGCTTGAGGTAGCTCCCTCAAATTCTCACACGCTCTCATGCTTAGCTCTTCCAGCTCACTCAACTTTCCTAGAGCATCAGGTAAACATTGGAGAAGCGTACATCCGCATAGCCTCAGACAAGTCATTGATGATAGCTGCCCAAGTTCTTCCAGTAGGCAATTTCAACTTTGTGTAGTGTTCCATGCTCAAATGCTTAAATTTCTTGAGTTTTCCAAAACCTCTAGGCAAAAATTCCAAATCAAATTTATCCAGAATCAAACGCTTGAGAGCAACAAGATTGTTGAATTCCATTGCTAGATGCCTGCAATAATTCAACTGGATATCTACTAGAGATGCAGGAAGCTGAAATTCTTGTGTAATTTGAAGTTGATTAATAATGAAAGAACAATGTAGAAAAATTTATAGACAAAGATGTAAAACACTAAGACAAAATAGAACACCAGTTTTTATGTGGTTCACCATAAAATGTTACATCCACACGAAGCAGGGGATCATCTGCATTAAAGTCTGTTTTCATACACATCTATAGTAGTATCAACTTTCTATAGCAGTTCACACATTACATGACAACATCCAAAATAAACTTGAAGTTAAACCCATGAAGGGAATGTGAGACGACAAAGTAGAAGAAGAAAAAATATCAAGAGGTGTCTGTTATTGTCAATTGGGATTCATAATACTAATAATCTCCCACTTGAAATCCAATCACTATTGCAAGAGGGCTACTCAGAGATATCCCCCACTTCAAGCTTATTGTCACATCTTGACAATGCCGAGAAAAGTTTTACAAAACTTGAACTTCTCCCTCAGTACTATCTTCCTCAATGCATCTGCCAGATTCACCTTAGTGTCAATTTTCTCCACTTTCAGTTTGCCCTCTTCAAGTACATTCCGGATGAAGTGGTATCACAACTCAATATGCTTTGTTTGATGATGAAAAGTGGAGTTCTTTGCCAAATGAATAGCGTTGTTGCTATCACAAAAAAGAGTGAAAACAAATTGTTTGAATTCCAACTCACCCAACAATTGCTGCAACCAAATCATCTCTTTCACACCTTTAGTAATAGCAATATATTCAGCCTCAGTAGTGGAGAGTAACACCACCTGTTGCAACCTTGAAACCTAAATGATCGCTACCCCAACGAATGTGAAAACATACCCTGTTGTGGACCGTCATTTGTCCAAATCTCTAGCCATATTAGAATCAACATAACATCACAGCTATGCATCTCTTCCTCCAAAACACAAAACATAATCTGAGGTGCCTTTTAGGTACCTTAATATCCATTTCACTACTTCCCAATGAGGTTTACCTAGATTACTCATGAATCTACTTACAACTCCCACTGCATGGGAAATATCCGGTTGTGTACAAACCATGGCATACATGAGACTGTCAATAGTGGATGAATAAGGAATACCCTTCATATTGTCTTTCTCTTGAGATGTTTTTGGACACATTTCAGATGACAAATGATAATGATCAGCAAGAAGAGCACTCACTGGCTTAGCATCATTCATGTGAAATCTGTCCAAGACTTTATCAACATACTTTGCTTGTGACAATCTGATTTGTCTCTTACTTCTCTCCCAGATTATGGTCATACCAAGTATCATCTTTGCTATTCCTAAATCTTTCATTGCAAACTTTCAAGCTAATTATTGTTTCAAATCATGAACAACTAGCATATCATCAACATAAATCAACAATAAAACAAACTCACCATTATTCAATACCTTGTAGTAAACACATGGATCATATTCATAGCATGTGAAATGTTGCTCAGCCATGAAAGAATCAAACTTCAAATACCACTATCATGGGGCTTGTTTGAGCCCATACAAACTTCTCCTCAACCGGCAATACAATCTTCTTGACCTTGTTGCTGAAAACCTTCGGGATGATGCATATACAACTCCTCATTAATGTCGCCATGAAGAAACGAGGTTGTGACATCCAATTGTTCCAACTCAAGATCATATACCACTACCAATCCCAAAACCATTCTAATAGTTGTCATCTTCATAACTAGTGAGAAGATTTCATTGAAATCTATGCCTTTTTTCTGATCGTATCCCTTGACCACCAATCTGGCCCTGTAACATTTTTTACCTCCTTCCTCTTTCAACCTATACACCCATCGATTCTTTAATGCTCTTCAATTGGGTCCAGAAGCTTGACCAAATCCCAAGTATGATTGGCCATAAGAGAATGCATTTCATCTTGCAGTGGCTCGAACCATTTCGCACTATTGGTATCATTGCAACTGTCTTTGAAGATAGTTGGCTCCACTAAATCACAAAGCAATAATTCATAATCCTTGAATTTTGGTGGAGGTCAAGGCTCTTGAGTAGACCTCCACAGTTGAGGGGCTTGTTCCCTCAAAACACCTTGTTCGAGCACATTGCCCTATTTAAGATTTGTTAAATTTCCTTTCATCGAGCTAATCAGAATTCCTAGTGCCAAACATGGCACATTGCTTAAATCCATCCTAAGCTGTGTAGGATTTACCAGAGGCACACTTTCATATGTGTGTTGCATCAAATTTGGCACACAAAGATCTGTAGCAATATACTCATGAAGAGGGCATTGAGTTATACCCATGTTCGAACTAGACTGCATATGAGTTTCCAAAGGATGTGTATCATACAAAAGCAGTGTGGGAGGATTGGGCTGCATGGCATCTTTATAGGGCAGTGCTAAAAATTCCAAAGGCTACTTAATATGTTGCAAGGGCAACGTTGAACCTAAAGGCAGTGATTTACAATGCAAAGACTGCTATGTAGGAAGTATAATAGGCTGTGTAGAAGTAGAGCAAGTCTCAAGCAATGGATATGGGATAGACTATTGGCCATAATCTAGCACAAAGTCTTTTGTAAACTGTGTATGATCATAAGGTCACAGCCCAAAACCTTCAGCAGACTGCATAATATTTGGAGGCACTCCCTATGCTAGGCAAGGTGACTATAATGAACATGAAACAGATGGTAGAGAAGATGAATGCTAAGGCAGAGCATGTGGAGTTTTAAACATATCACTTCCACTTTCAAACACATCAGGAGGCACATATTCTTTGACTTGTCTCTCTAATATTTGTAAACTTGGAATACCTTTTCATTGAAGAGAACATCGTAACTATGCACTACCTATTTGGAAATCGGATCCCACAATTGATAGCCATACTGTTCCACTCCATAGCCAAATAAAATGCATCTTTTTGATTTGGCATCCAATTTTGTTCTCTTTTCTTTAGGAATGTAAGCAAAAGCCATATAGCCGAAGACACGTAAATGATTGTAAGAAATCCTTCTTCCCAACCATCTCTCCTCCAAAATGTCAAGATCCAAGTGAGATGAAGGACCTCGATTGATCAAGTACACCACTATATTTACTACCTCTACCCAAAATTCCTTGTCTAATCATGCATTAGAGAGAATACTCCTAGCTCTCTCGACTTGATTATCCAATTCAACCTCTCATCTACACCATTTTCTTGAGGGGTGAATGAAACAATCTTTATATGATAGATGCCATTATCTGTACAAAAATTGTAAAACTCCAAAGAACAAAACTCTCCTCCATTATCTATTTTCAAACACTTTATTTTATGCCCTGTTTGATTCTCAACAATGGCTTTGAAAACATTAAATTTGCTAAATACTTATGATTTTCTATTTAGCATATAAACCCAAACTTTGCGAGTGCAATCATCAAGAAAAGTAACAAAATAATTTACCCCTCCAATGGAGGTTACCTCCATAGGACCAAACACGTCCGAGTGCACAAGCTCCAAGGATCTTGTCTACTTGTCATGTCTAGTTTTAGAAAAGTTGATCTACCTTTGCTTTCCATAGATACAATGCTCAGCCAACTCTAAATCAATAGATAGCAAACCTAGATGTTGATCTCTTTTGAGTAAAACTTTAAGTCCTTTTTTGCTCATATGCCCTAGCCTCTTGTGCCAAAGCTCTACTTCACTTTCCACAACTGCCATCACAGCTCCCACTTCAGCTTGACACTCTAGCACATACAAAGTACCTGATTTATTGCCTCTTGCAATGACTAGAGCTCCTTTGGTCACCTTCCAAGTGTTTGAAAAAAATGTGATGCTACACCCTTGAGCATCAAGATGTCCTGCTGAAATGAGATTCCTCTTGAGCTTAGGAACATGTCACACATCCCGCAATAGCCACTTGTTTCCATTCTTTAATCTCAACATTACATCACCTTTGCCAATGATATCACATGGCTCATTATCACCAAGGTAGACTCTCCCATGTTTACCTTCTTCATAGCTTTGAAAAACTTCTCGGCATGAAGTCGCATGAAAAGAAGCACTAAAATCCAATACCCATGAATCAACTGTAATTTCACTTGTTACCAAGACTAAAGTCCCTCCATCCTCTACATATGTAGTATTAACCTCATTGTCTTTTAGCTAATTTTGTGCCTTCTTATATGAGCAACAATACTTCTTAGTATGGCCTTCTTTGCCACAAAACCAACAACCTCCTTTTCTGCACCTAGACATAGATCTTTTCGCAGATTTAGACTTCCTCTTATTGTTATTTCTGCCTCTATCTTGTTGTCTACCTCTATTGCAAAAAATCAAGGCATCACCGGATGCGGTTCCTTGATTTTTCCGTCGCATATCTTCTCTAAGAAGAGTTCCAGCGATGCCATCGAATCTGAGTTTGGCTTTGCCTGATACGGAGGTGCTAATCACCATCACTATGCCTTCCCAGCTATTTGGAAGAAAACACAATAATAAAATAGCTTTGATTTGATCATCCAAATCAATGTCTACTGAAAGCAATTAGCTAATAAGAGTATTGAACTCATTCAAGTGATTGGACATGATACCTACTTCTTTCATTTTCAGATTGTACATCTTCTTCGTGAGGTAAACTTTATTCGAAGCTGATGCTATCTCATACATATTGTTGGGTTTGTCCCACAATGCCTTTGAAGTCCTTTCTGCTGTGACATTGAAGAGAACATTGCTAGATAGTGACAGCTGAATTGTAGCTCTTGCTTTGCTATCCAATGTCTCCGACTCTTCATCATCCATCTTTGTTGGCTTCTTGGCTTTCCCTTCCAACACGAGTGAGAGGTCTCCTCAAATCAGAAGTGACTCCGTCTGCACCTTCCATAATCCAAAATTCTGTCCAGAAAACTTTTCAATCTTCCATTTATATACTTCCCCCATATTTGCCGGAAATTATCACAATTTCCAAATCCACTCCTTCGCCGAGCTGTGATATGGATTGTTGTGTAATTTGAAGCAGATGAAAAATGAAAGAACAATGCGGAAAAATTTAAACTCAGATATATAGACAAAGATGTAAAATACTAAGACAAAAAAGAACACCAGTTTTAATGTGGTTCACCATTAAAAACTACATCCACAGGAAGCAAGCAGGGGATAACTCTATATTAAACTCTGTTTTCATACACATCTAGAGCAGCATCAACTTTCTACAGCAGTTCACTCATTACATGACAACATCCAAAATAAACTTGAAGTTAAACCCACGAAGGGAATGTGAGAAGACAAAGTAGAAGAAGACAAAATATCAAGAGGCTTCTGTTATTGTCGATTGGGCTTCACAATACTAACAAAAATTCCTCTGGAAGTTTCACCGATTTCCTCGTTTCCACAATAAAACATTGAAGAGAGGGTAGCTTTAGCAATGGAAGTGTTTCGAATGAATGGCAATCCAGGGAAGTTGTGTGTAGACACAAACCATTCTATAACTATCATGGTCGTAATGGATTATAAAATAGAATGACTTAATATCTTCTAGAATTGAGTAATACAATCTTTAATAACTTTGAATAAAGCAGTAACTCTTCCAGTTGCAAATTCTGTGTGTACATTTATCTTATTGGTGATATATTAGAAAATTTCTAGCAGACGTTAAAATAAAATAAATTAATATCCTGGTTATTTCATTATATTTAATTTAAAGAAGTATTTCTTACCTGATGCAAATTCATGCCATGGTTTGACCTGTTGAAAAAATCCGTGAGTTTGTGCAGTTGGGATGCATCTTCAAATGCAAAATCAATCACATCCCTCACACTAAGATATCTCAAATTTTGAAAAGCTCTATTGACACTTTACCCAATCTTTTATCATCAGTACCCTCAAGGAGTGGCACGTGGCATTCAGATGTCTGGATTCCAGTGTGATGAAAGACTCGTTCCCCACAAGGGAGATGCCTTGGATATTTTTGAGATTTGCTTCACCATCTTCCAACACTTGTGATAATTCCCTGTAATTTGAAACCCTTGTTTGTTTGGCTTCTCTCTCCCATTAAGCGAAGGATATCGTGAACAATCACGATACCTAAGTCGCTTTTATCTATTAGCATTTTCCTCTGAGGAGTCTCAAGCCTAGTCTTATCATGAAGGTTACAAATAAGATTCTATTGCCAACCATAAAAATATTTGCAAATATCGAGGAATGCCTCTTTATCCTTGTTGTCCCTCAATTTATTATAAACAAAAAAAGTTGTTTACTGAGATCTTCATCTACAAAACTATCGACGCTTCCCTGACGAAGCTCTCCATGGGCTTCCTTGTAACTTTCTAGCTTTCTATCCTCTCATAAGTGCTTTCCAAAAACATACAAGAGGATCGGGACGCCTCGCATTTTCGTCAAAGTCACCACTTAATTGTCCATCACTTTGTAAGATTGTTTGTCTGAGGAGGTGTCTTTGTTGAAAAAGTGATGCATGAATAGAGGACTAAACATGCAAATCTGTATCTCCTTCATGCAGGTTTGTAGAATTAATTTAGTCAGTTTTTAGAGTAGTTTACAAACTTTTCTTTACTGAACTCCCAGTTATCTAGCGAAGCAAATAAATCCATGTAATATGCATGTAACTATTTAATTAAGTTTTGTTTAGTTAAATATAATTTCATCTTGAGTTTTTTTAATGTAAAAGCTGCAGTTTGTAATCTGTTCACTCCAGTTTGTAATCTGTTCGCTGTTATATATTCTCAACAGCAGCAGTCATTTATTATGATATAAAGAAACAGTTATATCATCTGCAAATAATACAGAATCTCTACTGTCTTAAATTGTTGTGGTGGTTTTTTTTTATCTCTGTTGTTTCTTTTAGATTCTACATTTGGTATCAGAGCCATTTTTTTCTTTTGGGTTAAAGATTTAGTAGTTGGAATTTCGCCAAAACTTTATCATGTAGAATTCTAACTCCTTGCCCATTCCAGAATTTGATGGAAATGCGTATGAGTATTGGTGCATCAAAATGATGACATTTTTGATAGGAAAAGAATTGTGGGAGATTGTTGAATCAGGTTATACAGAGCCAGCTGATTGGAATGCCCTCACAGCCAATGAAAAAACAGCCAAGAAGGAGGCCAAGAAGAAGAATGTTCAAGCCTTGTTTCACATTCAAATAGCTCTTGATAAGAGCTTATTTCCAAGAATTTTAGGTGCAAAGTCAGCTAAAGATGCCTGGAAGACTCTACAGGAAGCTTACTAGGGCAGTGACCAAGTCAAGGTTGTCAAGTTGCGGACGTTGAAGAGAGACTTCAAGAATTTGAAGATGCAAGAAGCTGAAAGTGTGAGTGAATATTGTGTCAGAGTTAAAGATGTGGTCAATAAGATGGTTACACTTGGAGAAATTGTGAACAATGAGCCTTTGATCAAAAAAGTGTCAAGAACTCTCACACCAAGATGGAATCACATTGCCATAATCATAGAAGAAAGCAAAGATTTGACAACCCTTCAATTTGATCAACTAGTTGGCTCTCATATGTCTCGTGAAGAGAGATTAAGAGATTCATTTGAAGGCGATGTGAAAGCTTTTTCTTCCAAATTGCAAATCACAAAGAATGAAGATGTCGGCAGCAGCAACAACAACAATCAAGGCCAAGGTAGAGGTCAAAATTAGAATCAGTCAAGAGGCAAAGGTGGCTCAAGAGGAAGAGGTGGTTCCAGAGGAAGAGGTAGAGGCAGATTTGATAAGAAGAATGTCCAATGTTACCATTGTAATAGGTATGGCCACTTTGAAAGGGATTGTAGATTAAAAGAAGGTAAAAGTGTTAATTAAGCTCAAGAAGGTAATGAGAATCCTCCAGATCATTTATTTTTATCCTATGCCAAAACTGAAAATAATAGCAAAGATGTTTGGTATTTAGATTCTAGATGTTCTAGCCATATGTCAGGGAATGAGAAGTTGTTTTCAACAATGGATGAAAGTTTCAAATCCAAGATCCAGCTTGGTGATGACAAATCATTGAAGGTTGATGCAAAAGGAGCTATGGAAGTCCATACAAAAGAAGGTATGAAGAGTATTAAAGACATCTATTACACTCCACAATTAAAGTATAATTTATTGAGTGTTGGACAATTGTGTGAGAAGAATTATAAAGTTGTGTTTGAAAATCAGCAATGTATAATTTATGATAAGAATCAGGGCAATAGAGTGGTTACCGTTGTGCCTATGACAAAGAATAGGATGTTCCCATTGAAGTTTGGTGAACATAATAGTTACCTTGCAAATATGGCATATGAGGATACAAGTTGGTTGTGGCATCTCAGGTATGGGCATCTAAATTTTCATAGTTTGAAGATTCTAACATCACAAGCATTAGTTTCTGGTTTGCCCAAGGTTGAAGAGCACAAAGAGATTTGTGAAGGATGTGCTAAAGGCAAGCATGCAAGGGAAAAGTTTTCAAAGGGCAATACATGGAGGGCCCATTAACCACTTCAATTTATTCATTCAGATATTTGTGGTCCTATGCAAACAAAGAGTTTGGGTAAGTCATCATATTTCATTACTTTTATTGATGATTACTCACGAATGTGTTGGGTTTATTTTTTGAAGACTAAGGATGAATAGCTTGAGACATTCAAGAGGTTTAGAGCCCTTGTGGAAAAGGAAAAGGGGTGTAGTATCAAGTTCTTGAGGATAGATCGTGGAGGAGAATTTTGTTCAAGAGCCTTTCAAGATTATTGTGATATGCATGGCATCAAAAGGCAACTCACCACTGCCTACACACCTCAACAAAATGGTGTAGCTGAAAGGAAGAATCGTACAATGGTGGAGATGGCATGGAGTATGCTACAAACGAAGGGATTAAGCAATTCTTTTGGGGCAGATAAGGTAGCTATAGTAGTATATATTCTCAATCAAAGTCCCACTAGTACACTTGAGAAGATGACTCCGTATGAAGCCTGGTATGAGAAAAAACCAAATGTTAATCATTTCAAAGTTTTTGGTTGTTTAGCCTATGTTTATGTTCCTGATCAAAAGAGACAAAAGTTAGATCCCAAAAGTGAGTCATGTATTTTTGTGGGATAGAGTGAGGAAAGTAAAGCTTATAGGTTATATAATCCTCTCACTAATAGGCTTATTGTGTCAAGAGATGTGATTTTTTATGAAGGGGGAGTTTATGGTCATCAAAAAGGCCATATGGAGAAGTCAAAATCTGTTTTAAATGATGTTATTATTGATGATATTGATCATGAGCAGCCCACTAACATTTCAGTTTCAAGAGCTACAAGTCCACCAAGTAGCCCCTCATCAATTCCAAGTTCTACAAGGAAAGTAAGAAGATTGAGTGATATTTATCAAAGTAGTGCAAATCAAGCACATGAAGAAAATCCAATAGGTGAGAGAGTTAATTTTGCTTTATTTACCAAGGCTGATTTTGAACCATCATGTTTTGAAGAAGCATGTACTAATAAGGTTTGTATGCAAGCAATGCAAGAAGAGATATATTCTATTCACAAGAATGATACTTGGGAGCTTACAAAGCTCCCACATGACAAGAAGAAGATTGACACCAAATGGGTCTACAAGACCAAGTTTAATAGTGATGGGAGTGTTGAAAGACACAAGGCAAAATTAGTTGCCAAAGGCTTCACACAGAGGTATGGGCTTGATTATGAAGAGACATTTGCACCAGTTGCATGACAAGAGACCATCAGAATGTTGATTTCATTAGTAGCTCAAAAGAAATGGAGCATACATCATATGGACATGAAAAGTGCCTTCTTGAATGGGTACTTAAAAGAGGAAGTATATGTGGAACAACCATAAGGTTATGAAGTGGAAGGAAATGAGAATCATGTCTACAATTTAAAGAAGGCTTTGTATGGCCTCAAGCAAGCACCAAGAGCATGGCATACCAGGATTTATGGATACTTTCAGGACAATGGCTTCAAGAGAAGTAAGAGTGAACCTACCCTTTACTACAAACAAGAAGGTGATGATATTCTTATTGTAAGTTCGTATGTTGATGATTTGTTGTATATGGGTAGTAGTTCTAAGATGAAGGATGAATTCAAAGTTTCTATGATGAATGAATTTGAGATGAAAGATTTAGGTCTCATGAAATATTTTCTAGGAATGGAGGTTTATCAAAATGAGAATGAAATTTTCATTTGTCAAACAAAGTATGCCAAAGATATGTTGAAGAAATTTGATATGGTTGATTGTAAACCAATCTCCACTCCAGTTGCTCATGGAGTTGTGTTGTGTAGAGATGATGGTGCTGAAATAGTTGATGAGACAACTTATAGGAGCATTATTGGTAGTTTGATGTTTTTAACTCACACAAGACCTGATATTGCTTATTTAGTTTCACTTGTTTTAAGGTATATGACAGAGCCATCTGAAATACATATGAAGGCAGCCAAGAGAATTTTGAGGTATGTGGGAGGCACTCTAAATTTTGGTATTCATCACTACACTTCTAAAAGCTTCAATCTTGTTGGATTTAGTGATTCAGATTGGGGAGGTAGTTTGGATGACCAAAAGTCTACATCTGGTAATTGTTTTTCTTTTGGTTCTAGTTTGATTACTTGGAGCTCAAAGAAGCAATGTATAGTTGCCCTTTCTTTGACAAAAGTAGAGTATGTTGCAGTCACTTCAGTAGGTATACAAGCATTATGGTTTAGAAAACTTTTTGAAGAAATTGGAGAGATACAAATTCAGCCCATAGTAATTTTTTGTGATAACATTAGTGCTATTAAATTGGCCAAGAATCTAGTCCATCATAGTAGGACAAAACATTTCGATTTAAAACATCATTTTATCAAAGATTTGGTGCAGAAGAAGGTAGTAGAATTGAAATACATCAGCACAAAAGAGTAGTTAGTGGATATATTCACCAAGGTAGTTGTGAAGGATCAATGTTTGGCACTCAGAGATCAGATTTTGAGCCCTCTCAGCATCAAGGGGGAGTATGTTGAAAAAGTGATGCATGGATAGAGGGCTAAACATGCAAATCTGTATCTCCTTCATGCAAATTCGTAGAATTAATTTAGTTAGTTTTTAGAGTAGTTTACAAACTTTTTTTTACTGAACTCCCAGTTATCTAGTGCAGCAAATAAATGCATGTAATATGCATGTAACTATTTAATTAAATTTTGTTTAGTTAAATATAATTTCATCTTATGTTTTTTTAATGTAAAAGCTGCAGTTTGTAAGCTGTTCGCTCCAGTTTGTAATTTGTTCGCTGTTATATATTCTCAACAGCAGTAGTCATTTATTATGATATAATGAAACAGTTATATTATCTGCAAATAATATAGAATCTTTGTTGTCATAAATTGCTGTGGTGGTTTTTTATCTCTGTTGTTTCTTTTAGATTCTATAGTCTTTCCTGTTCATTAGAGAAAGTATGCACATCATATTCCCTGCAGGTGATATTTGATTCTTGTTTAAGATTTTTTACTTGGGATGCCACAACTATCCTCAGCTTTGTTTTATTCTTCTCCGAATTCTCCCTAGACATCATTTCCTTAGACATAATTGATTTGTTGAACCATAGTAAATCTTTGGGCAGAAGCTATTGGATGTATTTTTTGTCGACAACATTATCGATGAAAAGAAGGCACGATTTGTTTTCCATGACTTCTTGGAGGTGGAGATGTCCCTCATGGAAATTTTGCAGATCCTATTTCCTTCCTCCAAAATCAGAAATAATATTTTGTTGGAGCTTCATGATGTGGAATGTTTCGTTTGCACTTTTGTCATTTATAATAACCCTACAAAATTTGAAGTCTTCACAAATCCTAAGTTGGGTCCAATTCAAACTCTAAATAAATGAAGTCACAACGGTACTTTTTCCCACACCTCTGAAGCCACATAATACAACGGCTAGAGCTATCTCTGTGCCTTCCATATCCAGTAATGCTTTCCCCTCTGCAACTTTGTTTTCAATCCCAACTATTTTGTTTGACAAAGGATGATTATAAAAGACTTGGTATTAGCAACACTTCTTTCTTTAATTTCCAAAGAAAACAATTTATAGCATTCCTTCACCATTGAACTTCTCAAAAATCATTGCAATAAATGAATGTATTACCTGGCTCAGAGTCAACTAGCTTGAGGGGTGATTCCTCTAGATGCAGTGTAGACTTTCGAAGAAGTTCCCCTTGCATGGGAAAGCCAAGGGAACGTCTTAACTAGCTGCGGGTCATCCCACAATAATAGGTTACACTTTTTGGCCAAACTTGACATTGAAAACAAGATTTCAAACTAAATCTTCATGTTCTGACACCTATATCCGCTAAACCATTAGGAATTTGAAGATGATGCAAACTAGTGATTTGTGAGATTTTGTTTATAAATTCTAAATATGTTTTTTTTAAAAAAAATTGGAGTTAAATTGTAATTTTTTTTTGCATCTCCTTTGATAACTGGTTTTTAATAGTAAACAACATTTTTTTAAAATGATGTGTATTATGTAGCACATAACATTTTTCTACAAACGATAAAATTCTAATTCTTTTTAATTTAGATTGGTAACACTGATATATAGTGTATGCATTTGGTTTCATAATGTTTTATTGAATATATATTTTTTAATTAATTTTTTAAGTCAAACCAATTATAATTTAGACATAGGCATATTCCGTAAAACATAAATTTTTCTGTATGTATCAAAATTCAATTTTTTTCTTTTGTTGAAACAAGGACATCAATACCGAGTGCATAGATATTTTTTAGAATTTTTTTCAGTAATTTACTATATTTCCATGCATGTACAATAGAGAACTTGATGTTCGGTGAAAAACATACATTCACAAGAAATAAAAATTAAATATAATAAGAAAATTAAATATATTTAAAATTATATTTTTTGGGAAGCTTATAATAAGAACTACATACTTACAAAGCATAAATTTTAAATGAATTCATTTGATCCCTCAAAAGATAAATCAAAATTGGTTTTTTATTAGCATTTTGATAGGTGTAGAGGAGACTCCATTATAGGTATGGTTTAAAACTAGTGGGGTTCTATCCAAGGGGGTTTGAATCTAAGGGGCTTTGATCAAACCCTCTTTAATTAAAATCCTTTAAATGGAACCTTTTAAGGCTTAAAACATTATATTTTCTAAAAATATGTGATTTCAGCAAAAATCAGGATGCCTCAGAAAGTGTAACCTATTATTGTGGAAGCAGTCTAGCTATTGCATTGTAAGCGACCGGCTAGTCGACAACATGTATGGCAAGTCGAAAAAAGTTGACATCTCATCGACGAGCTATACGGTCGGATAGGTCAAAAGAAACTGAGACAGTTTGGTTGTAAGGTACAGTCAACTGTAGGATTTGTTGAACAAGTCATATAGCCAGTTGTTTACAACGCACTGGCTATTTACGGTTGGCCAAGCCAAGAGTCCCTTATAACTTTTATACTCTCGTTAGTCTTTTCAAGTTGGGCCAGGATTGTCGTAGCCCAGCTGTAAACAACTGGTGCATTGTAAATGACTAGTTGTATGGCTTTTCGACGAGTGTGCCAGTTGACTACACCTAACAACTTTTTTGACTTAGTTCTTCTTGACCATCTAGAATTTGACCTATCATACACAGGATTTCAATTGTTTTGACCTATCATATAGTTTTCAACTAGCCATTCATTTGCAATGCACTAGCTGGTTAAGTCCTTTGATTGTTGTGGCAAACCAATATGTTTACAAGTCACCAAAGAAAAAAAGCAACTCCTCATCAACTAAAAATATTAAAAGAGAGAGAATAAGAAAAACAACAAACAAAAAGAAGGGAATCTACATTGTACGATTTAAAAACAATGAGTATCTAGTATCTCCTACAATCATGTTGAATATTATTTCATAGTGATTTACAAGTAAATACTTGGCATATTATTTGTTATTTAGGATTTCTCCTAAATAATAAGTTAATTATTTAGGTTTTATTATAATAGTGTAGGTTCTCTTTGTAATTTAATAGATTTTTAAATTATTATATAGTATTGTGATTATTAATTAAATTTTAAATAGGTGAGTTTTAAAATATTGTTCAAAAAATTATATATTATAAAACATATACAAACAACATAGTCATATTTGAAAATTACTTATATCATTTTTTTTTAAGTTTAATAGTTTAAATATGAAGCACATTAAAAATTTAGAAGTCCTCACAATGTTAGTTTTGGAACAGTGTGCTATTTCTGTTGTTATCCCTTTATTCTTTATATTAAAAGAGTCATCTCTATCATATTAATTGATAAAATAGTTATATGATAAAATTTTGACTACTATTGTCACACACCCATGTCACTAGAACCAATTGTTAATAAATGAAGTAAACATATAACAAGGTAGAGAAAGAACATTCATGTGGAATAAAACTTGAATTATAATCAATAAATATCAAAAATCATATTAAATTTCACAAAGCAAGAGGACACTAATGAAATTAAGTTAGAAAATAAAATTTAATAATCTTAGGAGGAGGGATGGATGAAAGGGTAGGGGATTTATGAACCCAAATGTTCTTTGCTAAATCATTGAAAATAATATTTTGGCCTTGCCCATCACCAAGTTAATACAAATGCAAATTCAAACACTCCTAAACTAACATTTGTTTAGTGGCATTAGTATTTCCAAAATTAAGTCCCTAACATCCATATGCCCACTACCAACACTATAAAGGTTATTTCTCTTATAACCAATGAGCTTCATGAGATGCTCAAGTTGTATGTCCATGTTCTCAATGTGTGCCTAGATATGTAGAAACAATCTTTTAATAGTGAGGAGACATTTATTAAAACCAATTTAGATTTCTAAATAATACAATATATTCAAAATTACTTCATTTCTATCTTTATAAAAGTAGAATAGGAATAACTAACTCTAATCGGTTGTTAAAAATATGTAGCTTTAAATCAAAGAAGAAAAACTCCAAGAAGGGCACCTTTTCAAGAAAGGTACATAGGATATAGAATGGAATAGAATAAAAAGGGAATGAAACAAAGCCCAAGTATCATTGAAAATGGTTAAAACCAAAAAGTGTGTTTGAATGACGTAAGTTAGTCATAGATGGATAACTATGAACAAGGCAAACCCATATTTGTTGATGGAGCTCACCAAGCGATAATTTTTCATAAGCTAACACAAAGAAAAATAGATTTTAATTCTTATAATAAAAAGCCAAAATTTCTATAGTTATGAACACTAAGTATGGACAAAATATATTTATAATATCTTGTTTTGAGCAATGTGTCAAACTTCTCAAAAATTTAGGACAATTTTGTTTTCATGGTTTGATATCCTCATTTTTAACATCCCAATTTCTTAATTAATGGAGTACGCAATGAAAATTTTTTTATTGATGATTTCAAATGATACAATACAATGTGATTTATACAAGGAGGGAGAAGCAATTCACATAATTGTATAACAGTTTTAAACATAAATGTATAATAGTTTTAACTGCAATGACAATGTAATACCATTTAATATAGCTATACGCAAACATTCCCCCCCTTATTACATTGTTCCTACAACAGTACCAAGGGACCCCCCTGAATGCTAATATACTCAACAAAACAAAGCTGATTACATAATATCAATACATCTTTTATAGAAGATCTTCTCCCAAAGAACAAATCCTAAACCAAGCGGGGCTCCATCATGCTATCTCATCTACCCTCATAAAGGCGTAGCTTCGAGCTATGTTCTTGAGCTATTTAGTCCCAAACTCTCAAATTATAGATTCTTGAATTATTCGACAACAATCCCTACGAGATACGACAGATCTCTATCATTGTCTAGTGACCACGAAAGGGTATAATTCTTGATCATATACTCTGAAGCTCGCTGGACAACAATCCATATTGAGCTCAACACCAAATCCCAAACCTGTCTCCGAAACAAAATCTTCACAAAACATAAATTCTTCAAATCCGTCAGCATCAACAAAGAAAAACAAAACAACCAAAACCAAAAAATGCTTCTCATGCAAAGCATCATCTCAAAGCGAGAAGCTAACTTGAGATGATGGAAAATCCTCCATCCTCCGATGTCGCCTTCCTCCAATAAAGTGAAGGCTTATACTACTAATGCATTATTAACACCACCAGAAGAGTCATTAATAAAAGCTTCATCATCTAATGAATCCTCATCTTCTTGGCCTCTTCATAACTTTCCTTGTTCCATACCCTCTTCAACATACCAGTTCACAAAAGCATGCTTGACATACATGAGATTAAACTTGTGATCAATGTGAAAGAAGACCTCAATAACACTTGTGGAGTTAGATATTATACTAACTACCCAATGAACCTTAGCAAGATCTCCTCTAGGAACCATAGTTGGGGTTTGATAATTGATACCATACTTAAGCAAAGTACCCACAAAATAAATGACCCTCTTAATCTTAATAGAGACAACAAAATGATCCTTGGGTACAACGTCTCCTCTATACATTAGACAATAGACCATGAACTTTTTATGACAAAGACCACGCACCATTGATAATGCATTCAGATCTACTTTTCTATTAATGAGCACACCATCCATGACTATTTTACAATGTTTGAGCCTCTTTTATATTCCATAGCTACTCGTTGTTTCTTCTTATGGAAATGGATGTTCTTTTCTCCTCTACTAGAATCCCCAAAAAGTGATGAATTTCAAACATTTAATTCACTAATTTCTTGCCTCTTATGCAAACTTTTGTCCTTCTTACATAGTATAGAAAGTAAATACTCGATTCCAGATACTTGGTGGCTCTGCCTCTTTCTTTGGATCTTTGACTATTGATGTGATAAATGGTGGCCTCTCAATGCTTTAACATAATTATTTATCTTTGCAATCTGGCGATTCATCACATATTTTCCAAGTATATTATATGGGCAATTTTATAAACTGTACAGATTGTAAACTATGATTTACTTCTCTTCCCTTGCGGCCTCTTTTCGTATTATTCTTTCCTGTAAGTCCTCCTTACTATCATCTACTCCTTATACCTCAATCCTATAGTGACATATAAAATTGATCTTTCACAAACTTCTATCCTTATGCATATCAGTGACCTCCTGTGATTTTGACAGCTTCACAATACATTCAACTCAAAGTTAACTTTCTTCAAATAGTTTACCTACCATTACAGGTCTTTTCTCCCATCATCTTCCTACTACGAATGCCTACTAGTCTCCTCCACGATGGGAAAATTCTAGAGTCTCCTCCACGCTGGTAACAAATAGACCAAAACTTCATTCCTCCATGTTCAACACTCCTCACTCAGTCATCTTCAAACTTTCTCTTCACAACCCATTTTCAAAATCGCTCTGATAACATTTAAAGGAGTATGCAATGAAAAATGTTTTATTGATGACTTCAAATGATACAATGCTGTGTGATTTATACAAGGAGGGAGATGCAGTTCACATAACTGTATAACAGTTTTAAACATAATTGTATAACATTTTTAATTGTAATGACAATGTAATACCATTTAATATAACTATACGCCAACATTAATCACCCAAGATATACCGTGCATTTAATTTGGAATTCATTTGAAACATCTAGTCACCTGATATTATCTATGTAAAGTATCTTATTTATAATTCTTGAAGTAATTTTACTTCTAATATGATTATTGATTCATATTACTATTTTCTATAATCATGTGAATGAATGAGATATTTACATGTGTCTTCATCATTTAATTAAGTTTTTGGATTAGCAACATTTTCAAAGGATGTGTGGTTTACTTTCTTTGTGATCTCCAAGCTTATGATTTTCTAATAGGTTTAAGGTTCTCATTTGGCCACAAACTTGACAAAAACACCAATATAAAACATTAAGATTATAATCAACCAAAATAAAACCAAGAAAACGAATAAAGAAAAAGATGAAATTGAAAATTAATTCGTTATAACTTATTAGGCTTTAGAAATATCTCAAATTATATATTTTGAGTTACATTTAAGTTCCATGAGTTCTTGATAGTCGAAGTGATAATGTGCTTCCCTTTCATTAGTTTGGTTTATTGGTCTATTGCACATGATTCAACTAGTTGTTTTTAAGAGTTTATGAGGGGTGCCATATTACAATTAAAGTTTTCACTAAATTTATTTCACAATAAAATTTCTCAAGCCTCACCCATATTAATTAGAAATTAGAATGGATCCCTATAGCTCAAAAACTTTGATACTCTCATTTCTCAAGATCTTGAGACTTGACATCATCTTAATTTATCGATCTATTTGATTCACTTATTTCTCTCTATTTAGTTTCCTTTGCTTATCTTGAATTCCTAATAAAAATTAAAACATATACTTTGAGTGTTGTTTGTCCCCTTTCATTGGTTTATGAAGCTATAATACACATATTTTAGTATGTTTGTATTAAAAAATCTTAATTCGGGGCCTGTATTCCATTTATGTTTTTCAATAAATTTATTTCACAATTTTATTATTCAGTTTTCCCTATCTTTTTATTTGTATCCTCAATCCTCAACTAGATTGTACTTTAAGTTCTCAAGATCTTTAAAGGTGTCATATCTGTATTTATCAATTTATTTGATTCCCTTCTTTCCATGTCTTTAGTTTTCTTTATTTATTATATCTTGACTCCCTAATAAAATGTGAAACTTATAATCTAAGAATTCAACTTATACCTTTTTCCTAAACTTTTTTTTGTGTTATCCCAAACTTTGATACTCTAATTTTTTGAGATATTACCATGTATTTTTTAATTAAATTTAAGTTTGATGAGTTAATTATGTTCCAAGTGATGATGTGCTTCACTTTCATTAGTTTGGTTTTGAATCTGTTGCACATCATTCAACTAGTTTGTTTTGAACCAATTTTAGATGGAGACTATATTAAAATTAAGCTTTTTACTAAATTTGTTTCACATTTATATAATCAAGTTTTATTTTTCTTTTATTTATATACTCAAGCCTCACCCATAATAAGGAAAAAGGATTCCTATAGCTTAAAAACTTTGATACTCATATTTCTTAAGATCTTGAGAGGTGCCATGTCATCTTGACTTACCAATCTATTCAATTCTCTTATTTCCCTCTATTTAGTTTGTTTTGTTTTATCTTTATTTCCTAATAAAAATTGAAACCTATAATTCAAGTGGTGATGTTTTCTCACTTTCATTAGTTTGATTTATCAAGCTATTACACATATTTTAATAAGTTTGGTTTAAACCAGTTTAAGATGAGGCAAATATTCCATTAAATTTTTTCACTAAATTTATTTCACAATTTGATAATCAAGTTTTTTATGTCTTTTTATTTGCATGCTCAAGCCTCGACTATATTGAGGAAAAGGGGTCCCTATAGTTCAAGGTCAATACTTTGAGTTCTAAAGATCTTTAGAGGTGTCATGTTATCTCAATTTATCAATTTATTGGATTCTCTTCTTTCTATGTATTTGGTTTTCTTTATTTAGTTTATCTCAACTCCCTAATAAAAATGAAACATATACTCTAAGAATTCATCTCATACCTTTTTCCTAAACCATCTCTTGTGTTCTCCAAACTTTGATACTCATTTTTTTTAAGATATCACCATTTATTTTGTAGTTACATTTAAGTTCCATGAGTTCTTGATACTCTAAGTGATGATGTGTTTCCCTTCTATCAATTTTGTTTGTCACGCTATTCCACATCATTCAACTAATTTGTTTTGAACCAATTTAAGATGTGAAACATATTATAATTAATTTTTTCACTAATTTATTTAACATTTAATAATTAGAGTTTTCTTTATCTTTTATTTATACACTTAAGACTCACCCATATTAAGGAAAAAGGATCCCTTAAGCTCAAAAACTTTGATACTCACATTTCTCAAGATCTTGAGAGGTTCCATCATTTTGACATATAAATCTCAATTATCTTATTTTCCTATATTTAGTTTCCTTTATTTTATCTTAATTCCTACTAAAAATTGAAACCTATACTTCGAATGATAATGTTTTCCCCTTTCATTGGTTTGTTCTATCAAACTATTACATTTATTTTAATATGTTTATTTTAAATTAGTTTAAGATGGGGCCCATATTATAATTAAGTTTTTCATAATTTTATAATCAAGTTTCCTATATCTTTTTATTTGCATACTCAATCCTTGACCAAATTGAGGAAAATGAATCCATACAATTCAAGGTTGATATTTTGTGTTCTCAAGGTCTTTAGAGGTGCCATCATGTCTCAATTTATCAATCTATTGGATTATCTTCTTTCTGTGTGTTTGGTTTGTTTTATTTGTATTATCTGAACTCCCTAATAAAAAATGAAATGTATACCCTTAGAAATCAACTCACACCTTCTTCCTAAACTATTTTTTGTGTTCTCCCAAACTTTGATACTCTAATTTTTGAGATATCACCATGAAGCATCATCTTGGGTTAAAAATCCTAAAAATAGAATTTATTCACATTTAATGTATGAACCACTGAAAGAGTGTTAGGGTATGTACATGGAGATGAAGGGCCAAAATGGCCAAAGGAAGTAGAAAAAACATCATATTTTACCATGATTAGCATATAACGTTTTATTAATGCAACATCAAGCTAGTTATTATCTTTCAAAGCATATAATTTTTTCTATAATAAAAAAATATATATTTTATCTTTATTTAGTTTTAATAGTGTCTTCATGTTGGCAAATTAGGTGTCTCAACCTTTCAAATTCCCCATTATTATTTATTTATCATTTAATATTTTACCATAATTAGTTATATATTATTGTTATTATTTAATATTTAGCTCCAACACAAATTGGGGTGTTGGAATTTGATCTGGTAGTTGCTGGAAAGAAAAGTGGATTCAAAGGCCAAAGTTTTGAGTCCAAGAATCTTACATGTTCTATTTATACCTCAGTGATTACAATAAGAGAATAATCAGAAGGTTTGTGATAAGTTTTACCATTATGCAGTACATCAATAGAACTAAGAAGTCATAATACAAAATTTAAACATACAATTTTAGCATCAAAAGAAGGGTGGGTGCCAGAATTTGGGTCGACTTTTTGGCTAAAAAGTGGAAGTGTTTTTTCCTGAAAATTAAAGTTTGTCATAGTCGGAGTCAAAATTTGAAACACTTACACATAGAATCTTAAGAAAGTCCAGTAATATTGAAGGTAGTATTTTTAATCTAGTTTTCAAATATGTAATATTTTCTAATACCCAGATAATACAAATTAATTTTTCATAGGCTTGTACAAAAACTACTTTTTAAAAGTCACTTTTATAGGACCATACCGTGTGCGTGTACGACCAACATAATTTGACCTAAATAAAAGTATTTTTATAAATACTTTTGGGGAAAGATGTGTATTATAGTGAAGTTTTATGATGATTTTTTTTATAATTTTTTTCCAAATATATTTTTTTATTAATTTTTTATTGGTTTTGATTGTTGTTTTTGAAAACCTCTCATGTACGGCCAACATAATTTGAGCTAAACTAATCATAAAAGGAATTTTTTTCCATTGTGTAAAGAATGATGTGTAGATTGATGACATAATTTATAAAAAAATTTAAAAATTAAAAGTTATTAAAAAAATACAAACACCTATTATTTCAAGTTTATGGACCACTTTGCTCATAAATTAATTAATATATAGAAAAAGAAGATGAATAAGAAGAAAAAATATTTGAAAACTACACATCATTTGTAATGGGTTTTAATTTCATTAAAAAAAAAAAAAACATAGTCAGCCATATTGGTAAAGTTGGTCTTTTCTCTTGTTCTAAACATGGACTTGTACTGCAGGTCCAAGTCTAGGGGTTGGCTAACCATGCCTTTCTCAAGCCTAAGTTGTTAGAAATGGGTACTCATTCTATACTGGGTACTTGTTCCTTTTCTTTGGGAAAAATAAGCGCACAGGGATTTTTTTTTAAATTCAAATACATTTGAAGAAACAGGTACCTATTTAAGCTTGGGCACCCATTCCTAAATGAGTACATGTCCCTAGTGGGTAGCCATTTAGACTTAGAGGCCCATTCCTAAATGAGTACCCATTTATTATAAAACAAGTACCCATTCCTGTCAGGATTTTTTCTTTGTTGTCAACTTCCCCTATATGTGGACCCAACTTCTTGCAAGAACCCAGAATAGAGTATTCTTTATATATAATTCATGGATTACAATATCAAACATTCAGTCTCTTCTTCATCATTGTTCTTCTTACTCATTCTTCTATTTCTATTCTCTATATACATATTATTACATTAGGAACACATCCCTTACAATTCTAATACCTTTTAACCTATGTTATAGTTGGTCTAGTGCTCCTCATCTCTTTTGCAGCCAATTGTGTTGGATTTTCAATGCTAATCTTTCCATGCTCTTTCCTCTACGTCCCCTCTTTGAAATCATGTCTTGTCCTCAAGACATGAAAAGCGGTTAATTTGCAAGCAAAATATTCTTGTATATTTCCTTGAGGTGTTGCAATGTTATATCCCATTGACTCTTGTCTTGTTGTAGCACTTGAATTTCACTGTGAACTTGAGTGAGTGTCTTTTCTACCTCTATTGTGGTGGTTGATATCTAGATTTGTAGAACTATCTTCTTTGCATCTCTAAGTAACCCAGTGACATGAGCAAGTTTGAGGCTAACCACCTCTTGAAGATATTTTATTTATGATTTGATCACCTCTCTTTGATCCTGCAGTTGTTGTAACTATGTGCATGGTTTCTATTTGTGCTCTTGTTGTACTGTCCACATCCTGCATTGCATCATATGTGCCAACTACTTGCAATATTTGTATTTCTATTTGGTCTATTTGGATCTTTAGTGGTTTTGTTAATTTGTAGGCCACTATAAAAAAAATTGCTAGAGTGTATTGATGTCATTGGAAGTGTTCTAAATAGTGTTGATTTGAGTCTCTACATGTGTATGCACTACCACACATTTCTTCTGTACTTCTGCTAGTATTTTATTTTGTGTAATTGATTCCTAATTATCTATTTTTGATATCATACTATCTAGGAGCTTCTTCAATTGTTGTTCTAGTGGGATGGTTGTATCTCTTTGGGCCTGAGGTATTTTTCTTGGAATTGTATTGATTGCAGTCTCCAGTTGTTCTATGTTTTCTACATGTTTCAAAATATCCTCCCTTGCAGTGCTGTGGAATATATCCCCAAGTTGAAAATTTTGTAAGGGTGATATGCTTGATAAATCCACCTATGTGCGAGTCAGTGGTAATTACAATAACTACAGTGTTCCCAAGGGTTAGATTTGCTTTTGTTGAGCCAAAAACTCTTTTACATGTTGCATGGGGGTGTGCAGATGGAATATGTTTCCCTTTCTAGAGATGTGGGTGGCTCTTGTTGTTGATGTTGATCCTCTATATATTCTTCTTATTTATGAGGTCATGTAGATTATCTATTTTCTCCTCCTAAACCTTTCTCTTCTCTTCTAGTAATGTTGCATAGGCTTGTTTTGTGAACGAAATGATATCTTGTTGGATTTTTTCCTTAACTTCTTCATTTAGTGCCATCAATGTGTCCACCCTTTATTTGGATCTTATCTCTTTGGCTTGCAATTTTGTGAGTTTTTCCTTCTACTCGATGGATAGGGTTGGATTGTTCTCTTGTAATGCTTGTTTCCTCAATTTCTCTTCTATCTATATTCCTTTTTCCTATTTTTGTTTAATAGATTAGGTGAGATGATCTAGAAAGTTCTTAATAATGCTATCTAGTGTATTTGTGGAAACCCTTATATGTTTGATTATTACTTCTTCAATTATTTCTTAGTTTTCTACACCCACCTGCGTGTACATCTTTTTTGTTTGCTTTAGCATCCCTTTGTAGTTTGGAGCATTTGTTAGGAGGTGTACATTCATGATATCTTATTTTCTTACTTCTTGTTCCTTTGTTTCTTGTGTTTAAAAGTGATGTTTGTTTACTTTTCCTTGTCATTCTTCTTTTTGATTCTCTATTTTCTTATTGTTGGTTTTCTTGTTCCACCTACTCAAGTTCTATACTTGACATCTAAATTATTTTCCTTTTAACTCCTTGTTTTTCCCTAGGCTTTTTATTTTCTGAGCTTAGTTGGATTCATATTTCTGGGGCCTCTTGAATTGATGACTTTTTCTGTTGTGCTTGGAATGGTGGAGTTATTGTTGTTCTTGTTGTTGTCTCCATGGTGCTCTATTCTTCTATTTCTTGTACTCTAAGAGATCCCAAATTTAATCTATTTGACCTCCACACTTGCAGTGTAGAGGTGCTCCCTTGTGGTGTTTTAGGCTTTGGAATTCCATTTTTATGTATCTTTTCTTTATGTTTGTCTACATGCTCCTCTGCACACTTTTTTCTCTATTTGTCTATAAACTCCTTATATGTGCCAAATCTTTTTGTATCAGTATCCTTTGGTTGTTTTAATAAATTCTTGGCATATGATTCTACTTGCTCATCACTTATCTTATATGGGAGCTGAGGGGTCCATGAAACCCTAAGTTCTACCACCTCCATCATTGTGTAATCCTTGTCCACTAGAAATACAATATCATTTATATATTTACAAACCATATTATATGAGATTAGATCTTTGTTCTACATTTATTGTAGGAGAGATTTAAAGAAACCCAGTATGTGATGATGTATGTTGTGTTGTCCTTAAACTTGTGGACATGGGTATTGATATTTTCTCCGACTAATTGGTTTTTTTTCCATACTTTGCAAATGAATGGTGGTAATGTATTTATAAAATAGAAAGCTAATCATATGATTAGAGTACCGTACCAGAATTGATGGTGTGTATTCTTTATGCATTGGAGATTTTCAAGTAGATGCTCCCAAAGGATTTCACACAAATCAATGTCTTTACCTTCCACAACCATCTAGTATGATGTGTGGATTAATGTGTCGGTTGTTGAGTCTTCCCTATTTGTATAGATCTTATATGTGATACCCATGGTGGCATGCTGTACAATTGGATTTGTTATTTTGGTGGCATCCAGGCTTTTTCTATCATAGGTAACTCCCATTAATTCTGTTACTATGTCATATTTGATGGATTTCTCATAGGGTAGCTCCCTTCTTGCGTTCAACCCTATTATGGCTTGGATGGCTTGCTTTGTTATATGGTAGAGTTTGTCCAAATACATATATTTATCATGAATGCGGCTCAAAATGATTTTTATCTAGCTGTGTTTTGTTGTGAAGTCTAGGAAACCCTTTTATATATCCAGTTTCTTCTTACTAACTTGTCGATATTAGACCATATATTTCTTTTGGTCCAGTTATAGTAAAGACCTCCAAAGTGACTCAAATTTGGTATGATTGTTTTCTATGAGTGGTTTGTAGATGTATTTCCTTATATCTTTTATGTATATGACATTGTATGGGACCATAGAGAATACGTCATCTAGGTCTACCTCCATCGCTTTTGGTAGATGTCAACCAAAGTAGTGTTTAATGGGGGTTTCAGTCTATTATATAACCATCAATGGTGGGATTTTGCATTTAATGCTTTTATATGTGCCTAGGTTTCCCCCACTTTTCTAGTCGTTAATTTTTTGCATCTAATTTTTCTTTTATGATACATAATAGTTTGCACTTTATATGATACATATAATACAAATTGTATTTTTCTTTACTAAGTGGTTTGGTGGTAGAGTTTTAATCTTGCATCGTTGACATATCCTACTAAAAATTTCCTTTTCAATGTTTTTCTCCTTACTGCACCTAAAGTAGAGATTTCTTGAATATTATATGGCCCTAGCCATCTAATTTTTAGCTTTCCCTACTTCTAGAATTTACTGTCATAAAGTAGAGCTAGGTCACCTTTGTGGAATCTCTTGTGCCATAGGTTCTTGTCTGCCAAGCTTTTTAGCACTTACATTCTAGATTTTTGTTATATACCGCCAATAATCTATCTTCATCTAATTTATCAAGATCCTCCAATTTTTGTTTTAAGGAGTCCTCTTCATTCAACCGTAGAGTAAGTGTGGTGCATAAGTTTGGTACAATGAAGTTCATTGGTAGAGTAGCATCAAGTCCATACACTAACTCGAAGGGGGAAATTTTGGTTGATCTTTTATAGGTGGTTCTATAAGCCCATAATATTGCTAGAATTTTGACATCCCTATCTAATGTGTTTCCATTACACATTATTGTTAATGTGGTGCCTATAATTTTGTTCAAGGCTTCACTAGTTCAATTTTATTGTAAAAGGTACGGAGTGCTTTTGTTGTGAGTGATCATGAAGTTACTCAGAAGTTTTGTAATTTCTTTTTTAACAAAATGTTTTCCTTGATCAATGGTGATACTTAGAGGACAACCAAATCTAGTTATAATGTTTTCATAGATGAACTTTGTGGTAGTTTTGGTAGTGAAATCCTTATTTAGTTCAACCTTGGCCCATTTTGTGAGGTACTCTATTCCTTGGCTTAGTTGGTTGCTCAATTGGTCTAATGAAGTCTATATGGCCCATTTTTCAAAGGGTACCTATTGTGATGTTCACAACATGCCCCATTTTACTCCTTAGCAAAATGAGGACCCTTGCTGTGGCTGTTGCTTTTGCTTTTACATGTGTTGTTTTGCTTGGTGGTAAAAGGGAAAAAAGGGTTAAAATTACAAACTTTGTTACAAATAGAGAAAAAATGCATTTTCAATACTAGGGCATGATATGGTTGGATTCCTTGTGAAAAATGAGCTAGGGTTGCTTTTGGAATCATCTTAAAATTTGCCATATTTTGCAAGTTATGTTCATTTTGGTAAAATGTACATTCAGGTTTGTATATCGCTGTGCATATACAAAGTCCTTTGTATGTGTAAAAGTTTTTTCTACTCAGTTGCATTTGCAGTTGGGTTCATATACAAAGTTTAATGCATGATGGGTCGCTTGCATATTGCACATACAATCCCCTTTGTATATCACTTTCATATACAAAGTCGATTGTATATCCTCTTACTTATATGCATTTGGTAAGCATTTTGAAATATACATACAAGATGGACCCGAAGTGGTTTTAGGTTAAAGTGAATTGATGTTTCGATTCCACTTTGTATCTCACATTTGTATGTTTGGCAGGTATAATATACAAGGCACTTCATACACGGTGGACCCGATGGATTTATTAAAATGAGTAAAGTCATTGTATATTCAGCCCTTGTATGTTTAATACATACAAGTGGAACATGGAAGCCATGGACGCGAAGTGGTTATTGAACAAGGTTAATCCCTTGTATATTATGCGGGCTTGTATGTTTTGGTAAAAAAACATTACGGAATATACAATGGCAGACATGAAAAGGGTTTTAAAGGAAGTTAATTCGTTGTATATCTATAGATTTGAAAGGAGGGTTTTGTAGTATAGAAGGCCCGATATACAACACGGACTTAAAAGAGTTATTAAATAATGTTAAATCATTGTATATTTGGCACAATGTATATTTCATACATACATTATAACATACAACGAAATATGCATCACACGGAATCCAAAAAGTTATAAACTAGAGCTAATTCGTTCCGTGGCTTGTATGTTTCGAAACATACATCGCTGTATACAAGCTGGAATCCAAAAAGATTAGAATCCAATTGAACTAATGTATCACGTCCAAAATGTATATTGAAATATACATTGCCCAACATACATCGAAATATACATTGCGGACCTGAGGCAGTTGTTAAAGGAAGTTAATTCGTTGTATATTTCCGCGTTTGTATGTATGTTCTGAAACATACATTGAGTAGCATACAATGCAGAACTCAAGGTAAATCAAAATATGATATATATAAGGCTTCATGTCTGAATTGTATATTGGGATATACAATGAAATGTGCATTGCAGGGACTCGGCAGATGAATAAAATGTGGTGTATAAAATTTGAGGTCCGAATGTATATTTTGAACATACAAACCAATACACATTACGAAATATACATTGCAGGATGCATTGCTTTACATACAAGCCGGATTCAAAATAAAGGTCCAAAGTAGAAAATTCATTATATATTGGATATACAAAGTTTTAAAAAGAGAAATGGGCAGGAAGGCAGAAGTGATAGGTTTTTAAAAAAAGCATTTTGAGTCCTGAATGCATGTTTTTGGTTAGCAATAGTTGACCCGACTTTTCTAAATGCTGTATATGCATTTTTAGATGCGAATTTCACGGATCCAAGGCCCAATTGATGCATTCACATAGTCACAACTAGATTTAACAGGTGTTTCAGTTCTTACTATTTATTAAGTAAAATGATACTTATTGCTTATCTTTTTTTTTTTTGCAGGTTTGCAGTTGAAGGGGAGCTGAAACTTGATGATGGTGACATTGTGAAGGAGGAAATTAGATCTCAGGAGCAGAGGAAGATAAGGATGAAGGGCGAGGAAGTCAAGGGTCTTCATTGATGAGGACAAAATGCAGCTAAAGACATTATTGTAGCATACCACAGAAGTTAATATTAAGCTGCTAGGGTTTCTATTAGAGCATATTTCACCCAGATTTGATGTATGCTCAGAGATATTTTGAGAGACTCATTCTCCAACATTTATTCCTGTAACCGGAGGTTTGAACCATTGTTTTAACTTGGGTTTTGAGCTGTATTGAGGGCAATCAGAGAGTCTATATATTGTGCCTTTGTACACTATAAAACTTTACACAGGGATTTTAAAAGATAGCATAGCATTTAGAATAGAGGGACTTTTTAGTTTAGAAGTAAGAAAAGGAGGTCACCTATGTCTACAACAAGGACCATGTGGAACATCCTGCCTCCTTGCTGTATCTGTAAAGCTTGTAAGTTTTCTGTAGTTTGGTCAATGAAGCTAAGAGTCATTCAGACATTGTAAATCATATATGACTATCTGTTTCTAATACAATTGAATTTGGGATTCTGCATCTATCTTCTGAGTGTTTTCTTGCTCTTCATTGTGTTTGAAACATTTTCTCTTAGAGCTGCAATTTTAAGTGTATGTGAAAATGCTCAGAACTTACACTTCGGGTTTTGTCTGTGGATTTGTTCAATTTGCTACAAATACTTATACAGTGCATAACAGAACAAGTAGATCCTTTAGTAGAATTAAATGAAGTTTAGATTAGATCTTTCTAACTTTTCCCAACCCATCTGAAAGTACTTAGCTTAAAACATTAAAATTCTATGAAAGTTTGTCTCATATTTGGAAAAGCATGCATAATAGAGTTGAAAGTAGACAGTTTTCATAATATTAAAGAGAGGAAAGCTTGCTATAATTTAAATCATTTAAAGCTTTGAGATACAGTAACACTTTTATGCAAGAAAGGGAATGAACAACACACTAATATTCACAATCTCTTTGCATAGTTTGAGCCCAGTAAACCAACAAGAAACCCTAAATTACGTAAGGCCCCTTGAACATTACAGCTTCACATCGACCAACTAAATTTGCCCAACAGGTCAAGACCTAACCATATTAAACCTAGGATTAAGAGAATCTTAACCGATTCCTTCATATCTTTCAAGTCAGTTTTGGTTCATTTTATGTGAATTTCAACTAGTTATTATGACTATCTCAAAACAATCATCAACAGTTTCTTTGGCACTAGAAGGAGGGCCTGGCTTGAGTTAGGGTTTTGTTTTAAGTAGAATTGGCTAATAACAGCGATAGAGTGACTAGATCTAGATCCAGTTCAGGGGATATATTTGTAGAATTACTTGATATTAGGTGAAGTAAGAGCCCTTTGACTTGGAATCCTAAAATATTGCAAGCAAGAAGTTCTTCTGGAACACCTCCTGGCTCACCTTTTAGCATTATCACTTTGTGAGTCTTGACAGATCCTCATTTAGATCTTTAAATCTTGGTTCAAGTACTCCTAGAGGTCCTAGTCCTCCTAAAGATCCTAATCCCCTAGGAAATCCAGGTATTCCCACAGGCCCAAGTCAAACACAAGTACCTACGATGGCTTATTTTAATACCAACTCCCCCATACACTTCAATGATTATAATGAGATGCCCAAAAATCTAGAAAAGATATGTCCCAAATATCAGTTACACCAAGACCCGGAAGACCATATTAGAATACTCAAGGAAGCATGCTTTAGGGCTAGATTAGAACATGAGGATGTTGTGTGTAGATTGTTCCCCTACATTTTCAATGAACAAGCCTCTAACTAGTATGTGAACTTACCCAATGGTTATGTTTCTTCTTGACTACTTATGGAAGAGGCATTTCTGTCTAGATTTAGAGGACCCATTGATCCTTGTATCTTGTATCATAAATTGGCTACTATAAAAAGAGGAGAGGGAGAGCTAATTGATAATTTCAATGACAGATTTCAAAAGGCCTACTCTAGGCTGGTAGCCCATTACACCGTAGATGATGATACCTTGTTAGCCATGTACTATGCTACCTTGGATCCTTTAACTGCCATGTTTGTCAAAAGAAAACCGGACATAGATTCAGTATCCAAAGCCTATAAAGAGGCAGCCTCAGTAAATCAAGACATGAGACATACAACTTGTAGCCCATTTGTTAATGGAGGAAATTTTGGGATGCAGAATCAGGCACAACCTTGGAATGGAGTCCCTATGCATCACACTCCATTATTAAATCTAGTTCCTTCTTACACACCTGTGTACAGTCCTACCCCAATCCAAGCCATAACTCCTTACACAGGTAACACTGCTAATAACAGTCAAAATAATGGTCAGCCTTTCTTCTGACCTCTTAGAGATACAACTGTGGCAAAGGCACAAGAGGAAAGGGAAGAAATCAAAGAGATCACTGTACATTTGAAAAGATTAACTACCGAAGTGACACAACTAAGAAATGAGAACCTCTATGGAAGAGGTAACCAAGGATACAATCAAAATCATAATTATAACCAAGGCCAAAATCAGAACTATAATTGAAATCTAAATCAGAACTACAATCAAAGCCATAACCAAAATAACAACCAAGGCCAATGTTCAAATCAGAGCCAAAACTATAATCAACATCAAAGTCATAACCAACGGCAACTAATGCAAAATAGAGGGCCAGTGATAGACAATAGGGCTTGGGGTAACAATAACAGAAATCAGAATTAGCCTAGGCCACCCAAGACATGGAGCACTAGACCAAACAACAGTACTCTAGCTTCTCCTTTTGAGAATATAGATAATCATGATGCAAAACAAACGACAGGGATTCAAATGGCCAATACATCACAAAAAAATTGGGGCAGATTTCACAATACCAATGCCCATGCTGAGCTTGACTGTCCACAGTTCCATTTAGCAGCTAGCATATTTAATATAGACGTGTAGCCTCCTACTTATGAGTTTCTCATTCCCAAAGGTAATGAGGCAGTACCCTCAGGGTATGATACAATGTTAGTTTTAGAAACCTTTACCTTTGCAACTACAAAAGAGAAAGAAGATGAATTGTTAGAAGATGAACCATACTTTTGTGAAAATCTTTATCTTGAATCAACCTTTGTGTTAAATGTTTTTCAATTTCCTTTTGAAACTAAAAATGAGGTACTAACTAAAACAGAAGAGGTGCAGGCTTTTCAACAGACAAATAAAAACCACACCTACAATTTAAGGAACAACACTAGGCTAGGTGGACCTTTCACCACTTCCATTCCTCCTAACAACTTCAATACACCCCCAGATCAGAATGCTAGCAACAATCCTACCATACATAAAGCTAATTATCATACAAACAGTGGAACAGCGGTAGAAAAGGCCCAAACAAGTAAAGCTAAAATAGTAGAGACAACAAGATTAATGAGTTACTTGTCAGAAGAAATAAAGAAAATTAAGGTCAGTATACTTCTGAATGAATTATTGAAAACTCCAGGGATCAGAAATGCTTTTATAAAATCTTTGGATGTATCCATGATAGATGAGGTTGAGAAAAGTAAGAAAGTTGAGCAGCCTTCCAATACAAATGTAGTAATGTATGCTGATAAGAAGGATGCTCCCCCTTTCTTGTTAACTATTAGATTGTTTGGGAAGAACATACACAATTGCATGGTGAACTTTGGTGCATCAGCCAATGTAATGCCCTTAGGAATATGTAAAACTCTCGAGCTGACTCCCACAAGATCTACTAAGGTTGTCACATAGTTAGATAAAATAGAGGTTAGTGTGATAGAAGAACTAATGAACATTTAGATGCAATTAGCTTCAGACCCTAGAGTAAGCCAATTCATTGACATTCAAATAGTGGATATACCCGTGAATTATGGAATGTTGCTAAGTAGGGATTGGTCCAAAACATTGAACAGGTATATGGCCACTGATTTTTCACATATGTTACTACCTTGGAGAGGTGTCCCAAAACAGATTAGAATAGAGGCAGAACCCAGGATGAAACACATGATAACAGAGTATAATCGAATGAATGAAATATTATATGCTACTGTTGAACCTAGTGTTTATAGGATTACTAACAATGGGGTGCAAATTGAAGAGATCATGATGCTAAATATTAGAGAAAAACATGTTAGCAAGGAGATAGCACTATTCATTGAGTCTGATGGAAATTCTTCGGATGAAGAAAATAGTGCAATGGACAAATTTGGTCATGCCATTAGACAAGAGGTGGGAGAGTGCATTAAACAGAATCTGCCAGTCCAATGTAAATTGTATAAAAGCAGATGTAGAGTTCATGATAGGCCACATTCTGAGGAGAGTTGTGGAATGTGCAAAGACATTATTGAATATGAATACAAAAAATGCACGAAGAGGGTAGGGTTATGAGAGGAAAATGTGAATCCTGATCAACCACAGAGATACGTTCAGAGTGATGTAGATGCTCTGGTTTCAAACTTAGAAGAGGGAATAAAAGACAAGGGTAGTTGTCTTTCTGATTTACAAGTTGAAAATACACATATGCAAGTTGACCAAACAAAAATACCCATCAATAAACAGACTAGCACCTTGCAAGTAATAGAAGAGACAAAGCATGCTAAAATAAAAGGTCAGAAAAGTAAAGATGGCATATGGACACTAAAATGTGATGGGTCCAAATCAAAACAGGGTGCGGGTGCAGGTATTGAACTAGTAGATCCTCAGGGTAAGTCATCTCTAGTAGCATATAGACTACAGTTTTCCTGTACTAACAATACTACTGAGTATGAAGCCTTAATTTTGGGACTTATCATGGCCATCAAGAAAAAGGTGAAAATGATTAGGGTATTTTCAGACTCTGAACTAGTAGTTAGACAAATAAGGAAACTATATGCTTGTAATTACAAGAAAATGATTTATTACAGACATAGAGTATGGGTTTAATAGATTTATTTGATGCTTTCAACATAGAGCACATCCCTAGAGAGCTGAACCACAAGCCGGATGCACTAGCAGTTGTTGCTAGTACATTAGAACCCTTAACACTGTCAGGATTGAGATGATTTGCTGTAGAGTTAGTTAATGTTCCCAGTATCCCAGACAATGTTACACATTTTTAGGTATTTGGAGGGGATCAACAAATCATTGATTTTTTGACTTGTAATGAGGTATTTGAGACTCAAATCATTGATGAGCAAGAAGGGCCTGAGACAACATGGGACGAAGAGGATATAATCAACTTGAAGAGCAACTTCTTGCCCAAAGGAGTAATTGAATTAGAACATATTTTCAACTTCAATTGAGTAATAAGACAGATGAACTTGCCCAAAATAGGAGGGGGTAAGTGCGATTTACACAATCTAGGGACAGAGCAAGATCCACAAAATGTGCCGATCAGGAGGGCTTGTTCTAAGAAAATTAGAAAAGAAATTATAGATGCCCTGAAAGATTATAAAAACATAATAGCATGGACATATGAAGACTTGAAAACCTATGATACGTCCATCATAACTCACGTAATACCTTTGAGGCCAGAGGTTAAACCATTCAAGCATAAACAAAGGCCTATGAACACCATTTTAGAGCCCTTAATCTTTGAGGAAATTAAAAAATTGTTGTCTGCTAGAATAATTTTTCCAATCAGACATTCAGTCTGGGTAGCCAACTTAGTACCAGTGAGGAAGAAAAATGGAGACATTAGGTTGTGCGTAGATTTTAGAAACTTGAACAAAGCATCTAAAAAGGATAATTATCCTCTGCCTCCAATAGACAAAGTGTTGCAAGCAGTAAACGGGGCAAAGATGATGTATTTCTTAGATGGTTTCTTGGGCTATAACCAAGTTTTAATAGATAGAGATGACAAATTAAAAACCACCTTCACTTGTAAATGGGGTAATTATGCATATAGGAGAATGCCTTTTGGTCTGATTAATGCAGGTGCTGCTTTTCAAAGAGCCATGGACATTGCGTTTCATGGGTTATAAGGTAAGTGCATTGTTGTGTATATGGATGGTCTAACTATGTATTCTAAGGATGCATCCACTCACGCCGAAGATCTCAGAAAAATACTTAAGCGATGTGAGAGGTATGTAATTTCCTTAATCCTAAAAAATGTTCATTTGGGGTAACTGAAGGTAAATTACTAGGGCATGTCATTTCTGAAGATGGAATATCGATTGACCCAGATAGAATAGAATCAATAAAAAAATTGTAAATACAAAATAGTAGAAAAGAGTTAAAATCATTTTTTGGCAAGATTAACTTTGTTTGGAAGTTTATCATGGGTTTTGCAGAAATTGTGCAGCCGTTAAAAGCCATATTGAAGAAAGATGCGCAAATGGAGTGGACCCCTATGCCTAAAGCTGCATTCAAAGATATCAAGTGGGCCATTTCTGACACCCCTATACTGACAAGCCCAGACTACACAAGGCTGTTTTATATCTACTCCTTCGCATCCTCCCATTTAGTCACGGCTGCCTTGACGCAGAAGGGTGCAGACAATGAGGAAAGGCCCATCACTTTTATGAGCACACCTCTGAAAGATGCACAGTTAAGATATCTAGATACTGAAAGACAAGCATTTGCATTAGTGAGGGCTATGAAGAAATTTAGACATTGTATTTTGCACAGCCAGGTCAAAGCCATAGTGCCAGACGCAGTAGTAAAGATACTGCTGATGCAGAATGAACCTGGAGAAAAGAGAGCCAAATGGATCACCACGCTGCAAGAGTTCAACATGGAAATCATTCCCATGAAGCTGGTTAGAGGGCAAGCGTTGGTGCAAACAATAGCAAACACAGACCCAGATTTGATACAATAGCAATATGTACTGAATTCCCATGACATATCAGATCGGTATGGTGATTTAAACACTTTTCTAATAGCTAGAAAGTACCCAAATAGGATGAAAGCTTCTCAGAGGAGAGCTTTGAAGATTAAAGCACAAAGATATATGGTGAAAGGAGGTCTTCTATTCAGGAAGAACCATGATGGAATTTATCTGAGATGTCTAAACAGAGTTGAGGAAGATAGAATGTTAACAGAACTACATGACAAGTATGGAACTGGTCATGGTTCCCATCTAGCTACAACACACAAAATATTAAGGGTGGGCTATTACTAGCCCACGATGTTCAAGGATATAGAGAGTCACATCAAAAGCTGCCACACCTGTCAATCTGCAGTAGATAAGGGAAGAAATCAGGCCAACCCATTACAACCTGTGATTGAATGAAGACCATTTGCACATTGGGGCCTGGATTTTATTGGAGTCATCAATCCTCCATCTTCTATAGGACACAAGTTCATACTGACGGTGATGGACTATTGTACAAGGTGGACTGAGGCCACATGCTGCAAATTCTCCACAACCAAGGTAGTTATCAAGTTTCTCCAAGAAAACATCATCACCAGGTTTGGAACTCCCTATTCATTGGTATGTGACAACGGCCCTACTTTCTCTTCTTTAAAGTTTTCTAAATAGGTGTTTGAATACGGGATTGTTTTAAAGTTTTCTTCAAATTATTACCCCCAAGGTAATGGATTAGCTAAGTCTACGAACAAAATTTTATTAGATATAATCAAGAAGTTGATTGCAAAGAGTCCTAGAGAGTGGAATACCTTGTTAAAATATGCACTGTGGGTAGATAGGACCAAGTTCAAAACAGCCTTAGGTAGTACACCTTATCATTTAGTTAATGGGACTAATCCCATACTTCCAGTAAATCTGAGAATACCAATCTGGAAGTTTGCCAATGAGTATTTAGGCTTCGATAACCATAGGGAGGCCAGAATAGTACAAATGTTACAATTAGATGAGAAAAGAGGTCAAGCCATCCAGAAGTTTGCCAAACACCAAGCAATAGTTAAGAGGTGGTTTGATAAGAGGGCAAGAGTCAAAACATTTAGGATATCAAACTTAGTGTTGTGCTGGGACAAATGACATGAAAAGAAGGGGAGCCATGGAAAATTTGACAAGCTATGGTTAGGTCCATTGCAAGTCTTAGAAATAATAGGAGACAACACATTTAGACTTAAGACCTTAACAGGGGAAGAGGTACCATTACCAATTAATGGCCAACATTTGAAACACTACTTCCAGGCTTGAGGTAATGGGCAGTCCATTTTTGTATAAAATAGTGTAAGTAATGTACAGTTTTTCTTTTGCTATTTCTTTTGTAGGTTAATTGTTGTACAGTTTTGTTTGTTGTTTTGTTTCTATTTTGTTGTTTGTATAGTCTTCTTTTACTTTGTTTTATTTTTCTTGTATAGTCTATTTGTTTGTTTGTTTGTTGTCTCCTCAGTAGGGATCTTTGTTTTACTTTAGAGTATTAAGGAGCAAACTTGCAACCATTGAAAATAGTATAAAATTCAGAATATTCGGGTTAATCATTTGTAATTTATGCATAACTTTTGTGACTGTCATGAATGTAGAGAGTTGTTTAGCTTTTAAAATTTTGTATTGAATAATGTTGATTGAGAATTCAAGGGAGGTTTCTCATAATGACACACCTAAAATCCTTGGGTTTGTTGAACCTACCAGTGTAGATATTAGGTAAAAAATCTAAGGTCACCCTTGCGATCATTACAATTCTTAGCTTAACTTCAGCAAGTGCTCATTCCTTGCACCATAAAGTTACAAATTGCTATATCTTATGAAATTTCTAAATTAAAAAAAAATTAAAATCAATAAAATATAAAAGAAAAATAATAATAAAGTGGATTATACTAAAAATCTAGATTAATCCATCTAAGTAACTCTACTGAGGCTATGGACGCTCGGTGGCAGTGGGGCTCTACTTAAGATAATTGTAACAATAACCTTGCTGGGGCTATAAACGCTCACTGGCAGCAAGGCTCTATCCGGTTGGCTATGAGGGAATATCCTCAACTATGTAGGCTAATGTCAATCACTGGTTTGTTCAACTGATTTTTAAGATGAGGATAATTAATCACGTGCACACACTTGAACTGAAAATAAAAATTTATGCACCTTTATTGAATACCTTAGGTCTCAAGTTGAATAATAATTAATAAGAAAGATAGTTAGAAGTTATGAATTTATTCCATTTAGTTTCTTTAATGCTTTGAATTTAATTGTTTTGTTTGGTTGCTCGTTATTGTGATGTTCACAACACGCCCCATTTTACTCCTTAGCAAAATGAGGACCCCTGCTATGGCTGTTGCTTTTGTTTTTGCGTGTGTTGTTTTGCTTGGTGGTAAAAGGGAAAAAAGGGTTAAAATTACAAACTTTGTTACAAATAGAGAAAAAATGCATTTTCAGTACTAAGGCATGATATGGTTGGATTCCTTGTGAAAAATGAGCTAGAGTTGCTTTTGGAATCATCTTAAAATTCACCATATTTTGCAAGTTATGTTCATTTTAGTAAAATGTACATTCAGGTTTGTATATCACTGTGCATATACAAAGTCCTTTGTATGTGCAAAAGTTTTTTTTACTCAATTGCATTTACAGATGGGTTCATATACAAGGTTGAATGCATGATGGGTCGCTTGCATATTGCACATATAATCCCGTTTGTATATCGCTTTCATATACAATGTCGATTATATATCCTCTTACTTATATGCATTTGGTAAAAGTTTTGAAATATACATACAAGATGGACCCAAAGTGGTTTTAGGTTAAAATGAATTGATGTTTCGATTCCACTTTGTATCTCATGTTTGTATGTTTGGCAAGTATAATATACAAGGCACTTCATACACGGTGGACCCGACAGATTTATTAAAATCAGTAAAGTCGTATATTCGGCCCTTGTATGTTTAATACATATAAGCAGAACATGCAAGCCGCAGACTCGAAGCAGTTATTGAACAAGGTTAATCGCTTGTATATTATGCAGGCTTATATGTTTTAGTAAAAAAAAATTACGGAATATACAATGGCGAACATGAAAAGGGTTTTAAAGGAAGTTAATTCGTTGTATATCCGTCGATTTGAAAGGAGGGTTTCATAGTATACAAGGCCTGATATACAACACGGACTTAAAAGAGTTATTAAACAATGTTAAATTATTGTATATTTGGCACAATGTATATTTCATACATACATTATAACATACAATGAAATATGCATCGCGCGGAATCCAAAAAGTTATAAACTAGAGCTAATTCGTTCCATGGCTTGTATGTTTCAAAACATACATAGCTATATACAAGCCGGAATCTAAAAAGATTAGAATCTGATTGAACTGATGTATCACATCTAAAATGTATATCAAAATATACATTGCCCAGCATACATTGAAATATACATTGCAGACCTGAGGCAGTTGTTAAAGGAAGTTAATTCATTGTATATTCCCGCGTTTGTATGTATGTTCCGAAACATACATTGAGTAGCATACAACATGGAACTCAAGGTAAATCGAAATATGATATATGTAAGGCTTCACTTCTGAATTGTGTATTGGGATATACAATGAAATGTGCATTGCAGGGACTCAGCAGATGAATAAAATGTGGTGTATAAAATTTGAGGTCTGAATGTATATTTTGAACATACAAACCAATACACATTACGAAATATACATTGCAGGATGCATTGCTTTACATACAAGCCGAATTCGAAATAAAGGTCCAAAGTAGAAAATTCATTGTATATCGAATATACAAAGTTTTAAATAGAGAAATGGGCAGGAAGGCGGAAGCGATAGGTTTTTAAAAAAAGCATTTTGAGGCCCAAATGCATGTTTTTGGCCAATGATAGTTGACCCAACTTTTCTAAACACTGTATATGCATTTTTGGACATGATTTTCATGGATTCAGGGCCTAATTGATGCATTCACACAGTCATGACTAGATTTAACAGGTGTTTCAGTTCTTGTTGTTTATTAAGTAAAATGATACTTATTGCTTATCTATTTTTTTTGGAGGTTTGCAGTTGAAGGGGAGCTGAAACTTGATGACGGTGACATCACAAAGGAGGAAATTAGATCTCAGGAGCAGAGGAAGATAAGGATGAAGGGTGAGGAAGTCAAGGGTCTTCATTGATAAGGACAAAATGCAGCTAAAGACATTATTGCAGCAGACCAGAGAAGTTAATATTAAGCTGCTAGGGTTTCCAGAAGGGCATATTTCACCCAGATTTGATGTATGCTCAGTGATATTTTGGGAGACTCATTCTCTAACATTTATTATTGTAACTGGAGGTTTCAATCATTGTTTAAACTTAGGTTTTGAGCTGTATTGAGGGCAATAAGAAAGTCTATATATTGTGCCTCTGTACATTGTAAAACTTTACACAGGACTTTAAAAGATAGCATAGCATTTAAAATAGAGGGACCTTTTAGTTTAGAAGTAAGAAAAGGAGGTCGCCTGTGTCTGCAACAAGGAGCATGTGGAACATCCTGCCTCCTTGCTGTATCTGTAAAGCTTGTAAGTTTTCTGTAGTTTGGTCAATGAAGCTAAGAGTCATTCAGACATTGTAAATCATATATGACTATCTGTTTCTAATACAATTAAATCTAGGATTCTGCATCTATCTTCTGAGTGTTTTCTTTCTCTTCATTGTGTTTGAAACATTTTCTCTTAGAGCTTGCAATTTTAAGTGTATGTTTGTGAAAATGCTCAGAACTTACACTTAGGGTTTTGTCTGTGGATTTGATCAATTTGTTGCAAATACTTATACAGTGCATAACAGAACAATTAGATCCTTTAGTAGAATAAAATGAAGTTTAGATTAGATATTTCTAACTTTTCCCAACCCATCTGAAAGTACTTAGCTTAAAACATAAAAATTCTAAGGAAATTTGTCTCATATTTGGAAAAGCATGCATAGCAGAGTTGAAAGTAGACAGTTTTCATAATATTAAAGAGAGGAAAGCTTGCTATAATCTAAATCATTTAAAGCTTTGAGATACAATAACACTTTTATGCAAGAAAGGGAATGAACAACACACTGATATTCACAATCTCTTTGCATAGTTTGAGCCCACTAAACCAACAAGAAACCCTAAATTATGTAATGCCCCTTGAACATTACAGCTTCACATCGACCAACTGAATTTGCCCAATAGGTCGAGACCTGACCATATTAAACTTGGGATTAAGCGAATCTTAACCGATTCCTTCATATCTTTCAAGTCAGTTTTGGTTCATTTTATGTGAATTTTAACTAATTGTTATGACTATCTCAAAACAATCATCAACAGTACCTACACTTTGACATATGTCACATTATTTGGAACATAAGTTGGAATCTTTGAATAATGTGCACCACCATGATGGTCCAGATAACATGAATTTATTTGTTGTGGCTTTCCATGAGTTATGACCTCTAGAGGTTACTTCATGTGCTTCTTGGAGATGGTTCTGTCTAGATCATGTTCAAATACTACCTTGTAGATGATCTCATCTATTCCAATTCTATGTATTTCTCCTTCAATTAGTGTATAAGGGAGTGGCTTTTGCAAAAGCATTTATTTGTCACTTGGGGAGCTATTTTCTAGAAATTGTCCAATTGATAGTGGACTTGATACGCCATTGAGTTCTTCTATCACCGTAGTTACTCTAAACAAGTTTGTGCTAGGTAAACCTTCGTCTATGTTGTCTGGTTCTTCCCTTATTTCTATTCTTGAGAGATAATCAGGGCCTTGATTACTTTTTCCTAGTTTGACCATGATATTAAATTCAAATTCTTGGAATAGTAGGATGCATCTACATATTATGCCCTATGTGACCGGTCTATTGGGTAGATATGTCATGGGTTCATGGTTTGTATAGAATGTGAATGGAGTGGATAACAAGTAATGTCTAATTTGTGTAGGGCATATACTATTGCAAAAGCTTCATGTTCTATGGTGGTATATTTATTTTCTTCTTGTGAGAGTTCGTGGCTTGCAAAAGCAAATGGATGATCTTTATTTCCTCTTGGTTGTGCTAAACCTACTCCTATTGCAGCCCCAAATGCATCAACATGTATTTAGAATGAAACATTCCTATCCAAAAAGATTAATATGGGTGCCTCTATTATTTTATGTTTTAGTGTATCAAAATCTTGTTGACATTCTTCCATCTAATCGATTGTTTTATTTATTTTATTTTTTAGGATTTATTTTATTGGGGCTGCAATTGTGGTATGAAATTTTTATGGTAACTGGTACATCCTAGAAATGTTTTCACTTTTGAAGTTGCTTTTAGCAATGGTAGGTTCATGATAAGTGCTACTTTTAAGGGATCTACGATATGTCATGCTTTACAAAATATATGCCCAAGTAGTGTGCAAAATGGTACCACAAAGACACATTTGTTTAGGTCCAAAGAGATTTGCAAACATCTACATCTTTCTAGCATTATGCAAGGTACATGTACATGGTCTTTTAGTAACCCATAGACTATCCAATCGTCTATATAGAGTTCTAGGAAGTCATCAATAAAGTATTTGAACGCATTAACCATAATGCAACTAAATACAATTGGTGCATTCTTTAGACCAAAATGCATCATAGTATATATAAAAGATCCCCATTCTATTGTAAATGTGGTTTTAGGTTGATCCTCCTCCTAGATCTTAACTTGGTGATATCTAGAGAAACCATCAATGAATGAGTATACTTCCCTTTTGATGACAAATTTTAGGACTTCTTCTATAAATGGTGTAGGGAAAGGGTCATGGACGCAAGCTTTATTTAATTCTCTGAAGTCTATGCATATTCTAATATCACCAGTTTTCTTATTTTGTGCTATCATGGGGCTGATCCACTTTGCATCTTCCACTAGTTTGATCACCCTTGTTGCCAGTATCTTATCAATTTCTATTTTAACGTTCTTCTCCATATTTGGGTTTATTCTATATGGTCTTTTCTTTTGAGGCTTCAATAATTTTTTGAGTTGTATTTTCATCATTCATGCTTCCTCCTTAATTCCTTTCAAGTTTATAAATGTGTGGGGAAAGAGGGCTTCATATTCTAATAGAATCTTAGTGATTTGCATGACTTCTTCTTTCCAATAGTCCCTTATTTTTGCCAGTTTAGGGCTACCCCCAGTTGCTATGTTTTATTCCCTTAGGTTTAATGGTTGGTTTTAATATCATCTATTTGCTTCAGTATGTGATGTTACTGCTCTTTCTCCCTAGTTGATTTCTATATCTCATTTAGGTATTTGTGATTCTTCCTCATTCTCCATTCCATTTTTTTGTGTAGTATACTACCTTTTCTCAAAGTAATGGCATGTTTTTCCATCCATTCTATTAGTTTCCATATACCTTCATTTTGTGGTGGTGACTATATCTCTTGTTTGGTATGAATTATCTTTAGGTTTTCCTTTGTACCAAGAAGATGATCTCCCTCTTTTTTCTGAAGTGTATTGTGGATATCCTTGTTGGGGTGGAGAAAGAAAATGTGTGGTAAAAAATCCTTTTGGAGCTCTTCCCAATCTCTTGTTTCTACTATTTTCTCTTGGTTAATATAACAAGTTTGTACAACTTGTGTGAGTGTCCAATAAAATGTTTGTATGTATAATATTGTATTATATTCTCTTTGTTTGTCCCATGTAGTAGAGCAAATGTTTAAATGTTGTTTATGTGTTATCATGTTGTCATACTTAAGAATTTTTCCACATTCCCCTTCTTCAAGTAAATATCTTGCATGAATGAGAATTTTAAGGGCTTTCCATGTATGAATGTGATCCTTATGTGTATTCCACCATCTTTCAGCATTGAAAATTAAAATATGTTGTAACACATCTAGTCTCAAGTCTTCTTTGTCAAATATTTTTCCATGTCTTATAAGTATACTGCCAAGTCACCTACTTCTGAATATCTAGGTAGCTTGATGTGGAATAATGCCACATGAGATATGATTCAATTGTCATGAATTTTGGAGGATATAGTTAGTATGTGTAGTATCTAGATGCATTTTATGTTGTTTGTGGTGGGATTGTCATAATGTTAGTAAGATGCAATGTGTTTCTTTGTACTCTATGTATGGCACAATTGTTTTGATCCTCCTTAAATTATGATATTGTAGTTCCAATTCATAAAACCATCCAACCATCCTCAACAATCTTAACATTTTAAACTATCCAACCATCACCACTGCCAAAGCTTGAACTAAGATGTCCCATAACCATCCAACCATCCTCAACAATCTTAACATTTTCATTTGAAAAAACCTTTCATATATCTTCACTTTGAATGCTTGAAAAAACCACATTTACTTTAGTCACAATAAAATAACACTTTGAAAACTTAGTTTTAGCATCAGATCTCCCTAATACAGAGTCTTTTGGTCCCCAAAATCTCACCAAATCATGAATGGAGGAAATAAACCACACTTATGCCACAACAAATGCAAACCACTCTAACACCACATGAGATTTGTAGAATCTATGGAACTTGATTGGTAAAACATCTAGACATATCAACTAATGAATGACTAACCATGAAATCTAAAGGATAGATCATCAATACACTAGTTCACCAACAATATGGTTTAATTTAGAGAATAGAAGTTTGAATGATGAACACACAAGCATCTAGTCAAGTCGTAAAAGTATGAAGAACAGAAACTTGTCCTAGAGAAAGTCACAAATGTGAAACACTTTAGTAAAAGTAAGGTCAATTAGACCTCCTAATCAACTATCTCCATTACTAAAATGACATCGCAAGGATTATGTGTCCAAATGATAACTAAGAATAGCTTGAAGTCTCCCTAAGATTTTACATGGCTCTCAAATAGGCATTCCCATCTATTCAAAATAAAGATATGCAACAATATGAACATAATAAAGAGATCATGAACTAGATAGTCCAACAACTTGGCCTCTACTCAAGGGTGGGTCTCCACTAAATTCCAATTTCAAGAGTTTCACTTGGGCATACTCAACCTCCATGTCTTGTAGTTTTTCCATGGACCCCTAATGGACACTAGATGGTAAACTATCTCTCTCTAATACGTACAAAATTCCTAAAAATCCTCATCCTTTTCTCCTCTACACTAGAAATAATTTTTTAGTCTTGTATAACTTGAACAAAGGGTAAATAGTCAAAGAAATGACCAAATTTGAGGTATTTGGAACACTAACATTCATTTGTTTTCATACCTAACATTTTTCTTTCTTTTGCTAGGGGGTCTTTGCACTTTTTTCATGGTAGTGACAAATTTGTCATGGCAAGTCCACTTTAGCCACCTATGGGAATTGATAAATTTGCCAAAATGAGAAGAAAAGCTCCTTTCTTCAAAATTTCTTAGCTACCAAATCTAGAATTGAGATGTCCCAAAACATCACCAAACCATGAAATAATAAGCTTCCTTCAATAATAGCAGAAATGAACACCACACCCACTATCACATGAATAAATACAACCCATTTTGATACCACATGATAAATGTAAGAACTATGGAGCTTGGTTTCTAAACACACTAATAATAGCAACCAACAGATTATTAACCATAAAAGTTCGAATAGATAGTCCATATGCTAGATTATCACAATATGGTTTAACATGGAGATGATAGAATCTCAAAATATAAACAGTAAAGCATCTAAACAAGTCATAAAGTATGAAGAACACAAATTTACCCTAGAGAAACCTTGGTATGGGAAAAATCAAGGAAATGTGAGATCAATTAGGCTTCCTCATCCACTATCTGGTGCAGGAGCACTAAGGAGATCTCCATTTATCTTGTTAATGTTTGTTTTGATGTTCATGATGTTGTAATAAGGTCTTGGAAGACCATCCCCATGTTTGTAATAAGGACTGTGTCCAAAAGTCATCATGTTGTTGTCATAGTTGAGGCAGTCATAAAGATTCATGTTTGTAAGTCTTTCTAAGGCATGTAGGGAGGTGTCAAGGGGTCTAGTGCCTTTTCAAAGGCTTATTTGTCTTTGTAATAATGTTTGGACACTTTGTAAGATCTGAAAACCTAAGAACCACCTGCTGATTCATGTAGTTAGGAGTAGAAAATGACAAAGACATTGGATATTCGGTGGTTGCAAGGTAGTTTCACACCCTCCCATCGATCTAACCTACCCAAACTACCTTCTTTGGATCAAATGAAGGCCTCTTTAAACCTTGTAGAGGTGCATTGCAATGTAAGGAAGAGTTGGAAGTGATTGGAGGAGATAATAAAGAAGTTACAACAGTTTTCTGCCCATTTTTCTGGTAAATCTGCTACTACAGGTCATACTGTCCTGCTGTACGGACGAGTTACTGTACATGGTCATGATCATATGAAAGGGGGTGAGTCTACTATAAAATACTTTTGATTTGAAGGTTTGAAACAATTGTATTGCAAAGTTATAGGCATTTTCTTGAAAGTGGGTGTAGAACCCTCATCTAGGGTTTTGTTCACAAATTTCTTGGTTTTGACCATTCCACTGATGTAGACCTATAGAAAATTAGTGGAATGGATAGGGAAGAGTTCATTTCAATGCTTTACATGAGTTTTGGTGGCAGGGAATTGGAGTTGATGAAGTTCTTATGAAGAAACCTAACATCCTCATGTGTTAGGTGTTGTGTAGAGGCCTAGTGAGAGAACAATATAAGCCCAATAGTTGCAGTCTATTTTGGAGACCTAAAACCTGAGAAATCCTTAGTTTTAACATACCCCTAAGATGGCTAAATGGTTTGTTGAGCATTATGATCAAAATTGAGTGTGGTTGCTTCATAAAATAGGGCTAATTGGGGCTCCAGGCTACTAGGAGGGGTTATAGGTTAGACCATACTGTCCAAAACAATGTATACCCAATTTGGAATATGTTGTGGGGAATCCAAAAGGGTATCTTAATATTGTCTAATATTTAAGTTTGCATACCTTTGTCAAAAGTTATTACTGAAAGTTGCTATTTCAAGGGCTGTCAGGATTCCATTAGGTATGTGAAGGAAGTCCTAAACCCAAACTTGCTAAACCTTAACCAATGGTCTGGATGGGTCCCATGGTATGTCAAACAAGCCTTTACATGCTGGTTTCAAACAAACTAATTGATGTTCCCACTTTTGCATGTTGATCCATGAAATGGGTTCTTCAATGTGGAGAAGAAAGCCTTGTCGAACGATGGAATCCTCAACCTATCCTAAGTCCTCTACATCATAGTGGTATCAGAGCCATAAAAGGTTTTGTTTTTGGTTGTGTAAGACCTAGTATATGTTAGCAGAGGAGAGTGAAGGAGAGGATAGCAACATGCCTCCAAAAGGGATGACCACAGAGGTGGTTAAGAAGTTCAAGGAGATGGAAGAGAAGATTAAGAGTCGAGTCAAGGAAGCACTCCAAGATGAGTTGAAGGCACTAAGGATAGGGAAGAGGATAGATGAAGGTTCTGATGAAGAGGAAGAAAATGAGGAGGAAGAAGAAGATCAAGAAGAGGGAGAGGTACCTGCAGATCAGAAACATTTCCTTGAACTCATCAAGGCAATTGGCAAATATTCTTCAAAGGCTCAGATGGAGATTCCAATGTTTAGTGGAAAGATGAATCCTGATGAAGTTATGGAGTGGATTGAGGCCCTAAATAACTACTTTGAATACAAATAAGTTCCTGAGAATAAGAGAGTGAAGTTTGCAAAAACTAAACTCAAAGGTGCTGCCCTCACATGGTGGAATTACACTCAAGGTGAGAGGGTAAAGAATGCGAAGACCATGATCTCTTCATGGAGTAGAATGTTGGAGAGGATCAAGTCCCAATTCCTTCCATTAGACTATGAGGTGTAGATCTACAAGAAGATGCAAAATCTCAAACAAAGAGATTTGGATGTGGCCACCTACACCGAGGAGTTTCACAAGTTCTCTCTTCATTGTGGATATATGGAGGATGAAAAAGGTAAAGTGGCAAGGTATATAAATGGTTTGAAGTTTAGTATACAAGATGAAATGAGTATACTAACCCCTAAAACTGTGGACAAATGCTTTCAAATGGCATTGAAGGCTGAAGAGAAGTTGAAGAGGAAAGGTGAGCAGCAAAATAGAGGAAGAGGTGGCAGAAATTTCAGAGGTAGGGACAGTTTTGGAGATAGAAATTAGTTTCAAAGAAGTCAAGGGGAATCTAGTTCCCAAGAACAAAGTGGAGAATCAATTTCTAGAGGAGGCTTTAGAGGAAGGAGACCCAATGGAAGGGGTAGATATGGTGGACCAGGGAGAGATCCTAATGTCTTCACAAGAAGATGCTACAATTGCAACCAAGTGGGACATCCAACCTTCAAATGTCTTGAAAAGCAAGCCTCAAGCTCTCATGGAGGAGAGAGAAGGAACCAGTTGATCCAAGAGAAAGATTGCCAAAGTGTTAACTCTCCAATTGGAAGTGCAGCCCTAGTCCATGAAGGAGAAAGTTTGATGATGAGAAAAACCATGTTGAAGGTGCCTCAAACACAAGAACCCCCTTAAAGGAAGACATTATTCAGGACAACATGCAAAGCCTATGGTAAGATTTGCAAGGTAACTGTTGATTCAGATTCAACTAATAATTTAGTTTCTATTGAAATGGTAGACAAGTTGAAATTGAAAAGACTTCCTCATGTTAGTCCTTATAAAGTATCATGGTTGAATAAGGGGCAACAAGTTTTGGTAGATGAACAATCTTGGGTAGTGTTTGAGATAGGGGAATATAAGGACAAGATTTTGTGTGATATAATCCCCATGGATGCTTGTCATTTTCTATTAGGATGTCCATGGCAATATGATGTTCAATCCCAACATGATGGTAAAACTAACTCCATCAGAACCAGGAATGGTAGGAAGTATAGAATGGATCCATTGCCAGATGAGAATGTAGAGAAGAGTGATGGGTCAAGTGTCATGATTGTGAGTGGTAAAGAGTTTCTAAACACCCTTAAGGAGGAAGGAACCCAAGGGTATGCCCTAATTTTGAAGCCTAAAAATAGTCCTAATTTGCATGGTCCTAGTGAGGAAGAAGTTCCCAAGGAGGTGTAGTAATTGTTAGAGAAGTATAAGGGTATCATGGTAGAGGAGATGCCTAATTAATTACCACCTATTAGGGACATAAGCCATCAAATTGACTTCATACTAGGGTATACTTTGCCAAACAAAGAAGCCTACAAGATGACACCTTCTCAAAATGAAGAGGTTGCCAAGCAAGTGCAAGAGTTGATGGATAAGGCATTGGTAAGAAAGAGCCTTAGCCCATGTGCTGTTCCAATAGTCCTAGCCCCTAAAAAGGATGGTAAATGGAGGTTGTGTATGGATTCTAGGGCTATTAACAAGATTACTATAAGATATAGGTTCCCTATGCCAAGGATTGAGGATTTAATGGACTGTTTGGGAGGAGCTAGATATTTTTCCAAGATTGATCTTAAGAGTGGGTATCATCAAATTAGGATAAAGCAAGTGGATGAATGGAATACAACATTCAAAACAAATGAGGGTCTTTATGAGTGGTTGGTGATGCCATTTGGTCTATCCAATGCCCCAAGTACTTTTATGTGTCTCATGAATGAAGTGTTGAAGGATTTCATTGGTAAATTTGTTGTGGTGTACCTTGATGACATTCTTGTTTTCAGCAGGACTAAGGAAGAACATTTGCAGCATGTGGATCAGGTTTTGAAGAAGTTGCATGATGAACAATTGATGATCAACATGGAGAAGAGTGTCTTCATGAAGGAAGAACTCACCTATCTTGGTTTTGTCATCTCCCAAGGCAATTTCAAGATGTATCCAACAAAGGTAGAGGCCATTTTGTCATGGCCAACTCCTAAAACAATAGGTGATGTAAAAAGTTTTCATAGTTTGGCAACATTTTAGAGGAAGTTTATAAGGGGTTTTAGTCATATTTGTGTACCTATTTTGGATACCATCAAAGGGGGGTAGAAATGTAAGTTTTCTTGGACAAAGGTAGCCAATGATTCTTTTGAAAGTCTGAAACAAAAAGTAGCACAACAGGCCATTCTTGTTTTGGCCAACTTTAACAAGTTGTTTGTGGTGGAATGTGATGCTAGTAACCTTGCTATAGGGGCTGTCTTAAGTCAAGAAGGTAGGCCAATTGCTTTCTTTAGTGAAAAATTGAATGATGCTAAGAGAAAGTATTCTACTTATGACTTGGAGTTGTATGCAATGGTGCAAGCACTATCTCTTGCCTAACAAATTCATTGTTTATACTGACAATCATGCACTTAGTTTTCTGAATTCACAGGAGAAACTCAATCACAGGCATATGAAATGGGCTGAACAACTCCAAGCATACACTTTTTCCATCAACCACACGAAGGGGCAGGCTAATAATGTGGCAGATGCATTGAGTAGAAGAGTGTGTATGGTTCAACAAATTCAATTGCAAAGTGTGGCGATTGATTCTCTCAAACATATGTACTAGGATGACGAAGATTTCAAGGAGGTATATGAACTTTGTTCATAGTTTTCAAACTCTTATCATTCTGATTTTTTTAAGTTTTTGTTGTAGCAGGGGTTGTTGTTGAAGGGAAGCCAATTATGTGTTCCTAAGTGTTCCATGAGGGAGAACATCATAAAGTAAAAACATTGTGGTGGACTAGGAGGTCACTTTGGGCTAGACAAAACATTGGATTAGGTGAAAAGGTTTTATTATTGGCCTACAATGTAATCAGATATCAAAAAATTGTTGAATGTTGTAGTATTTGTCAAAGAGCAAAGGGAACTTCATCTAATGCTGGTCTATATCAGCCACTTCCTATTCATCATAGGCCATGGGAAAGTATTAGCATAGATTTTGTCTCGGGTCTTCCTAGGACTCAAAGAGGCTATGATAGCATTTTTGTTGTGGTGGATAGATTCAGTAAGATGGCTCATTTCTTGCCATGTAAATGCACTAATGATACTTCACACATTGCTAGTTTGTTCTTCAAAGAAATTGTTAGAATCCATGGTTTGCCTCTTAACATTGTGACTGACAGGGATCCAAAGTTTGTAGGCCACTTTTCGCGTACTTTGTGGAAGAAGTTAGGCACTCAGTTGTCATTCACTTTAGCCTATCACCCTCAGACTAATGGACAAACTGAGGTAGTGAATAGGTCTTTGGGAAATCTCCTTAGATGTCTTGCAAAGAAGCATGGAGAGGCATGGGATATGATCATCCCCCAAGATGAATTTTCTTACAATGACTCCACCAATAGAAGCACATGAAGGAGTCCATTTGAGATTGTCTATGGTGTTAACCCAAGAGGTATTCTTGAATTGAGAGATCTACATGGATTGGAGAGGAAGAGTGCTCAAGGTGAAGACTTTGCATTGGACATGAAGGACATCCATGATAATGTAAGAGAAACTCTTCAAAGGAACAATGAGAAGTACAAGGAGAAAGCCAATGAGAGAAGGAGAGATGTGGAATACAAGGTTGGGGATTTGGTCATGGCACATTTGAAGAAGGAGGGACTTCCAAAGGGGTAGCCAACCAAACTCCTCATGAAGAAGATAGGTCCATGCTGGATTGTACACAAGTTTGGGTCCAATGCCTATGAGATTGAGCTTCCTCAAGGCTTGGCAATCTCTCCCATCTTCAATGTTGCTAAATTGTTTTCATACAAGGGTGATAATGTTGCAGGTCTTGATACAGCCCAAGAAGATGAAGATTGGGTAAAAGATCTACCTCCCAGCCAACCATTGAAGTTGGAATGCATTCTTGATACCAAGGTCATCAAAAGGACTAGAAAGAAGATCTACAAGCAGTTCCTTGTCAAATGAAGTGGCTTACCCATTGAAGATGCCACTTGGATGAGTGAAGAAGACATCTTGAAGCATGGTGTCATAGCTGCTGATCTGATTCCTCAAGAGACTTGAATTCTTTCCCACCCCAGGAGTATGGTGCAGGAGCACTAAGGAGATCTCCATTTATCTTGTTAATATTTTTTTTGATGTTCATGATGTTGTAATAAGGTCTTGGAAGACCATCCCCATGTTTGTAATGAGGACCATGTCCAAAAGTCATCATGTTGCTATCATAGTTGAGGCAGTCATAAAGATTCATGTTTGTAAGCCTTTCTAGGGCATGTACGGAGGTGTCAAGGGGTCTAGTGCCTTGTCACATGCTTATTTGTCTTGTAATAATGTTTGGACACTTTGTAAGCTCTGAAAACTCAAGAACCACCCACTGATTCATGTAGTTAGGAGCAGAAAATGACAAAGACATTGGTTATTCGGTGGTTGCAGGGTAGTTTCACACCCTCCCATCAATCTATCCAACCCAAACCACCTTCTTTGGATCGAATGAAGGCCTCTTTAAACCTTGTAGAGGTGCATTGCAATGTAAGGAAGAGTTGGAAGTGATTGGAGGAGATAATAAAGAAGCTACAACAGTTTTCTGCCCATTTTTCTGGTAAATCTGTTGCTACAGGTTATACTATCCTGTTGTACGGACGAGTTACTGTACATGGTCATGATCATCTAAAATGGGGGTAATTCTACTATCAAATACTTTTGATTTGAAGGTTTGAAACAATTGTATTGCAAAGTTATAGGCGTTTTCCTGAAAGTGGGTGTAGAACCCTCATCTAGGGTTTTGTTCACAAATTTCTTGGTTTCAACCATTCCACTAATGTACACCTGTAGAAAATTAGTGGAATGGATAAGGCAAAGTTCATTTCAATGCTTTCCATGAGTTTTGGTGGTAGGGAATTGGAGTTGATGAAGTTCTTATGAAGAAACCTAACATCCTCATGTGTTAGGTGTTGTGTAGAAGCCTAGTGAGGGAACAGTATAAGCCCAATCAGTTGCAGTCCATTTTGGAGACCTAAAACCCAAGAAATCCTTAGTTTTATCATGCCTATGAGATGTCTAAATGGTTGCTTGAGCACTATGATCAAAATTGAGGGTGGTTGCTTCACAAAATATGGCTAATTGGGGCTCTAGGCTACTAGGAGGGGTTATAGGTTAGACCATACTGTCCAAAACAACCCATACCCAATTTGGATATGTTGTAGGGAATCCAAAAGGGTATCTTAGGATTGTCTAAGATTTAAGTTTGCAGACTTGTGTCAAAAGTTATTTCTGACTGTTGCTATTTCAAGGGCTACAAGGGTTCCATTAGGTTTGTGAAGGAAGTCCTAAACCCAAACTTGCTAAACCTTAACCAATTGTCTGGATGGGTCCCATGGTATGTCAAACAAGCCTTTACATGCTGGTTTCAAAGAAACTAATTGTTGTTCCCACTTTTGCATGTTGATCCATGAATTGGGCTCTTGAATGTGAAGAAGAAAGCCTTGTCAAACGGTGGAATCCTCAACCTATCCTAAGTCCTCTACATCACTATCTCTATAACTAAAATTACATCTCAAGAATTACAAGTTTAAATTATCACTAAGGATAGCCTAAACTCTTCCCATGATTTACATGGCTCTCACATAGACATTCCCACCTATTAAATACAAATCTATGTAAAAATGTGAAAACAATTAAGAGATCACAAACAAGGCAATCCAATAACTTGGCTTCCACTTGGATCTTCAATGGATTTCAACTTCCATGGCGTTTCACTTGGGCATATCAAACCTCCATGTCATCTAATTTCTCCATGGACCCTAATGGACCTTGGATGTCAAACAATCTCTCTAATGCTCACATGTTTAAAACTCCTCCTCTGTTTCTCTACATTGGAAATAGTCTTATAAACTTGCATAGCTTAAAATTAAAGACAAATAGTTGAAGACTAAGAAATGTCTAAAAATGAGGAATTTCAAATGCTAATAGTCATCCTTTTCCATGCCTAATGTGTTTGCTACTTTCACTGGCCACGATTTTTTTTCATTGTAGTGATAAATTTATTGCGATTGTGACAAAATTATTGCAATACATGAATAATTCACCTAAGGTTTTTATTTTGCTGCATGTGAGAACCAATAATTTAACCAAAATCCTCAAAATACCTCCTTTCTTCAAGACCAAGGTAATTGCCAACATTGGAACTGGGATGTGCCATGACCATCTAACCATCGTCAAAATCTTAGCTACTAAATTTGACAAACTTGAAAGTTTTAAAACTATGCTAACTTCAATCATAGTGGAAAGACTTTGAAACTCTTTCAAAGACCATGGTATAGACTCTTCAATTTATATTTCCTTCTTATTGAATTTTCTACTTGATTTGACTGCAAGTCCCGTTGCACTTTCTTGGGCTTAACTTTATCTAGTTAGAATATACAGCAAAGAGTTCTGACAAAAAATTGTGTTAGTTTTTTAATTCATGTTAGATCACACTCCGTAATCTAAAGATTGTTCTATTTTTATAATGAATCATGGAGTGTGATGGAAATAATATTTTTTTTACTAAAAGTTCTTCGATAAACATAATCTAGGTTAAATTATGAAAACTGGGATTGGGAACACTAAACACTAAATTTCTTGAAGATACAAAACAATTTCTCTCGACATAAAGAAATGGGTTGTGTGTGTCAAACCTGTAGAGTCCTGTCCTGCTGATGTAATCACAACACATGAGAGCCCCCTCCACTATGATCTGAACCGCTTGACAGAGTCTTTCGCTCTGTCCAGGCATGGCTTCTTGGAATCGCTTCAGGTCTTTTGCAAGTAAAACAATTGCTCCCAAGAGGTCAATACAGCCATAGACATTAGATCTCATAGTCATACATCTCTCCAGTGAATATGCAACCGCAGACAGTCCTAAGATTATCCAGTGGGCTTCTCCCACCTTCTTCAGCCCATTCAAAGCTAAGCTTCCCATTTCCTTAGCTATATCCAGACCAGACACAATTATTGTGGATTATAATATTCAATTCCTATAATTCAAGTGACGCTTTCGAGCAAACTACAAGCAGTACCGTGTTGTGTAGTTTTCCAGCTTCTGTTGAAATGAAGTCGATAAATTTAGCCGCCAGACTTGTGTTTGAGGCTACAGAATCAAACTTAGAGGAGGAGGATGTGAAGATTTTTAAACAAACAATATAACAACAGATTTAAAATAAATAACAAAACAACCATATAAGATATATGCAGACACAGTGAATAAACTTTTTATTGCAAATTGAAAAATCCAGAGAGCTACAGCTCTTTATTACAATGTATTTATTTGCAAAGGAACCTAAATGGAAAAAACAGAAAAAGACAAACTAATGATAGCATGTTTCTGCATGCATTATCATGCAACAAACAATTCCTAAAAACAACTAACAACTACACAGACTTTAAAAAAGAAACTAGAAAATAGAAACTGCACATCTGGCTGTGCCACATCAGTTATCCAACATACTCCCTCTTGATGCGGAGAGGAGTCACAATACGATCTCGAAGCATCAAAAACTGAACCTTTGCAACTGCCTTGGTGAAAATGTCTACAAGTTGTTCTGTAGTCTTGATATACCTGAGTTCTACTTCTTTCTTTTACACCAAATCTTTGATAAAATGATATTTCAAATCAAAGTGTTTAGTTCTACTATGATGCACGGGATTTTTTGCCAATTTGATTGTGCTCATATTATCACAAAAGAGCACTGTAGGCTGAACTTGTTTTTCTCCAATCTCTTCAAGAATTTTTCTGAGCCATAATGCTTGAGTACCTATAGAGGTGACTGCAACATATTCTGCCTCTGTGGAAGAAAGAGAAACTATACTTTGTTTCTTTGAACTCCAAGAGACCAAACCAGAACCCACACTACCTCCCCAATCAGAATCACTGAAACCAACTAGATTAAATCCTTTAGAATTGTAGTAATGAATGCCAAAAGCAAGAGTTCCTTTCACATACGTCAAAATTCTTTTAGTAGCCTTCATATGTAATTCAGAGGGTTCTGTCATATACCTTGAAACAAGAGAAACTGCATAAGCAATATCAGGCCTTGTGTGGGTTAGAAACATTATACTGCCAACCACACTTCTATAAGCTGTCCCGTCAACTCTTTTAGCGCCATCCTCTCTACACAACATAGCTCCATGAGAAATTGGAGTGGAGGTTGGTTTACAATCAATCATATCAAACTTCTTCAACATATCCTTGGCATATTTTGTTTGACAAAGGAAAATTTCATCCTTACTTTGATAAACCTCCATGCCTAGAAAATATTGCATAAGGCCTAAATCTTTCATTTCAAACTCATTCATCATAGCATGCTTGAATGCATCCTTCATCTTAGAACTACTGCCCATATACAACAAATCATCAACATATAAATTCACAATAAGAATATCATTGCCTTCTAGTTTGTAGTAGAGGGTAGGCTCACTCTTACTTCTCTTGAAGCCATTTTGCTGAAAATACCCATCAATCCTAGCATACCAAGCTCTTGGTGCTTGCTTGAGGCCATACAAGGCCTTCTTCAACTTGTAGACATGATGTTCTTTTCCTTGCACCTCAAAACCTTGTGGCTGCTCCACATAAATTTCTTCATCTAAGTACCCATTCAGGAAGGCACTTTTCACATCCATGTGATGAATGCTCCATTTCTTTTGGGCTGCAAGGGAAATCAACATTCTAATAGTCTCTTGTCATGCTACTGGTGCAAATGTTTCTTCATAATCAATGCCATACCTCTGTGTGAAGCCTTTAGCAACTAATCTTGCTTTGTGTCTTTCAACACTCCCATCACTATGGTACTTAGTCTTGTAGACCCATTTAGTGCCAATCTTTTTCTTGTCATGAGGAAGCTTTGTAAGCTCCCATGTACCATTCCTATGAATAGCATCCATCTCTTCTTGCATTGCTTGCACCTAAACTTCATTAACACATGCATCTTCATAACTTGATGGTTCAAAAAAAGATTGTGAGAATAAAGCAAAATTTATTGTTTCACCTATAGGATTCTCTTCATGTGCTTGGATTGTACTTCTTTGATAGATATCACTTAAGCTTCTTACCTTCCTTGTAGGACTTGGACTTGAATTTGGACTTGTACCTAAAACTGAAGAACTAGATGAGGGGCTATGTGGTGGATGTATAGCACTTGGAATTAAAGTATTAGTTGGCTGCTCATGATCAAGATCAGCAATAATACCACCATTCAAAATAGATTTAGACTTCTGAACATGGTATTTTTGATGACCATAAACTCCCCCTTCATAAAAAATCACATCTCTTGAAACAAGAATACTATTAGTGTGAGGTGTAAGCCTTACTTTGCTCACTATATCCAACAAAAATGCATGACTCACTTTTGGGATCTAATTTTTGTCTCTTTTGATCAGCCACATGAACATAGGCCAAACAACCAAAAACTCTAAAATGATTAACATTAGGCTTTTTTTCATACCAGGCTTCATAAGGAGTCATCATGTCAAGTGCTCTAGTAGGACTCCGATTGAGAATGTACACTGATGTAGCAACTGCATCACCCCAAAAAGAATTGTCTAATCCTTTGGTATGTAGCATACTCCTTGCCATTTCCACCATTGTACGATTTTTCCTTTCAGCTACCCCATTTTGTTGAGGTGTGTAAGCAGTGGTGAGTTGCCTTTTGATGCCATTCACATCACAATAATTCCTAAAATCTCTTGAGCAAAATTGTCCTCCACGATCTGTCCTTAAGCATTTGATCTTACAACCCTTTTCATTTTCCACAAGGGCTTTAAACCTTTTGAATATATCAAAGGCTTCATCATTGGCCTTCAAAAAATAAACCCAACACTTACATGAGTAATCATCAATAAAAGTAATGAAATATGATGACTTACCCAAACTCTTTGTCTACATAGGACCACAAATATCTAAGTGAACCAATTGAAGTGGGTAATGGGCCCTCCATGCATTGCCTTTTGGAAATGACTCTCTTGCATGTTTTCCTTTAGCACAGCCTTCACAAACTTCCTTGTGTTCTTGAACCTTAGGCAAACTATAAACCAAAGCTTTTGAGGTGAGAAACATTAAACTATGAAAATTCAAATGGCCATATCTGAGATGCCATAGCCAAATCTTATCCTCATATGCCATATTGGCAAGATGGCTGCTATGTTCACCAAACTTCAATGGGAACATCCTATTCTTTGACATAGGTACTACTGTAACCACCTTGTTGCCTTGATTTTTATCATAAATTGTACATTGCTAATTTTCAAATACCACCTTATAATTCTTCTCACACAACTGCCCAACACTTAATAAATTATGCTTCAATTGTGGAGTGTAATAAATATCAGTCACACATTTCTTACATTCTTTTGTATTCACCTCCATAGCACCTTTAGTTGCAACCTCCAAGGACTTGTCATCACCAAGCTTAATTTTAGATTTGAAACTTTTATCCATTGTAGAAAACATGTCATTATTCACTAACATGTGGTTAGAACAACCTGAATCTAATTCTTTAGAACTATTTTCAGCTTTATCATATAGAGAAGCCTCTTCATTCTCATTAGCAAAATTAGCACTTCTATTGTTATTACCTTCTTTTAATCTACATTCCCTTCAAAGTGACCATACCTATTGCAGTGATAACATTGAACATTTCTTTTATCAAATTTGCCTCTACCTCTTCCTCCGAGGCCACCTCTTCCTCCTCTATTTCCTCTTGAAGAATTCTGATTTTAACCTCTACCTTGGTCTTGATTATTTTTTGTGCTTGTGCTAGCATTTTCATTCTTTGTAATTTGTACTTTGGAAGCAAAAGCCTTCTCAATACTTTCTCGAGATGAGTCTCTCAATCTTTCTTCATGAGACATGAGAGATCCAACAAGCTGATCAAAATGAAGAGAAGTCAAATCCTTGCTTTCTTCAATGATGATGGCAACATTGTTCTACCTTAGTGTTAGAGACCTCAACACCTTTTTGATCACAACTTCATTGTCCATAGTTTCTCCAAGAGTAGCCATCATATTAACCACATCTTTTACTCTTACACAATAATCACTCACATTTTCACTTTCTTGCATCTTCAAATTCTCAAATTCTCTTTTTAATGTCTACAACTTCACAACTTTGACTTGATCACTACCTTGGTAAGCTTCTTTTAGAGTCTTCCAGGCATCTTTAGCTATCTGTGCACCTGCAATTATTGGAAATAGGCTCTTATCACGAGCTATTTGAATGTGAAATAAAGTTTGTGCATTCTTCTTCTTAGCTTCCCTCTTAGCTGTGCTATCATTGGCTGCAAGAACATTGCAATCAACTGGCTCTTCATAACCTATTTCTACAATTTCCCCTAAATCTTTACCTATCAAAAAAGTTGTCATCTTGATGCACCAATAATCATAATTAGATCCATTAAATTCTGGGATTGGCAAAGAGTTAGAATTTGACATGATAAATTTTCTAACAAATTAACCTGCTCTGATACCAAATGAAGATTTTAAACAAACAATATAACAACAGATTTAAAACGAACAAACAAAACAACCATACAAGATATATACAGACACGGAGAATAAACTTTTTATTGCAAATTGAAAAAACCAGAGAGCTACAGCTCTTTATTACAATGTATTTATTTGTAAAGGAACCTAAATGGAAAAAACAGAAAAAGACAAACTAATGATAGTATGTTTCTACATGCATTATCATGCAACAAAGAATTCCTAAAAACAACTAACAACTACACAGACTTTAAAAAAGAAACTAGAAAATAGAAACTGCACATCTGCCTGTGCCACGTCAGTTATCCAACAGGATGCTTCTTCTGAAGAACCCTGCAATAACGAACACACACCTCTTCAGTTAAATATTGATTATTAAGTTAATAGCCGATACTGGTTAAGCATTGTCTGAATGGTTGGAGCTTACCTTGATCCTCTGTAGCTGATATTCAATGAAGCTGACAAGCGGGTCGATTTGATCAGTTTGATGAACTTGCTGAATGCTAAGCTTGATGGAGTCGATGGAAGGAGAAGATGCAGTGGATTCGCCACTAGAAGAAGTGCAACATTGGCAAGTGTTACCCATTTCTTCTGCTGCTTGCGCAAAAAAAAATTTAAAATATTAAGTTGATGAATGACCAAAGAAACAATAATCTGAGTGCAATGAAGGGGAATTTGTAAATCTGTATATTTGAAGCCGATCTTCTTCACAGAAATTTCCGGTCAACATAGTTGCCGTGTCAATACTCACCACTAGTTGTGCAAGTGGGTAAGGAAAACGCTAACGAAAGTCAGTGTTGGGAACTTTAAAAGAGATGTTTTGGAAATGGAGGCACCGTGCCAACAGTCCACAAGCACAACACTCAAAAACCAGATTATAACGAAATGGTGTTGTCTGCACTTTCCATTTATTCTCCCCAGTCCCTACTATCTTTTGTCTTTGCTCGGAAATTGTAGTGAACGTATTTATCGCACGTCACCAGCCAGCAGTATTGAGAGGGACGAAAGACTGTGCCAACTGTTTACGAGGGAATCTTAAATACTCACCACTTGTGCAACTGTATAAACATAACATTTCAACAGTCGAGGTCAATTTTGACCAATAAAAATAGGGACAAATATTTACCACTTTTTGTGGCGAATGAGATGTAAAATTTCTATTCATTGTTTGATCATTGAAGTGGATGATATTTAAGTAGAGTGTTTAACGATCAATTGACAGCATGCCTATATGACATATTTGTGTATCTATAATACACAAAATACACGCAAAGGTTTTAGGGAGCCGGTATCACGTAAAGAGGTTATTTTGGAAAATTTAAATTTTATGTTCTATATATATATTCGTCTATAAGATTTTTTTAGCTCACCAAGGCAGGAATACTTATGCATTCATCTAATGCAATTAGTTCAATTCATTTGACCAATGAGCATTGAGTATTAAACTCATTTGACAAAATTGTTATAGTTGAAACTTAATTTTCTTATTTAATAATTTGATAAATGCAATTTATCTATTTTCTTAAAGGACAATCCTGTGAATAGTAATGGTGAAAAATAGATTTTTTTTAAATTATATTTTAAACATTGAATACAGAAGTACCAAGTTGGCACTGTTTGATTATTATTACATTTTAAACATTAAATAAATAAGTACCAAGTTGGCACTTTATGATTATTATTTAATAGGCACTAAATGCTCTATGTACGCGAATACCAATGATCTTACACCATATTCCACCTTTGCACATATCCATTAGTTCCAGTAATCTTTTTTCGAATGCCAAACTTCTGTATTGTTTAGAAAATTATGGTAGGCACAGAGCGACTCTGAAAACCAAACGGTGTAGATGCAATGCTGCGAGTGACAAGTCTATTTTATTTTATTAGCGGAAGGCAAGTAATTGTTGAGTTAAAAAAAAAAAAAGGATTTCGGATCTACAACGAACACTTCAAATTTTAAAACTACAATTGAGAAGAGTGGGTTTGACCATGTGTTTCGATGCTAGAAACTATTGTTTTAGAAATTTCTAAGGTTATATCTTCATTTATTTATGGTAGAAAATTTAGTTTCAAGAATCAGGTGTTTTTATCCTTATTAAGCAGTAGTAATAGAGATCACTAGATCTCACTGATTTTAACTTGAATTGCCTTGTACTTGGCTATTGTTGTACTAAGACCAGGGGTGTTTGTTTTCTGGTCTCCATTTATGCATAAAATGTATTAGGTTTTAGTGAACTATTGCAATTTGCCATCATGGGCATGAACAAAACAAACTAGTCGAGATCACGAGTTTGGCATTCAGTCACCTTAACTTGTACATGTTACTTATACTCGTCAATTTTACAGGGACTTCAATCTATCCATGCCACTCCAGCAATTTTAACCTGAATCTTTTGATAGATTATTTCATTTTTTTGAACAATTCTAGTCACCGCAATGCAGATTCAAATCTATTTATGAATCATCTAGCAAAACTTTTTGCTTGACTACTTCTGAAAAGGGATTTGTCAAATGTTTCTAAATTGATGTCTCCTTTCTCTCGGTACTAATGTGGAAAATAAAAATTTAAAACTCTTTTCAAAGCATTCCAATGGACAAGCACTTTGAACATTCAAAAAAAACCGTGAAAAGGACAAATAAAATACTTAAATTCCATCCACCCTCTATTCATTCAAATTCGTATTGAAATTTTTAAATTTAATAAATATAAGATTCTGAACTCTTGGGTTTGTTTCAATGTGCTCAAATTTTAAGTGTGCTACAATTTTTTCATCAAGCAGAAATTGTGATTTTCTTTTCTCAATGTGTAGAGCTGGGGTTTGCAGGGAAAATATGGGTTTTTAATAGAAATCAAAGCCTACACTTGTAGCCAACTGGTAACTGTATCAAATTCAGGCTTAAAAAGACAATGTCTATCAATATGTTATGTATTGCAGAATTTAATGCATTTACTGGAACAAATTATGTTCTTGTGACACTTGCTTTGTAAATTTGATGGCCAAAGCTCTGAGCCCCCAGGTGTAGACCCTGAGCTATTGAAATGCAGACAATAGTGACAGGTGGTAGCCTATACAGCCTAAAGGTTATAGGGATTCCTTTAGGGATTTCTTTTTAAGTATGAATTTCTCTATAATTTCAATTCCAAATCGCACATTCCCATATTTTCACGTTTATAATGATCAAATTGTTAGAGAGAAACTACCACTATAGTTATCTTTCTAGAGCTTTCCCCGTAAAGGCGTCAAGGGTAAACCTTTTTGTGCAGACACGTCATCCTACCACTCTGTGTGACATCCAAAAATTTTATAACCACGTTTACATTTCAGTGCCATCGCAAAGTTAAACCTATTTTGAATTTTCTCCCATCCAAGAGCAAATTGACCAGTTGTGGAAGATGCATTTTAGTGCCTTTGGTCGTCTTAGCTTTGACTTGACCAGGGCTTAACTATGTAACTAAAATCTAGACATCGACGGCTATATATATTGTTGGGTGCCAACTTATTGCTTTCTGCTGAGCTCAAATCTTGTTCAAATATTAGTTATTTTCTTGGTTTATAAACTAGACTTGTTAGAGTTGGATCCAAGGTTTGATTCCTGCTCCTCTTCAGAAATGGCTATTGCAAAAGTGATAACAGATAATGGAGCATATGGCGTTGTAGTTGTCACAGTCGATTACCCTCCAGTTAATGCTATAGGAAATGAAAGTAATTAATGCTAAATCTCCACATTATTTGCTCTCTAATCTTTTTCTTGATAATTGCAATCATTGCTTAAAACAAATATCATAGCTTAGAATGATCAAATAAGGCTTGTGAGGTCTGTTTTGAAATTCAAGTACATTACATGGTTAAACAAGTAGTACAAATCATTTGAAAGGTGATCCAATCATTTTAAAATAATGTTTGGGAGACTGATTTGTTTTTGTTTTATAAATTTATTGTTGCGAGAATATATGTGGATACAACGGCATTGAGCTTTTTTCGCTCAAGGTCTTTTGATCCTATAATTTCCCTGAAGAGGGGTTTGGAAGGTGACTTTTAAAAATAAAAAGCTCAACACAGTTGTATACATATATCTTCTTGAATTTCTAACCTGTGGAAGTCATAATTGGTTAAATTTATAGTTTTTTCTTTTCAAATTTTGCAGTTCAGAATGGCTTGTACAGGACTTTCACTTAGTTTCATGCAGATCAAGAAGTTAAAGCTATTGTGCTTAGAGGTATGTTTGGTTGTGTGATCAACATGTATTAATTATGTAGCAGGTGCTAATATATTGGATTTAGATAAGCACTGCAAATTGACGTTACTTTGTGTCATTTCTTTTTGTAGCTTTAAGTTCCGCAAAAGGACTACATAAAGGTAGATTGGAGAGATGAAGATTGATAGCCATTCTCCCGGTGACATATTCAATCTTAAAGTCATTACTTTTATATCTATAATATTTATCCTTTGCAATTTTAGTTTAGATCAGAGATGCCTTAAAAATGTACTTGAGGTACTTGATAAGTTATATTCAAAGCTAACAGTTAAGCTAAAATGCTTTTTGTGCATCCATGGATATTAATATGGATCCTTACAATTATTTTTTTCTTAGAGAAAGCATCAATGATCAATATGCTACCTATTGCACACTGGTATGCTTGTTAATAATAGGGGGACAACTCTCAGTGCCTTAGATCTCTTGACATTGTAATCTTGTAGGGGAAATAGTAAAAAGAATTTTGAAGTTGCATCTATTGATTTTTTTACTAATTTGGTAGGTTATATGTGTTATTCTATTTTAGGAGTGAATGGAAAGTTTTGTGGTGGAGGAGATATTAGGTGTTTTCAAAAGCTCCAACATATAGGTAAAGAAAGGAGCTGCAGTTTAGAATCTGATTTTGGCAACTATGCATATGCTTTCAAGTTAGTAAGATTACATTATAGTTTGGAGGCTGTGTATATTTCACATTTGGAATATAAGTAATTTGTCATTATAACACTGTTCTAAGTCTTCAATTTTAGTGCTTCTAGGTATTTATGTCCATAGATAGATCAAATGGTCAAGGACATAATGGAACTGTCATGTTGAATTTAGATAAGACTTAAAAAAATTTATGTGGTTTGAGGAACCAATCTAGGGAAAAGTGAAAACATTTTAATATTTTTGTCTTTGCATGCTTCCTTTAAAATATTTGTAGAAAACCTAACATTGCTAATGGTGGATGGTAGCTTTGGAATGGCAAGATGTGTAGTAGAAAGATAAACTTCTATTGAAAATTTTTAATGTATCTTATTCTTGGTGTTTTAGGCAGAAGACCACATCTGAAGATGTATCCTATAGAAAGGTAGCATCTTTTAGATGCTAGAGACCTTTCAAAGAATGACTCAGATTTAGAAATTTTTGAAAGTGCAAAACTTAGGACCTAAGTCTTCAGATAAGAAACCTAAATAGTTGCATGCAAATGAACCATAATACATGTGCCAAATATTTGTATTCTCCATTTCATGATTTATTATTATATTTATTTACAAAAAGAATATCTAAATATCATTAAGAAATAAGAATGAAAAAAAAAGTATGTTTTAGAATACAATTTTAATAACATATTTACCTTACTTTCTAATACATGCATGTAGTGGGTACTGTCTTAATATACTATTATTATGATTTTTTTTTACAAAATTTCAACCCAACATTTAACTATATATGATAATAAGTAAAAAAGGAAACAATAAATGTCGAATCGTGTCTTAACAAATTTAAAATTACACAACAACCCATGCAGCTTGAATGCTAATACACAATTTTACCATTACTTTTTGTAATTATCACCTCATTCTTCCAAATCTTCCAAATTTTATGCATTGATAGAATTTAGAAATATCAACCCAAACAAAAGATGTTCGTTCAAAAATTTTCCTGCAAAATACTAGCTGGGAAGTGCATGATGACGAATCCATATTCCTTGACAAGAATAATTTTTTTGATTCAAATAGAATCTCAGTCAAAAGGTTTATAGCTTTTAGGAAGAATATGTTCTACCTATCCTTATAAACCAGTTAGTGGTGGTTTGGAGTTGGCAATGGTATCCCATAGTATAGTATTTCCGTACTATTATCCTTATTGTTGGGTTACATCATGATATGTTTCTATTCTATTTCTTATGCTCAGTGATTTTTTATGTTAGAACTTAAAGGAATGATGCAAAACTAAACATTAGGGAGATCCATTCTAGCCCCCTTGAAAGACTTGTTTTAAACAAATCTATTTCATGGGTAGAAGAAAGGGTTAAATATTTTTTTTGAAACACAATCAGTACTTACCACTGGACTAGTAGGAATTTAAGTGTTATCTTAAAATGTATCCTACATAAAGCAAGTACAAATGCAAGGAACCTTGCTCCTATTGGGGTGTTCTTGAAGATTGTAAAAGCACTTTCAAATTTTTTGAGCAATCTATCATGAATTTAGATTTTTTCTTCATAGTACTTGGAATCCTTTGGAAACTTTTTTATTGCCTAAATAACAATCAATGTTTGACTATTTATAAAATAAGAAGAATATTAGAACAATTCTACTGCACTTGCAAAATTGTAATTGTCTTGTGTCAATCAAGACAAAGCTACAACTTAATGAAATAGTTTCTTTGAAGGGTTTTAGATAAAAGATTATTTCTATTTTGAGCTATAAGAAATGTTGGCAACAATTATGAAAAGTTTTATAGGCACCTTGGGGAGTTCTTTGGAAGGAATCTACATTCCCAATCTAGGATCTCTATATCAATGGGACATGATTTTTATAGCAAATTTGGCTTCAAACCATGTTCAAATGGATGTTTAACCCCCTATCAATACCATAGAAACCTAAAGGTTGAGTACACTTAGAACCTCAGTCAATCTATCAAGTGCTTTTCTTTTGATTGAGTTCTCTCTTTGGTCAATCTCTCTCCTCTTGGTTGAGCCCTCTCTTATTGTTCAAGACTTCTCCCCATTGACTGAGGTTTCTTGATAGATCTTATTGTTCTGTCTATTTTATTTATAAAATAGTTTTTTTAGGTTATTATTTATTATTTAAGCCTTGCTCAATGTTTAAATTAAATTTCTACTAGTTTGTATAAGTTAATGTAGCTTCATGTAAACTTTGTTAGAAAATATTTTACACAAATATTTTAAGCCTTACTCAATGTTTAAATTAAATTTCTACAAGTTTGTATAGGTTAATGTAGCTTTATGTACTTACCGATAAGGGCGTGGTTGGGTGGTTAAGTCACTCGGTTGTAGTGGCGGCCACCAGAGTTCAAACCCCCACTAGGCAAACAAGCTCGCAAGATTTACGCCTTCACCGTGCCAATGAGCTCACGGATTTGAAGTGTTCTTGCTAGGGGATGAGGTCCCCCATGTTGTGGCCTCACCGATTCATTGCCCCAGGTAAAATCATCCCATGGAGCTGGAGGGCGTGTCGCACCAGCATCGCTGGTCATGTTAAAAAGTTTACCAGGTACATTTAAAAAAAATGTAGCTTTATGTACTTTTCAAAGAACACATACCAGTATAACATTAGAACTATATATCCAAATCTCATAGCTATGTATGCAAAAGGGTATTTTGTAGAGATACATATTATTGTGGCTTTCAAATTGTAATAGTCTATAATTTATACTTCATCCTTAAATCAACCAATGATTTTAACACCCATTATTACAAAGACTATGTTTTTATTCATAAATGTATTAGTTTGTATAAGTTAACTAGCTAACAATTAATTCCACATTTATCTCACCCACTAGAATTTTATAATAATTGTTTTAATTTATTGATGTTATTATTCTTTGCCAAAAAAAAAAATTCTTGAAAGCATTCTTGCTAAGTTCTATCTTAGATAAATGGACTAATTGTTTTTATCACTATGTCAAAGTCCACCAAGTTTTCATGTAGCATTTTTGTTTACATAATTTCTATAGCACGATTAGTGATAGCTTTTGACAAATTCAATAATCAAACCAACATAGGTAGGAATCGGATGCCATGCTTTGCCTTCCCAACTTAAGTACATGCACAAATAAATAATAAAAATGTTAGCACATACAATGTTTTCCAATACAACCTAATTTTGGACCCAAAAATTTGATTCACATCTTAACTAACCTCATTAAAGAAGAGATGAGAGTTGTCGTGTGGGAGAAGCATGAGATTCGCCTTCCCATATCATTTCATATGCATGTGCTTAACAATCATTATACTCTGTGTTAGTAATACTCTTTGAAGTCACCCTAATAATTAATTTACAAGTAATACTCTTTGTAACTAATAATTAATTAGTAGTGACAACACCTAACAATACATAAAATATTTAATTTACAAATAGTACAAATAATCATTTACAAAGATTTAGACAAGCCAAGATATTGTACATAGGCAGATATATTTGGATTGATCACAGGAATATTTATGCAACCATTGGATGCAATTTCCTTTCCCTATTTAGCCAATATCATAGATTATTAAATTTATTTTGTAAGAATGTATTCATAATTAATTTTCTTATCCAATAATTTGGTAAATGTAATTTATTTATTTTCTTATTGTTTCATCTTGTGAACAATTAGTGTATAAATCAAATTATTATTTAAATTTTATTGCATTCAAAAATCAAAGGGTGCATTAAAATAATGAGACACAATCTCAACTATATTAATGATTCAAGTATTATTGACATGATAATAATTTTCAAACATTCAATGCATATATAAGAATGAAGTTGAAAGCCTTTGCCATTTCAAAGGATGAATACAAATGCAATTAACAAGGATTTTTATCTCGTGTTCACTATTTTGTTGTCCATCTTGTGGAGCACAATTCCTATTCCACTCACTATGATACATTGTTATTCTTGATCGTAGGGAAGAGATTTGACAACCTACTAACCTTTCAATTGTCAATTTAATGACTGCTAAATTGTGTAGATGATGGTCCATCAATATTGGGGCATTATGGGACATCCTTTTTATAGTAATCATGTCATGGACTTGATTTGAAATGAAATACTAATTATTGCCTCAGGAACACCATTTATACCTGTGATTCTTGATTTCTATCATAGATAGACCAAATTAATACTTGTCAGTTTCTTTTAAAAGAGACTCCTCCATTTTCATCTATGTCTCAAAGATATTACAACCATCTTTTAAAGATCCCATGCCTAAATCTCACAAATGTTTCCAAGCCCTCACTAATTTCAGATGGAGCTCGACATTGGCCAATGTTATATGTATTTACTTTTTTGTACCAAATTCATGCATAAGAGAATTGAATTAAAAAATCCTTTCCAGGAGCATAAACCCATGTGTAGGCAAAGTTAGATCAAATGTAACACTATATATATAGGCACAAGGAACTATTTATATCAATTTAGAGTCTAATATATTGGAGGTGTTTGTCCCAGTTTGCAAGTTTCAGTCCTTGTTTCTACAACACCTAACAATACTTAATTAAAACAAAATTCATAACATATGGTAGGAACTTGATGTAATGCATCTCTTGTTTAAATCATGTCCTTCAAATTAAGGTATTCAACTTTTGTTTGTTTTAAGTTATGATTTTGAGTTTGGAGATGTGATTGCATACTACCATATTTTTACTCTTCCTACCAACACATTATATTTATCAAATTATAGCATTTGTTCTTTATGTGGTTGTAATCTCCCTACCAACACATTGTTTGGCTTTGCTCTAATCTATGTGTGCCCATTGGACATGAATAACATCATTGAGAGCAATAGATATTATTAACTCTACCTTACTTGGAATAACAATTTTAGTTTTTTATTCAAGGGAAAAATCCCCTTTCACTGAAATATTTAGATTAATTAAATAAAATAAATAATTGGTTTCAATTTAAGAGTTGGGATAAATAATAAATATAGAATTAGGTAGGGAATTTAAATGAATTAATATAATATTTAGTTCAAATTTTGAATGAGATAATATGTTACAAATGATGTCAATAATTGATTCTTCACTATATCAAAAATTTAGGGTCTTGTTAAGCGAACACCTCAAAATCTATAAAATGACTATTCTATGTTATGGTTTAGATCCATGCCTATAGAATTGATCTTTGTGGTTATAGAAATGACTTGGTGAAGCCGTGGAAATGAACTAGCAGGGAATGGATGAATCTAATAGATTTACCTCAGTGCATTGTTCTTGTACCTCAAATGGGATGGTGTCTGATGTAGGGGCATCATTCTTCAACAAATTTTGATTCTTATGTTGTTTGCAGTTTTGGTTCTTTGTTTTCTTTCAAGAATAAGATAGGCTTTGTTAAGCTCCTATCACTTCTGATGACCTCCTGTCGCCAGCATGACAGAACTGAAATGCAGAGAGGAATTTGAAACTGTCACCAGTTATGGAAGATCGTTGGAGAATCATCACTACAAGGAATTAGAGAATGTGAAGAGTCAGGTAGAAAAATAGAGGAAAAGGATGAGAAGAGAAGAAGGGAAGATGGTGGTAGAGTAAAGTAAGAGAGAGAGCGACAGACATTCTAGTTTGATGGGAATTGTAACTGTCATCCTGTTCAATGTCAAAACTGACCGTCACTCGATGAGTTATTGATTATACTATTTTGGACAGCTCAACAGAAAGGAATCTATAGAGGAGGTTTGTGAGGAGGCTGAAAATGCTAGAAGAAACAAGGTTGATGTTATATATTTGGAGGAGGTAAAATGTAGAGGAAGAGGAGGAACGAAGGCCGATCCAAGCAGACCGAAGGCCAAAGTATCAAGGGCTAATTTAAAGTGGAAGACTGATCTGATGGAAGCCGTGGATAAGTACTTAGAGTAGGCCGAAAGGTCGTATGTGGAGGAAGGACGAGAATAAGAGAGTAGGTCGAATGCAAATTACAATGGAGGCTGATAAGAAAGAAAGGCTGTAGCAATTTTGAAAGTAGGTTGAAGGTATTGGAGAGAAATCAATTAGAGAAAGGAAGGTTGAGGGTCAAGAGAGAAGAAAATAATAATGGCAGGAAGGAGCGAATGTAGAAGGTTGACAGAGATTGTGAGAAGACAGGTAGCATAATTGAGATGATAGAAGAAAAGGCAAGAATTTATATTAGTTTTCTATGGCTAAGACGAGGCTAATGTTACAGGCCCATGTGTTGTGTAATGTAATAGAATAGTGGTAATCAGTTCATGAATAGTGTTTTTGCTTTCATTGCTGATAGAATACACATAATCATACTTCTTGTCATTCCAGGTATTCAATGGTGCAGATTGTAGCAAGATTTTTTGATTGTGGATTATGTTAGTTATCTGATTTAATAATTTCGTATCATTGAATAGAAAGTTGTGAGTGTGATGTTGAACTTGTTACTGCTGCATGTATGAGTTGTTTATGAATTGCTCATTTTGTTTAATCTTTAGGATTACTGTTGGTTCCTATCACCATTATGACAGTAAGTCTGTAGAAAAATAGTTGAGGTTAAGAGACCTAGTAGAAGTAAATGGTGAGGGAAAGTGGAAATAGAGCATAAGCACAAATATTTTAATATATAGTGCTATCAGATTGGTATCAGAGCACAGAAGATTCTGATTGCTGTGTAGATCACCAAAGTGAGGTAACTTAGCCTCGAAAGGATGAAGAAGCAAAATATGGATTTTGAAAGAGAGTTGGCAGGATTAAAAAGAGATTTAAAAGAGTGCGTGCTTGCCATGCAGCAAAGGTATGAAGCAGAAAGCCAGGAATACTTTTAGTTTTGGCCAATGACAAGAAAAGTAAGATGGCCTATAAGAGAAATTGTTGAGAAGAGGAAAAGGCAAAAGATGAATTCCTTGAGTACCCACAGAGATTGGGATAGTGAGGAGTTGCCTCTAGAACAACCTAGACCGAAAAATGTCACGAGTTCTCATTGAAGAGAACATGAGAGAAGATGAGGAAAGAAGAAAGGAAGAGGAAGAAGTGCAGCAAGTAGGACTTGTGAAAAGGAGAAAGGAAAAAAGAAGAGTGTCCATGAGGGAGACACTAAGGGAGACATTGTGGTCTCTTATTTTGTTGATGAATATTTTGTTTGTAGTTGTGTATGTGGGTATAAAGAATGTGTTGAAGAAGGTCAAGGAAGAGACCTTGAAGATATTGCATGATGGGGCAAGAATAGCTTCTAACGAGCAAGTGGAAGATGAGAACGAGAGAAGGTTGATTGCAGCAAAGTGTCAAGAAGAGTTTGCAGCAGTTATACAATGTAAAGTATCTGAGAATGAAGAAGAGTTTGATGCAGAACATATCCAGCAAAATAAAGAAGATGAGGAAGCAGCCATGGAGTTTCATGATACTCTAGAAGATGATGTGGATGAAAAAAAGGAGTTTTGTAGAATAGAAGAGTTAACAAGCTGTGAAGCCAAGGTAAAAAGTAATTTGGGACAGCTGGTAACAGAGGCACAAATGTTAATCCTGGTAAGGAAATTATTAGTTTTGATTATGAAAATAGAAGTGTGAATATGAATAGACTAGTTGTCGAGAACAGGAAGAAATTAGAAAATGTGAAGGTGATTAAGGAACATGGGTATATAGTTCCACATTGGCAAGAAAAACAAGTTGTTATGGGGCAGCAGATAACATGGAAAGAGGTAAATATTTTTTATTGTGTTGTTGCTAACGAGAAAGTACTGAGAATGAGCATGGTGCAGATGAATAAATGGCAATTAGAGGTGAAGGTGAATTAGCCAGCAAAGAGGCCTAAAGAAGAGGATTTGAGGTTAAAAATAGAAGAAGGGAAGAGAAGCATCAGTGTAGCAAGGAAGGGACAATAGACCAATAATAAAGTATGGATGGTGAAAGCTAGGACAATATCCTATGGAGTTGGTGCAGCTGAAGATGGTGAGAAGAAGACTGTGCAAGAGGATGAAAGACGTAAAGAAATTAATGGAGTCATGAATGAAGAGATAGTGTTGCAGTGGGGTAGCCAAAGCTAACAAGTTAAAAGCCACGAAGAAGACATGCCTGTAGATGTTGAAGCAAAAGGAAAGAATGAGTCTGAAATGGTTACAAGAGCAGCTTGGAGGAAGTTAGAGGAGGATACGTGCAAGATGAAAGGTAAACAAATTGCTTCAGTTGAATTAATTCGTGAAGATAAGAGTAGTGTAGATGGTAATTATGAACATGAGATGGAAGTATGGAGTCTTGTAGATGAGAAAGACAAGAGAAGAAGAACTATAGTAAGAAACAAGGAAATAGACAAAAGCAAGAAGAAAAGTTCAAGTGGGTTGAGTGGGATGCAAAGAAAACAGAGTAACAGTCATAGCATGTAAGGGCAAGCATGAAAGTGCGGTTTTGAAAAGGAGAGTAGCCATAGAGGAAGAGGGTGATGATGGAGCAGCAATGACCTAGGCAGAAGAAGACAAACTAAAGGATGATAAAGCTAATACATAGGTAGAAGGAACAACAAGGGGAATCAGAGAAGAGAATTTATGGGAAAAGTATGTAGCCATTATATCGGATTGGAATGATAAGAATGGAGGAATAAAAACAAGTGGAATGGTGGCCAACATGCAGATGGAAGATATGGTAGAGGATCAAAGGATTTTTGCCGAGGAAGAGGTAGAGTTAGCAAAAGATTTTGTGTCTTGGAATGTGAATAATAAAGTTGAGAATGAAATAATGTTGCATTAATTGGACTTGGGCGATGTTTGGCTGGAGAATGTATTATGTGAGATGATGGGAAGTGAGAATGTGATAAGGGATATTATGCAGATGTATGGAATAAGTAAACTAGAAGGCATTAAATTTTTTGAAGAATGCTATGTAAGAATGGAAGGAGAATGATGAATGAAGGGATTGATTTTATAAAGAAAGAGTTGAATGAACGACCACAATTTTGGAAGAATGAGATAGTGGTCCCATCAATATGCTGGACAAAATGAAAGAAAGCTTAAGAAAGTTTTAACCACATGTGCTAGAGCACATGATCATTTGATCCCTGGGAGTTTGATGCAGGGGCATCATGCTTTAACAAATTTTGATTCTTATGTCGTTTATAGTTTTTGTTTTTGTTTTTTCTTTCATGAATAAGCCAGGCTTCATTAAGCTCCTATCACTTCTGATGACCTCATGTCGCCAACATGATAGAACTGAAATGTAGAAAGGAATTTGAAACTGTCACCAATTATGGAAGATCGTTGGAGAATCATCACTGCAAGGAATTAGAGAATGTGAAGAGTCAGGTAGAAAAACAAAGGAAAAGGATGAGAAGAGAAGAAGGGAAGATTGTGGTAGAGTAGAGTAAGAGAGAGAGTGATAGACATTCCAGTTTATTGGGCATTTGTAACTACCGTCCTGTTCTCTGTCAAAACTGACTGTCACTCGATGAGTTATTGATTCTACCATTTTGGATAGCTCAACAAAAAGGAATTTGCAAAGGACATTTGTGAGCAGGCCAAAAATGCTAGAAGAAACAAGGTTGATGTTATATATTTGGAGGAGGTAAAATGTTAAGGGAGAGGAGGAATGAAGGCTGATCCAAGCAAGCCAAAGGCCAAAGTATCAAGGGCCAATTTAAAGTGGAAGACTAATCTGATGGAAGCTATGGATAAGTACTTAGAGTAGGCCAGAGGGTCGTATGTGGAGGAAGGCCGAGAATAAGAGAGCAGGCCAAATGCAAATTGCAATGGAGGCTGATAAGAAAGAAAGGCCATAGCAATTTTGAAAGCAGGCTGAAGGTATTGGAGAGAAGTCGATTAGAGAAAGGAAGGCTAAGGCTCAAGAGAGAAGAATAGAATAACAGTAGGAAGGAGCGAATGTAAACGGTGGACAGAGATTGTGAGAAGACAGGTAGCAGAATCACTCGATGATAGAAGAAAAGGCAAGAATGTATATTAGTTTTTTGTGGCTAAGACTAGGCCAATGTTATAGGCCCATGTGTTGTGTAATGTAATAGAATAGTGGGAATCAGTTCATGAATAGTGTTTGTGCTTTCATTGTTGATAGAATACACAATCATACTTCCTATCATTCTGGGTATTCAATGGTGCAGATTGTAGAAATATTTGTTGATTATGGATTATGTTAGTTATCTAATTTAATAAGTTCCTGTCATTGCACAAAAAGTTGTGAGTGTGCTATTGAACTTGTTACTGCTGCATGTATGAGTTTTTTATGAATTGCTTGTTTTGTTTAATCTTTAGGATTACTACTGGTTCCCATCACCATCATGATAGTAAGTCTGTAGAAAACTAGTTGAGGTTAAGAGACCTGGTAGAAGTAAATATTGAGGACAAGTGGAAACAGAGTATAAGCACAAAGTTTTTAATATCTAGTTCTATCAGTGTCTATATACATTGTTTAGGAACTTGATAAGAGAGAATCGTGTTCTCCTTAGTCAATCCCCTAAGTAGACCAATTCAATGGCTATAAACTAATATTGAAGACAATATGGTATGGATGGGATGATTATGTAAGTTGATAATGTAATTAGGATGCTCTATGATTTTTCTATGATGCTCTCATGTGAATTCTCTTATAGTTATCCCTATATGATTTCTTAATGAATAAAGAATATCCTTAAATACAATAACATAGCACATAAATCCACACAAAGGTGTGCTAGGTCAATTTCATAGGCTAGTGAAAGGGTTGGAAATGCTTAAATTTAAATTTTGTATTTTGAAAGATTGAGGTTCAGATCTATGATCACATAAATGACTCCCCTGGGTTAATTTTACACTAACAAATTTGATCAAGGGTGGAAAATGAGAGATCTAGATATCAAGATTGGTTCCTAGTGATGAGCCATAACAAGGACATTAAGTTGATGAGACAAGATTCATGCAAGAATAGGCCACATGTAGACCTGTCATTTCATTAAGAACACTCTAATCCAAGTGGGCCAAAAACATAAGGGAAAAAGACAAGGTATTCAATTTTCCCCCACCTTGATGTACATGTGAACTACTATGATGATGCATGTCAAAGAAAAACATGCAATCAATGTAAGATTCACCAATCGACTCAAGGAAGACCATGGTCACTGGCAATCAAAACAACCTTCCACAACACTTGAGAGAACATAAATAACAATGCTTTATTGCCAAAGAATAATGATGCATATAAGATACAAAATATACACTAGATATGACCCACACATAATGTACAATGAGATACCTTGCTTATATAGGCAATGTTGAGAGGTAGGACTAACTAGGATGATGACAAGTGCCTTAATCCTATGACATGAGACAACTAAAGGATAAGATGACAAATATACGATAAGATCGCAACAACTACAAAACATCTAGAAAGATTCCTAGAGCCCTAAGTCAACTTAACATGTGAACATGTGTGAATATAAGGCCCTAACTAGGAACTAGTTAGATAATGTACCTTGTTCACACTACAAAGGGGGAAACTGGATAGGAAATACCCCTATTCACACCAACATCCCCCTTAAGTGCAACTTAGGGAGAAGTAGAAAAAATGAAAAAAGAAAAGATAGGTCCCGACTACAAGGCCATGTTAGGTACCCATATACAAAATATATCTCACAAATGGAGTACTGGAGAAAAACCCATCTAGGAAAAAAATCCTCTCCAAAAGAGAGAAAACATGAAAAAATTTATGTACAAGTGATGGAGTGATGGAAGGACTCAACATTAAGATACCCCAAGTACTACATCCATCATGGATATACAATCAATAGCCCCTCCCATAAGAGGGAAATATTAAAACTAGATAAACCCCCATAATGAAGTATCTCCTTTGCTAATGGTGAATGCTCAAAGACAAAAAACTATCCAATACTGGAAAACAAAATTTCTCCTTGGGAAGAAACCAATACAATGGTGTATGTAGAAGAATATCCAACTCCAAAACAAGATATGAAGGAAGAATTTTCATGAAGTATGATGTCTCTAAAAGATTGTCAAGTGTCCACATGCCACAATCAATAGATTCCACAAAGTTAGGTGATCAATGCCTAATCAAAGTATGTGACAATCCAAGACAATAGGAAAGCTCAAAATCATCAATATCTAAAGACAAACATGGTGTGACAACATCCATGCTATAACTATCATCAAAGAGCAAAGATAATGCCTCAGTGTGCCCTCCAAATTTGAAACATGAGACTCCACATAGAAGAATGATATGTCTAGAAGATAAGAGTCCCAATAAGGTTGATCTAGAAAATAATAAACATCCTGCTAATAAAAATCAAGGGGTCTCAATTAATGAATGTGAAGGATCAACAAGTATCTTTGTAGTAGGAGGAGTGGAAACATCATCATCCTCATCATCCAAATGTGTAATGTGTTCTAGAGAAGGAAACTCCTCTTGTGTATCATAGTCATATGGTATATTGTTTGAATCATCAAGAGGTACAAGACATTCTGAAATAAGATCATGTGGGAATGGATAAATATTAGGATCTCCATATATCTCCCAAATTTTAGTTCACACAACACAACACTCAATGTCTATGATTGAAATCAATGTGTCATCATCAAAATGCTAACCAATCACTCCTAAAACATGATCTCTTTTGGAATACCAAATAGATTTCTTCCAATAAGTACTTGGTTGAGGAACAAGACCATATAGATGTGCCAAATAGATTTCTAATAGTCATATGGTACTACTAGATTTCTATTTTTCATAGGAAGTTCTATAGAATGATGAATTATGAACTTACTTTCCACACCTATAGCACAAAACATTATGTCTACCCTCTACCTCACCTAGAGATTGAATTGTAATCATTATAATTTATCTTTGAAATTTATTTAAATTTCCTTGAATTATTATCATATCCCCTAAAATTATTACTGTTGCCACCAAAATTGTTATATTTTCCATTATACACCTACATTAGTTACCTCTATCTTTTCCACTTCTCTATGAGTGACTATGCCTAGCCCCTTTGCTAGAACTAGTACCAAATACACTATTGGATTTTGTAGCTTTCTTAAGAAGAGAGAGTTCATGTTTAATTAATAACACTTATAGCTTTCAAATGCTATTCCTATGACCTTATTAGACACATGAACCATCTCAACAAATTTTATGTAAATGTATTTCTCCAAAAAAATTAACTTTAAATTTTGGCCTCTTAACAAAGTTTATTTGAATGCAAGAAAAGCATCTACTTGAGTGCCAAAGTATATTCTTAGAAGATTTAGTAGTTAAGTAAAGATGTTTTGGATAGTAATCAATTTTCAATCTTGTCATTTCTCCAATAATTCATCACTTCAAATTGTAATAAACGTGACCAAAGAAATAAAATAAAATTGACCTCTACTTCCAAGGGATAATTTTTATTTTGAGAATGTTAGTTTGAATTTATAGATTTCAAATATTTTCAAGTGATATTTCTTAACTTGACTAATTTTTATAAATATTAATACTAACAAATCAAAATAGTAGACACAAATAATGATGATTAAATAATAGACTAGGATTAATATGCTAGCAAAATAATTGCAAACTTAGAGATAATTCAAGGGTCATACAATAAACATCTTATAGTAGTAAACACATGGAGTTTTTAAATTTTTACAAGCAACAAAATATGGAATGAAAAAATAACACCCTTATTCAACTCATAAACAACACATCATTGCCATACATGAACCATAAAAAGCAACAAAATTCAGAGGGAAATAACAAACATACATTTAAGGCAATATTAGTACCTAAAACATCTAGGGCATCATCCAACATCAAAGGGAAACAAAGGCTCAATCAACGCACTTATTAACTTCAATTGGCTTATTTCAGTAGCTTTTGAAAGTAATTTTCTTGTCATCAACTTCTTGTTTGTCATATAGAAACCTATTCAAACACACTATTCTCCATTTCTTTAAGCAATTTGCAATTCTCTAATACTACTTATAAATATGATGTGGAAGATTCTAATACTATAAGGACTTTAGAAGAAATTTTATTAAATCAAAATAAAGGTACATGAGAGATGCATGTATGTAGTTTTCCTATCCCTAAACAAACATGTTAGAGTAATTACAATACTATGCAACACCAACAAGCTACCACAACCAACTAACGAAAAACTAATAGTGTTGATTATAGACTAATATAACAATAGGTAACAACTCTAACAAAGAAAAAATATGACTAAGTATAACTCTAACAATAGGGAATGTCTCTATAAAAAAGAAGCATGCTCCTAGTACATTGGAACACCTTCTAGGTGTTTCCTTTTGTTAAAAACCAACACCCTTCCCATATCATTTTAATCTTATATAAGGATCAAGTCCTTGACTTTTTCTTTAGCAAATAGTTCCCAACAATTGATGCACATGTCCTAGTTGCACTCCTTACATCTATAAAGTCTTTGTCAGTCCCAAGTAGTGATGTTGTGAAGACCACAAATATCACAATAATAGCCATATTTACAATAATATTCGGCTAATTGATTGTCTTGTAGTAATAAAGGATGTTGAGGATGTTGGGGATGACATGTTATTTCATCTTTAAAAAATATTCTCACCATTTGATTACACTTTCCATCTTCTAAGTTTTTCATCAATTCCTTTTTCATTATATTATCCACCTCATCTATATTTATATCACTAGGATTGAAAAATTTCTCCAAGACTTCATTTCCACTCCCTGCCACTAATCCATCTTTTTCTAGTAGCACCAACCATCTCTTTTCAATATATAGATGATTCACAAGTCTTTTGAGTGTCCCTTCCATATTTAAATTCAATTTCTCTCCTACCTTCTTTGTCAAGTACTTGCAATGATACCAAAATGTAACCATGTCCTCAAATGAGAGTTTAGACCAATGCATTTTTTGTATCACATCCTCATAGACTTCTTTGAATGTTGTGATATCGCATTCTTCTACAAAAAGGTATCCCACATATATAATTTCAACATTACCATGGAGTTGTGCTAATTGCTCTAGTTTTGACTTTCATTTTGGGCTTTGGACTTGGAGGTTCAGCATATAAAAAAACTAATTTATCTTTTGTTGCTTCTCTTATTCACCTGCAACCATATAAAAAGAGAAATATTACAAATTAGTATTGATGATGAATATCACAGAGTACTAAATTATGATTTGTTTAAAAAAGAACTCATTATTTTTAAAAGTTGAAAAATATATTTCAAAGAAAAATATATTTTAAAGAAAAATTACTTCAACTTTACATCTTACCAAATTTATGTTGGTGAAAAGAAATTTTAAGCTTAATTCAGCATGTATATTGAAAGCAATTTCAGTGCTCTGGCTTTGGGTAAATGGAAAAGCCTCCACACCCCATGACATCATTAGAGGCAATGCATCTTGATTTACAATTCTTCCTTCTTGATCAAATATAATACAATGTTGATATTTGTTTTCCCCTTTGACCATATTAGGATTAGGAAGAGTTGTCCATGTCATTTTTTGAATAGTTCTTGTGTAAGTACCAAGCCCATAAATTTCATTTTTAAATAAAGGAATCCAAATCATTTCAAAATTGTAACCTTTAAACTTAAGTTGTCTATTGATCTGTTGTAATCTTATATATTCAGGAGTATTTAGATCACATATGAAGATGCGCACCATATTGCCCATTAGTTGATCCGACTGTACCTGAAACAAATATCAATTGGAAACGTTTGGCATTTCGAAGGTAAGTAATATTTTGTATATATCAATTTGCTTAATATTTATACTTCTATGTTTACATGAAAATAATATTTTTATAGTTTTATGTTTGCATGAAAACAATATTTTTATAGTTTTGTTGTTATATTATGAACGTACTGGGCTCAGTTTGCTGTCGATGAGGTGATCTGCACTGTTTTCCTTCAATATTTGAAGGAACTCTATAAATCTACTTTCTTTGGGCGGTTTCAGCTGTTCCAGAAAATTTCCCTGAACATACAGACTCTATAAAATTTCCAGTTCTATTGGAAATTTTATTTTCTTTATCCGCGCTTTCTGAGCGCTGAAGGGCCTCTCCTGAAATGTCATCTTCTCCAAAAGTATCTTTAAACTGCACAAATTTATGGTCTTCTCCGTCCACGCCTACATACACCATGCAACAGGCAAGTTTGTTTTCAGATTTGTGACCATGACAATCAAAGAAAAGGAAGGTAAAGAGACGATGGCGCCTCATGTCAGTAGAAGGAATGGCACACGATCCTTTTGGCATCGACTTAAAAATTTGTCGGAAACAGTCTTCTTCTTCTTTCTCTTTTTCTGTCGTTTCGCCCTTCTTTTCTACTCTTTTCACATAAACAATCCTCAGGCGTCCTGTAGACGCCGTCTTTGCTTTTTCCATCGCCGCCCCAACAAGTCGTTGTATAAGCTGGTGATGATGAAATTCCATGTGGAGAGGAAGGGCGATCAACAGTTGTGTCCTCTTCAAACAACATGGATGTTAAGCGCTCTATCAAATGCTGTGTAGTGCTGTCCAATTCTACGCACTTCCCACCCGACAAACCCACTCTTGCCGCGCGCTCCCGCTCCTCATCGTCCTGCACAGAACAGATACTAACTATGCGTGATATATGTCCATTTGATTTTTCAGAAAGAATCCGAATGTGACATATATGTAAAGTCGGATCCTCCACTTACCAGAAAATCCACATCAGTACACACTGCCATTAGAGATTCATCTTCCTCCCGCATTTCTTCCCACCTCTCTATCAATTTAGCACTTTCTCCAATTTCTACAAAACAGCACTGCTTTAATTTAATTATTCTTTCCATTGCTGCGCCGTCCAACCTGGGACAATACTCCAAATCTGCACTAGTCAAAGACGCCAAACTTTCAAAATCATCTGGCAATGTTTCTAGTTTGTAACAGTTGTTTATCAGTAAAAAGTGTAATCTTTTGAGCTTCCTGATTCCATCTGGAAGACTCGAGAATATCAAGCCCTTTAACCACAAGATTTCCAAACATATGAGATCTCCAAACCCGAAGGAAGATCCACTAAACTACAACAATCCAACAAATACAAGAATTTTAAGGCCGGCAATGCTTGAAAACCATGAGGCAACTCCTCCAGTTTAGGACACATTTCCAGAATCATTTCACTCAAGAAACTTAGCTGGGGAGCTACGATATCACTGCAATCTTTAATTTCTAAGGTCTCTAAACATTTCAACTGCACAAAACTATTGGGAAGAGTGGTTAATGAGTTGCAGGATATCAATTTCAGGTGAGAAAGACATGGCATATTTCCAATACCATCCGGAAACTCATCTAAACTCAGCAGTGATCGCAGAGTGAGAGACTCTATCCGAAGGTTCTCAAAGCTTTCTGGCAGTCTCTTCAAGCTGATGCATCCAGTTAAGTCCAACTTTTGTAGAGAAGATAATCCCTCAAAGCCCTGAGGTAGCTCCCACAAATTCTCACACTCTCTCATGCTCAGCTCTTCCAGCGCACTCAGCTTTTCGAGATCATCAGGTATATTTTGCAGAAGCGTGCATCCGCGTAGCCTCAGACAAGTCATTGATGATAGCTGTTGGGCACGTGGACTGATGAAGCCCAATGTAACGGCTTTAACTCCTTGTCTACTTTATTGTATAACCGTCTATTTTGCAGAGAGCCAATCTTGGCTTATAACCGATTCTATTATCTGGGTCGCTGATTCAGATGTTGCTCAGACAGTTGGTAGGAGTTTGGTAAGAGTCTTTTAGACTGCTACGTTTAGGCTGTTGTATGAGATATACAGAGAAGAATGTATGAGATATACGGAGATGTATCAACAGTGAATAAATGGAATCCCCTTCTTTCTGGATGTAGCCATTAAAATGGTGAACCACGTTAATTGTTTTGTCTTCTCTGTGTGTTGTCTTTATGATCTTTTCTGAGTATTCTTCTTTTAATTGCTGCTACTCTGTTTTTGTTCTGCTGTTTTGTTTCTTGCATCTACAATAGCTGCCCAAGTTCTTCCGGCAGATAATTCAATTTTGCGCAGTATTGCATGCTCAAATGCTTCAATCTCGAGTTTTCCGAAACCTCGAGGCAAAAATTCCAAATCACATTTATCCAGAATCAAACGCTCAAGAACAGCCAGATTACTGAATTCTTTTAGTAGCTGCCAGCAACAATTTAACTGGAGATCTATTAGAGATGCAGGAAGCTGGAATTCCTCTGGAAGTTTCACCGTTCTCCTCGTTTCCACAATAAAACATTGAAGAGAAGTGAGCTTTTGCAACGGAAGTGTTTCAAATGAATGGCAATCTGGATCTGCTACTTGTTGAGAGATGACCCTCAGACTCTGGGAAAGCTGTGTGCAGACACAAATCATTCTATAACTTACTATCATGGTCATAATGGATTATAAAATAGAATGACTTACTATCTTCTAGAATTAAGTAATGTCATCTTTAGTAACTGCGAGAAAGCAGTAACTCTTACAGTTGCAAATTCTGTGTGTAATGTTTATCTTATTGGCCATTTATTAGATATTTTCTAGCAGACGTTAAAATAAAATAAATTAATATCGTGATTATTTCATTATATTTAATTTAAACAAATATTTCTTACCCGATGCAAATTCATGCCGTCCTTTGACTTGTTAAAAAAAGCCGTGAGTTTGTGCAGTTGGGAAGCATCTTTAAATGGAAACCCAATCGCATCATCCACACTGAGATATCTCAAATTTTGAAAAGCTCTATTGCACGGAGGCCCTCCGAACTTCATCTAATCTCCTATCATCAGTACTCTCAATGAGTGGCACGTGACATTTAGATGACTGGATTCAAGTGTGATTAAAGACTCGTTCCCCACAACGGAGATGCCTTTGATATTCTTGAGATTTGCTTCACCATCTTCGAAGACTTGTGATAATTCCCTGTAATTTGAAACCCTTGTTTGTTTGGCTTCTTTCTCTCCCATTAAGCGAAGGATATCGTGAACAAACACCCGAGTCGCTTTTATTTATCAGCATTTTCCGCTGAAGAGCCTCAAGTCTGGCCTCATCTAGGATGAGGCAAACAAGATTCCATTGCCAACCATAAAAATATTTGCGAATGTCGAGGAATGCCTCCTTGTCTTCGTTGTCCCTTAATTTATTATAAACAAAAAAAGCTGTTTACTGAGATCTTCATCTGCAAAACTATCGAGGTTTCCCTGAAGAAGCGCTTCAAGAGCTTCCTTGTATCTTCCTGGCTTCTATCGTCTCTTAAGTGCTTCCCAAAAACGGACAAGAGTATCGGGACACCTTTACATGCATCGGCTACATCATTCATGAAAGCATTTGTTGGAATTTAATCTTCATCAGAAAAATTAATGCCTCTGGCTCCGCGTCAGACCTGGGGATCTCCCGCATCCTCCCCCAGCACCATTGGCCTGCCAGCATTCAATTCTGGTAGGTGCATTTGAATTTGAAATGGTTGAGCGCCCATTTTGCTGGGTATGAGACAAGAGACAAAAGAGAGGGAAATGAAGAAGACAGTAGAGATGTTAGAGAACACCCTGCAGCAGTAGAGGAATTAGAAGGTTCCAGGAGAGAACAGCAGAAGGAAAACAACAGAGAGGAATGTTGCAGCAGCAACAGTAGACAGCTACGGAGTTCGTTCACACAGGCAGCTCCGGATATACAGTGTGCAGCTCCAGAGATTGGGGCAGAGTATGAAAACAGAGCAGCAGCTCTGCACTGTAATTTATACATGAAGTTTGTATGTAACCTGAAGAAGGAAAAATATATAATTTATATTGTTGTCCATCTGTATTTGATTTCTCTTTTCTGTGTATTAGTTGTATGCTGTCCATCATTACATTGCTGTAGCATTGGGTTTTATTTTTTGTTATTATTTTTTCTGGTAGTTGTGGTCTACCTCCCCTGCTCCGTCCCCCTGTTTTTTGCCAACAAGTGGTATCAGAGCTCTGTTTTTCTGGGCAGTTAGAGTTTGTGGGTGCTTTATAAGCCCTAGGTTGTCTAGGCATTCTCAGCCTTCTCAGTTTTGAGAAGCATGGCAGGTGGGGACAGCAAAGGATGGCAGCAGCCACCGAGTTTTGATGGGCAGAACTATGATATTTGGTCTAAAAAGATAAAGACCATTCTGGTTGCGAATGACCTATGGGATTTGGTCACTAATGGGTTCACAGTTATCATAGACCTAGCAGCCTATGCAGCTCTAACGAATGCTCAAAGAAACCAGTTGAAGGAAACTAGGATGAAAGATGCAAAAGCCCTCAATCTAGTTGAGGCAGCCTTGACAGAGGCTATTTTCCCCCGCATTGCAGCAGTAAACTATTCAAAACAAGCTTGGGATATATTGCAGAACAGCTATAAGGGAACTGACAAAGTGAGGTCAGTCAAGCTTCAGTTGTTTAGAAGAGATTTTGAGATGCTACAGATGAAGGAGAGTGAGTCTATTTCAGACTTTCACACCAGGGTTTCTACCATGTTGAATCAACTAAGGATAAATGGAGAAACCATGGATGAACAAAGGATTGTTGAAAAAATCCTAAGGAGTCTACCTTCCAGATTTGACCCTATAGTCATAACTATAGAAGAGACAAAGGATCTGTCCAAGATGATAGTGGATGAGTTGATGGGCTCTCTACAAAGCCATGAGCAGCGGTTGAATAGATCCGCTCCTTCCCTTGAGCAAGCCTTCAAGGCTCAGACCAACGCAAGAGGTCAGGGAAGAGGAAGAAACAACAGAGGTAAAGGTCAAAGAGGTAGAGGAAGAAGCAACTCCAGAAGAGGAGTTTCAAACAGCCAAGAAGAGGCAAGCAGCTCACAGCCAAGCTATCAAGGAATGAAGAAGAACAGCAGTTCTAATCAAAGGTATGACAAGAGCAATATTCAATGCTATTACTATCATAAGTTCAGTCATTATGCTAGTGAGTGTAGAAAGAAACAGCAAGACCATGGAGGCCAAAATACTAATGTAGCAAATGAGAATAGGGCTGAAAATGAGAAATAGTCCAAGGTATTTATAGTGTGCAACCTTGCTGAGAAGAGCAGCCCTGAAGTCTGGTATTTGGACAGCAGGTGTAGCAACCACATGAGTGGTAATGAAAACTTGTTTGCCTCCATTGACAGAAATGTCAAATCTGAAATCATGATGGGGAACAGTCAAAAGGTCCCTGTCATAGGAAGAGGCATCATAACAGTCCTTAGCAAGCAAGGTGAAAAAATGCTGATCCATGATGTCTATTATGCCCCAGGCATAAAGCATAACCTACTAAGAATTGGACAGATGGTCCAAAACAGTTATAGAATCCTGATGGAAAATGGAGGGTGCACCATATTTGATAGAGGAGGCAGCAAGATGGTCATTGCAGCAGTGCAGATGACAAGAAATAGAATGTTTCCTCTGTCATTAACTCCGGCGCCATCTCCGGCGCTAACTCCAGCACTATCTCTAGTGCAGTTTCCTGCACTATCTTCGGTGCTCATAGCAGTGGGACATCAAACCACCTTTAGGACAATCATCAAAGACCCATCCAAATTGTGGCATTTGAGGTATGGGCACTTAAGCTTTTCTGGTTTAAGTTTATTGTCTAGGAAAGACATGGTTAGAGGGCTACCGAACATTGTAGAGCCCGATGGAAAATGTGAAGCCTGCATTCTAGGAAAACAGTATAGACAACCCTTTCAATTAGGGTATTCTAGAAGGGCAAAAGCACCTTTGGAGTTGGTGCATTCAGATTTATGTGGCCCTATAAAGACTCCCACATTAGGTGGGAATGTATATTTCATGACCTTCATTGATGATTACAGTAGAAAGATTTGGATTTATTTTTTGAAGAACAAATCAGAGGCCTTTGAGAAGTTTAAGGAGTTTAAGGCATCGGCTGAAAAGCAAAGTGGCCGACATCTCAAGGCCCTAAGAACTGATAGAGGAGGAGAGTATGTCTCCAAACAATTTTTGAATTTCTGCAAGTATGGAGGCATTCATAAACAGTTCACAACAAGGTACACTCCACAGTAAAATGGAGTTGTTGAAAGGAAAAATAGAACCATCACAGAGATGGCAGCAAGCATGCTGAAGGAAAAAAGTCTGTCAAATAATTTTTGGGGTGAAGCTGTAGCAACAGTGGTCTACCTATTGAATAGGTGTCCTACAAAGGCCGTACGTGATAGGATTCCACAAGAGGTGTGGACAAACAACAAATAGACTGTTGAGCACCTAAGAATTTTCGAGTGTGTGGCATATGCATACGTGCCTAAAGAGAAGAGGTAGAAATTTGATGATAAAGGTGAGAAATGTATCTTCACAGGTTATAGTGAAGAATCACAAGCCTATAAATTGTTTAATCCCATCACCAAAAAACTTGTGATCAGTAGAGACGTCGAATTCATTGAGAATGAAGCATGAAATGGAACGGTGGACAGCACCACGGGTATTTCAGTCATAATACCCCTTGAAGATGAAGAAGCTCTGAAGGACAGCAACTCCGGAGGAGCTATAGAGAGCAGCAGCTCGGGGAGAAATTACCGTAGAGCACTAGAGAACAGCAGCTCCGGAGATGCTCAGCACTGCAGCTCCAGAGGTAGACAGCAACATTGTGGCTCCGGAGATTAGCAGCTCCAGAGGTCTGCAACTCTGGAGAACAGTAGCTCTGGAGAACAGTAGCTCTGGATGATGTTATAACAGCAGCTCCGGAGGTCTGTGCAGCAGCTCTGGAGGTCATCAGAACTGCAGCTCTGGAGGTCATAGCAGTAGCTCTGGAAGTCATCACAACTGGAGCTCCGGAGGTCAGAACAACAGCAGTTCTAGAGGCAATTCAGACCCCACACTCGCATCATTGATGCCATGGAGGACAAAGAGTGTGAAGGAGATTTATGACAGCACAAGGTATGCTGATGATGATGAAGATTTGAATTTTGCATTATTTTCTTCTAGTGATCCAATCTACTTTGAAGAAGCTGTGAAAGAAAAAAAATGGTGTGAGGCCATGGATGAAGAATTAGATGCCATAGTGAGGAATGACACATGGTAGCTAACTGATTTACCCAAGGGTAGACAAGTGATTGGAGTTAAGTGGGTCTATAAGACCAAGTCTACTGCTGAAGGAAAGATAGAAAGACATAAGGCAAGGCTGGTTGTCAAAGGGTACAAACAACAGCCTGGAAGAGATTATGATGAGACCTATGCACCAGTTGCAAGGCTAGAAATAGTTCAGGCAGTCATAGCAATTGCAGCCCAACACAGATGGAAGGTGTTTCAGATGGATGTAAAGTCAGCCTTTCTTGAACGGAGTGCTGAAAGAGGAAGTGTATGTGGAGCAGCCACCTGGCTATGAAGTCCCAGGGCAAGAGGACAAAGTATACAGGCTCCGGAAAGCCCTCTATGGGTTGAAACAAGCACCTAGGGCATGGTACAGTAGGATTGACTCATATTTGTTGAGCAATGGCTTTAGCAAAAGAAATAATGAGCCTACTCTCTACATCAAAGCAGCCGAAGGTAACATTTTGATTGCTGTTTTGTATGTAGATGATATGATTTTTACTGGAAATAGTGATCTTTTCATTGTTGATTTCAAAGAGGCAATAAAGAATGAGTTTGAGATGACAGACTTAGGTCTACTGAAGTTTTTCCTCGGCATTGAGGTCAAGCAAACAGAGCATGGCATATTTATTTTACAAACTAACTATGCCAAACAGATTATGAAAAGGTTTAAGATGGAGAACAGTAAACCTGCCCCTACATCTACAGCCACAGGCCTGAAGTTGAGTAAAGAGGACAGCAGCAGGGAAGTAAACCCAACCCTATACAAGAGCATGGTTGGAAGCCTCATGTACTTAACATCAACTAGGCCTGATTTGATGTATGTTGTAAGCCTGATTTCTAGGTTCATGGAGAAGCCTAAGGACACGCATTGGCAAGTAGGAAAGAGGATCCTGAGGTATGTCAATAGTACAACAGGTTATAGCATTTTGTATGATGTTTTTGATGAGTTTAAGTTGGCTGGTTTTATGGACAGTGATTGGGTAGGAAACGTTGATGACCAGAAGAGCACATCCAGCTATGTATTTCACATGGGTTTAGGCGTGATATCATGGGCATCCAAGAAGCAGCCCATTGTCTCTCTCTCTACAGTAGAAGCTGAGTATATTACAGCAAATGCAGCAGCTTGTCAGGCTATTTGGTTGAGGAGGATCCTTGCAGACTTGTATGAGCAGCAAGAAGATGGTACGGCCATTCATTGTGACAATGTTTCATCAATAGCCCTGACAAAGAATCCAGTCTTCCACGGACGAAGCAAACACATTGAGATCCATTATCACTTTATTAGGGAGTTGGTAGAACGAGGAGAGATTTAGTTGCAGTATTGCAGATCTAAGCAGCAGCTCGCTGACATTTTCACAAAAGCATTGCCGAAAGATACTTTTGAATGCCTAAGAGATAGGCTAGGCATTGTTGATAGCTCCGGAGGTGTGTAGTCTCAGGAAGAGGACAGCTCCGGAGATATAGATCCGGAAAGACAGCAGGAGAGCTCCAGAGATTCAACTCTTGCATGTATGTGCAGCTTCGGAGATGCTCCAGAGATCCAGAAAAGAAACTCTGGAGTTGCAAAGAGTCAGCTCCGAAGATGCTCTGGAGATGCAGATAGGGAGCCCTGGAGATGCAAAGGGTAGCTCCAAAGATGTTGTAGCACAGCAAAAAGAGCTCCGGAGATCTGCTCCAGAAAGGCAAAGGCAAGTGTATAACTCCAGAGATCAATTCCGGAATGAAAATTACAAATTGATGTCTGACTTCAGATTAAGGGGGAGTGTTGGAGTTTAATCCTTGTCAAACCTGGGGATCTCCCACATCCTCCCCCAGCACCGTTGGCCTACCAGCATTCAATTCTGGTAGGTGCATTTGAATTTGAAATGGTTGAGCGCCCATTTTGCTGGGTATGAGACAAGAGACAAAAGAGAGTGAAATGAAGAAGACAGTAGAGATGTTAGAGAACATCCTGCAGCAGCTAAAGAATTAGAAGGTTCCAGGAGAGAACAGCAGAAGGAGAACAGCAAAGAGGAATGTTGCAGCAGCAACAGTAGACAGCTACGGAGTTCGTTTGCACAGGCAGCTTCAGATATACAGTGTGTAGGTCCAGAGATTGGGGCAGAGTATGAAAATAGAGTAGCAGCTCTGCACTGTAATTTATACATGAAGTTTGTATGTAACCCGAAGAAGGAAAAATATATAATTTATATTGCTGTCCATCTGTGTTTGATTTCTCTTCTGTGTATTAGTTGTATGATGTCCATCATTACATTGCTGTAGCATTGGGTTTTTTGTTTTTTTTTGTTTTTCTAGTGGTTGTGGTCTGCCTCCCCTGCTCTGTCCCCCTATTTTTTGCCAACATCATTTTCATCAAAGTCGTCATGGATTTGTCCATCATGCTATAAGATTGTTTGTCCGAGGAGGTGTATGCACATCATATTCCTTGCAGGTGATATTCAATTTTGGTCTAAGATTTTTTGCTTGGGACATGACAAATATCCTCAGCTTTGTTTTTTTCTTCTCTAGATTCTCTGTAGACATCATTTCCTTAGACATAACTGATTTGTTGAACCATAGTAAATCTTTGGGCAGGAGCTGTTGGATGTATTTTTTGTCGATGACATTATCGATGAAAAGAAGGTACGATTTGTTTTCCATGACCTCTTGGAGGCGGACATGGCCCTCGTGGAGATTTTGCAAATCCTGTTTCCCTCCTCCAAAATCAGAAATAATATCCCATTGGAGCTTCATGATGTGGATGTTTCATCTGCACTTTTGTCATTTATAATAACCCTGCAAAATTTTATGTCTACACAAGTCCTGGGTTGGGTGCGGTACAAACTCTGAATAACTAAAGCCGCAAGCGTGCTTTTCCCCACACCTTCGAAGCCGCATAATACAACGGCCAGAGCTGGTTGCGTGCCTTCCACATCCAGTAATGCTTTCACCTCTGCAACTTTGTTTTCAATCCAAACTATTTTGTTTGACAAAAACAAGATGATTATAAAAGACTAGGTATTAGCAAGACTTCCTTTTTAATTTCTAAAGAAAACAATTTATAATAATTCCCTCTTCCTTCTCAAAAATCAATGCAATAAATGAATGAATGTGTTACCTGGCTCGAAGTCAAGTAGCTTGAGGGGCGATTCCTCGAGACAAAGTGTAGACTTTCGAAGAAGCTCCTCTTGCATGGCGAAGCCAAGAGAGCCCCTTATATCTTTTATACTCTCATTAGTCTTTTGAAGCTGGGCCAGGATTGTTGTGGCGGACCAATACCTGTACAAGTCACCAAAGAACAAAAGGTCATCAACTTAAAAATTTAAGAGAGAGAATAAGAAAAACAAAAAACAAAAAAAAATCAGCACAATGTTAGTTTAAATATGAAACACATTAAATATTTATATGTCTTCACAATGTTAGTCTTGGAACAATGTGCTATTTTTATTCTTATCCCTTTATTCTTTATATGCAACAGATATCACTTTGAGGCGCCTATATTGAAATTGTTATTGAGAATAGTTAGGCTCCTCAAGACTCATATCTCTAGGCGTATTTTAGATAGATATATTTAAGATATCTAAACTAGTTTAATAATTTTATTAATTTATTAGTTTTATTATTTTTATATATTTTTATTTTCTTCATTTTATATATTTAAATATAAATATTACCCATCATATTACATAAAGTATAAATATATATTTAAATTAAAAAATGTATTAGTAATAATACAATATATAATTATAATTTTCTAATGGAATTAATCCTCATATTAAAAATTTAAAACAAAGGTCATTAAACTAAATATTAATTTTCTTTGTGGCTTTTAAAGATTGAATAACCTAACCCTAGCCTTCATTAAACTAAAGTAAATAATTTACCCTGCCACTAATTTTCTTATTTTCCTTGGGATGTAGCTGCAATTGGTAGCTCTAACAACTAATTTTAATGGAACAATTTTCAATAATTTAATCCAAATGATAAAAAAATTAATTATAATTTTTGTAAAGGAATTAATTTCCATAGTAAAAATCTAAAACAAAGGTCATAAACTAAATATTAATTTTCTTTGTGGCTTTTAAAGATTGAAGAGCCTTAACCCTAGCTCTCATTAAACTGAAGTAAATAATTTACATTGCACTTAATTTTTTTTTGTGGTTTTCAAAGATTTGTTTGTGCAAGAAAGATATTAGATAAATTATAATTTATAGGTTCCATAATTCAAGTTGCACTTTAATAACTACTTTTTTTCTTTTTATTTTAATGAGCAACCTATAAATAGAATAATAGTAAATAATTTGCATCACTTCATAAAAACAAAAAAAAAAGAAAAAGATGGCTGCATAGTCCAATTAAACTTCTTCTCCCAATTCAATTTGCTCTGTTTTTATTTGAGTTGATTTTTTAAAAAATTTATGTTTGAGTACTACTTATATTTATATGCATTATTTTATTGGCTTTATTGTTATGTTCACTGATTTAATAAAATTGTGTTAGCTCTATTTTATTCTTATGTACATGGTCACAGTCATCCCATAACTTCTCTATGTGTAATTATTTTTATATGTGGACTCTTTAGTAGTTTTTGTTAACATGCTCACACCATTACAACTCCACCCCTTACTACCACTGTAGTTACACCTCTAGGTATAATTAAAAGAGTCATCTCTATCATATTAATGTATAAAATAGTTATATGATAAAATTTTGGCTACTATTTCCACACACCCATGTCACTACAACCAAGAGTTAACAAAGAACTAAACATGTAACAAGGTAGAGCAAGTAATTCATGTGGAATAAACTTGAATCATAATCAATAGATATCCAAAATCACATTAAAATTTACAAATTAAGAGGACACTAAAGGAATTAAATCAAGAAATAAAATTTAATAATCTTAGGAGGAGGGATGGATGAAAGGGTAGAGGATTTACTAACCCAAATATTCTTTGCTAAAGCATTGAAAATAATATTTTAGCCTCGTCCATAACCATGTTAATACAAATGCAAATTCAAACACTCCTGAACTAACATTTGTGTAGTGGCATTAGTCTTGCCAAAATCAAGTCCCTAATATCCATAGGCCCACTACCAGCACTATAAATGTTATTTCTCTAATAACCAATGAGCTTCCTGAGATGCTCAAGTTGTATGTCCATGTTCTCAATGTGTGCCTAGATATGTAGAAACAATCTTTTAATAGTGAGGATACATTTATTAAAAACCAAATTGGCTATCTAAATACTACAATATTTTCAACATTACTTCATTTCTATCTTTATAAAAGTAGAAAAGAAATAACTAACTCTAAACAGTTGTTAAAAATATGTAGCTTTAAATCAAAGAAGAAAAATTCCAAGAAGGGCACCTTTTCAAGAAAGGTATATAGGATATAGAATGGAATAGAATAAAAAGGGAATGAAACAAAGCCCAAGTATCATTAAAAATGGTAAAAACCAAAAAGTGTGTTTGAATGACGCAAGTCAGCCATAGATGGATAACTATGAACAAGGAAAACCCATATTTGTTGATGGAGCTCACCAATAGATAATTTTTCATAAGCTAAACACTAAGAAAAATAGATTTTAATTCTTATAATAAGAAGCCAAATTTTATATAGTTATGAACACTACGTATGGACAAAATATATTTATAAGATCTTGTTTTGAGAAATGCATCAAACTTCTCAAAAATTGAGGACAACTTTGTTTTCATGGTTTGATATCCTCATTTTTTACATCCCAAATTCTTTTTAAATCACCCAAGATATACCATGCATTTAATTGGGAATTCATTTGAAACATCTAGTCACATGATATTATCTATGTATCTAGTATCTTATTTATAATTCTTGAAGTAATCTTACTACTAATATGATTATTGATTCATATTACTATTTTCTATCATCATGTGAATGAGTAAGATATTTGCATATGTCTTCATCATTTAATTAAGTCTTTGGATTAGCAACATTTTCAAACGATGTGTGGTTTAGTTTCTTTATGATCTCTAAGATTATGATTTTGCGACAAGTTTAAGGTTCTCATTTGCCCAAAAACTTGTCAAAAATACCAATATAGAATATTAAGATTATGATCTACCAAAATAAAATCAAGAAAACTAATAAACAAAAAGTTGAAATTGAGAATTAATTCTTTATAATTTATTAGGCTTTCGAGGATCTCAAATTATATATTTTAAAGTTACATTGAAGTTCCATGAGTTCTTGATAGTCTAAGTGATAATGTGCTTCCCTTTCATTAGTTTGGTTTATTGGGCTATTGAACATCATTTAGCTAATTTGTTTTGAACCAGTTTAAGAGGGACACCATATTACAATTAAATTTTTCACTAAATTTATTTCACAATCAAATTTGTCAAGCCTCACCCATATTATATAGAATGGATCCGTATAGCTCAAAATCTTTGACACTCTCATTTCTAAAGCTCTTGAGACTTCACATCATCTTAATTTATCAATCTATTTGATTCACTTATTTCTCTCTATTTAGTTTCCTTTCTTATCTTGAATTCCTAATAAAAAATTGAAACCTATACTTTGAGTGTTGTTCGTCCCTTTCATTAGTTTATCAAGATATAATGCACATATTTTAGTAGGTTTGTATTAGAAAAGATTAATTGGGGGCCTATATTCCATTTAAGTTTTGCACTAAATTTATTTCACAATTTTAGTATTCAGTTTTCCCTATCTTTTCATTTGTATCCTCAATCCTCAAATAGATTATACTTTAAGTTCTCAAGTTCTTTAAAGGTACCATACCTCAATTTATAAGTTTATTGGATTCCTTTCTTTCCGTGTCTTTAGTTTGCTTTATTTATTATATCTTGACTCCATAATAAAATGTGAAACCTATAATCTAAGAATTCAAGTTATACCTTTTTCCTAAACTATTTCTTGCGTTCTCCCAAACTTTGATACTCTAATTTTGTTTATATATTACCATGTATTTTTTAATTAAATTTAAGTTTGATGAGTTTATAACATTCTAAGTGATGATGTGCTTCCCTTTCATTATTTTCATTTTCAAGCTATTGCACATACTTCAACTAGTTTTTTTTTAATCAATTTAAGATGAGGGCCATATTAAAGTTAAGCTTTTCACTAAATATTTTTCACAGTTATATAATCATGTAATGCCCCTCATATTTTGGCTTGTGATAGTTGCTAGTTTCACACTTGTCTCTATCAGTTTTGAGACGGTTGCAAGTCTTTCATTGCATTTATACAGTTCTGAGATATTTGGATTAGTAGGTTATGGTTTATGTTTACTTTGATCTTGATGGACTATGTTTGACTGATATAGCTTAGACATGTGTTATGAGTTTATGATGACATTATTATTATTACTCTAGTTATGATGAGCTTGACATGATTAGTAATGGTTTAATGTTATCATGTTTCAATCGATCTGTTGATATCTGAATTCAAGTAAAAGTGGTTATAGTCTTCCTCAAGAGCAGGGATGGTGTAGTACTACTCGCTTCGAGCACCCTACTATGCCATGATTCTCTAACTGTGTGTGTTGACATATATGTATTTGATTGTATACAACCAATTGTTCAGATGCAGGCTACAGGTACCGAGCCTCGACTCCACCTGATATAGCAAGTTTGAGTGGGCTCTTGTACCAATGGATATTGGAGATGGGAGATAACATGAGGTTTATTCTGCTAGGTCAGTCCCAGTCTTCTGTTGTGGTCTTGTGTCATGATGTGATGCTTGGTCGTTGCCTCATGTTGTGGGTAATCATGAGTTGTGGAGTATCATCAAGTTGTATTTAAATTATGCCTAGGTGTAGTTTGATAATACTTTAATGAATTATTATGATAATAATAATGCTATTAATATGTTGTATTGGATAGTATTTTGCTTAGCCTAGAACTTGGAATAACACTTTAGTAAAACTTTAAAACAGATTAAAATTAATTATTTGTTAATCCAAGAGTATTTGTGTCATAAGTTGTGGTTACAGGTAATTAGTATATAGTTGATTAAAGAATGTTATTGTGAAGAATTTAATGTGTTTAGTTGTTAGATATAATTGGAGATTTGGGGAATCTCTATGTTAAGGTAAAATTTTGAATTTTCTAGGGAGTGGGACTCCTGTAACAGATTTTGGGGATAATGGGAATTGATGAGCCTTAGCTATTTTTGGCTTCTATGGAAGGGGGTTTTATTAGAGGGGGGAAAATCATTCGAGGGGAGACAAAAAACTAGAGATAGATTGGAGGTAGCTGAAGAATTTCAAGTTGGGATGAATTTCTGGGTATGTCTATTTTGTGTCTCTCTATAGCAATTCAGTCAAGTAGTTTTAATTTCTTGAGAAACCTCTTGTGTTTTGGAACTAACACCTTTATTCCAGTGAGTTTCTGGCTTTCCTATCACCATTTGATTCTGTATCTGGTAGCTTGTTTCCATTCATGAGGAACCTAGGAATCTCTCAACCTCCATCAATCCAATTGGGATTTCTACAAAAATAAAATTTAGCAACAAATTATCAATTGTTAGTACTCTGAATCAATCTTTTGTTTCAGATTCCTCTTCCTGAAAATGAAATCTCTAGTCTTTATCCACGCTTTGAAATGAAACTTTACTAGAATCTCACCAAATAATTACCTCTATCTGGCTTACTTACCTATCCATTCTTTGATGTTGGGTCAATTTCTGTTAAAATTTGAATTATATTCCTTAAACTCCTTTTCATTTAATCGTACGGATAACCACTTCTTATTTTTTATTGCATTGATAGATTGATTTGGAAATATAAGTCAAGGTTTATACATTGTTTTGACTAGCTCTTGTAACTATCGCCATACATCCATACCTGGTGAGATTTGTTACCTTTTTTATTTCTTTTGACAATCATGAATTTCCATAAACTGAGGTTGGGCGAATAGCTGAAGTGTGTCTTTAAACTGTGTTCTATGGTTGTTGTTTATCTTCTCTTTGTGGCTATACAATAGGTCAAACCACGATTCCTACTATTATCCTACAAACCATAATATGTGTTAACATCTAGATTTTGGGCAAGCTGGGATCTAAGTTGCCCTTAGCATCCCTTGATTTCTTTGAAACTTCATTACCTTGAACTTCGGACCTCTTTTAACCTCTGGCAGTTGTGTTAAAAATATCCTCTTTGTAAATAAGCTTGCCATATCACTCTCATGATCTTCTTCCGTTAGACCATCAACTGACTTCTTCAAACCAAAACTTAGAGGATTTCCTGTTAAGTCGTATGGCTATCGTTTTATTTTCTTTTACAATAAGAATTTTTTAAGCAAGAATGGCAATTGACATCATTTAGAAGGTTTGCCAATGTAATCCGAAAGATAGGAAAATTTCTATTTAAAACTCATTGTTTATCATATAGACCTTGCTTTATGTTTGAACTTATTAATAGTTTTTTCTTTTTGTATTTTATCAACTCATTATTATAGCTATAGTGAAGAAATTTAACATTAGGATCTTTCTTGTAATAAGAGGATATACTTGTATTTTGTAGAATTTAAGTTTAAGCATAATCAAGTTGATTAGTAAATTCAAGTGAGATAAATAAATTAATTAATTATGTTCCTTATATTTCACTAAATAGAATTTTGTTTTTACAAGCCTGGGATACATTGTTTTTAATAAATAAATAAGTAGCCTATATTTTAGTGTGATTCGAGTAAAGCTTGTTAGGCTCTATGGTCATGACTATGCAATTATTAGATGAAATAATATAGGTTATTTTTGTCCTTACTATGTTGTTGACCTTGGATTACTCATTGGAATTATGTTGAGTCGGATTTTAATATGGTTTTGTTGGAAAATTCATTATTGGGAGTAATGTTATTTATTGGGTAGTTATTTCCATGATACCTTATTGTAGTAAATAAATATTGAGATAGAAATTTTAGAGTGATTTGAGTTATTATTTCTAGTTTCATAGGGTAATATTAGTGTGAAAATCAAGTTTTGATTACCATGTTATATATAAATTTGTTAGTTATACTTGTATTATGCTTCCCCATATCAGGTGAACGAGTTATACCATAGTAAATGTTATTTTACTTCATTTTTTAAAAGAGAATAAAAACATTGTCATACCATCCATTGTTGTTATCATAGTATGGTTGAAACCCCTTATTTAGTTTATAGTATTGGATTTTGCGTGGAGGCAATTGGGTTATGGTGTTATTTTGTCTTGAGTCATATTGTTATAAGACATGTCGTAAATAGTTTATATCCTCATACTTTGTTGTGAGTCAGATTTATGTAAGTGGCTCTGGGGGTTAGGCCTTTTGGGTCTTCAATCTATTTTGTTGTCATTATGTTCAAATGTTTCTTGATTTGAGTGGTGTATTGGGCAACGAAAAGCTTTATTGATGAGGTGGAAATTGGAATGTATTGGATTATAAAAGAAATATGTTTTCATTGTCCTTGACCTTGTATGTACTAAACTTGAACATTGATTAGGAGTGCTAGTTGTCTGTTGGGGAGTGGCTTTCATGGTGGGGCTGGTGCCCAAAGTGGCTGTCTAGAAAACCCCATGGAAGTTGTAATCCAGTGATAACTTAATAATTGATCTAGGTGGGGTTGGGTAGTAATTTATGTAACAAGATAAGTTTGATGCCTCACCCGTGCCTTGAGTGCTTCCACAGGCTAAGGATGGGATGAGAAGGCTTGGTTGGCAAGGTTGACTTCCTTGTCTCCATGAAAGGAAGTGTCGACTCCGCATGTGTCACTGTATGGGGCCGGTGCCTATAGAGAGGTCGCCAGGAAAACCATAGATGGGGGCTAGCTTCTGGTGAGAGATAGCCTGGAAAAGCCATGGTAGGACCATACGATGACACTCTCCCAACTGCAACATAGTTACTCCCTTATACCTCTTCTTGTAGCCTCTAGAGTACATTATTGACTTGTATTTATGATTGATTTCTCTTGTTGAGTTATGATCTGAGTTGTCTATGTCAAGTCTGTTTCTACTTGTCTATAGCCGTTGGCCTAGTGGAGCCTCAATGTTATCTCCTAGCTCAAAGGAATGGACCTCAGGGTTCCACGTGGTTGGGTGGTAGAGCTATCCATTGGTCTTCTTGGATGTTCGGTTTGAGTTCAATGCAGAAGTGTTCCAATTCCAGACTTGCTTTACACCTTCTGAGTGTAGTATTCATTCACAATTGTATCAATTTGTAAACTAATGTAATCAGCCTTGTAACCTTGTATGGAATCTTGTAATCATTTATCTCAGCAAATGCATAAAGTATTATTCTTATGTTGCATTGTGTTGCATAACACTGGTATGGTTATAATTCTATCTGATGTAGTTTTGTGCCCTAGAGATGTTTGTTGTACATAACATTTAATGTTGTATTTGTTATTTCATTGTATAACACATATGTTAGCTTTCAAAAAAAAATATTTCTATATTATTGTCTCTTGTTAGTCTAACACTCTATGGTTGCATGACGGGGCATCACATTTGGTATTAGAGCTAGGTTTCAATCCTGGGACCTATGGGTTTTGGGCTATATTATATTTTGTTATCATTAACACTGGGTACTCTAGTTATAATTGAGCCCAATTATGTGACCTAGTGCTTAAAGTCTGTAGATTAACTTCATTCCTGTTGTGTCCTTTCTGATTGTAATGAATCATCTTTTGGTGTTGTAGGTAGATGCCTAGAGGTAGGAGCCTAGGTTGTGGAAGAGGTAGGAGTCGTGGGAGAGGAGGTAGCGGTACACCTCCTCCCAGTTCTCCTCATGAGAATGCCCATGAAGGTGGGGGTCAGAATATGGAGAGTCAGGGCTAGCCTAAGGGAGCCCAATTGAGATAGCTACTTGAATAGGCCCTTGACCGTTTAGACCTGAGGCAGGAGGTTGAGTAGCCTAGAGGAGGTTAGGAGGTATATTAGCCAAAACCTAGGGAAAGAGAAAGATCACCTAGGTAGAGAGAGTTGACAACTGAGCAGGAGGCAACACTAGCCAGCTATATGAGAGATTTACTGAGGGCATGCCCTCCCACCTTTGATGGATTTGGTAGTGGTCTAGAGGCAGAGACTTGGTTATTGGATATAGGCAGGTGTTTCGCCATGCATCCTTATGGCAGCAACACGAAAGCTAGATGTGCTATTTTGCATCTTCGAGGGTTTTCTTCAACTTGGTGGTGGTTAGAGGAGAAGAAGCTACATTTACACATTAGCACTGTCTCTTGGGAATTGTTTTTAGAGAGGTTCAGAGCCCATTTCCTATTTGATCATTCGAGGTAGCACTGCGTAGATGAGTTTTATGACCTAAGGCAGATGGCTATGTCAGTTGAGTAGTACGAGCACTGATTCTATGAGCTCAAACAGTATGCAGGTATCAGAGATGACGAGTCTATATTAGTACAACATTTTATCAGGGGCTTGAATGCCCAAATTAGTGGAGGGGTTCATGTATTCGAACCTAAGTCTATGGAGGTTGTAGTGGAGAAATCTTGATTAGTGGAGGAGAATTTGGCTATGGCACTCAGTGGGCGGTTTGCATATTGGCAGTACTTCTTCTTTGAGATATGGTACTTGGGGTGGTCATCCTCAAGCATCAGTATATCATGCACCCTCAAAGGGTGGACAGCAGCAGCATAACTCTCAGTCCAAGCTGAAGTATACACAGCATCAGCAGGGTAGCAGATTTCAAAATAAGAAGAACTAGAATTTGCAGCATTCTAGGACAGAACGTGTTGAGCATGCTGCTCAGAGCACGTAGTCCGCAGCGAGCAGGGGTAGTTTCCAGTAGTCTAGTGCTTTCCAAGGTGGTAGTGGTTTTGGTAGAGGCACCGTGTGCTTCTCTTTTGGCCAACAAGACCATATTGCTAGACAGTGTCCTCAGAGGAGCACTTCAGGGTTTAGACATCGATCAGCGGCTTCAGAGCCAACGGTTGGTGATGCAGGCAGATCACATAGAGTCTTTACAGTGGTTGATAACCATTAGGCAGAGCACCAGGGCACCATGGTGGAGACTTATGGTTTCATGCGAGCTATTGGTTTTTCTATTCTTTTTGATTCCAGTGCATCTGATTCATTCATTTCTCCTTCTCATGTGGAGCATTGTGGCTTAGTGGCAACAAAGCAGGATGGTAGGTGGCATGTTGAGTTAGCTTCCAGGGCTAAGGTCATAGTTGAGTCTCTAGTGCTTGGTTGTGAGTTGAGGATTGGTCCTCTATCTTCTAATATAGACCTTCGCATCCTACCCCTTGGGTCTTATCATTTAGTTTTTGGGATGGATTGGCTAGAGTCCCATCAGGCAGTGATCAATTGTGAGCATAAGTCTATTAGATGTGTGGATGATTCTAGTGCAGAGGTGGAGGTAGTAGGAGTTTAGAGACCTATTTCCCTACGTATGATCTCCGCTATGCAACTTAAGAGATGCATGTGTCAGGGATGTCAGCTTTTTGCAGTTTCTATTAGTGACTTGGAGATGGAGGAGAGTCGAGAGACATCTCTTGATGATCACCTACTTTTGAGGGAGTGTGTTGATGTCTTTCCTTCTGAGATTCTGGGGATGCCACCTAAGCATGACATCGACTTCAGGATTGATCTTGTTCCTGGCATAGAGCCTTTCTCTTGAGCTCCATATAGGATGACCACTCAGGAGCTTAAGGAGCTCTGACTACAGTTGAAGGAGTTGTTAGCCAAGCGATTCATTCGACCTAGTGTCTCTCCTTGGGGAGCACCTATGATCTTTATGAAAAAGAAGGATGGATCTTTGCGGCTGTGTATCAATTATCGACAGCTCAATAAGGTGACAGTGAAAAATAGGTACCCCTTGCCTCGGATTGATGATTTGTTTGACCAGATTCAAGGAGCAAAGGTGTTTTCTAAAATTGACCTTAAGTTAGGATATCAGCAGTTACAGATTTTTGAGGCAGATATTCACAAAACAACATTTCGCACCCGTTATGGACATTATGAGTTCACAGTTGTACCATTCGAGTTGACAAATGCACCTTCAGTTTTCATGAGCCTAATGAATGGTGTTTTTCACACTTATCTTGACAGGTTTGTCCTTGTTTTTCTAGATGATATATTGATCTATTCAAGGACTATGGAGGAGCATGAGGAGCATTTGCGTAAGGTGTTGTAGTGTCTGAGAGAAAATCAGCTCTATGCTAATTTGTCGAAGTGTGAATTCTTTTATATAGAGGTGAAGTATTTGGTTCACGTCATCTTTGGAGAGGGTATTGCAGTGGATCCTTAAAAAATTCAAACTCTTATAGATTGGCCTACACCTACTAATGTTTCTGAGGTCTACAGTTTTATGGGTTTGGTAGGCTAGTATCGTCGTTTTGTTATGGGGTTTTCAAGGATTGCCCATCCTATTACTTCTCTTCAGATGAAAGGGAAGAAGTTTGTTTGGTCAGAGCAGTGTCAGGTAGCTTTTCAGACCCTTAAGGAGTAGTTGACCAGTGCACCAATTTTAGCAATTCCTGATCCGACTAAGGACTTTGTTGTTTGTACTGATGCTTCCTTAGAGGGTTTAGGAGTAGTTTTGATTGAGGATGGCCAAGTTATCGCCTATGAGTCTCGCAAACTCAAGGATCACGAATTGAAATATCCCATGCATGACCTAGAGTTAGCAACAGTTGTGCATGCCTTGATGAGGTGGAGGTATTTTCTCTTAGGGCATCGGTTTGAGCTACACAGTGATCATCTTAGTTTGCAGTATATTTTCATGTAGCCAAACTTGAATGTGAGGTAGAGATGTTGAATGGAGTTCTTGTGCGAGTACAACTTTAAGGTCAAGTATATTTAGGGCAAAGAGAATGTGGTAGCGGATGCTCTTATTTTTTGGAGGCATGAGATCTCAGCAGTCTCTCTCGCAGTTGATTTGAGAGGTCAGATTCTCGCAACACTTCCTACCGACATTTGGTGCTAGGAGGTGAAGTTAGAGATTGAGTCTGGTAGACCTTTAGAGGGTAGATTCTCCAGTTACTCTCTTGAGTCAGATGGTCTTTTATGACATTTGGGTCGTATCTATGTTCCTAGTTCTGATGGTATTCATACCCTAGTGTTGTCAGAGGCACATCGGGCACCTTATTCTTCTCATTCAGGTGTTAAGAAGATGCATATAGATTTGCGTCAGCTGTACTTTTGGAGTGGCATGAAGCGGGATATTGCTGATTTTGTGTCGAGATGTCTTGAGTGTCAGAGGGTGAAGGCGGAACATCAGCACCATGTAGGTCTTTTGCAATCTCATTTGATTCTAGAGTGGAAGTGGGACATCATTTTGATAGACTTTATTATTGGTTTGCCAGTATCCTCATGTCGACATGATGCTATTATGTTCACTGTGGATAGTTTGACGAAGGTAGCCCACTTCTCTCCTATCTGTTCTTCTTACAATGCTACTATGGTGGCTAGAGTGTTCTTGGAGGACATAGTCTGACTTCATGGTATTCCTCATAGGATCATCTCTGATAGGGATCTAGTGTTCACTTCTGCCCTTTGGACTTCTTTGTAGCATGCCTTGGGGACATAGCTGAACTTTAGCTCAACTTATCATCCTGATACTGATGGTCAAACAGAGAGGGTTAATTAGGTTCTCGAGGATATGCTTAGGATGTATGTGATGGATCGGCAGAGCCATTGGGAGGACTACCTTTACCTGGTGGAGTTTGCTTATATTAATGGATATCACAGTTCTATCGGCATGTCTCCATTTCAGGTCCTCTATGGCCGTCCTTATAGGACCCCTCTGAGCTAGGATCATCTTGAGGATAGAGTTCTTCTAGGTCCTGATATGCTTAGAGATATGGAGCAACATGTTGAGAGGATTAGAGAGCATTTGGTGGTAACTCAGGATAGACAGAAGAAGTATGCAGATACTCATAGGATCGATCGTTAGTTTTCAGTTGGGGATCAGGTGTTCTTGCGTGTGCGACCGCGAAAGAGTCTGATCCATTACGAAAAGTTGTCTAAGCTAGCACCATACTTTGTTGGACCTTTTGAGGTGTTGGAGAGGATCAATCTAGTTGCTTATCATCTTGCTTTGCCGCCCAACCTTTCATGCATCCATGATTTATTTCATGTTTCTATACTTAGACCTTACTATCCAGATATTACTCATGTTCTTGATTGGACTGCTCTATAGGTAGAGGACGGGCAGCTAGCTTTGGAGCCCATAGGCATTCTACAGCACATGAGACTTGCACTCAGGGGTAGAGACATGGAGCAGGTTAGGGTCCAGTGGGATCCTAATGATGAGACTTCTGTTACCTGGGAGCATGCTTCCAAGATGAAAGAGCTATACCCTTTCCTTTTTGTAGGCTTCTAGGAGTAAGCCTGACTCTAGAGGGGGAGGATGTAATGTCCCTCATATTTTGGCTTTTGATAGTTTCTAGTTTCACATTTCTCTCTGTCAGTTCTGAGACAGTTGCTAGTCTTTCATTGCATTTATACAGTTCTGAGATATTTGGATTAGTAGATTATGGTTAATGTTTACTTTGAACTTGATGGACTATGTTTCACTAATATAGCTTAGACATGTGTTATGAGTTTATGATGAGCTTGACATGATTAGTAATGGTTTAATGTTATCATGTTTCATTCGATTTGTTGATATCTGAATTCAAGTAAAAGTGGTTATAGTCTTGCTCAAGAGTAGGGATGGTGTAGTACTACTTGCTTCGAGCACCCTACTATGCCATGATTCTCTAACTGTGTGTGTGTTGACATATATGTATTTGATCGTATACAACCAATTGTTCAGATGCAGGCTATAGGTACCGAGCCTCGACTCCACCTGATATAGCAGGTTTGAGTGGGCTCTTGCACCAATGGATATTGGTGATGGGAGATAACATGAGGTTTATTCTACTAGGTCAGTCCCAGTCTTCTATTGTGGTCTTGTGTCATGATGTGATGCTTGGTCCTCGCCTCATGTTGTGGGTAATCATGAGTTGTGGAGTATCATCGAGTTGTATTTAAATTATGCCTAGGTGTAGTTTGATAATACTTTAATGAATTATTATGATAATAATAATGCTATTAATATGTTGTATTGGATAGTATTTTGCTTAGCCTAGAACTTGGAATAACACTTTAGTAAAAGTTTAAAATAGATTAAAATTAATTATCTATTAATCTAAGAGTATTTGTGTCATAATTTTTGGTTATGGGTAATTAGTATATAGTTGATTAAAGAATATTATTTTGAAGAATTTAATGTGTTTAGTTGTCAGATATAATTGGAGATTTGGGGAATCTCTATGTTAAGGTAAAATTTTGAATTTTCTAGGGACTGGGATTCCTATAACAAATTTTGGGGATAATGGGAATTGATGAGCCTTATCCATTTTTGGCTTCTGTGGAAGGGGGTTTTATTAGAGGGGGAAAAATTGTTCGAGGGGAGATAGGAAACTGGAGAAAGATTGGAGGTAGCTGAAGAATTTGAAGTTGGGTCAAATTTTTGGGTGTCTATTTTGTGTCTCTCTATAGCAATTTAGTCAAGTAGTTTTAATTTCTTGAGAAACCTCTTGTGTTTTGGAATTGACACCTTTATTCCAGTGAGTTTCTATCTTTCCTGTCACCATTGGGATTTCTGCAAAAATAAAATTTAGCAACAAATTATCAATTGTTAGTACTCTGAATCAATCTTTTGTTTTAGATTCCTCTTCCTAAAAATGAAATCTCTATTCTTTATCCATGCTTCGAAATGAAACTTTACTAGAATCTCACCAAATAATTACCTCTGTCTGGCTTACTTACCTATCCATTCTTTGATGTTGGGTCAATTTATGTTAAAATTTGAATTATATTCCTTAAACTCCTTTTCCTTTAATCGTATGACCAATAGCTTCTTGTTTTTTTTATTGCATTGACAGATTGATTTGGAAATATATGTCAAGGTTTATACATTGTTTTGACCAGCTCTTGTAACTATCGCCATATAGCTATACCTGTTGAGATTTGTTACCTTTTTTATTTCTTTTGACTATCATGAATTTCACTAAGTTGAGGTTGGGCGAATAGCTGAAGTGTGTCTTTAAACTGTGTTCTTTGGTTGTTGTTTATCTTCTCTTTGTGGCCATACAACAGGCCGAACCACGATTCCTACTATTATCTTGCAAACCATAATATGTGTTAACATCTAGATTTTGGGCAAGCTGGCATCTAAGTGGCCGTTACCATCCTTCGATTTCTTTGAAACTTCATTACCTTGAACTTCAGACCTCTTTGAACCTCTGGCAGTTGTGTTGAAAATATCGTCTCTGTAAATAACCTTGCCATATCACTCTCATGATCTTCAATCAGACCATCCATCGACTTCTTTAAACCAAAACTTAGAGGATTTCCTGTTAAGTCGTCTGGCTATCGTTTTATTTTCTTTTCCAATAAGACCTTTTTTAGCAAGAATGGCAATCGACATCATTTAGAAGGTTTGCCAAGGTAATCTGAAAGATAGGAAGATTTCTATTTAAAACTCGTTGTTTATCATATAGACCTTGCTTTATGTTCGAACTTATTAAAAGTATTTTCTTTTTGTATTTTATAAACTCATTATTATAACTATAGTGAAGAAATTTAACATTAGGATCTTTCTTGTAATAGGAGGATAGACTTGTAATTTGTAGAATTTAAGTTTAAGCATAATCAAGTTGATTAGTAAATTCAAGTGAGATAAATAAATAAATTAATTATGTTCCTTATATTTCACTAAATAGAATTTTGTTTTTACAAGCCTAGGATACATTATTTTTAATAAATAAATAAGTAGCCTATGTTTTAGTGTGATTTGAGTAAAGCTTGTTAGGCTCTATGGTCATGACTATGCAATTATTAGATGAAATAATATAGGTTATTTTTGTCCTTACTATGTTGCCGACCTAGGATTACTCATTGGTGTTATGTTGAGTTGGATTTTAATATGGTTTTGTTGGAAAATTTATTATTGGGAGTAATGTTATTTATTGGGTAGTTATTTCCATGATACCTTATTGTAGTAAATAAACATTGAGATAGAAATTTTAGAGTGATTTGAATTATTATTTCTAGTTTCATAGGGTAATATTAGTGTGAAAATCAAGTTTTGATTACCTTGTTGTATATAAATTTATTAGTTATGCTTGTATTATGCTTCCCCGTATCACGTGAATGAGTGATACCATAGTAAATGTTATTTTACTTCATTTTTTTAAAAGAGAATAAAAACATTGTGATACCATCCATTGTTGTTATTATAGTATGGTCGAAACCCCTTATTTAGTTTATAGTATCAGATTTTGCATGGAGGCAATTGGGTTATGGTGTTATTTTGTCCTGAGTCATATTGTTATAAGACATGTCATAAATAGTTTATATCCTCATGCTTTGTTGTGATGCGGATTTATGTAAGTGGCTCTGGGGGTTAGGCCTTTTGGGTCTTCAATCTATTTTGTCGTCATTCTATTCAAATGTTTCTTGATTCAAGTAGTGTATTAGGAAAGAAAAAGCTTTATTGATGAGGTGGAAACTGGAATGTATTGGATTGTAAAAGACATATGTTTTCAGTGTCCTTGACCTTGTATGTATTGAACCTGAACATTGATTAGGAGTGCTAGTTGTTTGTTGGGGAGTGGATTCCACAGTGGGGCCAATGCCCAAAGTGGCTGCCTGGAAAACCCCATAGAAGTTGTAATCTAGTGATAACTTAATAATTGATCTAGGTGGGGTTGGGTAGTAATTTATGTAACAAGATAAGTTTGATGCCTCACCCATGCCTTGAGTGCTTCCACAAGGTAAGGATGGGATGAGAAGGCCTGGTCGGCAAGGTTGACATCCTTGTCTCACTGTCGACTTTGCATGTGTCACCCTATGGGGCTGGTGCCTATAGAGAGGTCGCCAGGAAAGCCATAGATGGGGCTAGCTTCTGGTGAGAGATAGCTTGGAGAACCCATGCTAGGACCATGCAATGACACTCTCCCAACTGCAGCATAGTTACTCCCTTGTACCTCTTGTTGTAGCCTCTGGAGTACTTTATAGACTTGTATTTATGATTGATTTGTCTTATTGAGTTGTGATCTGAGTTTTCTATGTCAACTCTATTTCTTCTTGTCTATAGCCATTGGTCTAGTGGAGCCTCGATGTTATCTCCTAGCTCGGAGGGGTGGACCTCAGGGTTCCACATGGTTAGGTGGTAGAGCTATCCATTGGTCTTCTTGGATGTTTAGTTCAAGTTCAGTGCAAAAGTGTTCCAGTTTTAGACTTGCTTTACACCTTCTGAGTGTAATATTCATTCACAATTGTATCAATTTGTAAACCGATGTAATCAGCCTTGTAACCTTGTATGGAATCTTGTAATCATTTATCTCAGTAAATGTATAAAGTATTATTCTTATGTTGCATTGTGTTGCATAACACTAGTATGGTTATAATTCTATATGATGCAATTTTGTGCCCTAGAGATGTTAGTTGTACATAACATTTAATGTTGTATTTGTTATTTCATTGTTTAATGCATATGTTAGCTTTCAAAAAAAAAAAATCTATATTATTGTCTCTTGTCAGTCTAACACTCTAGGGTTGCATGACAGGGCATCACATTGTTGGCAAGAGACACATTGTAGCTTCTTGATTGTTGTCATTGATGGCAACAAAGTTCATCCCACACATCCGTAAGACATGGTGTACCTATACCGGAAGTCAGATTGAAGAGTGTTGTGGTCCGGTAAGCAAGAATAGAGTATATGGCAAGGTTTGGCAGTCAGGTATGGATCTCTCAGGGGAAGTATCTTTTGAAAGTGTGGACTTGGGGAAGTCAAGAGGAGTACCTTGACTGATAGATTCCAGGAATTGAGCCTCTAGTGATGTAAGAGTAAAGAGATATAAGAATTCAAGTATTGGGGTCTGGTTTGGTAGAACAGACAAAGGAAGAACTGATAGGTAGAGCATCAGAAGTTATTCCAAATGAGATGATGATGGTGATAAAGATTCTTAAGGTTTCATTCATGATTGGCCAACTTGTTAGATGACTTCTATAAGTTTCTTTTAGATCCGCATCAGTTGGTAAGCAAGGATTCAACTGACAAACTAGAGTTTGGGAAATATTGACTATTCTAGATGTCGACTAGAAAGAGGATGAAATCCCTTGTGTAGATATATATATACTAGATGGATTTTGATGAAAGTGTGTGTGTGGTGTGTTAAGTGTGAAGAAAACAAAGAAGAGCAGAAAAAGGTAGTAAGGAAGGTCCGATATGTGAAAGGATAGTAGAACAAAAGAAGAGGAAAGATGAAGTGTAGTAGATCAGTTTACTGAGCCTAACCAGAACTGAACTCTAGCATGTGTGGATGCTTCTCATCAGTTCAAGTATCTTATTATTCTTCTTACTACTTGTAGACAGTGAGTCTCTTGTGAGTAGTGTTCTCAGGTAGTGAGCCCTAATTGGCAAGTGCCATTTTGTATTTCTATTCTTCTAACAGAGAATACAATCTTGGGTTAATCACCCCATGGTTTTCTCTCTTAACAGGGTCTCCACGTCAAAAATATTGTGTCATGTGTATTTCCATTTCATGGTTATGTTTGCTTATTTGAATTGATGTTGTATTAATTATTAAGAAAGTTCAGAAAGATGAAATAATTAAGATAACTGATTCATCCCCCCCCTCTCAGTTATCAACAATTGGTATTAGAGCCAAGTTCATCCAAATAGAGCCTAATAGCTTGAGGAAGATCTGGTAATTAATATGGATGTGTATGGTATGAGGGAGCAACTTCAGTCTACCCTAGATGATCTTGAGCAATCTAATTATGAAGTCAATGTATTAAAGGAAAGACTCAAATAGGCTGATGATTTCATAAATGAACTAAAAGGGAAACTAAGTCTCTCTATGAAAAAGAGAAAGGAACTACTTCAACAATTGGCAAGTCAAGGTGAAGCAAATGATACAAATGGAGATCTTAAGGAGAAAACCAAGTTATGTGAAAAATTGTCAAAAGAGATCATCATAGTAAGACATGAAATGGAATCAGGAGTCATGAAATTTACCCAAGAAATTGAAGAGAAAAGAAAAACTGAAGATGGTCTAAAATAATTTCTCAAAGAGAAATCAAAAGACTGCCACAAGATGGATAGAATAATCAGACATCTTGAATCCGATGTTGAAGATGCTAAAGATAATGAAGAAAAACTAGAAGATCAAATTGTCTCTCTTAAAAGGGATCTTCAAATAGAAAATGAATACAAAGAGAAATTCAAGATAAGTTCTGCTCAACTTGAAGTTCTTCTTGAAAGCCAAAAGAGGATAGATGACAAATGTGACTTGGGCTATGAGAAAGGTGAGAGCTCCGGATCTAGTCAGAAGAAGTTTGAATCAGAAAATCCAAGAAATAGGCCTAGAAGACCTCTGGTGAGGCAACCTAATGCTCAAAGATATCAATCCTTCAATGGATACTGCCACAACTGCAATAACTTTGGTCACAAAGCTAATCAGTGTAGAAGAAGAATCAATCAGACTAACACATCCTTCTTCGGATAGTGTTTTAACTGCAAAAGGTATGGTCACAAATCTCATGAATGTAGAAATATGCAAATGAATAATTATTTCAATGGTAGATGTTTTGCATGCAATAGAATGCATCATATGGCTAATCAATGTAGATCAAGAGGACATCAGTCAAATATGTAATGAAATGTTGTTTGCCACAATTGAAATAGATCCGGTCATATTGCAAATATCTGTAGAAGCAAGAATCAGGACAAAAGAGGTTTGGTACATCATAATCAGAATCAAGACAAGGGAAAAGGAAAAGTGAATGCGGATGAAGTTAAAAGTGAGATGAACAAGATTTGGGTGAAGAGAAGTACAAAAACGTAGGGGATGGATCCGTACCAGAATATGGTGCTGATATTCCTTCTAGAAATTAAAAGGTGAGCTCTGGCTTAGGGGGAGACACAAAGAAAAGCATTTTCCCCCAGCCAATTAATCGGTGCCAGAACTGGCACTAGGAGAGTTGTGGATTAAAGGGTTCACAATGGGACATCTAAATAAGCTTTAGTTAAAAGATGAATGATCCACAAGAAATTTTGAATAAGTTGAAAACTAATCTAGTTCATCAATCATCCAGTGAGAAGTAGGTTTTTCATAGTTAAATCTGACATGATTTAAACTATGGAATCTTGATCTGCGGATAGATCAAATGATTAAGGAAAGGAAGATAGATTATCACTATCCTCTAAGAATGACTCTAAGTGTATCTTAGTGATCCAAAAAAGATCTGTCTCAGAATAAGATGAACAAGGCAACCGAAATGAACTAGGTCACGCATTTATTACAGTATGAAATTAGGGCTTTCCCAGAAATAAAAGAGTTCACTCGTTTGTCATTTACACATTTGCACTCAAGAAGAAAAGAAAAGGAGCTCTGCAACAAATTCTCTCATACTTCAAAAATCAACCATTGAAGTCGATTCATCCAGTAAATTAACCTGGTTCATTCAGTGAACCCTAGAAGCATAAAAGGTATTTTTTGTTGTTGAATATCTCTTTGTAAATCTTTGAAAATGGCCACTCTAAATGTGGTGAATATTTTTGATAGGCCATGCCCTAAGTTTAAGAAGCATCCATATAAATCTCTAGAAGTTGATCCCCTAGGCGCCTTTTCAAGCATTCTGCATGGAATTCTGCATGTAGAAGATGTTAGGGCTTATATTCATGCAAATATTGAAGAATTTGGGGAATCTAAGCTGGTTGATATCTATCACAATAAGTGAATAGATGATTCTTTTGAGCTCAAACCTTAGTTCAAGGCCATCCAAGATAAGCATTTTGCACAGTGCATTCATTTCCCCTATTTTGAAGAAGATGAATGGGTCCGGTATGTGTTGAGCAAAGTGCATGATATCTTTCTATGGTTAACTAGACCATTTAAGATCACCAAGGATACAATTAGGGCAGTAACTGGTCTGCACTCGTCCGGTGGGATACCTGTTCTTAAATCTATCAAGAATTAGAAAGTGAGTGAAGCAACCAGATCAAATTTTGACAAGAGAGCTATGACAATTGAAGATATCACTGATTCGGATATCAAATTTGCATCCATAATAATTGGTTACAAGATTTATCACTCCAGTAGGGAAAATTCAGTACCAGGAACTAAAGTTTATACCACTTATCATATGCTAAGAGAAAATGCTGACTATGATCTTTGTGAACTTCTTCTAAGCCAACTGTTGGAGAACCTACAAAAGATCAAAAAGGACAAGAAAAATTCATTCAAGTATGGTGGACTGGTATTATGTTTATTCTTCTACTTCATGAATGAGCTTCCTGGATCTAGTGGTTGGGTTTGGCAGAATGACAGACCTGTTGCAATCCAAATCAGAGACTACATGCATGGGCTTGGGGATGCTAAGGCAAGAAATGTAGCTTTATGGGGATATTTCAAGAACTTTCAAAGTATGATGCAAGCTAGAGAAAGAATCCCCCAATCTTTGGTTAAGAAGTACAAAGATATAGTGGGCTTTATGGTAGAAACTGATCAGTGCCTAATGGAGGCTGTGGAACCAAGAACAGTGTGGATCATGCCAATGGGGTATGAAGTTGATGAGAAAATTGTAGAGCTACATGTTCAACACATGTTAAGTCAGCCCAAGGATCCTAAGGCAGATAGGTTTGGAACCTTTGAAGAATTAAGTATAAAAATCCATGTGGAACTCAGACAATTAGAGATAAAAAGAAAAGTGAGAAAAGAGTTAGAAGATTTTGCCAATCTAGGCATGGAATCTCAAAAGAGGCACTTGATGCACATAGAGAAAAGATGGAAAGGGCAGAGAAAGAGAAGGAAGAAGCAGAAAAGGAAAGTGATCTAGTAGAAGCCCCCTCCCGGACCAGATCCTCTAAGAGGTCTACACCTACAACTGCTAAGACCCCAAAGGCATCAAAACCGGAAGCAAAATCATCCAGTAAAGAAGAGAAAAGAACCAAAACGAAGGCCACAAGGTCTTATATTAGTTAGAAGGATGAAGAAGAGACATAATCAAATGAGGAGGTAAGGAAAATGAGGAAAAAGAAGAAAGTATCTAGTGAACCCTCTATCGGTGAAGACAAGGAAAAGATGGCATAAGAGTTTGTTGAAAGGTCCACTCTGTCCATTGATAATGTAGTCAAATCAGTCATTGTGGATGGGAATTTGAAACCAATGACTGAATTTTATGACTATTACAATGAGACTGATCAGAAGATCCTGTAAGAAGCCACAATCAGGTACCTTAACATTTATGATAAAGCATTCATTGAGATTATATCTTTAATTCCAAAGAGCCTAGAGAAAGAATTAGAAATTAGAAAGAACAATGCCAAGGCCAAGGACCTTGAGATCAGGGAACAAATAGCTATTCAGCTCTATCCCTCAATCATGCAGAAACAAATGAATATGATTTTCAAAGATTGCAAGGATGAGTTCTGAAGCAAAGCAAGAATGAATCAGCTTATGCTTGGAGAAATTGACAAAATAGCTAAAGAAACTGAAGAAATCCTCTGGAATGCCTACAAAAGGTTCAACATTCCTATCATAGAGAACATAAGTGATGAGCCCTCTACCATGGACAACAAGGAAGAAACTACTGAGATAGTAGTAGAAGAGGTAAAGGAGACATGTGAAGAAAAAGGCAAGGACTTAGATTCCTCTGCTCCGGAAGAGGAAGTCCAAGGAGAAGTAAATCCGGACTCTTTGGCAATCTTCAGATCTAAAGGAGAAGAAAGTATAAAAGAAAAATCTAGTCAAGAAGAACAAGGAAAGGAAAGAAAAGAAGAGTCAAGGATAGAAAAAGCTACAGATGACAGCGGTAAGACTGCAGAAGGGGAGAAAATTCTATCTCTGGCAAGAGACACAGTAGAAGCAGTTAAGGATTTCTTGACCAGAGAGATGATGGAATTTGATGAACTAGAGTTACTTCAAGGTCCATTCAATTTTGATTCCCTCTCTCTGGTGCAAACCATGAAGCTAGCTTCCTTCACTCAAGCAAAGGCAAAAGAAAAAATGCTGAAGTCTCACATGGAAGACTGTGAACTCATAGAAACTGCATCCGGTGTACTAGAAAAAATCATGCCATCCTTCCAAAAAGATCCTACAGCATCCACATCCGGTAATCTAAAGTCTCTTGTAAAGTCTGTTAGTACTCGTTTGGATTCTTTAAAGAAAGCAACAGAAGAGAAAGTCTGGAAAGAGTTTTTGGCTAAAAGATTCTCGGAGTTACAAGGACTTATAACCAATGATAGGAGAAATATGGATATTGGGATAAAGAGCTTAGAAAATGCTCTTAAAGATGGCAGAGATATCTATAAATTTTGTGTATCCTGGTCCAAAGTGACCAAGGCTATTGAGAAGAAAGTAAAGGAACAAGAGGATAAACTATCAAGCCTCTCTCAGAATTTTGATCCTCTCACTGTATCTATAGTAAACTAGGAATGTCAAACTATTGTAGTCATGAATGAGATCAAGAAACTTGAAAAGGAGAGGAAGAACATAATAATTCGGATGGGTAAGCTTAGAGGGATGATTATCCCCAAATTAGAGGCCATGCATGAGGTCCTAACAGATGCCTAGACCACAGCCTAGACCAATGATCCGATAGATCTCAAGAGGGCAGAAGCTTTTGCATTCTTGTTAAGTGGTCACATCTCAATTTTGGATAGGATAAGGCAGAGTTGGGTGACAGAAGTTGTACAGTTGAAGACAACTTTTGCAGACATATTACAATATATGTAAGCAAAACCTATTTATATACTTATGCGGCTAAGTATAGTTGAATTTTTGGGAAATTTTTGTGTGCGGACCCTACCCTTTGCCATTGATGTCAAAGGGGGGGTGAGGAATAGTGAAAAATGTGGAATTTAGCAAAGGGGGAGCTCTGGTAAAGTGTACATTAGAAGAGAGCATCAACCAAGGGGGAGTATAGTATAACACTAAGTCATTTTTCACTAAGTGTTTCCATCAATGCCAAAGGGGGAGATTATTGGCAAGAGACACATTGTAGCTTCATGATTGTTGTCATTGATGGCAACAAAGTTCATCCCACACATCTACAAGACATGCTGTGCCTATAACGGAAGTCAGATTGAAGAGTGTTGTGGTCCGGTAAGCAAGAATAGAGTATGTGGCAAGGTCTGACAGTAGAGTCCGGATCTCTTAGAGGAAGTATCGTTTGAAAGTGCAGACTTGGGGAAGTCAAGAGGAGTGCCTTAACTGATAGATTCCAGGAATTGAGCCTCAGGTGATGCAAGAGTAAAGAGATATAAGCATTTAAGTATTGGGGTCCAGTTTGGTAGAACAAACAAAGGAAGAACTGACAGGTAGAGCATCAAAAGTTATTCCGGATGAGATGCTGATGCTGATAAAGATTCTAAAGGCTTCATTCATGATTGGCCAACTTGTTAGATGACTTCGATAAGTTTCTTTTACATCTGCATCAGTTGGTAAGCAAGGATTCAGCCGACAGACTAGAGTTTGGGATATATTGACTATTCCAGATGCCGACAAGAAAGAGGATGAAATCCCTTGTGTGGATATATATACCAGATGGATTTTGATGAAAGTGTGTGTGTGGTGTGTTAAGTGTGAAGAAAACTAGAAGAGTAGAAAAAGGCAGTAAGGAAGGTCTGGTATGTGAAAGGACAGCAGAACAAAAGAAGAGGAAAGATGAAGTGCAGTAGATCAGTTTACTGAGCCTAATCAGAACTAAACTCCAGCATGTGTGGATGCTTCTCATCAGTTCAAGTATCTTATTATTCTTCTTACTACTTGTAGACTGTGAGTCTCTTTTGAGCAGTGTGCTCGGGCAGTGAGCCCTAATTGGCAAGTTATATTTTGTATTTCTATTCTTCTAACAGATAATACAATCTTGGGTTAATCACCCCATGGTTTTCTCCCCTAACAGGGTTTCCACATCAAAAATATTATGTCATGTGTATTTCTATTTCATGGTTATGTTTACTTATTTGAATTGATGCTTTATTAATTATTAAGAAAGTTTAGAAAGATGAAATAATTAAGATAACTGATTCACCCCCCTCCCAGTTATCAACACACATTTGGTATCAGAGCTAGGTTTCGATCCTGGGACCTATGGGTTTTGGGCTATATTATATTTTGTTATCATCAACACTGGGTACTCTGGTTACAATTGAGCCCAATTATGTGACCTAGTGCTTAAACTCTATAGATTAACTTCATTCCTGTTGTGTCCTTTCTGATTGTAATAAATCATCTTTTGGTATTATAGATAGATGCCTAGAGGTAGGGGCCGAGGTCATGGTAGAGGTAGGGGTCATGGGAGAGGAGGTGGCGGTACACCTCCTCCTAGTTCTCCTCATGAGAGTGCCCATGAAGGTGGGGGTCAAAATATAGAGGGTCAAGGCCAGCCTGAGGGAGCCCAGTTGAGAAAGCTACCTGAGGAGGCCCTTGACCATTTAGGCCTGAGGCAGGAGGTTGAGCAACCTAGAGGAGGTTAGGAGGTAGATCAGCTGGAACCTAGGGAAAGAGAAAGATCACCTAGGCGGAGAGAGTTGACAGCTGAGCAGGAGGCCACACTAGCTAGCCATATGAGAGATTTATTGAGGGCATGCCCTCCCACCTTTGATGGAGCTCGTAGAGGTCTAGAGGTAGAGAATTGGATATAGGTAGATGTTTCGTCATGCATCATTATGGAAGCAACACCAAAGCCAGATGTGCTATTTTGCATCTCCGAGGGTTTGCTCCAACTTGGTGGCGGTTAGAGGAGCAGAAGCTACATTTGGACATTAGCACTGTCTCTTGGGAGTTGTTTTTAGAGAGGTTTAGAGCTTGTTTCCTATCTGATCATTGGAGGAAACACCGTGCAGATGAGTTTCACGCCCTGAGGTGGATGGTAATGTCAATTGAGCAGTACGAGCTCAGATTCTATGAGCTTAAATAGTATGCAGGTATCGGAGATGATGAGTCTATGTTAGTACAACATTTTATCAGGGGCTTGAATGCCTGGATTAGTGGAGGGGTTCATGTATTCAAACCTAAGTCTATGGAGGTTGCAGTGGAGAAAGCTTTGTTAATGGAGGAGAACTTGGCTATGGCACTCGGTGGGCATACAGGTGTGCATATTGGCAGTACTCCTTCTTCAAGATATGGTTCTCAGGGTGGTCATACTCAGGCATCAAGATCTCATGCACCCTCAAAGGGTAGATAGCAGCAGTAGAACTCTCAGTCCAAGCTAAAGTATACACAACATTAGTAGGGTAGTAGATTTCAAAATAAGAAGAACCAAAATTTGCAGCATTCTAGGTAGGAATGTATTGAGTGTGCTACTCAAAGCATGCAGTCTGCAGTGAGCAGGGGTAGTTTCTAGTAGTTTAGTGTTTTCTAGGGGGCGGTGGTTTTGGTAGAGGCACCAGGTGCTTCTCTTGTGGCCAACAAGGCCATATTGCTAGACAATGTCCTCAGAGGAGCATTTTAGGGTTTGGACATTGACTGGTGGCATCAGAGCCAACGGTTAGTGATGCAGATAGATCGTACAGAGCCTTTATAGCAATTGATAACCGTTAGGCACAGCACCAAGGTACCATGATGGAGACTTCTGGTTTCATGTGAGGTATTGGTTTTTTTATTCTTTTTGATTCTGATGCATCTGATTCGTTCAATTCTCCTTCTCTTGTGGAGCATTGTGGCTTAGTGGCAACAATGTAGGATGATAGGTGGTAGGTTGAGTTAGCTTCTGAGGCTAAGGTCTCAGTTGAATCTCTAGTGCTTGGTTGTGAGTTGAGGATTGGTCCTCTATCTTCTACTATAGAGCTTCACATCCTACCCGTTGGGTCTTATGATATAGTTTTTGGGATGGATTGGCTAGAGTCCCATCAGGCAGTGATCGATTATTGGCTTAAGTCTATCAGATGTGTCGATGAATCTAGTGCAGAGGTGGAGCTAGTAGGAGTTCAAAGATGAATTTCCCTACGTATGACCTCTGTTATGCAACTTAAGAGATGCATGCGTCAGGGATGTTAGCTTTTTGCAGTTTCTGTTAGTGACTTGGAGATGGAGGAGAGTCAAGAGGCATCTCTTGATGATCACCCATTTTTGAGGGAGTATGCTAATGTCTTTCCTTCTAAGATTTTGAGGATGCCACCTAAGGGTGACATCGACTTCAGGATTGATCTTGTTCCTGGCATAAAGCCTATCTCTCGAGCTCCATACAAGATGACCACTCAGGAGCTTAAGGAGCTCTGACTATAGTTGGAGGAGTTGTTAGCCAATGGATTCATTCGACCTAGTGTCTATCCTTGGGGATAACCTGTGATCTTTGTGAAAAAGAAGGATGGATCTCTGAGGCTGTGTATCGATTATCAACACCTCAATAAGGTGATGGTGAAAAATAGGTACCCCTTGCCTCGGATTGATGATTTGTTTGACCAAATTAAAAGAGCAAAGGTGTTTTCTAAAATTGACCTGAAGTCAAGATATCACCAGTTGTAAAGTTTTGAGATAGATATTCACAAAACAACATTTTGCATCTATTATGGACATTATGAGTTCACAGTTTTACCATTTGGGTTGACGAATGCACCTTCAGTTTTCATGAGCCTGATGAATGGTATTTTCTACACTTATCTCAATAGGTTTGTCCTTATTTTTCTAGATGATATATTGATCTATTTGAGGACTATGGAGGAGCATGAGGAGCATTTGCATCAGGTGTTGCAGTGTCTGAGAGAAAATTAGCTCTATGCTAATTTGTCAAAGTGCAAATTCTTTTAGACAGAGGTGAAGTATTTGGGTCACGTCATCTCTTGAGAGGGTATTATAGTGGATCCTTCAAAACTCCAAGCTATTATGGATTGGCCTACACCTACTAATGTTTCTGAGGTCCGCAGTTTTATGGGTTTGGTAGGCTACTATCACTGTTTTGTTATGGGGTTTTCAAGGATTGCCCATCCTATTACTTCTCTTCAGAGGAAAGGGAAGAAGTTTGTTTGGTCAGAGCAGTGTCAGGCAGCATTTTAGACCCTTAAGGAGCAGTTGACCAGTGCACCCATTTTAGCAATTCCTGATCCTACTAAGGACTTTGTTGTTTGTACTGATGCTTCCTTGGATGGTTTAGGAGCAGTTTTGATGCAGGATGGTCGCATGATTGCCTATGAGTCTCACAAACTCAAGGATCACAAATTGAACTATCCCACACATGAACTAGAGGCAGTGGCAGTTGTGCATGCCTTGGTAAGGTGGAGGCATTTTCTCTCAGGGCATCGGTTTGAGCTGCACAGTGATCATCGTAGTTTGTAGTATATTTTCACGTAGCTAAACTTGAATGTGAGGAAGAGACGTTGGATGGAGTTCTTGTGCGAGTATGACTTTGAGGTCAAGTATATTCAGGGAAAAGAGAATGTGGTAGTGGATGCTCTTAGTTGTCAGAGGCATGAGATCTCAGTGATCTCTCTGACAATTGATGTGAGAGGTCAAATTCTCACAGCACTACATGCCGACAGTTGGTGCCAGGAGGTGAAGTTTGAGATTGGGTCTGGTAGACCTTTAGAGGGTAGATTCTCCAGTTACTCTCTTGAGTCAGATGGTCTTTTGTGACATTTGTGTCGTATCTATGTTCCTAGTTTTGAGGGTCTTCGTACCCTAGTGTTGTAAGAGGCGCATCGGGCACCTTATTCTGCTCATCTAGGTGTCAAGAAGATGCATGCAAATTTGTGTCAGCTATACTTTTGGAGTGGCATGAAGTGGGATATTGCTGATTTTGTGTCGAGATGTCTTGAGTGTCAGAGGGTGAAGGTAGAGAATCAGTACCCTGTAGGTCTTTTGCAACCTCATTTGATTCTAGAGTGGAAGTGAGATGTCATTTTGATAGACTTTACTGTTCGTTTGCTAGTATCCTCATGTTGACATGATGCTATTATGGTCACTGTGGATAGATTGACGAAGGTAGCCCACTTCTCTCCTATCCATTCTTTTTACAATGCTACTATGGTGGCCCAAGTGTTCTTGGAGGACATAGTCTGACTTCATGGGATTCCTCGTAAAATCATCTCTAATAGGGATCCATTGTTCACCTCTGCCCTTTGGACTTCTTTGTAGCATGCCTTGGGGACACAGCTGAACTTTTGTTTAGGTTACCATCTTGAGACTAATGGTCATATCGAGAGGGGTAATCAGGTTCTTGAGGATATGCTTAGGATGTATGTGATGGATCGTCAGAGCCGTTGGGAGGACTACCTTTACCTAGTGGAGTTTAATTATAATAATGGATATCATAGTTCTATCAGCCTATCTCCATTTTAGGCCCTGTATGGCCATCCTTGTAGGAACCCTCTGAGTTGGGATCATCTTGAGGATAGAGTTCTTCTAGGCCCTGATATGCTTGGAGATATGGAGTAGTAGGTTGAGAGGATTAGAGAGCATTTGGTGGCAACTCAGGACAGAGAGAAGAAGTATGCAAATGCTCATAGGATCGATCGTTAGTTTTCAGTTAGGGATCAGGTGTTCTTGCATGTGCGACTGTGAAAGAGTCTAATCCATTACGAAAAGGGCTCTAAGCTAGCACCATGCTTTGTTGGACCTTTTGAGGTGCTGGATAGGATAGGTCCAGTTACTTATTGTCTTGCTTTACTACCAAGCATTTCACGCATCCATGATGTGTTTCATGTTTCTGTACTTAGACCTTACTCTCTAGATATTGCTCATGTTCTTGATTGGACTGCTCTATAGGTAGATGACGGGTAGCTGGCTTTGGATCCCATAGGCATTCTACACCATAGAAGACTTGCACTCAGGGGCAAAGACATGGAGCAAGTCAGGGTCCAGTGGGATCCTAATGATGAGACTTCTGCTACCTGGGAGGATGCTTCCAAGATGAGAGAGCTATACGCTTTCCTTTTTGTAGGCTTCCAGGAGTAAGCCTGACTCTAGGGGGGAGGATGTAATGCCCCTCATATTTTGGCTTGTGATAGTTGCTAGTTTCACATTTCTCTCTGATAGTTCTGAGACAGTTGCTAGTCTTTCATTGCATTTATATAGTTCTGAGATATTTGGATTAGTAGGTTATGGTTTATGTTTACTTTGATCTTGATGGACTATGTTCGACTGATATAGCTTAGACATGTGTTATGATTTTATGATGACATTATTATTATTACTCTAGTTATGATGAGCTTGACATGATTAGTAATGGTTTAATGTTATCATGTTTCATTTGATTTGTTGATATCTAAATTCAAGTAAAAATGGTTATATTCTTGCTCAAGAGCAAGGACGGTGTAGTACTACTTGCTTTGAGCACCCTACTACATCGTGATTCTCTAACTCTGTGTGTGTTGACATATATGTATTTGATCATATACAACCAATTGTTCAGATGCAGGCTGCAGGTACCGAGCCTCGACTCCACCTGATATAGCAAGTTTGAGTGGGCTCTTGCACCAATGGATATTGGTAATGGGAGATAACACGAGGTTTATTCAGCTAGGTTAGTCCCATTCTTCTATTGTGGTCTTGTGTCATGATGTGATGCTTGGTCCTCCCCTCATGTTGTGGGTAATCATGTGTTATGGAGTATTGTCCAGTTGTGTTTAAATTATGCCTAGGTGTAGTTTGATAATACTTTGAAGAATTATTATGATAATAATAATGCTATTAATATGTTGTATTGGATAGTATTTTGCTTAGCCTAGAACTTGGAATAACACTTTAGTAAAATTTTAAAATAGATTAAAATTAATTATTTGTTAATCCAAGAGTATTTCTGTCATAAGTTGTGGTTACGAGTATTTAGTATATAGTTGGTTAAAGAATATTATTGTGAAGAATTTAATGTGTTTAGTTGTTGGATATAATTGGAGATTCGGGGAATCTCTATGTTAAGGTAAAATTTTGAATTTCTGGGGAGTGGGATTCCTGTAATAGATTTTGGGGATAATGGGAATTAATGAGCCTTAGCTATTTTTGGCTTCTGTGGAAGGGGGTTTTATTAGAGGGGGAAAAATCGTTCGAGGGGAGATAGAAAACTGGAGAAAGATAAGAGGTAGCTGAAGAATTTGAAGTCGGGTCAAATTTTTGGGTATGTCTATTTTGTGTCTCTCTATAGCAATTCAGTCAAGTAGTTTTAATTTCTTGAGAAACCTCTTGTGTTTTTGAACTGACACCTTTATTCCAGTGAGTTTCTGGCTTTCCTATCGCCATTTGATTATGTATCTAGTAGCTTGTTTCCATTCACGAGCAACCTAGGAATTCTCAACCTCTGTCAATCCAATTGGGATTTCTGCAAAAATAAAATTTAGCAACAAATTATAAATTGTTAGTACTCTGAATCAATATTTTGTTTTAGATTCCTCTTCCTGAAAATGAAATATCTATTGTTTATCCATGATTTGAAATGAAACTTTACTAGAATCTCACCAAATAATTACCTCTGTGTAGCTTACTTACCTATCCATTCTTTGATGTCGGGTCGATTTTTGTTAAAATTTGAATTATATTCCTTAAACTCCTTTTCATTTAATCATACGGCCAGCAACTTCTTATTTTTTTATTGCATTGTCAGATTGATTTAGAAATATATGTCAAGGTTTATCCATTGTTTTGACCAGCTCTTGTAACTATCGCAGTACGGCCATACCTGTTGAGATTTGTTACCTTTTTTATTTCTTTTGACTATCATGAATTTCCCTAAGCTGAGGTTGGGCAAATAGTTAAAGTTTGTCTTTAATTTATGTTCCTTGGTTGATGTTTATCTTCTCTTTGTGGCTGTACAATAGCCCAAACCATGATTCCTACTATTATCCTACAAACCAAAAATATGTGTTAACATCTAGATTTTGGGCAAGCTGGGATCTAAGTCACCCTTATCGTCCCTCGATTTCTTTAAAACTTCATTACCCTAAACTTTAGACCTCTTTGAACCTCTGGCAGTTGTGTTGAAAATATCATCTCTGTAAATAACCTTGCCATATCACTCTCATGATCTTCTTCCGTCAGACTGTCCACTGACTTCTTCAAACCAAAACTTAGAGGATTTCCTGTTAATCTATATGGCTATCATTTTATTTTCTTTTGCAATAAGACTACTTTTAGCAAGAATGGCAATCGACATCATTTAGAAGGTTTGCCAAGGTAATCTGAAAGATAGAAAAATTTCTATTTAAAACTCATTGTTTATCATATAGACCTTGCTTTATGTTTGAACTTATTAATAGTATTTTCTTTTTGTGTTTTATCAACTCATTATTATAGCTATAGTGAAGAAATTTAACATTAGGATCTTTCTTGTAATAGGAGGATAGACTTGTATTTTGTAGAATTTAAGTTTAAGCATAATCAAGTTGATTAGTAAATTCAAGTGAGATAAATAAATAAATTAATTATGTTCCTTATATTTCATTAAACAGAATTTTGTTTTTACAAGCCTGGGATACATTGTTTTTAATAAATAAATAAGTAGCCTATGTTTTAGTGTGATTCGAGTAAAGCTTGTTAGGCTCTATGGTCACGACTATGCAATTATTAGATGAAATAATATAGGTTATTTTCATCCTTACTATGTTGCTGACCTAGGATTACTCATTCGTGTTATGTTGAGTCGGATTTTAATATGGTTTTGTTGGAAAATTCATTATTTGGATTAATGTTATTTATTGGGTAGTTATTTCTATGATACCTTATTGTAGTAAATAAACATTGAGATAGAAATTTTAGAGTGATTTGAATTATTTTTTCTAGTTTCATAGGGTAATATTAGTGTGAAAATCAAGTTTTGATTACCTTGTTATATATAAATTTGTTAGTTATGCTTGTATTATGCTTCCCCGTATCACGTGAATGAGTGATGCCATAATAAATGTTATTTTACTTCATTTTTTTAAAAGAGAATAAAAACATTGTGATACCATCCATTGTTGCTATTATAGTATGGTTGAAACCCCTTATTTAGTTTATAGTATCAAATTTTGCATGGAGGCAATTAGGTTATGGTGTTATTTTGTCCTAAGTCATAATTTTATAAGACATGTCGTAAATAGTTAACATCCTCGTGCTTTGTTGTGAGGCAGACTTATGTAAGTGGCTCCGGGGGTTAGGCCTTTCGGGTCTTCAATCTATTTTGTCATCATTCTGTTCAAATGTTTCTTGATATGAGTGGTGTATTGGGCAAGGAAAAGCTTTATTGATGAGGTGGAAATTGGAATGTATTCGATTGTAAAAGACATATGTTTTTAGTGTCCTTGACCTTGTATGTATTGAACCTGAACATTGATTAGGAGTGCTAGTTGTTTGTTGGGGAGTGGCTTCCATGGTGGGGCCGGTGCCCAAAGTGGCTTCCTAGAAAACCCCATGGAAGTTGTAATCCAGTGATAACTTAATAATTGATCTAAGTGGGGTTGAGTAGTAATTTATGTAACAAGATAAGTTTGATGCCTCACCCATGCCTTGAGTGCTTCCACAAGCTAAGGATGGGATGAGAAGGCCTGGTCAGCAAGGTCGACTTCCTTGTCTCCATGAAAGGAAGTGTTGACTCCGCATGTGTCACCCTATGGGGCTGGTGCCTATAGAGAGGTCACCAAGAAAACCATAGATGGGGGTCGGCTTCTGGTGAGAGATAGCCTAGAAAACCCATGCTAGGAACATGCGATGACACTCTCCCAAGTGCAACATAGTTACTCCCGTGTACCTCTTGTTGTAGCCTCTGGAGTACTTTATTGACTTGTATTTATGATTGATTTGTCTTGTTGAGTTGTGATCTGAGTTGTCTATGTCTAGTCTGTTTCTTCTTGTCTATAGCCATTGGCATAGTGGAGCCTCGATGTTCTCTCCTAGCTCGGAGGGGTGGATCTCAGGGTTCCACGTGGTTGGGTGGTAGAGCTATCCATTGGTCTTCTTGGATGTTCAGTTCGAGTCCAGTGCAGAAGTGTTCTAGTTCGAGACTTGCTTTACACCTTCTGAGTGTAGTATTCATTCACAATTGTATCAATTTGTATGTAATCTGCCTTGTAACCTTGTATGGAATCTTGTAATCATTTATCTTAGCAAATGTATAAAGTATTATTCTTATGTTGCATTGTGTTGCATAACACTGGTAAGGTTATAATTCTATCTGATGCAGTTTTGTGCCCTAGAGATGTTAGTTTTACATAACATTTAATGTTGTATTTTTTATTTCATTGTATAACGCATATGTTAGCTTTAAAAAAAATTTATTTTTGTAGTATTGTCTCTTGTTAGTCTAACACTCTAGGGTTGCATGATGGGGCATCACAAATCAAGTTATATTTTCCTTTTATTTATATGCTCAAGCCTCACACATAATACAAAAAAGGGACCCCTATAGCTTAAAAACTTTGATACTCACATTTCTTAAGATCTTGAGAGGTGTCATCATCTTCACTTACCAATCTATTCAATTCTCTTATTTCCCTCTATTTAGATTTCTTTGTTTTATCTTGATTTCCTAATAAAAATTGAAACCTATAATTTGAGTAGTGATGTTTTGTCCCTTTCAATAGTTTGGTTTATCAAGATATTACACATAGTTTAATAAGTTTGGTTTAAACCAATTTAGGATGAGGCCAATATTCCATTAAATTTGTTCACTAAATTTATTTCACAATTTGATAGTCAAGTTTTCTATGTCTTTTTATTTGCATGATCAATCCTCGACTATATTGAGTCAATACTTTGAGTTCTAAAGATCTTTAGATGCGTCATCATCTCAATTTATCAATTTATTGGATCCTCTTTTTTCTATGTATTTGGTTTTCTTTATTTAGTTTTGTAGTTAGGGTAAAATTGCAAATAGGATAAATGAAGAATCAACAATGATAAAAACCCTAGCAATGCACAATGAAGCACAAGACAACATGAACATCAAAATAACAAATGTAAATGCAAACCGATCTCCACGCTATGCTTGATTTATCTCCATTGCTCTTCTCCACCTCGCATGAGCATGCAAGATTTTGAAGGATTATTGTTGGAAGAATGTTGGGTGCTCATTTCTGCAGCATAACATTAAGATGAAGATGATATGAGGATGATAGCTGAAGGATGCAAAGGCTCTAATGATATTTCAACAGCATAATGGTACTTGAAGCTCAATGCATGCTTTAGATAATTTGGCAGAATAATGTTACTTGAGGCTCAATGCATTATAGAAAATTTGGCAGAATAATGTTACTTGAAGCTCAATGCATGCTAATGGCTTGTGAAGGGTTTGATTTATAGGAAAGGCTTGGTTTCAATGGATGGTTGAGATTAAAAAGCTAATTGATTGATGTGGATGGCTAGGATTGATTAGGTATTCCCACTCTTCAAGGGAGTTGTAGTCATTTGACAAGTGTCAAGGAGGATAGGGCTCATGTGTGCTTGTGTACATAAAAAGTACTACATATAAAAGATATTAAATAAAAAGCTGTAGTACCACTTATCTTTTTTAAATGAAAGAGGCACACATGTCGGCTAAATGATAAGATAAATTAATTAAATAAATAAAATTTATTTAATTAATTGGAAAGTCGGCTTATGATGAGAACTTAATTCAAATAAAATATTTGAATTAGTTGGGATATGAGTTGGATATTAATTAAATAAATAAAATTTATTTAATTAATTAGATAGTGGGATTAGGATATGATGTGGAAATTAATTAAATAAATACAATTTATTTAATTAATTGGCTAAGTAGGATAAGGATGGGATTGAATGGGATTTTAATTAAATAAATAAAATTTATTTAATTAATTGGCTAATGGATAAATGGGATTGAGAGTGGGATTTTGGACAAAATGCTACATGATGTCTAAGTGATGTTTTTGACTAGGTGTTGCAAGACATGAACAAAGTTGGGACAAATTTGGGTGTCTACATTTTGCCCCTCTTTGAGATGATGTTCGAGATGATGAGCTTTGTATCGAGTAACATCATTTCAAAGAAGCTATGGTATGGATAGAGGATAGGGATGCTGATGATGATGATGATGATGATGATGAGATAGGATGATGATGCCCCCTCGAGAGGTTAGGCGGGTTGGACAAACACGGGTAGGCTCTCGAAAAGAAATGGCTTGGCTAAGAAAGAAAGATAAAGGAATGGATAGAAGAAATGATGATGCGTTATGCTGCAATGGAAGTGAGCAACCATGATGTTTGATATAGCACTAGACGTTATGCACCAAGGTATAAGGACCAAGGTGACGATGTGTCTCATGCCCCAGCATAATACAACCTTGTCTGGATACAAGATATGAATATTAGCTAGAATGGTACTGATGTGATGCAAATGCAAGATAAAATGATAACACGCACAAGCAAGCAAGCAAGCATGCACAAATGATACAAAAACAAACAAGGTATTGCCCCTGTCAAGCTGTAAACCAATGATTAATTTCTGATTGGTTGATAGTTGAGAGTGTTGTGATTGCGGGGAAAGCTATATCCCTAGATCAACACAAAGTTGTTTGCTGAGTTGGTTGGCTAGTTGATTGATTGATTTGGCTTACAACAAGGCTAGGATCAAGACCATGGATTGCGTTTGGATAACTTGGCTTGATTGATTAACTTGATTGGTATGGCTTAAGGATTGACTTGCATTTGGATCATTGCTTCGAATGATTTGATTGAGATTGATTGATGATTTGTGGTGGATTGAGTTGCTTTGGATTTGTTGAAGTGATTGGATTTGTTTCAATTAGATTTGATGTGATTGAGTTGAGTTGCTGTGATGTTTGCTATTGTTGGGTTGATTGTTTTGATGATTGGATTGTTTTGAATGATGAGCTATGGATGGTGTGATGATGAGAGTGTCGATTCAATCTAAGCATAAGCAAGTGTTCTCAGTATGCTCAAAGGATGCAAAACAAACAAGGTATTGCCCTTGTCAAGTCATAAACCAATATTTGATTGTTTGATTGATGATGATAGTGTTGTCATTGCGGGGAAAGCTATATCCCTAGATCAACACAAGGATGTGGGAATGCTCTATCCCATTGATGATGATTGATGATGATTGATTGGGCTTATGACAAGATTTGGATCAAAAACTGGTTGATTTGATTAGATAATGTTCCTTGATTGATTGGCTTGCTTGATATGGATTAGTATTTAAGATCATTGCTTAGATTGATTGGGTTGATATGATTGGAAGAAGTGATTGATTGAAATGGATGAATGAATGTTATTGATAAGAAGAAGTGATGATGATGATGATTTGATTTTGATTGAATGTTGATGGAGTTGATTATTGGATTGTTTTGGATGATGTGATTGGTTTTATTGCTTGGATTTGTCGTTGGATAGTTAATTTTTTTGGATTTTTGAGAATATTTGATTTTTTTAATTTTTTTTTTGGATATATTTTGATTTTTTGGGAGTTTTTGAAATATTTTGATTTTTTTGAATTTTTTTTGGGATATTTTGATTTTTTTTGTGTTTGAACGTTTTGGGATGTCAATGGATTTACAATTTGGGTAGCCTTTATGCTAGATACCAATGACAAGGGAAATCCAAGTCTAGGTACAAGGGATGGATAAAAGGATGGATGATAGTAAATGGGATGAAAGGCTCATGAGAGTTGGATGGGATGGAAGGTGCATGAGAGTTGGATGGATAGAAGAGAGGATAGGCCATATAACGGATGGATGCTTGCCTCATGATAAACAGATAGGTAGGCTATAGTGGAAAGCTCATGCTAGACATATGGGGATAAGCTATAAGATGGAAAGCTAGTGATAAGGATATGCCATAGTGAATGGATCATAAGGGAGCTAGGATGTGATCTCCAAAGGCTATGTTGCATAGGAAGAACTTGCCCCATTCTAGGTGGTAATGCTTAGGATTCTTACATGAAAAAGTTCATGACCAAGGGATGACATGATGGATTTGTTTGAATGGGATGGATAAATGGTCAATGGATAGGACTTGGTTTGGAAAGAAGGTATGTCAAAAAATATCCAAACATGTTTCAACATTTTGTCCCTATGTCTTTATCAAGATCAAAAGGCGGAAAGAAGGATAGACTCAACATGATAGGTATGTGGATGTAATGGCTAATGATGGTAGGATAGGATATGGCAAGATAGGACATGATATAATGGGATAGATAGTTTGGAAATGGATAGGTTGGATGAGACAATGTGCCCCCAAGTGTAAGTGACATAGAAGATCAACCTACACATGATGCCTGTTTGCCAGGTTTTCATCATGGTACTTATCCAAGGCGCCTGTTTACCAGGTTTTCACCGTTGGACGAAGGGATTTCTCTTTACTTTTTTTGATTTTTTGATTTTTGATTTTTTTCTTTTTTGCTTTTTAGATGGGTTGACAAGTACACATGACGCATGTTTGCCAAGTTTTCACCAAGGTAATGGATAGGAGGGACTCAAGTGTCTAGTGCTATGAATGTTGGTAGTGTCCCATTAGAGATGGATGATGTCTTCACATGGACCATGTCATTATGCTCATAGATGTTGATAGGGGTTTGCATGGATAGGAGATGGAGTAGGTAGATAGTGGATGATGAAATGGATTTGGAAGGTTCATGCAAGGATAGATGGATGGGGATAGTGGACTATGATGTGGATTATGTAGGCTTATGCAAAATCATGGACCATAGGAAGGTGATTGAGGAGATATGTAGGATAATGGATGGAAGATGGGGAGAGGTAGTTATGTGGAGGTGCTGTGAAGTGGAAGGGAACCATGACCAACGGTTGCACACACCATGATAAACATTGAATCTTTTGATGGGAAGGTGGTGTAGGAAGCAATGGGGATGTTTTCTTAGGAGATGGGTGATGAAGTGATTTAGGAACCCACATAGATTTAGTATTTTTAGTGCTTTTACTTTGCTTGTGGGATTTTTGAAGGGAATGGAAGTTTTGGATGGAAATAGGCTCTTGGATGGAGATAGGTGGTTGGGATTCTTGAGATGTGGATGAGGATGCCTCATTTGACTTTCTAGCTATTTGTTTAGGAACCCAAACCATTTTGCTTTTAGGCTTTGCTTTTGGATGTATGGGCTTGGATAGCTTTGTGAATGTACTTTGCTTAGAATATGGATGATTTAGAGGCTTTTCACATTGATTCCCTAAGGCATGAGGGTCCTTAGGAGTTTTAGTTGGATTTTTGGCTTTATAGATAAAGGCATCCAAATGTTTATTTTGGAATCCCATGGGATGGATGGAGTGGATAGAATGATTGGAAGCTTTATGCTTAAACGATGTGTGCTTTTGTTGGCCATGATTAGGGATGCAAGGATACTTATGAACAATAGGTATGTTAGGTGTTGGAAGCAACGGTGGCAAGGTGGATGGAGGGATATTTGGAGTTGGTAAAAGTGGAGGCAAAGTGGATGGAGGAAGGTGTACGGTCACATGCTTTTGACATTTATAGGATGATAGAGGTGAAATGGCTACATATGTCTTGGGTAGATGATGGGGGGTGCGATGGAAAGTGGTAGGTTTAGGATGCATGAAGGGATTACCAACATCTTGACCTTGTTCACCTTGGGGTGTGTATCCAAGGCCATATGAGCTTGGAGGGATCTTGACATGGTTTGGCTCCAAAATAACTTGTTCATAAAGGCTTAGACCTTTGCCTTGGTAGTTCATGTTTTGGAGTATGCGATTGACTATAGGACTTGGTGTAGTTTGAACACTAGACTTGAGTTTGTTGTTGGATGGAGAAGGTGAAGTGGATAAAGGTCGTTGTTGTCCTAAAGAAGAACATTCATGGACAAAGGTTGTAAGACCACTAGGACATGATGGTGGACTTGAAGTGGAATCGATGGTGGATGTGGAAGGAGGATCATTAGGATCTTGATTAACATTGTGTTCATGTAGATCCAAGTTATTTGTTTGATCTTTTATGCTTACTTGGGGGACAAGTGTCTCATCATGACAAGTTGATGTTTGCTTATGATGGATAGGGCTAGATGGCAGATGACTAGGAGCAATGTGGATATCTTGCTCATGGATAGATATAGGATTATGGATAGGATCAAGGTGCTCATGGATAGCTTCTTCATAGGTATCATCTTGATTATAAAGAAGGTAAATGTTATGGATGGGTTGCATAAAAGTGATTTGATCTTGAGTTGGACTAGGGCTTAATGTTTCCACATGCTTAGGATTAAATGCTTGACATACCTCTTGGGTTGCTTGAATGGAAGTGGAAGGCTCTTGGATAGGCTCTTGATCAACAACATGAGAACACGATGACTCTTGACTTGGATTAATGATAGAAGGCTCTTGAATAGGCTTGATGGATTGTAGGTCACATGATGGGCTTGAAGGGCTAAGAATGTTAATGGAAGGCTCTTGGATAGGCTCAAGGATAGGTGGACCACATGATGGGATTATATGATTGGACATGACCTTTGGAAGATCTTTAGTAGGCTCATGAATGGGTGTTTGACATGGAGATAGTTTATTCCTAGCTAGTAGCCAATGGATCACATCCTTTGCAAGGGTATGAGTGGATGGGATTATTGGATGAGCAATAATAGCGGATGATGTTGCAGGCTTAGGACTAGGATTAGGCTGAGGGCTAATTGGATTGGGTGGATTAGGATAAAAGGGGGGTGATACATGGGATTGAGATGATGTGGCATGATTTCCCATTATAGGTAGGTACACCTTGTAAACAATTGAGACAAATATTGGGCATTGATTTGTATTATGGCCTTTGGTCCTATGGTATGCACAATAATCATGTTCATCATATGGACTTTCTTCACATGGTTTGACTTTAGGAAGTTCAATGAGTTTTGCTTCAAGCATCCTTTGTAAAACTCTCTCAGCCGCATCCTTTGGTGAACGATTAGAATGACATGGTGATGAAGGTAATGAAGGGCTTGATGATTTGGAAGGTTGATGGACCAATGTACTAGGAGTAGGATCACATGATGGTGTTGGGATAGGACTTGTTGGCTCATGTGTTGGCATGGGATTGCATGATGGTGGCCACTCTAGATTGGTATCTCCCTTGTCAAAGGTTATTAGATCTTGCATAGGATAACTTGGACTCATTTGATTTATGTACAAGGGACCATTGGGATTTGGATATTGTTCTTGTTGGAAAGGTGGACTTAGGTCTATCAATGGTGCTTGGTGGTCTTGTTGAAAAGGTGTACTTGGACTTGCTTGATTTATGTACAAAGGACCATTGGGACTTGCATGTTGTTCTTGTGATATCACTTGATTGCCTTGTGGATGGGCTTGATAGTGCATTGGAATGGTGGTATGAGGGATTGGATAAGCTTGAGGTGGAGGTTGATAGGTTGATGTAGCATTGACTTGGTGGATAGGTGGATTAAGTTGATATGTAGTGGATGGATATGACATGTGGCTATGAGGTAGATTAGGTTGGTATGGAGTGGCTAAGGATTGTTGTACTTGTCGAGCTTGACTAGTGGCGAAAAGGTGTTGAACTTGGGCTATGAAGTGTTGTAGTTGAGGTGATTGGCTTACGTGGGGTTGAGATTTTTGGATGAAGAATTGTAATATTTCAATGGCGTCTTGGTTTAGGGGTTGTGATCCTCGATAAATATTTTGGAGGAATCTTTGGCATTTGATTTCTAGGTCCTCTAGTGTAGACATGTTGTCACCAAGTGTTTGTCTTAAGTCCTTTTAGCAAGTGCTTGTTTAGGGATTTGGATGATGATGTGGATTGTTTGGATGACTTGGTTATGTTTGGGATGAAAGTGATTGGGTTTGAATGTTATTGAAAGAATGTGTAGGATGACTTGTCTTTATGTGTTTGGGTGTTTATAGCTTGATGTGGCAATATTCAAACAAATGATTATGCATATACACACATGAATCACTCACGCAAGACACATAAGCAAGTTATTAGTTTAGAATAATGTGATGATGGTTAAGCAAGCACATGAAGACACTCCAACAAGTCCTATTCAAGGCAAGGCCACTATCACAAGGAGGTTCTAGTGAAAATCCGGGGGACCGGCACCCCACGAGCATCCAGCAAGCCACTTAAGACTTTAACTAACCCTACTAGGAGTTTTAATATACACAAAGGTACACCTCCTTTCAAGTTAGCACTGTATGGTGAGCGCTAATACCGGTTAGACTTGGCTTTCGCCTTATCCTCTGATTTTTATAGTGGACCGGATGAAAGTACCGCTTGAGGTCGTCCCCTTGGGGTGGATACCAAGGCAGGCCTCTCTAAGGCTAAACAAAAGCAACACAAGTAAATTTTTTTGATCTCCAAGTTCGTGTTGGTACGCGAGGAGAGAGCATACACATTTACTTGGTCACACTCGCATGGGGTTCATTAACCTTAGAAGTTTAATGTGTGGAAGACAATGCAAGCACTTGTTTGTTTTAAAACCCAAATCCAAATGTGATGAAAGACAATGGTTTGTTTTAGCCCAATTTTTTGATGTGAATTTGCAAACAATTGTTCGTTTTATGCCCAAATTTCAAATGTGTTTGCAAACAATGATTAAGATGAAAGATTAGAATGAATGCACCTGATTATTTTTGCTTTCCAAATTGATGTAGATGTTGATGTCAATGTTGCTCCAGCTCCTTATGATCACCTACAACATAAAAAGAAAATAATATTATAATGCAGGCATAAAAAATAGGCTCATCAGGCAAGGAAAATTGTAATTTTAGATGCATAGCCGAATTAGATTTGATTATTTCGATAGATTTTTGATTCGAAAATTAAAAAATCAAAGAAGAGACCCCCATTAATTTTCAGAGAGCTTTCCGAAAATGTAAAGAAATCAGAAAAATTCCCTGATTTGCGCCCAGAAATGCGGATTTATGAAAATGGTACAGTCGGCAAAGATCTGATGTTTTCGCAATATAAACGACTTCCAAATTAAATCTGCAAAACATAGACCCCCATTAGAATTTCAAGAGCTTTCCAGAAATGTAAAAATTTCTGAAAAATTCGCTAATTTACGCCCAGAATTGTGATTTTATGAAAAAACATAAAAACGTGATAAATCCCGCAAAAATCGCGATAAACGCGAAATTTTTCTGCTGTAGCTTCCTTATATCATGGACAAACTTCTGCTAAAATCTTGTAGAAAAATTCACAGCCGTTTGGAAGATATGATGAAATCTTTAAAACCTAGGGTTTTGTCCAAAAAGTAGCAGATCTGCAACAAAAAGTTAATTAAACCTGCAAAACTCAACAATGGGGATTAGATGAATGCAAATTTTTACTACAAAAACCTGCAAAAAAAGATCAAACGAAGTGAGTCCCACCGGGCGTGCCAAATGTATGTTAGGGTAAAATTGCAAATAGGATAAATGAAGAATCAACAATGATAAAAACCCTAGCAATGCACAATGAAGCACAAGACAACATGAAAATCAAAATAACAAATGTAAATGCAAACCGATCTCCACGCTATGCTTGATTTATCTCCATTGCTCTTCTCCACCTCGCATGAGCATGCAAGATTTTGAAGGATTATTGTTGGAAGAATGTTGGGTGCTCATTTCTGCAGCATAACATTAAGATGAAGATGATATGAGGATGATAGCTGAAGGATGCAAAGGCTCTAATGATATTTCAACAGCATAATGGTACTTGAAGCTCAATGCATGCTTTAGATAATTTGGCAGAATAATGTTACTTGAGGCTCAATGCATTATAGAAAATTTGGCAGAATAATGTTACTTGAAGCTCAATGCATGCTAATGGCTTGTGAAGGGTTTGGTTTATAGGAAAGGCTTGGTTTCAATGGATGGTTGAGATTAAAAAGCTAATTGATTGATGTGGATGGCTAGGATTGATTAGGTATTCCCACTCTTCAAGGGAGTTGTAGTCATTTGACAAGTGTCAAGGAGGATAGGGCTCATGTGTGCTTGTGTACATAAAAAGTACTACATATAAAAGATATTAAATAAAAAGCTGTAGTACCACTTATCTTTTTTAAATGAAAGAGGCACACATGTCGGCTAAATGATAAGATAAATTAATTAAATAAATAAAATTTATTTAATTAATTGGAAAGTCGGCTTATGATGAAAACTTAATTCAAATAAAATATTTGAATTAGTTGGGATATGAGTTGGATATTAATTAAATAAATAAAATTTATTTAATTAATTAGATAGTGGGATTAGGATATGATGTGGAAATTAATTAAATAAATACAATTTATTTAATTAATTGGCTAAGTAGGATAAGGATGGGATTGAATGGGATTTTAATTAAATAAATAAAATTTATTTAATTAATTGGCTAATGGATAAATGGGATTGAGAGTGGGATTTTGGACAAAATGCTACATGATGTCTAAGTGATGTTTTTGACTAGGTGTTGCAAGACATGAACAAAGTTGGGACAAATTTGGGTGTCTACAAGTTTATCTCCACTCCCTAATAAAAAAATGAAACCTATACTTTAAGAATTCATCTCATACCTTTTTCCTAAACCATCTCTTGTGTTCTCTAAACTTTGATACTCATTTTTTTGAGATATCACCATTTATTTTTTAGTTACATTTAAGTTCCATGAGTTCTTGATAGTCTTAGTGATGATGTGTTTCCCTTCTATCAGTTTGGTTTATCATGCTATTTCACATCATTCAACTAATTTATTTTCAACCAACTTAAGATGTGAACCATATTATAATTAAGTTTTTCACTAAATTTATTTAACATTTTTATAATTAAAGTATTCTTTATCTTTTATTTATACACTTAAGCTTCACCCATATTAAAGAAAAGGGATCCCTTAAGCTCAAAAACTTTGATAGTCACATTTCTCAAAATCTTTGAGAGGTTCCATCGTCTTGACATATCAATCTATTCAATTATTTTATTTTCCTCTATTTAGTTTCCTTTATTTTGTCTTGATTCCTACTAAAAATTGAAATATATACTTTGAATGATGATGTTTTTCCCTTTCATTGGTTTGTTCTATCAAACTATTACACATATTTCAATATGTTTGTTTTAAACTAGTTTAAGATGGGCCTTATATTATAATTAAGTTTTTCATAATTTTATAATCAAGTTTCCTATATCTTTTTATTTGCATACTCAATCCTTGACCAAATTGAGGAAAATGAATCCCTACAATTCAAGGTTGATATTTTGAGTTCTCAAGGTCTTTAGAGGTGCCACCATGTCTCAATTTATCAGTCTATTGGATTCTCTTCTTTATGTGTCCTTGGTTTGCTTTATTTGTATCATTTGAACTCCCTAATTAAAAAGTGAAATGGATACCCTTAGAATTCAACTCACACCTTCTTCCTAAACTTCTTTTTATGTTCTCCCAAACTTTGATACTCTAATTTTTTGAGATATCACTGTGAAGCATCATCTTGGGTTAAAAAATCATAAAAATAGAATTTATTCACATTTAATGTATGAACCATTGAAAGAGTGTTAGGGTATGTACATGGAGATGAAGGGCCAAAATGGCCAAAGGAAGTAGAAAAACATCATTTTTTTACCATGATTAACATATAAAGTTTTACCAATGCAACATCAAGCTAGTTATTATCTTTCCAAGCATATAATTTTTTCTATAATAAAAATAATAGCAATATTTTATCTTTATTTTGTTTTAATAATGTCTTCATGTTGGAAAATTAGGTGTCTCAACCTTTCAAATTCCCCATTATTATTTATTTATCATTTAATATTTTCCCACAATTAGTTACATATTATTGTTATTATTTAATATTTAGCTCCAACACAAATTGGGGTGTTGGAATTTGATGTGGTAGTTGTTCGAAAGAAAAGTGGATTCACTGACCAAATTTTTGAGTACGAGAATCTTGCATGTTGTATTTATACCTCGATGATTACAATAAGAGAATAATCAGAAGTTTTGTAATAACTTTTACCATAATGCGGTACATCAATAGAACTAAGAACTCATAATACAAAATTTAAACATAGAATTTTAGCATCCAAAGCATAGAGTATTCTTTATATATAATACATGGATTACAATATTAGACATTCAGTCTCTTCTTCATCATAGTTCTTCTTACTCATCCTTCTATTTCTATTCTCTATATACATATTATTACATTAGGGACATGTCCCTTACAATTCTAATACTTTTTAACCTATGTTGTAGTTGGCCTAGTGCTCCACATCTCTTCTGTGGTCAATTGTGATGGATTTTGGATGTTATTCTTTCCATGCTCTTTCCTCTACTAACATCATCCCCCTTTGAAATAATGTCTTGTCCTCAAGACAAGAAAAGTGGTTAATTTGCACACAAAATATTCTTGTATATTTCCTTAAGGTGTTGGAATGTTGTATCCCATTGACTCTTAGCTTGTTGTAGCACCTAAATTTATCTATGAGCTTGAGTGAGTGTCTTTTATACCTCTATTGTGGTGGTTGGTATCTATATTTATAGAACTATTTTCTTTGCATCTCTAAGTAACCCAATGACATGAGCAAGTGTAAGGATAACCACCTCTCGAAGCAATTTGATTTGTGTTTTGATCCTGTAGTTGTAGTAGCTGTGTGCATGGTTTCAATTTGTGCTCTTGTTGTACCATCCACATCCTGCATTGAATCATATGTGCCAACTACTTGCAATATCTGTATTTCCATGTGGTCTATTTGGATCTTTATTGCTTTTGTTAATTTGTAGACCACTATAAACAAAATTGGTAGAGTGTATTGATGTCATTGGAAGTGCTCTAAATAGTGTTGGTTTGAGTATCTAGATATGTATGCACTGCCACATATTTCTTCCTTATTTCATCCATGCGGTTCATCTCTACTTCTACTAGTATTTTGCTTTTGATAATTGATTCTTAATTATCCATTTCTGATATCATACTATCTAACAGCTTCTTCAATTGTTGTCCTAATGGCATGGTTGTATCTCTTTGGACCTGAGGTATTTTTCCTTGAATTGTATTGATTGCAATCTCCAGTTGTTCTGTGTTTTCTACATACATTGCTTCAAAATATCATCTCTTGCAGTGCTATGGAATATGTCCCCAAGTTGAACAGTTTTTAAGGGTCATATGCTTGATAAATCCACCTATGAGCCATTCAGTGGTAGTTACAATAATTGTAGTGTTCCCAAGGGTTGGATTTATTTTTTGAGCCAAAAAAACTTTTACATGTTGCATGGGGCTGTGGAGATGGAATATGTTTCCCTTTCTAGAGATGTGGGCAGCTCTTGTTATTGATGTTGATTCTCTAATTGTTCTTGTTTATGATGTTCTATAAATTCTCTATTATCTCCTCCTGAGCCTTTCTCTTCTCTTCTAGTAATGTCACATAGGGTTGTTTTGTGATTCAAATGATATCATGTTGGACTTCTACCTTAACTTCTTCATTTAGTGCCATCAATGTGTCCACCCTTTATTTGGATCTTGGCTCTTTGGCCTGTAATTGTGTGATTTTTTCCTTCTGCTCAATGGACAAGGTTGAATTGATTTCTTCTAGTGCTTGTTTCCTCATTTCCTCTTCTATCTATATTACTTTTTCCTATTTTTGTCTAATAGATTAGGCGAGTTGATCTATAAAGTTGTTAATTATTCTATCTGGTGTAATCATGGAAACCCTTATATGTTTGATTATTGATTCTTCAATTATTTATTGGTTTTCTGCACCCACCTCCATCTACATCTTTGTTGTTTTCTTTAGCATCCCTTTATGGTTTAGAGAATTTGTTAGGAGGTTTACATTCAAGATATCTTCTTTTCTTACTTCTTGTTCCTCTATTTCTTGTGTTTAAAAGTGATGTTTGTTTACTTTTCCTTATCATTCTTCTTTTTGGTTCTCACTTTTCTTCCTGTTGTGTTTCTTGTTCCACCTTTTGAAGTTCTATACTTGACATCTGAAATATTTTCCTTTTCTCTCCTTTTTTCTTCCTAGGATTTTTTCTTTTCTAATCTTAGTTGGATCAGTATTTTGGAGGCCTCCTGAATCGATGACTCTGTTGTGCTTGTGGCAGTGGAGTTATTGTTGTTGTCTCCGTGGTTCTCTATTCCACTCTTGCTTGTGCTCCAAGAGATCCCAAATTTAATCTATTTGACCTCCACACTTGTAGTGTAGGGGTGCTTCCTTTGGTGTTTTAGGCTTTGGAATTCCCCATTTTTATGTAGCTTTTCTTTATGTTTGTCTACATGCTCCTCTGCACACATTTTTCTCTATTTGTCTATGAACTCCTTATATGTGCCAAATCCCTTTTCTTGGTAACCTTTCATTGTTTTAACAAATTCATAGCATATGATTCTACTAACTCATCACTTATCGTATATGGGAGCTAAGGGATCCATGAAACCCTAGGTTCTACCACCTCGATCAATGTGTAATCCTTGTCCACTAGAAATACAATATCATTTACATATTTATGGACCATATTATATGAGATTCGATCTTTGTTTTGCATTTATTGTTGGAGTGATTTAAAGAAACCCCAATATGTGATGGTGTATGTTGTGTTGTCCTTAAAATTGTGGACATGGGTATTGATTTGTTCTCTGACTAATTGGTTGTTTTTCCATACTTTGCCTAGGTATGATGGTAATGTATTTATAAAATAGAAATCTAAGCATATGATTAGAGTACCATACTAGAATTGATGGTGTGTATTCTTTGTGTGTTGGAGATTTTCAAGTTCCTGCGCTCATATGACTTCACACAAATCGATGTCTTACCTTCCATGACCATCTAGTATGATGTGTGGATTAATGTGTCGGTTGTCGATTCTTCCTTATTTGTATAGATCTTATATGTGATACTCATGGTGGCATACCATACAATTGGGTTTGTTATTTTGGTGACATCTAGGATTCTTTTGTCATAGGGTACTCCCATTACTTATGTTACTTTGTCATATTTGATGGCTTTCTCAGAAGGTAGCTCCCTTCTTGCGTTCAACCAAGTTATGGCTTGGATGTATTGCTTTGTTATCTAGTAGAGTTTGTCTAGATACATATATTCATCATGAATGTGACTAATTTTTTTTATCTAGCCATGTTCTATTGAGAAGTATGAGATATTATTTTATATATCCAACTTCTTCTTACTAGTTAACTTGTAGATATTAGAGCATATATTGGTTTTGGTCCAGTTGTAGTAAAGACCTCCAGAGTGATTCAAATTTGGTATGATTGATTTCTATGAGTGGTTCATAGATGTATTTCCTTATATCTTCTATGTGTATGACATCAGTTGGGACCATAGAGAATGTGTCATCTAGGTCTACTTCCATCACTTTTGGGAGATGTCAGCCAAAGTAGGAGTCATCATTTTAATTTTAACTCAGTTGAGCTTCTCATCAAGCTCACAATTTTTCTTTTCAGTATGCATTAGTGTTTAATAGGGTTTTGGGTCTATTATATAACCATCAATGGTGGGATTTGCCTAGGTATGATGGTAATGTATTTATAAAATAGAAAGATACGAATATGATTAGAGTACCATACTAGAATTGATGGTGTCTATTCTTTGTATGTTGGAGATAATTTTCAAGTTACTTCTCTAAGAGGACTTCACACAAATTCATGTCTTTACCTTCCACGACCATCTAGTATGATGTGTGGATTAATGTGTCAGTTATCGATTCTTCCCTATTTGTATAGATTTTATATGTGATACCCATGGCACCTGGCATACCATACAATTGGGTTTGTTATTTTGGTGACATCTAGGCTTCTTCTATCATAAGTTACTCCCATTACTTATGTTACTTTGTCATATTTGATGGCTTTCTTAGAAGGTATCTCCCTTCTTGCGTTCAACACTGTTATGGCTTGGATGGCTTGATTTGTCATCTAGTAGAGTTTGTCTAGATATATATATTCATCATGATTGTGGCTCAAAATGATTTTTATCTAGCCATGTTCTATTGAGAAGTATGAGATCATATTATATATCCAGGTTCTTACTAACTTGTAGATATTAGAGCATATATTTCTTTTGGTCCAATTGTAGTAAACATCTCCAAAGTGATTCAAATTTGATATGATTGATTTCTATGAGTGGTTCATAGATGTATTTCCTTATATCTTCTATGTATATGACACCGGTTGGGACCATAGAGAATGTGCCATCTGGGTCTACCTCCATCACTTTTGGGAGATGTCAACCAAAGTAGGAGTCATCATTTTTATTTTAACTGAGTTAAGCTTCTCATCAAGATCACAATTTTTATTTTTAGTATGCATTAGTGTTTAATAGGGGTTTGGGTCTATTATATAACCATCAATGGTGGGATTTTACATTTAATGCTTTTATCTGTTCCTAGGTTCCCCCCACTTTTCTAGTCATTAGTTTTCTGCAGATTATTTTTCTTGTATGATACATAATAGTTCACACTTTATATGATACATATAATACATTTTTTTTTCTTTACTAAGTGGTTTGGTGGTAGAGTTTTAATCTTGCATCATTGACATATCCTACAAATAATTTCCCTTCCAATGTTTTTAGCCTTATTGCACCAAAGTAAAGATTTATTGAATATGATATGGCCCTAGCCATCTTATTTTTAGCTTTCCCTACTTCTGGAATTTTTTGTCATAAAGTAGAACTAGGCCACCTTTGGGGAATGTATTGTGCCTTAGGTTCTTGTTGTCCCAAGCTTTTTGGCACTTATGTTCTAGATTTTCGTTATATACCACCAATAGTCTATCTTCATCTAATTTATCTAGGTCCTCCAAATTTTATTTTAAGGAGTCTTCTTCATTCAACCATAGAGTAAGTGTGGTGCATAGATTTGGTACAATGAAGTCCATTGATAGAGTAGCATCAAGTCCATACACTAACTCGAAGGGGAAAATGTTGGTTGATCTTTTATAGGTGGTTCTATAAGCCCATAATATTGCTAGAATTTTGACATCCCAATTTGATGTGTTTTCATTACACATTTTTGTTAATGCGGTGCCTATAATTTTGTTTAAGGCTTCACTGGCTAAATTTTCTTGCAAAAGGTATGGAGTGCTTTTGTTGTGAGTGATCATAAATTTGATCATAAGTTTTGTAATATCTTTGTTAACAAAATGTTTTCCTTCATTACTGGTGATACTTAGAGGACAACCAAATCTGGTTATAATGTTTTCATAGATGAACTTTGTGGTAGTTTTGGTAGTGCAATCCTTATTTGGTTCAACCTTGGCCCATTTTGTGAGGTACTCTATTCTAGTGATGGGAAATCTAGATTTCATTTTCTTGGTGGTTCAATTCATCAAATGAAGTCTATGGCCCATTTTTCAAAGTGTACTTCATCTATAATTGACCATAATGGCATTTCATCTCTTCTTGCGGGTTTACCTACACTTTGACATATGTCACATTATTTGGAATATAAGTTGGCATCTTTGAATAATGTGCACCACCATGGTCCAAATAACATGAATTTATTTGTGGTGGCTTTCCATGAGTTATGACCTCTAGAGATTCCTTCATGTGCTTCTCAGAGATGATTCTGTCTCTCATGTTCAAATACTACGCTACAGATGATCTCATCTATTCCAATTCTATGTAGTTCTCTTTCAATTAGTTTATAAGGGAGTGACTTTTGTAAAAGCATTTATTTGTCACTTGGGGAGCTATTTTCTAGAAATTTTCCATTTGATAGTATGCTTTGATAGGCCATTGAGTTCTTCTAGCACCGCAATTACTCTAAATAAGTTTGTGCCAAGTAAACCTTCCTCTATGTTGTCTGGTTCTTCCGCTATTTCTATTCTTGAGAGACAATCATGGCCTTGATTACTTTTTCCTAGTTTGACCATGTTATTAAATTCAAATTCTTGGAATAGTAGCATGCATCTACATATTATGTCGGTCTATTGAGTAGATGTTTCACGGGTTCATGGTTTGTATAGAATGTTAATGGAGTGGATAACATGTAATGTCTAAATTTGTGTACGGCATATACTATTGCTAAATATTCATGTTCTATGGTGGTATATTTATTTTCCTCTTGTGAGAGTTTGTGGCTTGCAAAATAAATTAGATGATCTTTATTTCCCCTTAGATGTGTTAAAACTACTCCTATTGCAGTCCCAGATGCATCAACATGTACATGGAATGGAACATTTGAATCCAAAAAGATTAATATAGGTGCCTCTATTATTTTATGCTTTAATGTATCAAAATCTTGTTGACATTCTTCCATCTAATCAATTATTTTACTTGTTTTATTTTTCTAGGATTCTTCTATTGGGGCTGCAATTGTGGCATAGACTCTAATGAATTTTTTATGGTAACCGGTATACCCTAGAAAAAATTTTACTTCTTGAAGTTATTTTTAGCAGTGGTAGGTTCATGATAAAGTGATACTTTTAAGGGATCTATGTTACACATATGCTACCTAAGGTTGTGTGGTTGTCATTGATGTCAACACTAATGAGCATTGCAAATATGTTATCTAAGGTTTCCACTGATGTGGTTGTGTGGTTGTATTTGATGTCAACACTATGCTTGGATGCTTATGATGATGATATACTATGTTGATGGTGTGATAGAAGTGGTTGTTGATGTTCATGGTTAATTTTTTATGTGTCATGCCTTGATTAATGTCAAGTAAAGTTGTATTAAGCATTTTTGTGGTTAGCAAAGATGATTTCATGATGATATATTAAGATGGGAATTAGAAGTTATGCTGATGTTTAGAAGATGTTACTGATGACCTATAGCATGTTGTATGCTCCTTCCTGATTATCCTAAGAAAGTTTTAGTTGCTACAAGAAGGTTCTGGTCTCTGGATGTTGGTAAAGGTTGTTGTTGCAGCAAGTTGCCTAGAAGAATGCTTAGTAAAAGGCTCTACATTCCTCCACATTTGAAGATATGGTCATGTAGTTTAGAAGTTAAGTTTAGTATGTTGTGAAGGTGCTAAATCCAAAGTTTTGGATCATTTGCTCCTCCGCAGTGGAAGTTATAGGTGACAGAGTTTTGGTGTGTACTTTGGCAGTATAATGTGATGATGAAGGATAATTGGAATCCTATGCATTCCTCTGCAAGTGAAAGTTTGCCTATGTAGTTTTTTGAACATGGTCAATGATGTTCAATGCATGCTACTTTGCAGTATCAGGTGATTTGGAGGTTCGCAAGTTTAATGTTCAAATGACAAGTGTACTACAGATGGTTCCAGATGCCTAATTGTTCTCCAGACAAATGTTGAAGTATTTGTACTAGTTGGAGAATGTACAGATCAGCTATATGTTTTTTTATGGATATTATACATGTCATAGAGTGTTTTAGGCTTGAAGCGCATGTGGATCTTCTGTTTCCAGTACTGCACAAAGTTTTCAAGTCAATATGGGAAGAGTTAATGTTGGTAAGGCTGACTAAGGTACTGTTGGTCATGATGTTAGTCATTCACAAACATAGAATAAAAGTTACACAACAACCTTTACTCATCTTGAAAGATACGATGAATTCAAAGAATTCATGATCCCAAGTCTCCGTTGATTAGGTCTTAATCTACTGACGTTACTCAGTGGTTGATGTGTGTTGCTGTTTTCCATTCAGGGGCCTTACGTGTTTCTGAACTGTTCATCATCATCATCTTCAAATATCATGCTCTGGATGTTCGCTCTGCATAAGTCTCCAACAATTCTACCTCTGCACTGTAAATTTAGTCAACTAATGTGCATACAGGCTGATATTTGCATGATTTCTACCATTATTTATGATTCTTTGCATGATATTTTCAATACTACATGCATTTAACTCAAATATGCTAAGGATCTTCAGTTACCTACGGGATTTCAGCATATTTCACTGTTTCTGCTTGTTATTTATCATGATTTGCAGTTATGGTGATGAATTAATGAAATTGAAAAAAGGAAAAGGGTAGAGAATGAGATTCCCAAAACTACTGGACTTAGATCACTGATTCACATACAAGCTCCCATACTTGCAATGAAAAGAAGAAAAACTAGAAATCATACTTCACCAGGACATTCCACAAATCCGCATGATCTAGTGCAAAGCTTCAAAGGAAAGTTGACAACAACATGTAATGAAATGAAAGCGCTTCCAGTTGAACACAGCATTCACCAGTACATATCCAGAAATCAACAGAAGATTACGTAAAATTTACAATCAGGATGTAATCTGGAACTTCATATTCATTCAGTATGCTCAAGAACAGGTACATTTATAGTGATCTGAAGAAAGAACCTTGACATTTCAATAATTCTATCCTCATTAGTCTCAGTAATCCGATCTCCTAACTTATTCTACAGTAATTGACTCTTTGCGCCAGATGCGTCTGTGTATTCTAGTGTATTTCTCCCTCTTCTTAATGACAAGCTCTGGCTCTTATATAGAGCGACTGCCAGAAAACGGTTACAATCATCCAAGGATTAGGATCCTCTCATAGCAATTAGCGGTCCAGATGAAAAGCACATGCTTCGCCAGTTGGCAAATGTACAGCTAGCACAGAATATTCCAGCATCTTCGACTTGATTCGGTCTCCAGCTGGCAAACAGCATATTTGACAATATCCTCCTCATGTCTGGCCCATGTTGACTCCACGCGTAACTTTGTAATGCTCAACTTCAGCAGCAGCACTAACAACATCATGATTTCAATGCTCAGCTTCAGCAGCATCATCATGATTTCCACGCTCAGCCTCAGCAGCATCATCATGACTTCCTGCAAGTAAACAGACAAACATTAAGTTCATCATCATCATGATAAACAACAGGAAGTAAAACATTTTATTAAACAAGCCCCAAAAAATGCGCAGCTACAGGCAATAGGGCTCCAAATTTCCATCGCTTCATGTTTTGCTCATTCTCTTGTATATCGGGTTCAAATATGATCAGGTATGTCAAAATATACAAGGAAATAACTACCCCTAACAAATTACTTCATACCTGGCTTTGCATGCCCTGTTTGAATGTTTCGGGTCATCATCATCATGTTCGCATCAGTGCGACCACACATGATCAGGTTGACAATATTGGACTTGGCCGACGGCAACAGTTATACCTACGCCGAAAATCATGATGATGCCCAACTCCATGTCTTGTATCTAGCCGCAGGATATTGTGAAATATGATGCTCCTCTCCTCCGAATGCTCTGAGGAAAAGCACATCAGGATGTTTTGTTTTTGCATATTCGGGAAAGAAAGACATCGTCATCATCATCATGATGAAGACAAACAGGAGGACTTGGAAAATGATCCTGCCGCTGAGGAATATCATGATGATGTCATCGTCATCATCAGGCTTCGTTAAAATGCAAAGGGATGACGTCATCGTCATGCTTCGTTAAGAGCAGGAGATAAATGGAATATCGGGTCACCTCTAAGGAAGATGATCGGGTTGATGAATGCAAAATGACCCCTTTTTCGGCCAAGGTGATCCTCCTTAAAAGATCAGGATGATGAACATCATCATCATCATATTCACACTGGGTGATCTAAAATATGATCCTGCTGAAAGTCTTGATGACGCCATCAGGATATCCGGGGCTTGTGTTAATCTTCGAACATGACGTCATCGTCATCATCATATTGGCGAAATGGATCACGCCTTGGCAAACATCCTGCCGAAGGACAAAGGTGATGATGACGTCATCGTCATCATCATATTTGCAAAAGGTTATACTTGTCGGCAGGATGATACTACGAACTGTCGGGAAAGACTAACAAGATCATGATGATCTTGTTCAACAAGGTTTGGGAAAGGAAAATCATCCTCCGTTTCGAAAGATAAGGTGATCATCATGATCACGCAAAAGGAGGTCAGGAGGATATTAGGAAATGTCGGGTCTCGAAATATCATGATGATGTTGATCACCAAGACTTGGTCGTGCGCGCGCAAATTATGCAGATGGCAGATTTCTCTAAGTAAGGTGATATTATAATATCAGCATGATATTATAATATCGGGTGATGATTCATCAGCATGATATTACAATATGCTCGCGACATTGGAATATCATGATGCTCGCGATGTGAGAATATCATGATGATCGCGATGTGAGAATATCATGATGATGATGATGTTAGAATATCATGATGATGATGATGTTTCCAGGGTCGCTTGACGGGAAAAGCTCACTATGACTTAAGATTGACGTCCGGATGTTTCGGGACTACATGATTTTTTATCAGGTGATAGAGTAAGATCATGATGATGACCTTTGGCGACACAAAAGACCGCTCGACGGGAAAAGATTACTACGACTTAAACTTGACGTCCAGATGTTTCGACCTCAGGATATTATCGGGGGGCTTTTCGAATATCATGATGATGATGCTCATACAGCAATTATCAGGTTTAACCAAAACTTTGACTGCTTACAACTCCTTCATATGGACGAATTTTCAAGTGATGTAAAAGGCAAACCTGCATGGAATTTCAAACTCATTCTAACCATGAAGTCATAGAAACAAAATATGAACTTTGACAAACTAACCTCATGATGATGACCTACCTCATCCTGACCTTCATGATGATGATGCACCTGACTTATTTTTACCAAAACCGCCAGAAACAGACAACACAAGCCAAAACAAAAGTTGGGTCCCTGTTTTGCCAAGTCAAAATGGGGCGTGTTGTGTAACCACACAACAACTTGCCACCAAAGAAAACAACAAAATTCAAATAATTCAAGTCATATGATCCTATTCATCTATAATATTCTAATTCCTTCTAAATAAAATCATCATGATCTTTGAATGATAAAGTCTCTTCAAGGTAACAGTGCTAACAAAGGATCATGTGTGTGCATATGATTAATTATCCTCATCTTGAAAGTAAGTTGAAAACATAAGTAACTGGTGTTAAACTACATAGTTGGAGATCATCCCTCATAGCCAACCTGGATAGAGCCTTGCTGCCAGCAGGCGTCTATAGCCCCGGCAAGGTTATCTATACAATCTCCCTAAGTAGGGCTCCACTGCCAGCAGGCGTCCATAGCCCCGGTAGAGTTACTTAGATGGCCTAAGTTTATTGTTTCTATATTTTCTATTTATATACTTATATTTGATATCATCATGTCAGCTCATTTATACAAGGTGTAGTTACTTGCAGCTTTAGGTTGGAGATTGTATTGGTAGCAAGGGAGTCCCTTTAGATTTTTCACTTAACACCTATACTCATATCTTCAACAAGCCCAAGGCTGTTAGGTGTTTCATTGTGTTTGATTCACTTTGGACAAGAAAAGGCACCTTGATGAAAAGACATCATAAAACCTGATCATGAGTATTTATCAGAATGAATTACAATCTATATCTAAATCTGATCTCATCACTTGAATCCTAACAATTTAGTTATTTTCTTAGGTGATGAAGTGCATCATCCTGACTTACCAGAACAAAACTCAACCAAAACAACACAAAACAGAAGAAACACTATACAAACAACCAACCCACAAAAAGGAAACAACAGGAACAGAACAAGAAAGCAAAACAAACAAGCAGACTGTACAAACAACTAATCTACAAAATTATATACAAACCACTACCAGGCAAACAAAAACCAGAAAAGACCTAAGGACACCTGAATTTGCATACTTCTTTTGATTGTGCAGGAGCATCAGGATATTAGTTATGGTTCTCAACCTAGCAAGTTTATCTTTGTATTCTGAAGAATATTCTGATATTCTGAATTCGCTGTATTCAACAGAACAACTCTTGATGATCAGCAACTGAGGAAGCTCACCATGTTCATGATTAATCCATATGCATGTCTTATCTTCTGAATTTCCATAATCAAAATAGTATTCAACATTATTTACTGTGGAAAGGAGAAATACAACCTGGTGTATTTCTGGCTTTGCTGGACATGCTTCTTCATTGGCAATTGGTCTTCCATTTGTCATTATATTTTCACTGCTTGGCTCAGTGCCTGGTCCCTCTTCAAATTGAAGGATGTATGACCTTTGATGTATTAATTCTTCATCTTTATCCAGCCTTATCCCTTCATTCTGGATGTTCAGTTTATCTTCCAGTTCAGGAAACTTCTCAATATTTTCTTCAATTTCCTGCACATCAGCATCTAAATAAGTATCTTTATTATCACAACCTGATATACAGAAATTTATCATTTCTAAATCATTTGACTGTAAAGGAAAAACAACTTTCACTTGGTGAGGACACTCCCCTGTTTCATTTTCAAAATATTTCTGGAGTGACATCTGATTATGCACAACAACTCCAAAGTCTTCTACATCCTCATCTTTCAGGAATTGTTCATTAAATAATTCACATTTTCTATCTATTAGAGGATCTGGTTCCATTAACCTGCAACATTCTTGCATTTGATCATTTAATTCAAAGAAGTCAGGTAATAAATCAGCATTTATTTTCTTCTCTATGACTCCCTGAGTTACTATCATAGGAACTTCATCATCAGGAGTGCATTTAAATTGCTCTACTATCTGTTTACACTTCTCTTTACCATAGAATGACTCCAGGAAAGATGTTTCATCTTCTTTATCAAAAGTATTAGGATCAGAATCAAAAATATTATCCTGATGAGTGATTTCTTCTCTAAAATTTTCACAAGATTCATACCTGCATACTGACTGGTCCTTACTTGTATTAGGAAGTAGAGAACTCCTATCAATCTCACCATAAAATGAATCCAGGAAAGATGTTTCCTCTTCATTACCTTCTGGAACTGATTCAGCTATTGTATTTTCTAGAATCTTTTTCAACATGACCAAGCAAGGGTAACAATCCCTTTCTGAATGCTCTTTATCATGTAATCTGCACCAGCTCTCAATCAAGACATCATCAATGGGCAAACTTAATATTTGACTACACTGTATATTTCTAGACAGGTATAATTCAAAATCTTCAGATCTGTCCACTTCAGTGTCTGAACAATTAATAACTTCTGGTGCTGCATCTGCTTGTTGCTCCAGAATTTCTTCATTTCCCTGGCAGGCTTCTTTATTTTCTTGGCAAATTTCAACCCTGAACACATCCAAAAAGAATATTAGTCCTTTCAAATATAAATCCAACCTTGTGAGGAAAGTTAAACAATTAATTTCACTGTGTTCTACAGTCTGGTGTATCCTGCAACAGGTAGATAAACCAAAGTTAGACAAATTGTGAGGGTAAATTTGCCTACTCAAAGTTTCCTGAAATAAAGGAATGTTAATTTGACCATTATTTTCATATACATCCATCAAAATGAGATTCTATTCTTCAAATTTCTTTAGTATTTTGCAATTTTAAGGAGATCTGTCATATCTCAGATTAAAACTTTGAAAGTCCAGAAAGTCAAACAAATATTTAATGCTTTAGGCCAGATCTTTGCAAAGGTGCAACCAAAACATCTCAGGTAAGAGATATTTGCAGACACTTAACTCAAATGCTGAAATATTTATGCAATATTTGCAGAAATCAAAAATTCTTTGTTCAGGAACAGGATCTATTATTCGGCCCTCCTTCTAGCGCCAATTTATGTTGCGTTAGAAGCGAGGGGCCTGCATAAAATGAATGATGAGTGAAGCAGCGGTGCCTTTTCAGTTCGGCCCTCCTTCTAGCGCTAATTTATGTTGGTCATGATGTTAGTCATTCACAAACATAGAATAAAAGTTACACAACAACCTTTACTCATCTTGAAAGATATGATGAATTCAAAGAATTCATGATCCCAAGTCTCCGTTGATTAGGTCTTAATCTACTGACGTTACTCAGTGGTTGATGTGTGTTGCTGTTTTCCATTCAGGGGCCTTACGTGTTTCTGCACTGTTCATCATCATCATCTTCAAATATCATGCTCTGGATGTTCGCTCTGCATAAGTCTCCAACAATTCTACCTCTGCACTGTAAATTTAGTCAAATAATGTGCATACAGGCTGATATTTGCATGATTTCTACCATTATTTATGATTCTTTGCATGATATTTTCAATACTACATGCATTTAACTCAAATATGCTAAGGATCTTCAGTTACCTACAGGATTTCAGCATATTTCACTGTTTCTGCTTGTTATTTATCATGATTTGCAGTTATGGTGATGAATTAATGAAATTGAAAAAAGGAAAAGGGTAGAGAATGAGATTCCCAAAACTACTGGACTTAGATCACTGATTCACATACAAGCTCCCATACTTGCAATGAAAAGAAGAAAAACTAGAAATCATACTTCACCAGGACATTCCACAAATCCGCATGATCTAGTGCAAAGCTTCAAAGGAAAGTTGACAACAACATGTAATGAAATGAAAGCGCTTCCAGTTGAACACAGCATTCACCAGTACATATCCAGAAATCAACAGAAGATTACGTAAAATTTACAATCAGGATGTAATCTGGAACTTCATATTCATTCAGTATGCTCAAGAACAGGTACATTTACAGTGATCTGAAGAAAGAACCTTGACATTTCAACAATTCTATCCTCATTAGTCTCAGTAATCCGATCTCCTATCTTATTCTACAGTAATTGACTCTTTGCGCCAGATGCGTCTGTGTATTCTAGTGTATTTCTCCCTCTTCTTAATGACAAGCTCTGGCTCTTATATAGAGCGACTGCCAGAAAACGGTTACAATCATCCAAGGATTAGGATCCTCTCATAGCAATTAGCGGTCTAGATGAAAAGCACATGCTTCGCCAGTTGGCAAATGTACAGCTGGCACAGAATATTCCAGCATCTTCGACTTGATTCGGTCTCCAGCTGGCAAACAGCATATTTGACAATATCCTCCTCATGTCTGGCCCATGTTGACTCCACGCGTAACTTTGTAATGCTCAACTTCAGCAGCAGCACTAACAGCATCATGATTTCAATGCTCAGCTTCAGCAGCATCATCATGATTTCCACGCTCAGCCTCAGCAGCATCATCATGACTTCCTGCAAGTAAACAGACAAACATTAAGTTCATCATCATCATGATAAACAATAGGAAGTAAAACGTTTTATTAAACAAGCCCCAAAAAATGCGCAGCTACAGGCAATAGGGCTCCAAATTTCCATCGCTTCATGTTTTGCTCATTCTCTTGTATATCGGGTTCAAATATGATCAGGTATGTCAAAATATACAAGGAAATAACTACCCCTAACAAATTACTTCATACCTGGCTTTGCATGCCCTGTTTGAATGTTTCGGGTCATCATCATCATGTTCGCATCAGTGCGACCACACATGATCAGGTTGACAATATTGGACTTGGCCGACGGCAACAGTTATACCTACGCCGAAAATCATGATGATGCCCAACTCCATGTCTTGTATCTAGCCGCAGGATATTGTGAAATATGATGCTCCTCTCCTCCGAATGCTCTGAGGAAAAGCACATCAGGATGTTTTGTTTTTGCATATTCGGGAAAGAAAGACATTGTCATCATCATCATGATGAAGACAAACAGGAGGACTTGGAAAATGATCCTGCCGCTGAGGAATATCATGATGACGTCATCGTCATCATCAGGCTTCGTTAAAATGCAAAGGGATGACGTCATCGTCATGCTTCGTTAAGAGCAGGAGATAAATGGAATATCGGGTCACCTCTAAGGAAGATGATCGGGTTGATGAATGCAAAATGACCCCTTTTTCGGCCAAGGTGATCCTCCTTAAAAGATCAGGATGATGAACATCATCATCATCATATTCACACTGGGTGATCTAAAATATGATCCTGCTGAAAGTCTTGATGACGCCATCAGGGTATCTGGGGCTTGTGTTAATCTTCGAACATGACGTCATCGTCATCATCATATTGGCGAAATGGATCACGCCTTGGCAAACATCCTGCCGAAGGACAAAGGTGATGATGACGTCATCGTCATCATCATATTTGCAAAAGGTTATACTTGTCGGCAGGATGATACTACGAACTGTCGGGAAAGACTAACAAGATCATGATGATCTTGTTCAACAAGGTTTGGGAAAGGAAAATCATCCTCCGTTTCGAAAGATAAGGTGATCATCATGATCACGCAAAAGGAGGTCAGGAGGATATTAGGAAATGTCGGGTCTCGAAATATCATGATGATGTTGATCACCAAGACTTGGTCGTGCGCGCGCAAATTATGCAGATGGCAGATTTCTCTAAGTAAGGTGATATTATAATATCAGCATGATATTATAATATCGGGTGATGATTCATCAGCATGATATTACAATATGCTCGCGACGTTGGAATATCATGATGCTCGCGATGTGAGAATATCATGATGATCGCGATGTGAGAATATCATGATGATGATGATGTTAGAATATCATGATGATGATGATGTTTCCAGGGTCGCTTGACGGGAAAAGCTCACTATGACTTAAGATTGACGTCCGGATGTTTCGGGACTGCATGATTTTTTATCAGGTGATAGAGTAAGATCATGATGATGACCTTTGGCGACACAAAAGACCGCTCGACGGGAAAAGATTACTACGACTTAAACTTGACGTCCGGATGTTTCGACCTCAGGATATTATCGGGGGGCTTTTCGAATATCATGATGATGATGCTCATATAGCAATTATCAGGTTTAACCAAAACTTTGACTGCTTACAACTCCTTCATATGGACGAATTTTCAAGTGATGTAAAAGGCAAACCTGCATGGAATTTCAAACTCATTCTAACCATGAAGTCATAGAAACAAAATATGAACTTTGACAAACTAACCTCATGATGATGACCTACCTCATCCTGACCTTCATGATGATGATGCACCTGACTTATTTTTACCAAAACCGCCAGAAACAGACAACACAAGCCAAAACAAAAGTTGGGTCCCTGTTTTGCCAAGTCAAAATGGGGCGTGTTGTGTAACCACACAACAGGTACATTGGTGATGTGCACCACAAAGCTCTTGTTGTGTGGAATTCAAGAAGTGTTTTGAGATAGTGTATAGGTCATGTCAACTCATCTAGGAGAAGCGCAAGCAATGTTTGATCTTTCATAAGTACTACCAATTTGAAATGACCGATGTGTTATAAGTTTCATGTGTTCTTTCTTAAGGGCAACCTAATTCAATTTTGTGAAGTGTACAGATGTGTTCTTTGATGAATGATTTTGTGAAGGATATTTCAGACTAGGTTAAGCATGTGTTGGGATCTACAAGCCGTGTGTCTCTTTTTGGAGTTATGTGTAGTTCATGTTAGGGCTTCCCCTCTACATGTTTTAAGTTGTGTGATCTTTGGCCAACTTGTAAATTGTAATATCCTTGTTGTATTGGCTGACTTATAATGTAATATCATGTATATATTGTAAACCTAGTTGATCTAAGTGAGGTATGTTTGCAAAGATGAATATGTAAGGAGAAGAATATGAAGCTATAATGCATAGTGATGTGTGACTGAAGGAGAAAGAGCAGAAGTGATAGATTTTGTCTAGACTCATCTTGAAGACATTTTTGTAATAGGAAGGAAGCGAAGAGTGTGCCTAACTGAAGCAATCATCAAAAGTGGAGAATTGCAATCATCAAAGGAGTAAGCTTCATTATCAGTTTTAGACAGTAGGTTCAGACTGTCATGATGTAATCATTTTTGAGTTTATCCTTAGGTTAGGGAGTAGTTGCTTCCTTAGGTTGTAGCCCTAAAACAATGTCTATAGGGAGTTGTAGCTTCTTTGGGAGTGACCCTAAAACCTTTCTTCAAGGAGTAGTAGCTTCCTTGGGTTGTAGCCCTAAAATAGAGTTTGCAAGGAGTAGTAGCTTCCTTGGGTTGTGGCCCTAAAACAAAGTTGTAATTTTGAGCTTCATATATTGTGAGTTAATCCTCACTGTGGTTTTTATCCTTTTAGGGTTCTTCACATACATTTGGTGTTATGTGGTGTCATACGTTGTGTTGATATCTTATGCTTTTGTTAGTGCTATAATGTTTAATTTTTTATCTCTACTTCAGAGCGTTTAAGACTTGATTGAATATTGATTCACCGTCATCTCAGTATTAGGTGTGTTTGATAATTCGTATAAGAGCCAAGTTACTCAAATGAAGCTTAGCCACTTAAGGAAGGACCAGGATGGCTCATAATGGATCTCAAAAGGAACCTATGTTTGATGGAACAAATTATTCCTTTTGAAATCTAAGGATGGAAAACTATCTATCTTCTCTAGGGTTTGGTGTGTGGCAGGCTGTCAAGAAGGGTTACACTGCTCTTGGTTCTGAGCCTATAGATGCTGAGAAGATTAAGTTGTATGATAATAATGCCAAGGCAAAGAGTGTTATCATGAGTGGGCTAGCTAATTTAGAACTTCCAAAGGTAATGAGTTGCAAATCTGCTAAGGAAGTCTAGGTAAAACTTGAAAGCATTTATGAAGGAGATAGTAAAGTGAAGCAAGACAAGATGCAAATCTTCAAGAGAAAATTTAAGACCTTGAGGATGGTAGAAGATGGAGAAATTACTAGTTATATGCTTTGAGTGGATGAAATAGTTAATGGAATCACTAGTCTTGGTGGACAAGTGAAAGAAGATGAGATTGTGAAGAAGGTACTAAGAACTCCTCCTAAATCTTACAGTCATAAGGTATCTGTTATTAAGGAGACTTGGGATTTGGATAAATATATAGTAGATCAATTGTTTGGCTCTCTCACAACCTTTAAAATGAGAGAATTTGACCAAGGTGCTCCAAAGAAGGAAGCATACGAAGCAGTTGATCAAGATGATGACCTTGATGAGGTAGAGCCAAACTTTGTAAGAAGATTGAAGAAGGGCATCAGTAAATACAGAGGTAAGTTACCTCACAAATGTTTCAATTGTGGGAAAATTGGTCATTTTTCTTCTAAGTGTCCTTTTAAAGAATCAAGGAGTAGTAACAAGAGAGACAAGTTGAAAAGAAGTTTGTATTCCATAGAGAGAAGTTGTTCCTAAGAAGATGTAGATCATGATGATTCAAATGATGAAACACTTTTCATGGCCTTGAATGTTGGTGATAAAAGGAATGATTTTGGGAATTGTGAAAAGTCTGATACCTTGTAGATTAAATAAAATAATGAAAGATCAATGGTTGTGTGGATTGCCTTTCATACAAAAGAAGGAGACAATGCTTAGGTAATTGACAGTGGTTTCTCTAACCACATGAATGGTGACAAGGAGAATTTTATCATCCTCAAGAAATGGAATGGTGAAGCTATTAAGTTTGGTGGTAATGAGTTAGCACAAGTCTATGGAAAGGGTCCTATAACTATTGATGGAAAGAACAAGACTAAGGATGTGTTCTATGTCAAAGGGCTAAAGCATAATCTTCTGAGTGTCATTCAGATGTACAGTAAGGGCTACAATCTTACCTTTCATGCCAAATGATGTGAAATTAGCAAGGCAAGGTCTGGAACACTAGTTGCAAAAGGTATTAAGACATATGGAAATATCTATCATCTAAAGGAGGTAAATGAAAGAACATGTGTATTGGGTCAATCTAGTGAGTTTTGGTTGTGGCACAAGTGAATGGGACACATCAATCTTGATAATATGGTAAAGGTCATCTCTATTCATGTGATGAGAGATATGCCTAAGATAACCAATCCTGCAAACACCTTATGTAAGGAATGTCAAAAGGGGAAGCAATCAAAGACAAGTTTCAAGAGTAAGGAGTATTCTTCTACAATGCCATTGGAGCTAATTCACACTAACCTATGTGGTCCTACAAGAACAAAGAGTCAACAAGGTGAAAGTTATTTCATGTTGCTTATTGATGATTACTCCAGAATGACTTGGGTTACTTTTCTAAGAGGAAAATTAGAAGCCTTTGATAAGTTTAAAATTTTCACAACAATAGTTGAGAATGAAATGGATGCTAAGATCAAATGCTTAAGATCTAATAGAGGAGGTGAGTTCACTTCAAATGAATTTAAAAAGTTTTGTGAAGATCATGGTATTAGGAGACATTTGTCTGCTCCTAGGGCCCCTTAGTGGAATGGGGTAGTTGAGAGGAAGAATAGGATTGTACAAGAGATGGCTAGGGCTATGTTGAAAAATGTAGATCTGCTTCATATGTACTGGATGGAAGTAGTTCACACTATTGTCTATCTAGTTAACAGAGTACAACTGAGGGTCAACAAAACTAAGAACCCTTATGAGCTATGGTATGGAAAACCCCCCACTGTTACATACTTCAAGATCTTTGGCAACAAGTGTTACATCACGAGAAATGAAGAAGACCTTGGAAAGTTTGATGCAAGATGTGATGAAGGGATCTTTCTTGGTTACTCAACCAGAAGTAAGGCCTATAGATTTTACAACAAAAGATTGGGAAAGATGATTGGAAGCACAAATTGTTGGAGATGAAGGTGCAAACCATAGAATGGAAATCTGATTCAAACCTTATTTATGTCCTATAAATAGTGTAAGAGTCAATGTGACTCAGCAAGCCAGGATCACCTGCAATCAAGACAACCTTCCACACAAAGATGACAAGAGAAGATGCTAAAACAATGGAGCAACTGTATTAGACTATCATATGCTATATGAAATACAATGAGAGAGCCTTGCTTATAAAGGCAAGGTGAGAGCTAGAAGGTGGAGTGAAAGGTGGAGTGGAAAGTGGAGATATTCCTACAACATGTGCCAATTAGAGGATGATAACTAATTGAACATGTGGAGGATAAGACAACTCACTCCAACTATCAACAACTCAACACACAACTAGAAACACCTAGACATCTAGAAGACTCACTAAGTCAACTTAACATGTGTGAATTATGTGTTCACACCAACACCCCCCTTAAGTGCAACTTAGGGAGTAGCTGACTAAAATAATGATGGATGGGTCCTGGCTACTAGGCCATGTTAGGTACCCATGTACAAAATCTTAAGTGGAGACAAGGAGAAAACCTCATGGGACAAAACTCCTCTCCAAAAGTGAGAATGCATAAAACAAATGAAAGATGTGATGGAAGGAGGACTCAAGACCCTCCAATGACAACATCCAACACATATATACAATCAATTACCCTTCCATAGGAGACCAAGTGTGAGACTATAGGTCCCCCCCATAATGAAGTAGCTCCTATGCCGATGGTGAATGCCTGGAGCTGAACACTGGAAAGTGTCATGTACCTACAAACAACATTCCTCCCCTTAGGAAGAAACAAGTCCAAAGGTTGATGTCGAAGAAACTCCATCTCAAGGCATGAGGGAAAAAGCCTCATGATGTATGATGTCTCTGAAAACTGCTCAAGTGTCCACATGTCACAATGAAAAGATGCCACATGATCAGGTGCTGCATGTGACAATCCAAGACAAGATGAAAACTCAAGATCATCAATCTCGAAAGACAAAGTATCCTCCGAATGATGCTCAAGATTCTCCAACTCAGTGCCAAACTGTGACAAGTGAAGAGAAGGTGCCTCGTCATCTGAAGTAGAAGATTCAACTCCTTCAAAGAGGAGATGAATGTCATCAATGATGTCCTCCAAGTCATCAAGATGGGACTCACAAAACAAGTCTGCAATACCTGTCAAGTACTCATCCCAAAAACCTGTATCTAGAAGACAAAGAATATCTTGCTCAACTGAAGTGGATGAAGCTATGCCAATGCCAATCTCAGAAGAAGCAGGAGAAGGAGGAAGCTCAAAACGAGTCGCAAGAACTGAAGTAGATGCAAGAATACCAAGGTTCAAGTGACCAAACTTCTCCTTAGAAACATGATTCACACTTGTTGCATGAGTGTGAATGTCAACCAATGGATCTACATCATCATCAGAAACAAAATGGGAGAAAGTATAAAGGCAAGATGCATGATCAACCATCCCAATAGCAATGATATCTCTACTCTCCAAGTCCCATATGATCGCAGAGTCAGGAGTGAACTCAACTGTCTTCCGTGCACTAGAATGAGTAATTTGATAAATGGAAAGGAGATTGGTTGTCAAGGAAGGTACACACAACACATTGTTGAATGTACATGAGTAACCAACATCAATTGTTCCTTTACCACTTGCATGCATGTATGTATTGTTACCCATCAAAATAGGTGGCAAAGTACATGACTGAAATGAAGAGAACATCCCCTGTGAAGATGCCATATGATGAGAAGCTCCAGAATCAAGAAGCCATCTCTTTGACTGTAGACATGTTGAAGCAAAGAATGCTTTTCCTTTTCCTTTATTTGTCTAATTTGCAATGCCTGTTCTTCCTGTAGATGTAGATGTAGATGATGGAGAAGAAGAAGACTTGGGTAAAACTATTGTTGATGAAGAATGTTCAATGTTATGTTTTTGAAGAAGTTGTGACATCTCTTCAAACTTTTTCTCATAACACTTAGTCTCATCATGACCCGATTTCTTGCAATAAGAACACTTTGGCTTCTTCTTCTTATTGGACTCCTCTTTGGAAGAAGAGTTGGGGATTTTCTTTGATTCTTTCTCTTTCTTATTAGACTGTGAATCCTTATGTTTCTTTTCCTTATTATGTGAAGCCTTAGGATCTTTTGTGCTTTGTGTTGCAACTAAAGCCTGTTTTCTAGGTGACTTCAATGTGCCCATGTGTAGTAGCTTGGCTTATTCTCTTGTGAGTTGTGTAGCAAACTCCTCAAGTGAAGGCATGGTAAACTTAGTACCAAAGGCATCCATTGTAGCATAAAAGGTAGAAACATAAACTGAATATGCAGGACCCAATTTTGCAAGAATGGATAGAATCAATTGTATCTTCTTTCTCAAGACCACTTTGTTTGATTTGCAACCTGAGAGACTAAAATTTGGTGAAGAAGTCTTCAATTTGATCAAATTCTTGAGGATTAAGGGCAATTAGCTCATTTTCCAATTTGAACCTTCTTATTTTATCTTGCTTGCCAAATAGATTGTCTAGTGTTGTCCATATCTCATTTGGTGTAGTGTAAGACTCAACATGAAATCTCAAATGTAGAGAAATAGCAAGATAAAGTGTGCCAAAAGCCTCATCTCTTCTGTCTAACCATTTTCTTCTCTCAGTAGCACCTGTGGGCTCAGGATCTATGCCTAAAGTTATTCTATGTAACTTTTGTTTATACAACACAAACTCCATGTTTTTCTTCCATTCAAGATAATTATATGGAGTTAAACGTGGAAATTAAGGTACATCCATGATGAAAAAGCAAGACAACACAACAACACCACTTTACTATGTAAGAGAGCGCCCCCCAATTTGTTTGTGGCACTTTATACTTGGTGCGTTTTACAATTGTCCTCAAGGGACCAAAATTGGGAAAAATAATCAAAATCTCTTAATAAAGAGATCCAAGTTAGATTTTAATCACTCACAATGATGTATTACAGCAAACAAATCCTCTCAAAACAAATTTCACCTCCTCAAGTTTCAAAATGCCCAAGTTATCACTTAGATGCCAAAAAATTGACAAATGAAATAGAATACACCTGGAGCAAAATTTGAGAAAAGTACATGGATGGCTGTGTAGAGCTCCTGAATAGCTTTCCAATGCCGCTTGAATCGCAAAAAATGGAGATCATTGCAAAAAGTTATGAGCTCAAGAGCCAAAAAGGAAGATTTGTCTTTGACCTGCAATAAATGCTGTCAAACAGCAAAATCTATGAAAATGACTAATACCACTACAAAGTGCTCTCTGTCAGCTTTCCGTTGATATATAATTTGCTCGATTTTGACACCGTGGGCAAAAGGTGTGTAAAAAGCAAAAAAAGCTCTACTTTAGGACTTTAAGGGCAAAACAAGCCCCCTATTGATAATATATTCCCTACAATTGGTCAGAATATTCTCTAGTTGTCGGAAAACTACCTATCAAGGAAAAAGAGTCTCTAGGCAAAAAATGGCTTGTTGATAGTCATAAACTACTTTATGGTATGACCACACCACAGATCGGGCATAAACCACTGGTTGACTTGTCAAAACCACCAATTCAAGGTTGCGGGGGCCCAAGCCTAAAGGCTCCTTGCTGAGATTGGCTTTGAAACTGCTGGGCTAGGCAATAATAGCATAAGCAAGGAACCAAAGAATTTAACACTGTCGAACAATGCATAAACAGTGTCGACTACAGTGATTTAGATGCCGACGAATTGGATCTTGAAATTGCCTAATTCATAAACAACCACCGCCGAAACTGTTGCCACCCATTTTGTAGATATGAAGATCTCTCATTGCAGTGTTTGACCGCTGATGAAAACCACCCAACATGGAGATAGCTGCAAATAACAATAGCTGACTGTTGTTGCCGGAGCTAACAAAAAAATGACAGATTCGATGAGCCAACGATGATATTCTTGTGACTGCCAATGGTTGCTAACAAACCGTCAATGAATAGGCCCAAAACCACCTCTGTTGCTGGCACAAGACCACAGTTTGCACGAAAAAACTCCAAGAAATGGCCTAATGACCACTGATTGGTGCAGGAATAACCGATGAGAGATTGCTGACTTTTGAAAACTACCAACAGGAATGATTTACGTTGAATTTTATTGATCACCAAATCACAAAACAAACATCAGAGGATATATTAGAGGCCTCTTGTAGAAAACAATGACCATTGCTCAAAGAAGGCAAGGTTAAAGTTGTAACAGCCGACCGCTACTGGCAATTGTGGAGATGGATTAACTACTGACTGCTGGTTGCAATGATTGTGAAGGCCGGTTGGAATTTAGACTTTAAGGACTTTGAAAGCAAGACCTTTCAAATCTGAGACTATCGACTAGGGACCATTGGAATCGACCACTGGGCATTTTGAACACTATGAGCAAACAAACATCTAGTAGATCTGCCACCTCAATACACGGCTTTGACAGGGTCTTCAATCCATAGATCTAAATTGCCCATGGAGATGTCTCAATGACTTGCGAAATTTTAAATAGATCTGCAAACTCTTGTCTACAAGGCCGAAGCCTATGTACACACAAGTATGGGCTTGCTAGTACCTGCAGGTACTTTTGTAGAGCTTAGATCTATGCAGGGTACGACAGTACCCTACTGCAGATTTGTTTTTATTTTTCAAAAAAAAACTTTAAACAATGCTTTTTCAATAAAGCAGTCCGCAGAAACAAAACATTAACCAGCAGATAAAAACTTTTACCCAAAGGATCGTCAGATTTGACCAATGACCAGACAAGTATGCAGATCTGATGCAGTCCTTGCGCAATGATGGTACAACTGTACGGATTCTTTGTCAATGGATGGGCAAAAAAATTTTGCCGTTTTTTTTAATGATGAAATTCGATGAATGAATAGCTTATCTATACAGATTTGGGCCTCCTGATCGCAACGGTGATGTCTGTTTTGCTTCAGGATGCTCCTTTGATGCAGCTCCCAACAAAACCTCTCCAATGAGGGAAGGAAATTGCAGATCAAGCTCTGATACCATGTAAGAGTCAATGTGACTCAGCAAGCCAGGATCACCTGCAATCAAGACAACCTTCCACACAAAGATGACAAGAGAAGATGCTAAAACAATGGAGCAACTATATTAGACTATCATATGCTGTATGAAATACAATGAGAGAGCCTTTCTTATAAAGGCAAGGTGAGAGCTAGAAGGTGGAGTGAAAGGTGGAGTGGAAAGTGGAGATATTCCTACAACATGTGCCAATTAGAGGATGACAACTAATTGCACATGTGGAGGATAAGACAACTCACTCCAACTATCAACAACTCAACACACAACTAGAAACACCTAGACATCTAGAAGACTCACTAAGTCAACTTAACATGTGTGAATTATGTGTTCACACCAACAAATAGTGTAGAATCAATGGAGATTACAATTGAAATTAAAACCCACTACTCAAAAAAATGTACTAAGAACTAAACATATAACACAGTATGTAATGTGGAGAAAACCCTTTTAGGTAAAAAAAATCCACCAAGAAAAGAGGCTCCAAGTTGTATTATCTTTACAAATATGAGATTACAATACATACACTTCCTCTCCTTCTTTAGTCTTCAATCCAATGGTGCCTGTTACTTTCAACTCTGACAAAAAATGTAGTACAAATATCCTTATAAAAGGGGGTTACTTTCTAGGGCAACAAAATCAACAAAATATTGACCATCAGATTTATGACCTAATGAGGAATGGTCCAGATTTACAATGATAAAATTTGGCTTTGGGAGCATTACCCACGAGTCCCCGCCAAGACGCTCGGCCCCTGGACCCCCTATCGAGGGGGTGATCCCCTTGGACCCCTCACAGGGGGGAAACCCCCTGCGACCCCTTATCATAGACGAATTAGTGTCAAGAAGCGGATATAAACATGTGTCTGAAACAAGATCACTGCTGGTGAACCTTTCATCCCTTATGGGTGATTTACAAACAATATTAGTCTAGTAAGTAATTACATAGGATTTACAAGGTTGATGGCACCTAAATCCTAACACAAATGTTAAGGTAGATGAAGTTTTATATCATAAATCATAAGGACTAGAGGATTGTGGATTTTATATACCTCCCTACATTAAAGAAGAAGAAGAAGAGGAGGAGGAGGAGAAAGAAGAGAAGGAACAAGAATCAAAGAAGATCCCTAAGACTCTAGCAAAGTATGTTTAGAAGAATCACTTAGAAGATCACATCATTGGGGATAAGAATGAAGGTGTGCAAACCAAGAGAAGGTTTGCAAAAGCAAGTGAGCAAGTGAATTTATGTCTACTGTCAAAGGTAGAGCCCAAAACCTTTGTTGATGCTACAAAAGATGATGGATGCTTGAAAGCAATGGAAGAATAATTGAATCAAATAGAAAAGAATCAGTCATGGGAATTGGTTCCCAGACATGGTAATAAGATTGTTATAGGAACAAAGTGGGTGTTCTGAAACAAGTTGAATGAAGATGGTGAAGTTGTGAGGAACAAAGCAAGGTTGGTGTGTAAGGAACATTCACAAGTTGAAGGTATTGATTTTGAAGAGAATTTTGCTTTAGTAGCTAGGATTGAGGCAATCAAGATGTTTCTTGCCTTTGTTGCTCACAAGAACTTTAAGGTCTATTAGATGGATGTCAAGTCAACATTCTTGAATGGTGATTTCAACCAGATAGTTTTTAGTTATCAAAAGATCCAGACATGGTTTGTAGACTAAAGAAAGATTTGTATGGACTCAAGAAAGCTCCTAGAGCTTGGTATGCTAGGTTGGATAACTACTTCATTAAGTTTTCAAGAAAGGTACCATAAATAGTAATCTTTATATTAAGGAAGAGGGAGACAAGATTTTGATAGTTGTAGACCATCTTTGGTGGATATGATGACATGTGTAAGAGGTTTGAAGAAGAGACGCTAAAAGATTTTGAGATGTCTTTCTTCCTTGGGCTTCAAATTGTTCAGCTAAATGCTGGTATCTTTATTTCATAGGCTAAGTATGTTAAAGGGATGTTGAAGAAATTTGGCATGGAGGATTCCAAACATGTAGGTATTCCTATGGTTACTGGTTGTCACTTGATCAAGGTTGATGAGTCACCAAAGGTTGATCAGACTCTTTACAAATTTATGATTAGAGGACTATTATACTTGACTACTTCTAGACTTGATATTATTCATGTAGTATGTTTGGTTTCCAGATATCAAGCTAATCCTAAGAAAACTCATGAGAAGGCAGTATAAAGAATATCTAGATATTTGAAAGGAACTTCAGACTATGGCTTATGGTATCCAAGAGGTAATGACTTCTATTTGAGTGAGTATACTGATGTTTATTGGGAAGGATGTGTGGATTACTGGAGAAGCACTACTGGAAGTGGATTTTTCTTAGGAGATAGATTGGTCTCTTGGTTTAGTAAGATGCAAGACTCAGTGTCCTTATCCATAGAAGAGGTAGAGTCTATTGCTGAAGCATCTTACTGTTGGCAAGAGACACTATATGGATTCATGAATGTTGTTATTGATGGCAACAAAGGTTATCCCACACATCTACAATGCATGATAAGTCCTCACTGGAAGTTAGATTGAAGAAGTGTTGAGGTCTGGTAAGCAAGAATAGAGTAGTCAATAAGGTCCAACAAACAGGTCTGGATCTCTCAGTAGAAGTATCTCAGTGAAGTGTGGATTTGGGGAAGTCAAGAGGAGTATCTTGACTGATAGATTCCAAGGTTTGAGCCTCCGATGTGGAAAGGATAAAGTGATATGAATGCTTGAGTGTCGGGTTCCCAAGTGACAGTGTGAATAGAGGAAGAACTGATTAGCAGAACATCAGACATTATTCTGGATGTGTTACTGATGTTGGTAAAGGTTATGAAGGCATAAATTATGTTTGGCTGACATGATTGATGATTTCCAAAAGTATATCCTTGATCCGCATTACTTGGTAAGCATGGATTCAGCCGACAGATCGAGTTTAGGTAAAATATTGACTATTCTGGGTGCTGACTAGAAAGGTGATGAAATCACCTGTGCAGATATATATACAAGATGGATTTGGTTATGAGAGGTGTTGTGGTAGTAAGTGATGTGCGAAGAAAAGCAACAGAGCCAAATAAAAGCGGAAAGGAAGATTTAGTATGTGAAAGAAGAGTAGCATAAAAGAAGAGGAAAGATGAAGTGTAGCAGATTAGTATACAGAGCCTAACTGGAACTGAACATCAACATATGTTGATGCTCCTTATCAGTTCAAGTATTGTATTACAATCTTTATAAATTGTAGACAGTGTGTCTCTTGTAGGCAGTGTGCCTCTTGTGAGCAGTGTGCTTGGGCAGTAAGCCCTAATTGGCAAGTGCCATTTTGTACTTTCATTCTTCTAATAGAGAATACAATCTTGGGTTAATCACCCCATGGTTTTCTTCCTTAACAGGGTTTCCACGTCAAAAATATTGTGTCATGTGTATTTCTATTTCATGGTTATGTTTGCTTGTTTGAATTGATGCTATACTAATTATTAAGAAAGTTCAAAAAGCTGAAATAATTAAGATAATTGATTCACCACCCCCCCCCCCTCTCAGTTTTCAACACTTACTACGCCCAAGTATTGAGGATGAAGCAAACATTTAAGGATATCAAGGTACAGTATGAGCCTATTCCGATCTTGTGTGATAATACAAGTGCAATAAATATTTCCAAGAAACCAGGATGCATTCTAGAACCAAGCATATATCAATAAGATATCACTTTTTGAGAGGAAAGGTTACACATAAAGAAGTGAAGTTGGAATATGTCCCAATAAAGAATTAGATTGCATATATTTTCACAAAAGCTCTTGCAAAGGATACTTTTGAGTATCTCAGTAAGAAGTTAGGGGTAATTGCCTCTCCTCATTTCTAGATGCATAGTTGGTGCATCTATCTAGGGGGAGTTCATGCAATATCTTTTCCTAGACTAATAGTTTCTACCTCTTAGGGGGAGTAAGTAGTGGTAGTTGTTGACAAGGAGAGTTCAAGGTTGAAAAGGAGAGTTTATAACCTAAGGAGGAGGAGAAGCTGCCCTTTGTCCTTGATGTCAAAGGGGAATAATAAGTAGGTGTGTGTTTCCATCAATGCTAAAGGAGGAGATTGTTGCACATATGTTACCTAAGAGCGTGTGGTTGTCATTGATGTCAACACTAATGAGCATTGCAAATATGTTACTTAAGGATGTCATTGATGTGGTTATGTGGTTGTCTTTGATGTCAACACTATGCTTGAATGCTTAAGATGATGATATACTATGTTGATGGTGTACTGATGTTCATGGTTGGTTGTTGATGTCATGCCTTGATTAATGTCAAGTAAAGTTGTATTGAGCATTTTTGTGGTCAACAGAGATGATTTCAAGATGATATATTAAGATGGGAATTAGAAGCTATGCTGAGGTTGAGGAGATGTTGTTGATGACCTGTAGCATGTTTTATGTTGCTTCCTAATGATCCTAAGAATGTATAAGCTGCTACAAGAAGGTTTTGGTCTCTGGATGTTGGTAAAGGTTGTTGTTGCAGGAAGTTGCCTAGAAGACTTCTTAGTAAAATGCTCTGCTTTCCTCTGCATTTGAAGATATAGTCATGCGGTTCACAATTTAAGTTTAGAATGATGTAAAGGTGATAAATCCAAAGTTTCACATCATCTTCTCCTTTGTAGTGGAAGTTACAAGTGATAGAGTTTTGATATGTACTTTGGTAGTATAATGTGATGATGAAGGCTATTAATTGGAATGCTACACATTACTCCACAAGTGAAGGTTTGCTTATGCAGTTTTGTGAACTTGATCAGAGGTGTTTAATGCATGCTACTTTGCAGTATCAGGTGATTTGGGGGTCTGTAAGTTCAATTTTCAAATGACAAGTGTACCACAGATTGTTATGGATGCCTAATTGTTCACAAGACACATGTTTGAGTATTTGCGCTAGTTGGAGAATGTGCATATCAGCTATATGAGTTTTTGTGGACATTCTACATGTATTAGAGTGTTTCAAGTTTGAAGAACATGTAAACCTTTTGTGTTTCCAGTACTGCACAAATTTTTCAAGTCAGTATGGGAAGAGTTAATGTTGCTGAGGTTGACTAAGGTATGTTGGTGATGTGCACCACAAATTTTGTGTTGTATGGAATTCAAGAAGTGTTTAGAGATAGTACATAGGTCCTGCCAACTCATTTGGGAGAAGTGCAAGCAATGTTCAATCTTTCATGAGTACTTCCAAGTTGAAATGACCTGTCTATCACAAGGTTCATGTGTTCTTACTTAAGGGTGACCTAATTCAATTTTGTGAAGCATGCAGATGTTGTTCTTTGAAGAATGATATCGTGAAGGATGTTTAGAACTAGGTTAAGCATGTGTTGGGATTCACAAGGCATGGGTCTCTTTCTAGAGTTGTGTGTAGTTCATGTTTGGGCATGCCCTCTACATGTTTTATGTTGTGTGTTCTCTAGATGACTTGTAAATTGTAATATTCTTGTTGTATTGGCTGACTTGTAATCTAATCGATGTAATATCATGTATGAATTGCGAACCTAAATCGATATTAAAAAATGTCATGAGTGATACGTGAGGTGGATGCATGGCAGAAGGAGAGCGAAGTTAGGGAAAAGGGCAATCTAGATGAGGTTCCTGCGATTGGATGCCTTCTTTTATGAGCAACAGATGATCTCAAGAGGGAGAATGTAGAAGGGAAATGGATGGCAATGGGGAATGTCAATCTGCAGATTTCAGAAGAAATATTGGACCTATGCATTCTTGAAGAATTTCTCAATTCTAAGGTCGAGATGCTAAAGGAGAGAGCCATAATTGCAAAATTTATAAGAATTTGTTCCTTCATGAAATGAATCAAGGATTGGATCGAGCACAAATGGTTGGGGGTGAAGCTAGAAATAAGCTTCTTGGTGCTAGGTTTCTTCAGATTGTGTTTGAATCAACTTTTGAAAGGGATAATATTCTGAAGGGTGGCCCTTGGTTCATGGGCAATGCAGGCCTCTACATTAGGGCTTGGTCGCCAGGTTTCAACTTGCATCAAGAATTAATCGAAGAAGCCCCAATCTGGGTAAGGATGTATAAGCTATCCCAGGAGTTATGGAAAGAGGTGATTTTTAAGTTGATTAGAGGAGCCCTAGGGGATTTTGTTTGCAGCTTAGAAGTGTCACAGAAAGGTAGGCCGGCCACATATACTAGGATTTGCATCAAAATTGATTTGAGAAAACTCATTCATCATGCTATTAGACTATCCTTTGTAATTGGGGAATGGGTGCATGAGTTAGATTATGAGTGCTTACTGATTTGGTGTTTCAGAAGTTGGAAGGTTAGTCATTTAGCTAGATAGTGTTTGGCCTAGAGGTTGAGGAAGTCTGAGAAGAAGGTTGTGGCAGGTGCTGCCACAATAATGGGTTACACTTTTTGGGAGGTCCTGATTTTTGCTGAAATCACATATTTTTATAAAATATAATGATTTAAGCATTGAAAGACCTTCCATTTAAAGGATTTTAATTGAAGATGGTTTGATCAAACCCCCTTAGATTCAAACCCACTTGGATAGAACCCCGCTAGTTTTAAACCATACCTATAATGGAGTCTCCTCTACACTTATCAAAATGCTGATAAAAACCCAATTTTGATTTATCTTTTGAGGGATCAAATGAATTCATTTAAAATTTATGTTTTGTAAGTATGTAGTCCTTTTTATAAGCTTCCTAAAAATTATAATTTTAAATATATTTAATTTGATTATTATATTTATTTTTTATTTCTTGTGAATGTATGTTTTTCACCGAACATCAAGTTCTCTATTCTACACACATGGAAAAAGAGTAAATTACTGAAACAAAATTCTAACAAATATCTATGGACTAGGTATTGATGTCCTTGTTTCAACAAAAAAAAAAATTGAATTTCGATACATACATAAAAAGTTATGTTTTACAAAATACGCCTATGTCTAAATTATAGTTGGTTTGACTTCAAAAATTAATTAAAAAATATATATTCAACAAAACATTATGAAACCAAATGCATACACTATATATCGTTGTTACCAATCTAAATTAAAAAGAATCATAATTTTATCATTTGTAGAAAAAAAGTTATGTGCTACGGAGTACACATCACTTTAAAAAAATGTTGTTTACTATTAAAAACCAGTTATCAAAGGAGATGCAAAAAAAATTACATTTTAACTCCATTTTTTTTACAAAATATATATTTAAAATCTACGAACAAAATCTCACAAATCACTAGTTCGCATCATCTTCAAATTCCTAATGGTTTAGCGGCTATAGCTGTCAAAACGTGAAGATTTAGTTCAAAATATTGATTTCAATGTCAAGTTTGGCCAAAAAGTGTAACCCATGATTGTAGGATGACCCCGGCTCAAAGCACCATTCCACCCATTAATGATGAGAAGCCATCTGAGCCTGAAGAAGAATTTTTGAAGGAAGATGGGGAGATTGAGACGCCGACTAGGACTTAGGAGAATTTGGAGATGGTCTTTGAGCAGTTGGAGGATTTGGGTCAAGCCTTCAAATTGGAAGAGGGACGAAGCCCTAGGGCAGTTCTAAGCCCAGTAAAGTGTAAGGCCAGGAGTGTTGGGGAGCAACAATTCCACTCCTTAGTATAAGGATCTAGAATTGACTCGAGAGAACCCTAAAGCTAACTCTCTCAAAGGAGGCAAGCAGTCAAATGAACTCTCAGATGATGAAGGGGATGGAAATCATAAGGAAAATGACTTGAGAATCATCACCAGGAGTGGGATGAAAGGTAAAAATAGTATCTTGATAGATGTTGGTGGCTCAGTTTTGAGGGGTAGGAGGATTGATGTTAGAAAAGCCAAACATATGACATTAATGGTGGTAGGCAAGGGCACTCAGGATACTCTTCATAAGTTTGTTAAATATAGAGGTGAGCACCTCCAAGGAGTGGGTAAAAAATGAAGGTCATCAACTCGAAGACTTAATGGCCTGGAGAAATGCCATTTGGTGAAATGATTGATAGAAGTGGAAGTGCTAGATATTTGCTTGCTCCAAGAAACTAAGTTGGACCAATAATCCATGTGTAATTTAGTGAGTAGATTGTGGAAGTTTGGGAAGGGTTTGACAGTTGGAGTTGTTGGTATGGCTAGGGGACTGGTAGTTTTGTGGAATAAGCTTAGCTTCTCTAGCAAGAATATTTTTAGTTCAAAGAATTTGTCGTCAGTAAAATTGAAGTCCTCTCAAGGAGGAGGGAGTTTCTTATTAATGAATATTCACGGTCCCAATCTAGAAAGAGATAGAGTGGGATGCTAGGGGAGGTTGAAAGAATTCAGAAATTCATTTGCTCAGGAGAACTGGCTAGTTCAGGGGGATTTCAATGCTACTCTTTGTCTTGATGAGAAGAAAGGAGGTAGGATGCTGGGCAACCTTGACTCAACTAGATTCAGAAAGGTTTGTGAAGAATTTTCATTGGTGGATCTTGTCCCTAGGAATGGTTGGTTCAACTAGACAAATAGGAAAATTCGGGAGGACAATATTTTATGCAGATTGGACAACTTTCTGGCTAATTTAGACTAGCTCCTTTCTCCAATTCAATTTGTTTCAGCGGTGATCAATTTTGGTAGATCAGATCATTGGCCAATCAAACTGCATTGTGCATATGGACAAGACCTAGGTGCTCTCCTTTCAAGATGGAAGCATTTTGGTATGAACATCCTGATTTCCTAAAAGAACTGGAGGTCTAGTGTGGAACAAGTTTTAAAGGTAACTCCTAGTTCATGATCCTCAAGAAACTGTAGGAGACCAAGAAGGCTTCTAGAACCTGGAATAGACGGGTAATGGGAAATTTATTTGAGGCCAAGAGTAAGGTGGAAGAGGAAGCCCTTGTGGAAAATAAAATTGTTGAAGATGGGATGACAGAGGAGAGGAGAGATAGTGAGAGAAAGTTGTTAGGGGAGCAAAACCGCCTTCTGAGGATGGATGATTTTTTTTGGCTCTAAAAGTCTAGGGTAAAATGGCTTGGTGAGGGAGATAGAAACACTAAGTTCTATCATATCTCTACAAATATAAGGAGAAATGTTAATAGAATTATGAGGGTATAGCTTCCTTGTGGCATAATATTAGAGGACATCGGGGCTATAAGAGAGGAGGGGTTGAGATATTATAGGGAGTTACTCAGTGTGACTAGAGAGAGGGATGAGGATGATTAGCTAGAAATTCTTAGGAATATTCCCAAGGTGGTTGAAGATAATAACAATGTTGGGCTTATGGCCTCCTCTAAGGAAGAGATTAGAAAGGCCACATTCTCCCTAGGGGCGATGAAAGCCCTTGGCCATGATGGATATCAAATTGGTTTTTTTTAGAGGTTTTGGGAAGTGGTGGGGAATGATGTGTGGATGGTTCTCAAGGAGTGTAGAAGTAGAAGATCAATGATGAAAGCCTGGAACTCTATGTATCTAGCCCTCATCCCAAAGGTAAGGAATCCTAAATATTTTGATGAGTTCCGACCAATAGCTCTATGCAATGGCATTTCTAAGATTCTAACCAAAGCAATGGTGACTAGATTGAAGTTGTGCTTGGAGGACGTTATTCGGGATGAACATAGTGGATTTCTAAAAAATAGACAAATTACAGACAAAGTTCTCCTGGCCCACAAAACAATTCACTCAATCAAAGAGAGAGGTAAAGAAGGTATGATCTTGAAGCTAGACATGAATAAAGCTTATGATCAGGTTTCATGGGAATTCCTAATTATGATCATGAGAAAGATGGGATTCAATGTAGATTGGTGTGAGTGGATATATAGTTGTACATCTCCTCTGCTTCCTATGTTGTTCTGATCCACGAGAGTGCCACAGACTTCTTCCTTGCAAAGAGAGGTCTCAGATAGGGAGATCCTTTATCACCTTTCCTCTTTCTAATTGTGGTGGAAGCACTAATTTATGTGATAAAGGAAGCTTTGAGGACTAGTCTGATCAAGGGGCTTTAGGTGTCAGGAGGTTGTCCCAACCTCACACACTTATAGCTTGTTGATGATACTCTATTATTTGGTGAAGCTATTGCAAGGGAGGCGAGGGGGATTAGGAAAGTTCTTCAAAAGTATGAATTGGTGGTTGGGCATAAAGTCAATCTAGGTAAGTCCCAAATTTATTTTCTTAAGGATTTCTATGATGAAGCTATGGAGGTGTAGGGGATTTTGGGATTTGATGTCAGGACTCTTCCCAGTAATTACCTCGAAATGCACTTGGTGGAAAAGAGGGCCTCAAAACAAGAATGGAGAAAGGTTGGTGATAGTATGCAAGGTAAGTTGGCCACTTAGAAAGGCAAATGGTTGTCTCTAGCAGGGAGGATTATTCTGATCAAAGCATCCCTGGTGGCAATTTTCATCTACACCATGTCGGTGTTTCACATTCCAAGCAAGGTAGCTTAGACTTTAGAAAAAACTCAAAGGATTTTCTTATGGAGAGGTACTGAGGAGGATTTCATGTACAATCTAGTGAAATGGGATGAGGTCTATTTGCCCAAAAGAAAAAGGGGACTGGGTTTCTGTAACCTAAAATGGGTAAATAAAGTTCTTGGTCCAAAGCTTGTTTAGATAATATATGAGTAAAAGGGGAGAATGTGGAGCAAGGTGATCTAAGCCAAGTACCTCCAAAATGATTTAGATAATCTCTTTGATCCAAACATCATTTTACCTAGGGGATCTAGTGTTTGGAATTATCTGAGAATGTGCAGCAATATTCTGAGGCCTGACTTGGTCTGGCAGATTGGAGCTGACAATAAGGCAAGATTTTGGAGGGACCTATAGATCAAGGGAAAGCCTTTGATGGATATTGACCACTTCATACCTTTGGGGATGGTCTTGGAAGCTCATATTGGGCCTCGCGTCCAACACTACATTGCGGATGTTGTAGGGACCCTAGGAGATGGTTGATCCAAATCAATTTGGGAGGAGACCTAGATGTGATTTGGAAGGAAATCTGTGTAACCTTGAACAAAAGACCTCTTCTAGATGCTAAAGATAGACTTATGTGGAATAATAATGGTGAAGGCAGAGTGATTGTCAAGGATGTATATAATCTTGCCTTTCTAGATAGCTTGTAGAGGTTGGGCGTTGACTTGGGATAGGCTCTCGAAGATGGGTAAATATGGCCCCTCTTAGTGTTCTTTGTGTAAACAGGCTAGTGAAATCAATTCCCACCTCTTTCTCAACTTTGTTTTTGCAAGGGAGCTGGGGAGCAGATTTCTCCTTAGATGGAATTTCATCTGGGTCTTGTCCAGGAACTTAACAGAGCTGATGGATGGATGGATCTTCAGATGTAGAAGTCCTCGTCTAATATTAATTTGGGACGCTTTCCCAGCCCTATTGGTGTGGAACCTTTGGTTAGAATGCGAGAGGAGAATTTTCCTTGGTAAGGAAAAATCTTTGAATATGGTATGGGATGTGGTGGAGAATTTGATGGGGGAGCAAGGGGAGATTTACCAGAAGAAAGGGTGGGAGATATTCTCTAACGAGGCTTCTTTGGCTGATGTTTGGCCTCACTACCACTGGTTGGGTAAACCCTCCCTAGAGGGACTCAAGTGCAGTAAAAATCTAGAAACTAGGTGGTCTCCACCTAATGATGGGTGGGTTAAATTGAATTTTGACAAGGCTATTAGGGGTAACGTAGGAAAGACTAGAAGTGGGGGTGTTCAAAGATCATCAGGGACAACCCCTTGGTTTTTTCTCATTGGATCTAGATTCAGACTTGAATAATCTAGTTGAAGCCAGCACCCTTTGGAAAGGTTTATAGGTTGATAGGAAAAAAGGATGGGACAAGATTTGGGTTGAAGGGGACTCATTGATAATCATAGGTCTTCCAAAGGAAGGACCAGCTAGGAATTGGCATTTGGAGCAGATTGTGGTTGAGGTTAGGAGGTTGGTCAGTCTCTTCAGCAACTTTAATATTTCTCATATCAAAAGGAAGGGAAACATGGCTGCCGATTGGGTAGTGAATTATGGCATTGATCTAGAGACAAAGGGTTCTCTTTTTATTGGTTTTGGAGTGAGTGTCCCTTGAAACTTGTTATAGAATGTTTAGAGGGATATTAAGGCCTATCCTCTTAATAACAGGAAAGCACGATAAACTAGTAATTATGAGTTGGTAGCTCTCTGATCGATGACTCATATGAGGTAATAGATGGTAGGAATGTAATAACTTTGAGTTAAGGCATGTAGAGCAAGGCAATTGGCATTTTGATCTACATCATCTCCATCTTTCTCCATTACATGCTCCAGTTTTGTCTGTGACTAGTGTTGGTTGGGAATGATGGATGAAGCTCTGGCTAGTGGTTCGAGCTTGAAGGTGAAGGGTAAATGGTCAGTTGGTTTACCTCCTCGATAGTAGATCCCTCATGTTGTTCCTAGCAACTCTATAGATGGCTGGATGAAAATAAAATACACCCCTCGGAAGTGCCTGAGAAAGATCCCTATAGAGGAGGTGATGGCAAGATTTGAGAAGGATATTGAAGGTGAGATTAAGAACCCCATTCTAAGTGAATGGCTCTATAGGTTGTTAAAGATGGTGAAGGAGGTTGACAGTAAAGAAGGGGTGAATGTCAGGGAGGCGATGGCTTGTCTGCTTCTCGATCCTAGGACTTCAAGGGGAAGATGGAATGTATTTAGTGTAGCTCAATCCTTGGTGGTAGCGATGATGCTCTCTATGGCAGTGGCTTCTATCCTCACCCATGAGGATATGATTGAATCAGAGGGACAAAAATGTAGAAAACCATGAGTCTTCTTTGAGACATCTACATGATATTATGTTGGGTGTAATGGATACTAGGAAAATGGTCAAAGGCATGGTTGTGAAGATGGAGATTTTGGTAATTGCTTGAGTTTGCCCCCTATGTTCCTATGCTTGCGACGAAGATGGTGTTGTGGTAGAGCTAGATGAGAATTTAGATATGTGTTTAAAGTTTCTGTAGATAATTTTTTGTTTCTTCTCTGGACTATTAATGGAGTGAGGGTCGCTATAATTTGCCTGAATATAGTTGTATGGTTTGTCACAGACTCTTTATGTTTTGGGTGGCTGTTAAAAACATTTGGGCTTGACCCTCTTTTTGATGGATCCCTGGCCACCAACCAAGGTTATTATATCAAAAAGAAATTTGTAAACCTACTTGATCTAGGTGAGGTATGGTTGTGAAGATGAATATGTAAGCAGCAAAATTTGGAGGTGTGATGCATAGTGATGTGCGACTAAAGGAGAAAGAGCAAAAGTGATAGATTCTGTCCGGACTCATCTTGATGACATTTTTGTGACAGGAAGGAAGCGAAGAGTATGCCTAACTGAATCAATCATCAAAAGAAGAGAATTGCAATCATCAAAGGAGTAAGCTTCATTGTCATTTTTAGATAGTAGGAGGACTGTCATGTTGTAATCATTTTTGAGTTTATCATCAGGTCAGGGAGTAGTTGCTTCCTTGGGTTGTAGTCCTAAAACAAATTCTATAGGGAGTTGTATCTTCCTTGGGAGTGACCCTAAAACCTTTCTTCAGGGGTAGTAGCTTCCTTGGGTTGTAGCCCTAAAATAAAGTTTGCAAAGAGTAGTATCTTCCTTAGGTTGTAGCCCTAAAACAAAGTTGTAATTTTGAACTTCATATACTGTGAGTTAATCCTCACCATGGTTTTTCCCCTTTTGGGGTTTTCCACATACATCTGGTGTTATGTGGTGTTGTACATTATGTTGATATCTTATGATTTTGTTAATGCTATAATGTTTAAGTTTTGATCTTCTCTAGAGGATTTGAGATTTTATTAAATATTGATTCACCCCCTACCTCTTAGTATTAGGTGTGGTCAACAATCCACCATAAGTCATTCTTTACAAATTATATGCCCAAGTAGTGTGCCAAATGGTACCACAAAGACACATTTCTTTAGGTTCAAAGAGATTTGTAAACTCTTGCATCTTTCTAACATTATGTAGAGTACATGTACATGGTCTTTTAGCAATCCATGGACTGTCCAATCGTCTAGATAGACTTCTAGGAAGTCGTCAATAAAGTCTTTGAATGCATTAACCATAATGAAACTAAATACAACTGGTGCATTCTTTAGACCAAAAGGCATCATTGTATATACAAAAGATCCCCATTCCATTGCAAATGTGGTTTTAGGTTAATCCTCCTCCGAGGTATTAAGTTTGTGATATCGAGAGAAACCATCAGTGAATGAATATACTTCCCTTCTGATGACAGATTCTAGGACTTCTTCTGTAAATGGTGTAGGGAAAGGGTCATGGACAGAAGCTTTATTTAATTCTCTAAAGTCTACACATATTCTAATATCACTACTTTTCTTATTTTGTACTATCATGGGGCTGATCCACTTTGCATCTTCCACTAGTTTGATTACCCATGTCGCCATCATCTTATCAATTTCTATTTTAACCTTCTTCTTCATATTTGGGTTTATTTTATATGGTCTTTTCTTTTGAGCTTTAAATCCTTCTTTGAGTTGTATTTTCATCATTCTTGCTTCCTCCTTAATTCCTTTGAAGTTTATAAATGTGTGGAAAAACAAGTCTTCATATTCTGATAGAATCTTAGTGATTTGCATGACTTCTTCTTTCCAATAATCCCCTATTTTTGCTAGTTTAGGGCTATCCCCAATTGCTATGTTTTCTTCCCTTAGCTTTAATGGTTGGTTATAGTATTATTTGTTTTCTTCAGTGTGTGATGTTATTCCACTTTCTTCCTAGTTGATTTCTATATCCCATTTTGTGATTCTTCCTTGTTCTCCATTCCATTTTTTGTGTAGTATAGCACCTTTTCTCATAGTAATGGTCATGTTTGTCCATCCATTCTATTAGTTTCCATATACCTTCATTTCGTGGTGGTGCTAGTATCTCTTGTTTGATATGTATTATCATTAGGTTTTCCTTTGTAGAAAGAAGATGATCTCCCTCTTCTTCTGAAGTGTGTTGTAGATAGCCTTTTGGGGTGGAGAAAGTAAATGTGTGGTAAAAATCCTTTTGGAGCTCTTCCCAATCTCTTGTTTCTGCTCTTTTCTCTTGGTTAATATACCAAGTTTGTACAACTTGTGTGAGTGTCCAATAAAACATTTGTAAGTATAATCTTGTATTATATTCTCTTTGTTTGTCCCATGTATTAGAGAAAATGTTCAAATGTTGTTCAGGTGTTATCATGTTGTCATACTTAAGAATTTATCCCCATTCCCCTTCTTGAACTAAGTATCTTTCTTGAATGAAAATTTTAAGGGCTTTCCATGTAGGAATGTTATCTTTAAGTGTATTCCATCATCTTATAGAATTGCAAAATAAAATATGTTGTAGCACATCTAGTCTCAAGTCTTCTTTGTCAAATATTTTTCCATGTCTTATAAGTATATTTCCAAGTCAGGGTAAGTGCATGGAAATGGGATACACATAAGGGGCCAACCTTGAGATTTTTCAGCAAAATAGGTTTGCATTACGAAAGGCATAAATCATACATGTTTTAACATGTATGCATTTTTAATGCCTTGAATTCAAAATATATATGATCCTTTCTGATTTAGGCCTGGATTTAGAAACCTAAGGGTTGGACATCTATTTTGGCTCCTAAATTTATATTTTTAACATAAAACATCTCGAATTCAAACTTCAACCTCATCAAGTTTACATGTTTTATAGTAAAATTTTACAAAACCACCACCAAAATAAAGAGATACTTCTTAGCTTTCTATTTATACAAAATTTTCAATATTTTAACTAAGTTAAGGTATTTATTTTTATTTTCTTTGACGAGTGTCTCTATATTCCTTCAATACATATTTATTGGATTTTTTTAATAACTTTTGACTCACTTAGCCAAATTAAAAAAAATATAGGATTCTTCTACATTTCATTTTGTACACATTTAATAAAAGAAATTTATATTTTTAATAAGTTTTGTGCAAGTTATGTGACGCACACACTTATTGATGCAATTTTCATGATGCATCCACTTCAAAAAAATGCAAAAAAAATATTCAATAAAAAAATATACAACTTGTAGTACTCGCTCTTAGCTATATTTCCACCAAATGGTTTTAAAAATTGTTAGAATCTGAAAAGATTATTAACCCAGAAAACTAGTGCAAAGAATAGATATTAAAACTATGAATGCAAATGATACAAAATCAAAATAGTAAGACAGGGTTAGTCTCTAAGAGAGTAATGCAAATGCTAGAAGCAAAATAGCATTAAGAGGATGCAAAACCAAAAGATGCCAAATACAAGCCAGGTAGCATGTTTATATAGACTAGGAAGAGAGAGGAGGTGGCAACACCGACCAATGAGGAGCAACCATCTATTAGACTAAAGATAGCAAATTATCTTCCCAAGATAGCTAATGGATGCTCACATGTAGGAAGGTGACACCTCGCAACCACTCACCTAATAAGACATGCTTTATTAACCTAAGTGAGATTAATAAAAGTGTAGGAAAAACCTAGGAATATAGGAAAAAAATATAACCCATCTAGGAAATAAAAACCTACACTAACACCCCCCCATAAGTGAAGCTTAGGTGGATGTAGAAATGGGTCCCAACAAATCAAGCCTGATGAGGTACCCATGTACATAAAATTCCCCCCCAAAGAGAGAGAGAAGAGACCCCCCCAAAAGTAGAGAGAGTCAAGACTCCGAGTGAGAGGAAGAAGCCCCCCAGAAGATGAAGCATCCCGCACCCCCAGTAAAGCTCGCAAATAAAGGAACTTGCTCTAAGTGAAGGGTTTGGTGAAGATATCAGCAACCTGCTCAGAAGTCGAACAATAGCGAAGGTCAATGACGTGGCCATGCATGAGCTCCCGAATGTAGTGCATGTGAACCTCTATGTGTTTGGTCCGCTGATGATGGACCAGATTCCATGAGATCTGAATGGCACTCTGGTTGTCACAAAATATGACTGATGGCCATCTGATCTGGATGCCAAACTCAGTGAGAAGATTCTGAAGCCAAATGGCCTCAGTAGAGGCATTCACAAGCCCCCCGATACTCAGCCTCAGTAGAAGACAGAGCAATAGCAGATTGCTTCTTGCTCGACCAACAAACAGGACCTGAACCAAGTGAGAAGCTGTAACCTGAAGTAGACTTGCGATCCTGAGAATCACCTGCCCAATCTGAATCTGTGTAGCCCACCAAGTCCAGCTCAATGCCCGCTGCATAGTGAATCCCAAAACTGTGAGAACCCTAAATGTAGTGAAGGATCCACTTGGCTGCTTTCCAGTGCAGCTCATGAGGCTTCTGCATGAATCGTGAAACCATGCCTATAGCATATGAAATGTCAGGTCTCGTATGAGTCAGATAAATGAGACTCCCAACAAGCTATCAGTACAAAGTGCCATCAACAAGTGGAGAAGAACATTGAGCCTCAAGTTTGACTCTAGAAAGAAACGGAGTCGGAGTAGGCTTACAGTCAGCCATATGAAACCTCGAGAGCAAATCTAGAGCATACTTGGACTGTGTGATGGTGATCCTAGAAGAAGACTAGTAGATCTCAATCCTGAGAAAGTAATGCAACAAGCCCAAGTCAGTCATCAAAAACCTGTCATGAAGGGCAGTTTTGACAGCCCCAATGGTGGATGAAGAACTCCCTGTGATCAGCAAGTCATCAACATACAGAACCAGAAATAGGAGTGAATCATCCTGCTGCAGAATGTAGACATTGGGATCAGAATGGCACCGAGTGAACCCAACTAATAGAAGGAAGGAATCCATCTTGGCATACCAGGCCCGAGGAGCCTGTTTGAGGCCATAGAGAGACTTTCAAAGACGACACACAAGTGAAGAATCCTGAAGGAACCCCTGTGGCTGCTGCATGTAGATCTCCTCCTGAAGGTCACCATGAAGAAAAGCACTCTTCACATCCATCTGGTGTACTTCCCAACGATTAGCTGCAGCAATGGCAAGAACAAGTCGGATGGAATTCATTCAGGCAACTGGCACAAAAGTCTCAAAGTAGTCAATCCCAGGAACCTGGGAGAATCCTTTGGCGACCAAGCGAGCCTTATGCTTGTCAACCGACCCATCTGCTACAAATTTTGTCTGATAGATCCACTTACATCGAACAAGTTTTCTTCCCTTAGGAAGAGGGACAAGATCCCAAGTGTGGTTCCTCATCAAGGAACTATACTCCTCCTGCATAGTTGTATCCCACTCAGGAATACCAGAAGCCTCATGAAAAGATTGTGGATCTGAGGTAGTAGCAATGAAGACATGTGGAGCATCCTGGAACTGTGAACGAGTCCACCTGGTGTCTGATGGATCCCCAACCCAATCACCTGCAGACTGCAAGGTCTGTCTAGCCCAAAGTGGACTAGAAGATGGAGAATCTGGAGGAGAATCATCAACCTCTAAATGATGACTAGGAGAGGAAGGAGGTGAGTCCTCTGAATCGCTCTTTGCATCAGAAGTGGAGGTAGAAGACTGCTCAAGTGAATCTGACTCATCAAAAGATCTGTCATGTATCCCAAGTGACTCCAATGTCAAAGTAGGAGTTGGAGAAGTGATAGAAAGTGAGCTCAAAGAGCACTCCTTAAACTGAACACTCCTCTCAATGAACAGCTCATGTGTAGTAGGGTGGAGCAACCGATAACCTTTCACACCATCAAGATAGCCTACAAATATGCAAGGTCTGCTTTGCAGATCCAAGGCCTTGCGTTTCTCTATAGGAATGTGGGCCCATGTAGGAGAACCAAAAACTCGAAAGTGCTTAACTGATGGTTTCTGACCGCTCTAAGCTTCAAAACGAGTGACTCCCTTCAAGGCTCGGTGAGGAACACGGTTCTAGATATAACAAGCACAGTTAATGGCCTCTACCCAATACTGTGGTGCAAGAGATCTGGAGTGAATCATGCAATTCGCCATTTCCTTCAAGGACCTATTCTTCCATTCTGCAATACCGTTCTGCTAAGGATTGTATGGAACTGAATGCTGCAAATCAATCCCCTCTTAAGTGCAAAACCTCTCAAATTGATGGTTGACATACTCACCACCATTGTCAGTGCGCAAAACTTTGATGGCTTTCCCGGATTGCTTCTCTACAAAAGTCTTAAAGTCCTGAAAATGATCAAATACCTCTGACTTCTGTTTGAGAAAGTACACCCAAGTATTTTGAGAAAAGTCATCAATGAATGTGAGGACATATCTAGCCCTGCTAAAAGAAGGATGCTAAAATGGACCAGCCAAATCACTGTGAACTAACTCCAGTATCTGTGAAGCTCTCCATGCCCTACGTTTGTCAAACTTTTCCTTAGGATGCTTACCAAGAATGCAACCTTGGCAAACACCACCTGAAAACTAAACTGAAGGCAACCCTGTGACCATGCTCTACTGGTTGAGCTGCTACAAGTAGCGGAAGTTAAGATGGCCAAACCGCTCATGCCATAATCTACTTACATCATTAGAATGAGTGAGCAAAACAGACGAAGGAGGATCAGGAACAAAGTGAGAAAATAGATAGAGCCATGACTGATGATCTGCTCTCCCAACTACAACTGTAGAATCACTGTGCAACTCACAAATCTCCACTGAATCAGGAGTGAACTCAACCCGCTTGCCTGAACATGTGTGAGTGATCTAGTATACCGATAGGAGATTAGTTGATAATGAGGGCACACAAAGAACATCATGGAATGTGCCGTCCCCCACATCAACAGACCCTCTCCCACACAACCTCAACAGGAGTGTTATCACCCATCAAAATAGAAGGCATAGTACACGGCTCCAAAGATGCAAGTTCTTCCTTAGATGAAGCCATGTGGTGCGAAGCACCCGAATCAAGAACCCAAGTGGATGGTGAAGAAGCAACTGCAACAAGGGCCTTTCCCTTTCCTTTCCCCTTGCTATTTTCTTTTGCCTTATTAGACCCCTCATTAGAACTCTATTTGATAGACTCAAGAACACTGATATTATTCTTCTCAAGAATGTGTGTCAAGTGATCAATTTGTTTCTTCAGACATTTATGTTCATCATGACCGGGTCTTTTACAATAGGCACATTGGACCCTCTCTTTCTTAGGCTTGTCACCCTTGGAATATTGGGTCTCATTAGTTTCTTTTGAAGCAACTGTTATCTGATCCTTCTTCTCCTTGCTATTCTTTTGTTTCTTATCCTTACTATTGTTGTTACTACTTCATCCTTTCTGTTCTTTTGTGCCTTGGTTGGCAGCCAAGGCATGTGACTTAGAGGACTTAAGAGTGCCCATCTGGATTAGCTTGTCTTATTCCCGAGTGAGATTGACAGCAAAATCATCTAAAGATGGCATAGTGAATTGAGTACCAAGTGCACCCTTAGTAGCATAGAAAGTAGAAACAAACACAGAATATTCTGAACTTAGCTTAGAAAGAATACTAAGAATTAGTTGTTCATCTTTCTTTTCAATTCCACATTGTTTTAGCTGCAGCCTTAGTGATTTCAATTTGGTGAAGAAATCCTAGATTGTGTTGAAATTGCCTGGACTTAAACTAATTAGTTCATTTTCCAACATATGACCCCTCATTGAATCTTGTGTGCCAAATAGTGTTTCTAGCTTTGTCCAGATTTCATTTGGTGTATTCGAAGACTCAATGTGAAAGAGCAAATCGGGAGAAATAGACAAACACAATGTTCCATATGCCTCATCACATTTGTTAAACCACTTAGGCTTATCTTCATCTTTAGCGGGTTCAGTTTCAAGTCCTATAGTTATCCTATTTAATCTAGCTTTCCTTAAGTGAATTGTCATGCATGATTTCCACTCAAAGTAATTGTATGGAGTTAGGATAGGCAGATTTGTTTGATCCATGATGAAGAAATGTAGAGAAGAAGTGTCGAAAAGAAGAGAACCCAACCAAGACAACCCCCCCCCTTTTCACTCAATCAAAGAACCCCCCCAAGAAAATATGATTTGGCACTTTATATTAGTGGGTTTACAACTACCACTAGCAATAAATACTAAGTGGTTTTGATTTTAATGCATTTACAAAACCCTCATGAAGAGCATATGCTGAAGATACAACTTTGGCATAAAATCCAGAGAAATAAACAGAACCACTGCGATCTACTCCAAAAATCATGCACTTTCAAAAAAAGAATCGCCTCGATACGAGGTCGTATGTGAAAGTTATGATCCTCTGAAGTTCCTAAAACGAGAACCGTGCAATGTCATGACTGAGAATCTGCAATTTCTGAAAAATCTTGGCATCAAAATAAAAAAAACGACTGCACTAGTGCATAGAGCATCAAAAAATAGCCAAAATCAAAAAACAATTCTGTGGGAAAAGGAGTCCGTATGAGCAAGAATGGAGCATTTGAAAACTATCTTCAAAACTGCAGTTGCCAACGGAGAGGGGTCCTGCTGTAGCTTTCTGAGCACATTTTTGTAAAATATACAGACTACATGCAAAAATTGAAAGATACCCAGATGGTTTTTCTGTGCTGTGAACAAAACCCAGAAGGTGTTTTTCTTGCAAATGTACAGAAGATGTTACTCCAGTGTAAATGAAATGCCTTTAGCTACAAAAAATGACCCCAACAACCAAAAAATGACATACAAAGGATGAATCAGATGCTGGAACCTGCAATATTGATTCAAAAGACCAAATATGCAAGTTGGTTGTCAGATTTGAGCTCGAAACCCCGGTTCCACAACTGTGTATGATGATCTCCGATTTCGGTGAAATGAAAGCCAAATCTGACTTTCTCAAGCCTCCTGGATGCGTTGGAATAGCCAGAAATACTGCCAGTATAACTAGAAATGCTGCAATCACCCAGATTTCATAAACACATATGCAACCCCAGAGATTAAAAAAATTTCCGTCAAACTTTTCTGATTCTCAAGATCATCTGAAGATGTAAGAGAAGAGCATACTGGGTTTTTTGAAAACCTGCAATAAGATTTATTAGCCCCCCCCGAATCTCTCAAATATGGAAACTAAAATCTACTCTTGCACATAGAATTGCTCTGATACCATGTTAGAATCTAAAAAGATTATTAACTCAGAAAACTAGTGCAAAGAATAGATATTAAAACTATGAAGGCAAATAATACGAAATCAAAATAGCAACACAGAGTTAGTCTCCAAGAGAGTAATGCAAATGCTAGAAGCAAAATAGCATTAAGAGGATGCAAAAGCAAAAGATGCCAAATACAAGCTAGGTAGCATGCTTATATAGACTAGGAAGAGAGAGGAGGTGGCAACACTGACCAATGAGGAGCAACCATCTATCAGACTAAAGATAGCAAAGTATCTTCCCAAGATAGCTAATGGATGCTCACATGTAGGAAGGTGACACCTCGTAACCACTCACCTAATAAGACATGCTTTATTAACCTAAGCGAGATTAATATAACTGTAGGAAAAATCTAGGAATATAGGAAAAATAAATAACCCATCTAGGAAATAAAAACCTACACTAACAAAAATATCTAATGTAGCAAAAAAAATAAGGGGTGCACACTAGACACTATCTTATATTTTAATGATAAAAATAGGAACACTTTTGTGTACAGTAAACATTTCACCCCCTTAACTTTAACACTTTTCTAAACTCTTTAGTAGTTTAGAAACTAGATTTCGATTACTACAATTCTTGTTCTTATCATATCTTCAAATTTTGAGTGTACACAACTTGAATTACTCATCCAAGTTCAGCATTAACTAATATTGACAAAAAAAGTGGCCACTTTTGACCACCCTTTTGTACCTCATTTCCATGCACTTACCCATCACCTACTACTGAATATCTATGTAGCTTGATGTGGGATAATGCCACATGAGATATGATTCAACTGTCATGAATTTTGGAGGATATAGTTTCTATGTGTAGTGATGCATTTGATGTTGCTTGTAGTGGGATTGTTGTATTTGTAGTAAGATGCAATGTGTTTCTTTGTACTCTATGTATGGAATAATTTTTTTTATCGTCCTTAAATTTTTATATCGTAGTTCCAATTCATCCAGCCATACAACCATCCTCAAAAATCTTAAAATTTTAAACTATCCAACCATCTCCACTGCCAAAGCTTGAACTAAGATGTCTCATAACCATCCAACCATCCTCAACAATCTTAATAATTTCATTTGAAAAACCCCTTCATATATCCTCACTTTGAATGTCTTAAAAAACCACATTTACTTTAGTTACAATAAAATAACACTTAGAAAACTTAGTTTTAGCATCACATCTCCCTAATACAAAGGCTTTTGGTCCTAAAAATCTAACCAAATCATGAAATGAGAGGTTTCCTACAACAATGGAGGAAATAAACCACACATTATGCCACAACACACACAAACCACTCTAACACCACATGAGATTTGTAGAATCTATGGAACTTGATTAGTAAAACATCTAGACATATCAACCAATGAATGACTAACTATTGGGACCTAAAATTTCATGTAGTTTTTTGGCAAAACTTTAGGTCCCCATGATGAAAAAATCAATTTTAGCACTCAGAAATGCCCCTATACAATATGCTCCAGTGGCCTACTTTGAAGGGTCATAATTCGAAGCCTATTCGGTTTCTTGCAAAATCACTTTGTAAGAATGTTTATCTTCCATATGTGAGTAAGCACACATGATTTCAAATTCCTAAGATCAATTTTTACAAAGTTTTAAAGTACCAAATTGGAGGCTTCAAAAAGAGTTTGATGGCTACACAGTGTTAAATCTGCTAAAAGGGTCAACTTTGGAGGATAATAATTATCAATCGGAAGATTATCATGAAAAACCAATTGGTGTCTTGGATTCTTCCCATATGAATATGCTTTCATACCAATTCTCAAAGTTTGAGCACCTCATTTGGTATTTTTTCAAAATCAAAACCAAATGGATTCTACACAGTTTCAGCACTTGCATTTCTAGAAAAATTGCAAAGAGGTCAACTTTGACCCTTGATATTTTATGAAGGAAGATGACTGGTAAAAAATCCTCTTGCACACATACTCATTGTATGTAAATGAGCTAATCCCCTAGATTGCAGCTTCCCAGAACAAGATTTGATAACCTTTCAAAATGGCAAGCTCATGAGCTTCAATTAGGTTTTTCACAGTTGCAATTTTAGAAAAGGCTGAAAGGGCTACTTTGATGTTGAATATTTTGCTCATCTGGATGGATCTTGCTAAGTCACTTCCTGTACTAAGTTCCTGTGTCAAAAGTCTACATGCTTGTGCATTTTTATGACTCCAGGAGAAGATTTGATCAGTTTTACAAAGCGATTCTGAAGGTTACTTGGCCTATTTTGACTATTGTGCAAGGTGCCTGAAAGTGGATTTCGGTATCTACCCAGTTCAATTTTTCACCTCAGAAGCATGTTGAATTAGTGTTAGAATAATCCAAGATGAAAAATTGTTTCAAAATGAAAATTTTTTAGTCGGGCCTACAATGGGACCCGGCATGCTTCACATAGTTATAAAGTCATAAGGGTTTCAATGGAAATAAAGGTGTTGAACATTTAATGATATTGTATATGTCCTCCCATATTTACATTGAAGGGTTTGGTGATAAGAAGTGGAACAGAAAGGATTTCACCTAAACTCTAGAGATAGAGGTAAACAATAGAAAAATCTTTGACCAAATCTAAGTGAAGTGATAAAAAATAGCAATGAGTGGACATGATGTATTTATTTTGATGCCTACTAGTGGTGGAAAAAGCCTTACTTATCTGTAACATATCTTAGTGCAAACATGGAGTGGCAAGAGAAGTAACAAATTGTTGTATGTGATACCAGTGCCTCAAAGATCAGGTTTTCCATTTCAATGAGCATTTATTTTGGATCACTTCAAGTGCAAGCTTCCTAACATCTCTACAGGGTGAGTTTGAGTAGGAGATGCCCACTTCCCTTCTATATTGAAATGAGAGAATGGATTATAAGAGCAGTGATCAAGCTTCTTGGAAGTGTTAGTATAAATTTTGAAAAAACCTTTTGAAATATGGTCATAATCAGAAAAAGTGATTAGTATTGTTGGAAACTACAGAGTTTGGGGAAAATATGAGTTTAAGCCAATCATATACTTCTAGTCTTGAGAACATGATAGGAAGTGTAGTGCAAACACAACAAGCCCTTCCAGCCAATTTCATTATCATTATCAATATCGATGCCAATTTCTTCAAATGATCCATAATCTCAGCAAGATTCTTATCCCCTTATTCTACTTGCTCTACCCCTAATATTTTTAATATTGTTTCTCAACAAAGTCCATATACCCTAGATTCAGCCAAATAGTTTTGTGAGGCACGTATCAAGTATATGAGGTTCTAGCTAATCATCAATTTCTAAGCAAGTTTGATCTAAGGGAACCAGATGATCCTTGCTCTCAACTTCTTGCTATAACAGCAGATCCATGTTGTCCTTTAAAATGGATCACATGAATATGAATGTGAACAAGAAAGTTACAACTCCTATACAATTTGATACCATAGAGATCATCAGTGAGGAGGAGTTTTTGATTAAATGGAACCTATTTTCAAATTAGTGAGGTGTTTGTTGATCATAGAACAACCTTGCATCCAATAGAAGCTCCTAGAAATTGGATTTGCAATTTGCACATAGTATACTTTAGAACATCAACTGGGCAGCTTACAGTTGAATCATCATCAATGAAGGAGATAAAACTTCTTACTAGGGGTCAGCCATGGAATTTACAGATCTTCAACAACTATTCTAATAACCGATCCAAAGATGATGAAGATCTTCAACAACTATTCCATAACTTAGGACCCACTCAATAATGATCAACTAGTCGAATCAGTCAGGAGGGGAATTTTGTAGGTGTTGAGGAGGAATATGAATTTATTGTATTGATTAGTAAGGGTTTTGCATGATTGCCTCATGAGGGAGAGATTCTTCATTTATTGATTCTATGATGGAGACCAGGGTTGGAGAGGTAAGAAAGATTCATGTTATCTATTTCTTGAGGAGTGGTGGACAAATTAAGCATCTACATATGATCAAAGTTCACATATGGTTTGAAATGGCATCCGCCTGAAAGATGTTAAGTGATGGGGAAAGGACATGCTGAATTCATTCACCTAGTCATATAAGCGGAGGTACAAAGTTGGTTATGTATGGAAAGATTTGTGTGACAATGATCTCATCACACCAATTTGCGATAATGAATACATTCCTAAAGGCTGTGAGATCCTACTGAGTAATCAAGATAATTGTAAATATGGCATAAAATCGGGGACACAAAATGTGCCAGTAGAAGAGGTCCAGAACAACAAGCAATTTTTTAGAAGCCTCACAACCGATGCTAAAGATCGAGCTACCCAAATACCAGACAAATTACACTGAGGAATCCGAGCATGAAGAAGTAGAGCAGAAAAAATGCCACTATTGAGAAACCCTAATGTCCATAAGACTTCAACTTATTAGGAAGACCCCAAAACTAGTCTCCCCAACATCTTGAAAACGGATTAAAACATTTGTTTGGATAAATCATTTGGAAAAATAAATCACATTGACAGAATGAAATAAAAGTCCCTCAAAATCATACATTTGCCAAAATCAAAAATATAAAGTGGGCACAATAAATTTTATTACCAAAGAAGGCTTATATTGAGAAGCTTTGGGATATCAGATAGAATGTGCTAAGAGTCTCTTCGAAATTCTAAGGGGCATAAATACTGCAAAGTAAAACTCTATCTGGATATCGGGAAGACCCCAAACACAGTCACTCTGATGTAACGATATGGTTAGGGTGGATGAAGCATGGGAAAATATCATTCCAGTCAAAATGATAAATATTATTAGGAAAAGCCATTAGATTTACTAATGATGAAAATTACATTCGGATGGGTGGAATATTAAAATGAATAGTGCAAAATTAGGATTTTTATAAGGGAAATAATTACCCAAGGAAAGATTTTAAGAATATTTTCATTCCAAGGTAAAATATTTCAAGGAGTTAATCAAGTGAGGTAATTATTTTACCTAGAGAACATTCTTATGTGAAAATGCGTTATAATGACCAGTGAAATATCTTTCACCAAAGAGGGTAAAGAAGGATAATTTTTTCACCCAAATGAATATTTTGCCAAATAAAGGTGAAAAGAGAAATAAAGATTAAAGTATTAACAAATATTTTTCATGAAGTACCTGAAGAAGATTAATTAATTTTATCTACAATAATTAAACAAAGAGCTACAATAGAAGGGAGAGTAAAGGGTCATAACCCTAGAGGATATAATGTATATATGCTAGATGAAATCAAATACGGAGAAGAAATTAGAAATAGTAGTAGGTTTAAAAATTACCAGTAGTAGATAGGTTCATCCATTCCACTCATCCATTTTCATTTTCAGAGACTTCTGCAATTAATGTATATATATTGAAGCAATATAATGGAGAAGACTGTTCTTAAATGGTGATCCATTTTTAGTGTTCAACTTTTTTGTTGATTTTCATGATTATATATTGTTGTGTTGTCTCCAAAGTTGATCTCTTAAGTTATTCAAATTTACATAATTTGTCAAGACACATTTGTTGTTCATGTACATGGTTATCTTGATTAGTTTCTAGTTGGAGTGAATTAAACATCCTTTCAAATAATCCATTTTGATTGGTTCCTGCCAAGGATTAAAATCTTTTTAAAATGATTATTGTGATTGTTTTCCCTCAAGCCAAGAATTAAAAGTCCTTTCATGAGATCACAGTAATTTAGGAGAACATCACCGGGAAAGAAAAGTATAGTAACTTATAGACTTGTATGTTTGTACAAGGTGCAAACATTCGAAGTGCCCAACAAGTTAGAGTTAATGTGCAAAGTAGACCCACCTATCCTACACATCTGTCTCCATAATCATCATCCATCCATTGACTCCATCCACCCAATAGATTAGGCACTAGCCAACTTAAGAACATTTTATACAAATCCAATCCACACTCTTGATAATTCAAACACTTGGGTGATCCCACAATACTGGGTTACAATTGTATTGATGAAGGAAAATTACCCATTCACCTAAAAAATGTTTTGGAGGGGTTCGGTTGAATAGGGGTGTTCAAATGAACCCCAAAATGGGTTCATTCAAACCCCCCCATTCGAACGAACCCACTTTATGTCAAGCTTTTTTTTAATAAAATAGGGGGTTCGATCGAACCCCCTTTAATGTTATTTCAAAATTTTAATGTTATTTTTAGGTGGTTCTAATGAAAGGGGGTTCAATCTCTCTAGAGGTTCGTTCAAGCCCCTTTTGCTCGAACACCCTTATTTTGCCCTTGCCCCTCTCCAACTACAATTTTATGTAGATTTTTTGGTTTTGAGGCCTAGTTTGAGGATCAAAATGGAATCAACTTGACAAACCCATCTGGAGGATTATAGTCCTCGAAACAAACTTCCTATCAAGTATAATTTTAATATATTTTGGTTTTATTATACATTTTTTTTAGTTTAATTAAACATAGGTTTTTCACCGAAAATCAAGCTCTTTATTCTGCACATGTGCGAAAAAAAGTATATTATCAAAACAAAATTATGCAAAATATCTATCGTCTTGGTATTCATGTCCTCGATCCAACAGAAAAAAAAAATTTGAATTTCGATACATACAAAAAAAGCTATGCTTTACACAGTACACCTATGTCTAAATTGTAATTTGTTTGAATTCAAAAGTTAATTAGAAGAAAAATATTCAATAAAACATTATGCAACCAAATGCATCCTCTAGATATCGTAGTTAAAAATCTAAATTAAAAAAAAATAGAATTTTATCCTTCATAGAAAAAAGTTATGTTCTACACAGTACACATCACTCTTTAAAAATGGTGTTTACTGTTAAAAACTAGATACTGAAGGAGATGGAAAAATAAATGCAATTTGATTCCAAAAAAAAATTTAAAAATATATTTAGAATCTATAGAAAAAATGTGACAAATCACTAGTTTACATCATCTCCAAATTCCTCATGGTTTAGCAACTATAGGTGTCTGAAAGTGAAGATTTTTTCCAAAATGTTCATTTCAATGTCAACTTTGGCCAAAAAGTGTAACCAATTATTCTGGGATCACCCACTTTTATTAGGAACTAGTAAGTAAGCTTTGCATCTACCTCACACCTATGTGCCATAGTGAGTAGATTGCCCAAATTAGAATCCATTCAGACTTTGAAATTTTCTTTCGCATTCAGGTACACCTGAGTAGGTCTGCAGAGCCTAAAGAGTAGGGGGTTTTCAATTGCATAAACCCTATTTCGTTAGCCAAAAATGTATTAAGAGATTGGCACTGTCTTATGGTTTGAAGACCTGGGTTTTTGTGACCTAACAGAATTGGTGACTTTGCTGGGGAGTAATTCAAAAATCTGGTTGAAGATCATCTTATTACAGTCATTGAAGGTTCAAATTCAAAAATAGATTGGTAAACTTTGCTGGCAACAAGGACTCATAAAGATAAAATTTTATTCCTCTTATGACAAGAGGTGGCGACTTTGAAAATAAAATTGATGAAAAATGAAAAAGACATCTTGAAACTACAATATTTCTAGGCTGAAGCATGTATGACAAATTTTCTTTGCCCTATACACATTATGGTACAATTAGGTGTCCTGGTAATGAGAGCAGTACACATCATACACAACAGGACAATTTTTATAGCTTCCAAGATCATGAATGCCATCAGTATCCCGACCATTATCAATATCAATACCAAACACCATATCAAAATGTGCAACACAAATTCATCCCTCTTGAAAGTGTCGATTAGAATTTGCAGCGAGAAGTACATCAACAACAATTATGTGATCAGAGGAAGACAAAGGGGTAATTTTGTCTTGAAATCTACAGACCACTTAATTTCAGAAACATTCATGGTTATCCACATCCTATCCCTTTGGATGTAAAAAGCATTTTGCCAAAATTTAAGGGATATGAATTAGCAAGGGTGCACTTACAGCAATTCATTGATTTAATATTGAATCATCAAATCAGTGAAGAGGATGTTATTATGAAACTCTTTGTGAGAACATTAGAAGACATTACTAAATATTGGTTTTCCAACTTGCCTATGCATTCTATAGTTTCATCATCCAGGATGAACTTGCGAGTAGATTCATACAACAGTTTGAGTGCAAAGATGATGAAATTCACATATCCAAGAAAGGGGTCAAGGTCTTTTAGATGCATTTTTTAGCACAAGGAGACATAAAGGAGAATCTGCACTCTCCTTATTAGACAGAACAATAGATATCTATGTGAAGATACCTTTTAACCTTCAGCCTGATGAGCCCAGGTTCATTGAGCAATTCATAAGAATATATGACCCTGATTCAATTCATTGGCCTGAGTCTTCAAAGCCAGCTACTTTTGGGCAGCTACGGCTATGGATTTGTGATATAGAAGTATGCAAGCATAGGGATGCTATCAATGTTGAATCTAATGGTAATAAATATGAAGAAATTGATCAAATACTGCAGCTAATAGAGGAGGCATATGTAAGTGAAGTTTCAATGATGATGTTCCAGAAGACCAACTCTCCACCTATGAGGAGGGTTGCAATATTGAAGAAATTGCTGAGAGAATAATGTTTGAGGATTGCATCAGCAATAAGGACTTTCAATTTTTTTTCAAATATGTTGTATGATGAAATATTAGAAGCAAATTAAACAGAAGCCTGCTCTAGTATGTATGAAGGTGATTTTCATGTATTTCTAAATCCTTTGTATGATGAGGAAAGATCATTTTTAGATAAAAAGGACAATGCATCTATTTGTAATGGAAGTAGCTATGAAGATGAAACTGATATATCAGACATTTCCTTATCTGATAATGTTGAATTTGATGAAGACATTTCAAAAGATAAAATCTTTGTGAAGTCTAACTTTGAGTTCAACCTTGGAGGGTGTTGTATTCAGTGTGATTGTGGTGATTAGGTGTCATGTATCTCTAAAATTCTTAAGATGAAACCTGATAATAGAATGCAGACTGATAAGAAATGTTATGACTGTGATAAAAAAGCAAATGGTAGTATTAAAAATGGGTATTCCTTGGGAAAAGACAATAGTGTTGGGTAAGTGCAAAAAGTTGGTGGGGCCAAAAAGTGGCCAAAGTTTTTTCCAAAAAAATTAAGACATAACGTGAGCATGTTATAATGTGCTCACATTATGGTTTGGTAAGGATGAGCCTAAGGCACAGCAAAACCAAACCATAATGTGCTCGCATTATAACGTGAGCACATTATGTTTAATTATATATATATAAAAAAAGAGCATTTCTGCTCATTTGATTTCTTTGTTTTCCTCTACACCCACGGCTTGCAAACCCTAAGGAGCACGCTCACATTTTTGAAGACCCAATTTGACACCAAAATCTCACCAATTCAACGCCAAAATGCCGCCATGATGTCGAGCAGGCCAAAGGAGTGAGTTTTTTTTTTGGTTTGAATTTGTTTCTAAATAGGTAGGTTTGAGTTGATTTTTGATGTAAATTTCCTTAATTGTCAGGAAATGTTAATGCACCTCCTCCTCCTCAAAATCATTCTAATGTTCTCATAAAGAGTTTCATAATAACATCCTCTTCACTGATTTGATGATTCAATATTAAATCAATGAATTGCTGTAAGTGCACCCTTGTTGATTCATTACTAAATATTGGTTTTCCAACTTGCCTATGCATTCTATAATTTCATCATCCAGGATGAACTTGCGAGTAGATTCATACAATAGTTTGAGTGCAAAGATGATGAACATTCACATATCCAAGAAAGGGGTCAAGATCTTTTAGATGCATTTTTTAGCACAAGGAGACATAAAGGAGAATCTGCACTCTCCTTATTAGACAGAACAATGGATATCTATGTGAAGGTACATTTTAACCTTCAGCCTGATGAGCCCAGGTTCATTGAGCAATTCATAAGAATATATGACCCTGATTCAATTCATTGGCCTGAGTCATCAAAGCCAGCTACTTTTGGGCAGCTATGGCTATGGATTTGTGATAATAGAAGTATGCAAGCATAGGGATGCTATCAATGTTGAATCTAATGGTAATAAATATGAAGAAATTGATCAAATACTGCAGCCAATAGAGGAGGCATATGTAAGTGAAGTTTTCAATGATGATGTTCCAGAAGACCAACTCTCCACCTGTGAGGAGGGTTGCAATATTGAAGAAATTGCTGAGAGAATAATGTTTGAGGATTGCATCAGCAATAAGGACTTTCAATTTTTTTTCAAATATGTTGTATGATGAAATATTAGAAGCAAATTAGACAGAAGCCTGCTCTAGTATGTATGAAGGTGATTTTCATGTATTTCTAAATCCTTTATATGATGAGTAAAGATCATTTTCAGATAAAAAGGACAATGCATCTATTTGTAATGGAAGTAGCTATGAAGATGAAACTGATATATCAAACATTTCCTTATCTAATAATGTTGAATTTGATGAAGACATTTCAAAAGATAAAATCTTTGTGAAGTATAACTTTGAATTCAACCTTGGAGGGTGTTGCATTCAGTGTGATTGTGGTGATTAGGTGTCATGTATCTCTAAAATTCTTAAGATGAAACCTGATAATAGAATGCAAACTGATAAGAAATGTTATGACTGTGATAAAAAAGCAAATGGTAGTATTAAAAAGGGGTATTCCTTGGGAAAAGACAATAGTGTTGGGTAAGTGCAAAAAGTTGGGGGGGCCAAAAAGTGGCCAAAATTTTTTCAAAAAAAATTAAGACATAATGCGAGCATGTTATAATGCGCTCGCATTATGGTTTGGTAAGGATGAGCCTAAAGCATGGCAAAACCAAACCATAATGCGCTTGCATTATAACGTGAGCGCATTATGTTTAATTATATATATATAAAAAGAGCATTTCTGCTCATTTGATTTCTTTTTTCTCCTCTACACCCATGGCTTACAAACCCTAAGGAGTGCGCTCACATTTTTGAAGACCCAATTCGACACCAAAATCTCACCGATTCATCGCCAAAATGCCACCACGACGTCAAGCAGGCCAAAGGAGTGAGTTTTATTTTTTTTGTTTGAATTTGTTTCTAAATAGGTAGATTTGAGTTGATTTTTGATTTAAATTTCCTTAATTGTCACGAAATGTTAATGCACCTCCTCCTCCTCAAAATCCACAAAATCCTAAAGAGGAAATACCTGTCGAAGAACAACTCGAACAACAAACTCCTCCATCCATTCCTAGACATGCCCCTGGAATATAAAAAAATCTAATGGGGCAAATTGAAAACAATAAAAAAGAAATTGAAGACATAATTGCAAAGTTGAAGGATCCTTCAACTTCAACCTTGCATAGGTCCACGCTTGCTCAATCTCTTGAATCTATGTTATCAAATGTAGATTCAATTAGCAAGCAAATATCTATTTGGTCAGATAAGAGGAGAGATTTTAGAGAGTATTATGCAAACAAGCTATCATATGAAGATGTGAAAAAGTTACCAATTACAAAATTAGACTTATGTTCCATTTTCACAAACCCATAAACAAATCAACCTCCACCCATTACATGCAAGAGGTTCCCTATCCATTGGTGCAACAACCAAGCGATAAGGGACAATTTTGGGTAGAGGTGGTGGATGGTTTTTGACCATCCTCCATGCAATAATAATGAGGTCCTGCAATACTTTTTGAGGAAACTCTACTGTGAGTTTGTCATCAATAAAGTGCCAAACTATTTTGATATGCGGGACTTCCAGAGTAGAGGTGGGAGGTCAACACAAGATAGACTAGGGACACGTGTTGACCCACAGTGGCTAGTGAGATGAGTAATCAGCAGACCAACCCATGAGCATGTGTCTATCCCTTCCATTGTGAAGGAGAGTGTTGAGGTTGACACACTTCAGTCCATTAGTGCATTGACCCAGAGCATCATAGAGCATGCCAGTCTTGCAGCATAGCGTGGGTTGGGAGATAGTGCGAGGAGTAGGGTCCCACCCCATACTTGTTAGACTTATGGGTCAGCCTATGGTTATGACCCCATGGATAGTCAGGATGCAGGTGCACAGGCTACATCTGCAGCTGAGCAGATGGTGATGACAGATACCCTCCTAAGTGAGACTTTCAGCCTTAATACTCAAGTAAATATTAGCAAGTTCATCAAATTTAATTTATTAAATTTTATTTTTGAAATACAATATTAACTAATTTAGTTTGATGATTTTGATGAAATTTCAAGGTCATAGCATTGATGCAGTTCTCAGTAATACTCCACCTGCATTTTACACTATGACATCTATTGCCAGGGTATGTAACTAGTAAACAATTATAAATATTATATTACATGTGAATAGCATTGTTATATGAATGGTATTCTAATATCTGATTTTGGATGTTGAATAGGTTAATCTTAGAGATTTCATGGCAACACCTGCCAGTGGTGGTGTAGTTCAAAGCTTCACTGAGGTAATAAAATAAATAGTTTAACTAATGAATTGTACTTATTAGATTTTTGTATTTTATATTCATATCATTGATTACATTGCATTGCACAACTTTTAAACTCAAAGCATTATTAAACATTGCATAACTAATAGCTAGATGTTGATAGATGACAAAATTTCAATTATAATATAGTTAAATTTGAAAAAATGGATCAAAGAAATCTGCTCTCATGGAATGCCATGAGAAGCAGATGCATAGACAAGGAAATCACCATGAGACCACTTTTCTTTGAGTCATCTTTTTAAATAGCTCACTGCCTTATCTATGCTACCACATTTTCCATACATGTCTACCAAAGCTTGTTGATTCCCTCCACACTATTCTTTGACAAGTTCTCTCTAATAATCTCATCCAATTACCACCAATTAGACCCCAAGACATGACACTAGAGAGAGGCATCAACCTATGACATCTTATATAGCATATGATTGACTCGAACATCATCTAGGTCTTAGGTATTAATTATGGGGGCAACAAGTCACCCCTAACCAAAATCTTCAAATCTACACTAACCCATTCTCCTACAAACTTATGTCAATCCTATTGGCTCAATTTCTTCCATCCCTATGTCTATTAGAAAGAGCTATAGTATATCACCAAGAGAGCAAAATCTTCATTGTGAGTATGTGTATTATGTGTCTAGTTGTATCATAGTGATGCATTGTTGATAATGAATATCATAGTGTGCTTTATTATGTGTACTTCTATGTTTAGGTGAATGTGTGTGTATGTTAGGAACCATGAATTGCATCACTATTCTAGTTTTATAATTGAATAATGTTGTTTTATTTTTAGATGATGCAGGTTGCGGAGACACCTCCCGAAGTTCATAGGGCAATGGAGCATGGTGTGTCCACTATGATTCATAGCTCCATGCCATTGACAGGGGTATGAGGCAGATTAGTAAATTTCAATTTACATTCATTGTTATAGTTGTTTATTTTTGAAAAATCAAATGATTATTGATTTTAAGTTTAATTTCTATCTGGATGGTTTCTATCGGACATGACATCACCACAGCCTAATCCTACTACTAAGGCAAATGAGGAGGCAGATTATATGGTAGCAGTAAGTGATTATTTTGTTAAATGTTTCATTTTTTATAACATATAATTTCTATATATTAATGTCTATACTTTTTATTGTAACAGCTACAGGTGCACGAAGAACTAAATAGGAGGACCAGCCTTCAAGTTCGTAGTAAATCACCCTCATACACATCTTCATCCTCCCAAAGATCAAAGGCTACTCTTCACCGAACAGAGGGGAATTAATACTTATTGGGGTCCTTTGTTGTATGCCTATATGGCATTTGTGGATATATATTTTGTATTGCATATAGGAGACATTGTATGCCTATATGGCTATTTTGTATATATGTTATACTTATATTGATAGATATTGATGTATGCCTATATGGATATTTGGTTAATACAAATCTCTTTTATTGATGGCATCCATATTTGGATTGTAAATCCATGTTTGAATAGATATTTGTAGATGGCTACTTCAAATATTTAAAGTCCAAATGTATTACATAGGATGTTTGTTGATCTAATAAGCTAGCTATTGTTATTCAAGTATCACCTAAACCTCATTCTGGAACTAAAATATAAAAGTTGTATTTAAAATAAAAATGAATCATTATGTTGAATAGAAAATATTCATATTCTTTATGAGCTACTCAATTGAAAATATTCAAATGAGGATGCTGATTCATATTCTTTATGAGTTGCTATATTGAAAATATTTCTTAATTTCTTGTTATTATACCATATTGGGATGCAAAGAGTATGTTTGTTGTTTTGAATAAGATAGTCAAAATCATATGCTTATGAGCACCTGATGACCATTGTGGTTATTAAATGTAATTCCTCTTACATATAAGGTGAGGTTATGAGATTACATTGAGTCTTACCTAATTTTAGTATGCAACATAACATTGGGGCTATAGGCTTCCATAAGTCATCAGCAATCAAGGTTCAAGGTTTTCATTGAAGTCAAAGGGTCAAGGTTGTTTTCCATTGATGTCAAGGTTAATGCCATGATGTTGATAAGGTGATATAGTGATTCAAGGTAGGTCATGGTCATGAGGTGCATGATGTTGTGAATATGGTTTTCATGATAAGGTCTCTCACTTCATGTTGATGCTACACAAGACAAATATGGTTCATATGATGCAAGGTTCATGTTCACGGTGGATGTGGTTTTGTTCATGCAAGGTTTTGTTGTGAATATGGTTTTCATGATAAGGTCTATCTTGGAAGGTTGATATAATGCAAGGTTCATATTCATGGTGGATGTGGTTTTGTTCATGCAATAAGAAGTTAGTGAAGACACAAGCTTTCATAATCATAATCTTATTGATAGTTAGCATTTGCATAGTGTGCATTAAACCCTAAAAAGAATCTACTTTTCTTAAGACTTTAAAACCCTCAATTGTCTGTTGTGTGTAAAGTTCACTTTTGTTTTAATTTAATATTGACTTATAATCAGAAGTTACTATCACTTAAATCAACCTACTAAAGGGTCTTTAAGTCATTAGTTCACTAGCCTTTCAACCTAACTCAACTGACATCTCTGGTAAACTCTCATAAGCTCAAGCGCCATATCATAATCGAAGGTCATATTTAATTGATATGAGGGCAAGAAAAGGGATTGGAAGGTCAGTATTTAAAAGGAATTTGGAATACAAACAATCATCACTATGTAGTTGAATTTGATGGGCATGCCTTTATAAAAGGCTAAAAGACAACTTTATGCAGGATAACATGGTATTTGTAGTGTTTGAAGATTGAAGACTAGTTAGTGTTTGTAGCTCAAACTGTTTTGGCATGTTTCAATGTGAAACAGGACCATGTCTAGCCTAAACGTACCCATCCAGATGCATTGGAACTATCATTTTCACTGCATGAGGAGAAGAACAAAAGTTACACCCCTTTGCAACTTTACATTGCCTCCTGATAATTTTTGGGGAAGCAAAAACCCTTTCACCATGGGAAAACACCTTAGAAATATAAAAAACTGAGGGAGGTTATTGTAGAGGGACCCTACATGAATGTGTCGCCTCAAATGGAATATATCTAAGTGACATGATTTCTGAGCAATAGCTCATCAAATATTTCTACCTTTTTGCACTTTGGACTCTTCAGGGATATCGCTGGTACAATGTAGCTTAGACTGTTTTAGCATGTTTGGGTGCAAAACAAGACCACGTGTAACCTAAACATACCCATCCTGAAGCATTAGAAGTGTCAGTTTGGTCACATCTGGAGCAAGACGAAAGTTACACCCCTTTGCAACTTTCCACTGCCTCCTTCTAACGATTTTTGGGGCAGCAGAAAAGCTTTCACCATGGGCAAACACCTCAGACATATAAAAAATTGAGAGAGGTTACTGTAGAGAGACCCTACATGATTGCGTTTCCTTAGATGGAATGTATCTAAGTGACATGGTTTTTGAGTAACAACTCGTCAAAGATTGCTGCCTTTTTGCACTTTGGACTCTTTAGGGATATCACCGGTACAATGTAGCTCGGACTGTTTCGGCATATTTGGGTACAAAATAGGACCATACCTAGCCTCAACATACCCATCCTGATGTGTTGGAACTATCAGTTTGGTCGCATCAGGAGCAGGATGAAAGTTACACCCCTTTGCAACTTTACACTGCCTCCTTTTGATAATTTTTGGGGTAGCAGAAAACCTTTCACCATAGCCAAACACCTCACAGATATAAAAAACTAAGAGATTTTATTATAGAGGGACTCTATGTGATCATGTTTCCTCAGATGAAATGTTTCTAAGTGACACAATTTTTGAGTAACATCTCGTCAAAGATTGCTACCTTTTTGCACTTTGGACTCTTCAGGGATATCATCGGTACAATGTAGCTCGGACTACTTTGGCATATTTGGGTGAAAAATAAGACCATACGTAGCATAAATGTACCTATCCAGACGTGTTGGAATAGTCATTTTGGTTGCATCAGGAGCAAGATGAAAGTTACACCCCTTTGCAACTTTACACTACCTCCTAACAATTTTTAGGGCAGCATAAAACCTTTCACCACAGGCAAACACCTCAAAGATATAAAAAACCAAGAGAGGTTATTATAGAGGAACCCTATTTGATTGCGTTGCCTTAGACAAAATATTTTTAAGTGACATGGTTTTTGAGTAACATCTCATCAAAGATTGCTTCCTTTTTGCACTTTGGACTCTTAAGGGATATCGTCAGTACAATGTAGTTCAGACTGTTTCAACATGTTTGGGTGAAAAATAGGACCATACGTAGCGTAAATGTACCCATCCAGACATGTTGGAATAGTCAGTTTGGTTGTATCAGGAGTAGGATGAAAGTTATACCCCTTTGCAACTTTACACTACCTCCTTCTGATGATTTTTGGGATAGCATAAAACCTTTCACCACGGGCAAACTCCTCGGAGATATAAAAAATTGAGAGAGGTTATTGTAGAGGAACCCTACATGATCGCGTTACCTTAGACATAATGTTTCTAAGTGACATGGTTTTTGAGTAACATCTCATCAAAGATTGCTACCTTTTTGCACTTCGGACTCTTCAGGGAGATTGTCGGTACAATGTAGCTCGGACTGTTTTGACATGTTTGGGTGAAAAATAGGACCATACCTAGTGTAAATGTACCCATCTAGATGTGTTGGAATAGTCAGTTTGGTCGCATCAGGAGTAGGATGAAAGTTACACCCCTTTTCAACTTTAGACTACCTCCTTCTGATGATTTTGGGGACAGTAGAAAACCTTTCACCATGGGCAAATGCCTTAGAGATATAAAAAAATGAGAGAGGTTATTATAGAGGAACCCTACATGATTGCATTTTCTCAAATGGAATGTTTCTAAGTGACACAATTTTTGAGTAACATCTCGTCAAAGATTGCTACCTTTTTACAATTTGGACTCTTCAGGGATACCGTGCGTATAATGTAGCTTAGACTATTTCGACATGTTTGGGTGAAAAATAGGACCATGCCTAACATAAATATACCCATCTGAACATGTTGGAGTAGTCATTTTGGTTGCATCAGGAGCAAGATGAAAGCTACACCCCTTTGCAACTTTACATTGCCTCCTTCTGATGATTTTTGGAGCAACAGAAAACTTTTCACCACGGGCAAATGCCTTAGAGATATAAAAAACTAAGAGAGGTTATTGTAGAGGGACTCTATGTGATTGCATTTCCTTAGATAAAATATTTCTAAGTGACATAGTTTTTGAATAACATCTTGTCAAAGATTACTACCTTTTTGCACTTTTGACTCTTTAGGGATATCGTCGGTACAATGTAGCTCAGACTATTTCAGCATGTTTGGGTAAAAAATAGAACCATACTTAGCCTAAACATACGCATCTTGACACATTGGAACTATCAGTTTGGTCGCATTAGAATCAGGACACCAAAAATGCAAAAGTTGCTTTGTGCAACTTGACAACATTGACACTTTTTTGCAACATGACTCTGTGATAGGTGAAAGTCAGGTGTAGAAGATCAAACATAGTCATGAAACCCTAACCCTACCATCATCAAGGAATCTAATCTAAATAAAATTAAAAGAACAATGCAATTCAAGCATAATATCACCTAGACCGTGCAATTCCTTGTTTGAGAGATGTGGATTGCTTCTTCAACAATGAACAATTGCAATGCTGAAAGCTACCATGATGGATGATAAAAGCTCAATGAATGCTTAGATGCTCAAGATGCTCAAGATGCTCAAGATGATAATGTAGGTGCTATATGATTGCTGGATATGATTGCTGGATATCTCATATGGAGTGAGAGGGTGTTTATATAGGGCTCAGCCAAGATCAATAGACGGTGGAGATTCAGAGGCCATGTGAATGGCTAGGATTGAAAGTTACTAAATTTAGATCCAATTAGTTATGCATGTGAAGGATTTTAAATGAAAGTTGCATGACAACACATGATTAAGGGGAGATGGACAAATGTTGGAATGTGATGAAAGGTGAGTAGTTAATTCAAATAAAATATTTGAATTAGTTGGGATATGAGTTGGATATTAATTAATTAAATAAAATTTATTTAATTAATAGGATAAATGAGTAGGATGGGATAAGATATGATTGAGAAATGATGTGGAATTAATTAAATAAATAAAATTTATTTAATTAATTGGCTAAGTGGGATGAGGATGGGATTTAATTAAATAAATAAAATTTATTTAATTAATTGGCTTAATGATAAATGATTTAACAAGGTGTTGCTAGACATAAACAAAGTTGGGACAAATTTGGGTGTCTACATTTTGCCCCTCTTTGACACAATGTTCGATAGAGCGTTGTGTCAAAGAAGATACGATATGTGTTCGATAAACAAGTTATGCCCCAGTGTAACTGGTAGGTGATGCTGCCTCGAGAGGTAAGCCAGGCTAACCAGGAAGGGCTGGGTTGGCTCTCGATAGAAGAAAAAGGCTAAAAAGAAGGCTGACACGAAGAAAATGGGGGTTGGATGGTAGAAAATAGGCTATGGCATGGAAGAATTAGGGTTGTGAGAAGGGCTATAAGTAGGTTCTACAATGGCAAATAGGATCATTTGTGCTCATTTATGCTCAAAAACTAGAGAAATCCAGAGCTCCTGAGAGTGAGAGTTGCAGAGCTATCAGGATGGTTATTCCACGCAGGGATCATCGTGCGGAGCGGGTGAGGACACATGGGCGACTAGAGGGAGCAGGTGCACCGGTATGTTTCAAAACTTTTCCCAAAAACATGTAATTAATAGTCGAAAAGCGTAATTGATTCACACACGTCACCAAAAGTGACTAGGTTACGGAATAGTCATTGTAGGTCACTTATGTAGGAGGATAGAACGCTTATGGTAGTCACAGTCGCTTATGGGCGTGGGTAGGTCGCTTTGGCAAAAATGGGTCGCATCCTGTCGGTGGGAAAAACACAGGCAAAATGCGCGGATAGACAAAAATGTGTCACTTATGGGCAAAGATCAGTCGCATAGGGTAGTTTGGCTCACGTATGACCATAAGTGGCTCGCATATGGTAAATAGCGCACTGAGAGGGCTAGAATAGTCGCGAATGGTAATCGGGCTCGCATATGGTAAAAAGCTAGGCGCATAGAGGATTGAGCTCGCGGGTAGGCAGAAAAGACTCGCATATAGTATATAACACGCCTATAAACTAAAGATTAGCGCTTATAGTAATCTAGGTCGCTTATATGCAAACAGGAAGCGCATGAGTAGAAATAGCTCGCCCTTAGACAAAATAGAAGCGCATAAGGTAAAGTTAGTCGCTATTGAGCAGGAAATTAGCGCATGTGGTAAAGTGGACCGCTTATGGTAGGTGTAAGGTAGAATATCAAATAGACAAGCAGATTTTGAGATGGATGACTAAGGGAATGAACTGACAAGGGTAAATGGATGATGCAGGATGTACTACCGCCATTGTTATCATGAGAGCCCCATCTGAGAGATTTGCGATTGGTGAGACAGTTGGATGCAGAGGAGCTACTGGTGTTAGAGATCCTGGGCTTGGAGCATGTATCACGATTAGAGCCAGTTCAGGCACATCGAGGGCTGATGACAGCGATGGTGGAGCGATGGATGAGTGAGCACAGTTCATTCTTGTTACCGACAGGAGAGGCGACCATCACTTTAGAGGATGTGTTCCAGATTTTGAGGATTCTGATAGATGGGGATCGTGTGGATTATGATTCGGAGATGGGTCCAGCTGCATTCAGGAGATTGTTTGGGACACCAGACATTAGAGCAGAGGGTTCAGAGATTCTGATGGGGAGGATGGAGGAGCTCTGTGACAGGTTACAGCAGGTGGTAGTGGCTATCATTAGATGGCTAGTGGGTGATAGGAGAGCCAGAGGTTTTCCCGTAGGATGGGGGACAGTGATGGAGGGCATGTTTTCATATGGCACGAGATATGCATGGGCAGAGTGTGTGTTGGGACAGCTCTATCAGTACCTGCATGATTGAGCTTATATGTTTGGAGCGAGTATGTTAGCAGGAGTGACAGTTTTACATGTATGGGTGTATGAGCACATTCCGGTGACGAGACCAGAGGGATGGGTGGCTAGAGCAGCAGGAGAGCCATTTGCGTGGATGTATAGAGGGGCTTTGACATATCGACAGCACCGAGGTGTGGTATACTAGCGGCGGAGATTAGATGAGGTAGATAGATTTGTATGGAGGCCATGGCTAGGATGTGAGCAGTGGGATGAGGAGGATGCAGAGCTTGTCTATGCGAGACAGTTAAGATACTTTTTTGGACGTGGCGTGTATATCATAGAGCGCTATTTGCCAGAGAGAGCCCTGAGACAGTTTGGGGAGGCACAAGCAGTACCAGTAGGTGATGCCGTTTTTGGGAGGACGAGACAGGAGGTGTTTGATTGGGGTCCGGAGGTTGTGGTTGACACAACTTTAGCAGAGAGAGATGGATTACAGCCAGTAGCATGGCAGTGGGGACAGGGTCCTGCAGATCCAAGCACATTGCCAGAGTATGATGTATACTGGGCGACAGCGAAGCTGACTCGGTTGACACTAGATGGGGAGATTGGAGAGATTGGGATGGAGAGGCCAGTTCAGAGGAGACGACGATGGGCTCCACCAGTACAGGCTATTGTGCCAGCTGCACCAGGGATACAGATGCCCGAGCAAGTGCCGGGTCATCCTGCTATATGAGCACAGCCTCAGGCACAGATTGTAGCAGGGGATGATGTGGGTATTCAGCAGCTGCGGAGATGGATTAGAGAGGAGAGGAGATGGAGGCAGTGAGCACAGATGAGGCTGAGGAGAGTGGAGATGGATAGGCATCAGGCGGTGATTAGTCTGCGGCATGCGAGAGCACAGGCACAGACATATCAGGCTCAGCTACAGTTGAGAGCACAGGGGGGAGATGGACAAGATGACGGTGCTCTAGCTAGAGTGACAGGAGAGAGAGATGCTGCTAGACAGCATGAGCAGATGATGAGACTAGAGCGAGACACTGTGGTATAGCAGGTACAGGCCATGAGAGCAGAGAGGGATGGTCTGCGAGCTGAGAGAGATAGAGTAGTGCAACAGCTGCAGGGGATGACCAGTGAGCGAGACAGAGCAGTGGTTGCATTGGGGACTGATGGAGCTATGATGTACTTGGTTACACAGTTGACGGAGATACAGGCAGAGCTTCGGAGGGTCCAGGGTGAGGCTGAGTATTACAGAGGCTTGTACTATGGAGCTGTACCGGCAGAGCAGAGACAGCCTAGCTTCAGGAGCAGATCAGGGGCTTCGAGTTCACGGAGGTTAGGTGGATCTCGATCAGTAGCCTCAGTGATGGGGCCACCGAGGGATGGAGGACCAGGTACAGGACCTAGTGGTGGTGGTGGTCAGGGCGAGGGAGCTGCCAGTAGTCACTAGGGCTACTTTTGTTTACATTGTATCATGATGAGGCCTAGAGGCGATTTTGTATAGTCAGTCTTTCAGGGCTCAGCTTGTATTTTGACACACATGTATATATATATGGCAGTTTTGGCGATCTATATGATGTTCTAATGGTTATGATGTTGATATTATGATGGCTATGCATGTTGTATGGATTATATATGGATTATGGATGGATGTTCATGCATATGGTAATGAATGGAAAATGTATGAATATGTAAATGGTAAGGATATGGATAGATGTATGCATATAGGTAGATGGTAATGAAAGATATATATGATGGACTTATGTATGTCTAACACACTTGTTTTTGCAGGAGCGGGAACATGGATAAAGGATGATGGAAATGATTGATCTTGGCTGAGTATGATGGAATGGATAGCTAGAATGAATAGGTAGGATGATGATGGGCAGCTTTCAAGTAATTGCTCAAAATGAAAAGAAATGTAGTCCTTATGTTTGATATAGCATATGGATGGTATGCACCAGGGTATAAGAGACCAAGGTGTCGAGGTATCCAATGCACAACTAGCGTGTTACAATCTTGTCTGAACGCATGAGGTCAAGATGTTGAGCCAACATACACAAGATATGAATAACAACTAGTGTTGGACTTTGATGCTACAAGCAATGGTTTGAGCTTATCTCCACTACACAAAATGATAGCTTGCTGGTTATATGTATGGAGTTAGTCTTAACATAGAATAGTCTCAAATGCATAAGAGACTGTTTAGCTTCTCAGATGCTAGAGATATTGATATGTAAGATGCTAATCCCAACACATACAAGATACCAATACGCATAGGAAGAGAATAAGATCATCCCAAAAACACGACATACGAAAGCTAAATGACCATGCCCCAGTCCTTACTTCATCGCAACATGCCAAGATATAAATAGATCAAGGCAGTCTTGATTAGGCATAGGAAAGGGACAAAAGATAAATCAAAAGATAAAACAAAAGATACTGTCATCAAGTTCTCTTGCCAAATTTTGGGTGCTCTTGGCTAGATCAAGCTGGCACCTTGTTAAGAGGAAAGCTATATCCTGTTGAAGGCTAAAGTTGTTGATAAACTGCTATAGCAAATGTTGGCTTAAGGCATGCGGACAAATAGCTTCTGGCTTACCTGTGATTGGTTAAAGTGCTTGAGCTTTCAATATACACATGGTTTGCTTCTTGTTTGAGCTGATCAAAGAGAAGAAGATGGATGAGGAATGGAGATGAAGAAGATGGTGGATCATCTATGCTTGAGTACTAGACACTTCCTTCGTATTCCAGACTACTTACATACCCTGTATCCACGGGATCAATGCACATTTATGATGAAGATGAGACATGATGAATATGTAGTTCTGGGTTTTATTGATGAGGTAAGTGATGAAAGACATAAGAATGTGAGCTAAAAGATTGAAGGATGTTTAGAAGAAAGATGAATGATGAATGATGAAAGGGGCTATCATCTTAGCCTGAATCAGAGTGCTTCCTTCGCATCTCAGATTGCCTACATACCCTGTATCCATGGGATCAAGGCGTCAACAATAGAGCTGGATGTAGTTCTTATTGATGTCGCTAATTGGTTGGAGGTTTGATCAAGCGATGTTTGTTGCGATTGTGGGATGAATATGGATAGATTGCGAAGATATGGGTCCTGGATGCAAATCGTTAGGTCACATTTGTCGTTGGATAGATGCCATGGCTGAAGTTGATAAGGTTTGTTGTGTTGTAAGCTGAGTTGTTTGATGTGTTATGAGCTAAAGATAGCCGTATCCACTTCCAAATAAGACTCAACAAATGCCCCCAGTGTGGGATGAGGTTTATTTATGCAGAAGCGACAATACGGAAAGGATGTGGCCAAGATGCTAAGGTGCCAAAAGATATAGATATCACGACAATGTCGCAAATATGATAGCTAGCATTGGCAAAGATGAAAATGAAAGGCTATGTGTGGCATTGCGAGGTGGATTGTGATTATGGCTTATACAAGGTGAAATGGGGAAATATGATCAAACAAACCAAGCAGATGAGGGAAGCTGGTCACTACACATAGCACCTATTTGCCAGGTTTTCACTATGGTACTTATCCAAGGCGCCTGTTTACCAGGTTTTCACCAGAGGATGGATTATTTATCGTATATTTTTTTTTGTTTTGTTTTTTTTTGTTTGGTTGGGATAGCTGAGATTCATGGATAAAACTTTTTGAGATGAACGCTGTTGACTGGTTCATCTAAGGGAATGCCTTCGGGTGTTGAAAGAGTGTATGCACCTGATCCAGAGACTGCTATGATAATGAAAGGACCAAGCCAATTGGGTTCAAACTTGCCCTGTTTCTCTCGATGTTGTTGATTCCTTTGGTTTGCTTTAAGGACAAGGTCGCCAACTTGAAATCTGCGTTCTTTGATCTTTTTGTTGTAGCTGCGGCATAGCCGGTTTTGGTAGACTTGAAGATGGTTCAATGCTGTAAGGCGACGTTCATCTAATAGTTCAAGATCATGAAGTCTTGATACTTGATATTCTTCATCTGAGATAGTATGTTGCAGGGATATGCGCAAAGAGGGGATCTCAACCTCGATAGGCAAAATAGCTTCAGTGCCATAGACAAGAGCATAGGGTGTGGCTCCAGTGGGAGTTTTGATGCTTGTTCTATATGCCCATAATGCAGGATGCAGTTGTAGATGCCAATCTCGACCAGGGTCGTTAACAGTCTTTTTAAGGATCTTGATGATTGTTTTATTAGAGGCTTCAGCTTGACCATTGCTCTGAGGATAATAAGGCATAGAGAATCTATGTTGAATATGGAACTTGTTGCAAAGATCTCTAACCTCTTGGTTCTTGAAAGGGTGACCATTGTCGGTGACAATAGCTTGAGGAACTCCATAACGGCAGATAATGTAATGTAGAATGAATTTGGCTATTTGTTTACTTGTGATATAGGTCATTGGTATGGCTTCTACCCACTTCGTGAAATACTCAGTGGCAGTAATTATAAACTTATGACCGTTGGATGAAGTAGGATGGATTTTACCTACAAGATCAAGTCCCCATTGCGAAAAAGGCCATGGAGTGACAATAGGCTGAAGCTCATGTGCTGGTGCATGTATTAGATCTCCATGTTTCCAACATTGTAAACATCTCCTTGCAAATTACTAGGCATCTTTTTCCATAGTTGGCCAATAGTATCCAACTCATAGAAGTTTCTTAACAAGGCCAGGGCCAGCGAAATGCGAACCGCAGACACCTCCATGTACTTCACGTAAGGCCATTTTTGCTTCCTCAGAATCAAGACATCTAAGAAGGATACCACCAAGACTCCAGTGATAAAGGGTGTCTCCTAAGATAGTGTAATGAGAGGCTCGACAGATAAAGGTTTTGTGCTAGGTGTTGGATAGTGGGAGTGGAAAGGTTTGATTACAGAGATACTCATATATATCCTTGTACCACGATGAGTTGGGACCAACAATTTCACATATAAGCTCAGACTGTGGAACTTCAAATGCTGGGATCAAAAGTTGTTCAACCAAGAATTCACATTTATAGGTGTTAGATGGCATGTCTAAAAGAGATCCAATCATAGCCATGGCATCTGCTGCTCTGTTTTGTAGTCTGGGAATTTGCTTAAAGGTAATATCCTCAAAATATTTCTTGAAATCATCCACCATTAGCTTGTATGGAAGAAGCTTCTCATCTTTTGTTTGATATTCATCTAAGACCTATTTGATAACCAGTTGAGAATCACCAAAGATTCGTAACTGCTTGATTGCCCATTGTACTGCCATGCGCAAGCCTGTGATTAAAGCTTCATACTCAGCTATGTTGTTGGTACATGGGATTGCTATTCTGTATGATTTAGGTATGCAATCTCCTTGGGGAGTGACAAACAAGATACCTGCTCCCGATCCATGTTGTGTGTATGATCCATCAAAGTATAGTTGCCATCGTACTGGAGAATTCAAATTAAACAATCCTTCATCAAGGAATTCTGGATATATTGGCTGAATATCTGTGATGGGTGCTGCAGCTAATTGATCAACAATAACTTGTCCTTTGATAGCTTTGCAGTTCACATATTGTATGTCAAATTCACTTAAGATCATAACCCATTTTGCTAATCTCCCTGTGAGAAGGGCTTTTGAAAGGAGATACTTGAGGGGATCCACATTAGAGATGAGTTTTGTGGTTTGGTTCAACATATAGTGTCGCAACTTTTGGGAAGCAAACACTAATGCTAAAAAAGCTTTTTCCATGAATGAGTAATTAAGTTCATATCCCACAAGGGTTTTGCTAATGTAGTAAATGGCTTGTTCTTTTCTTGAATCATCATGTTGAGCTAGAAGGGCACGCAATGCTGCGGTGGTTGATGATATATAGAGCAGTAATGGATGATCAGGTATCGGAGGTACTAACACAGGAGGTGTTGCCAAGTATTCCTTTATCTTGTCAAAAGCCTGTTGACACTTTTCATCCCACTTAAAAGGTTCACCCTTACGAAGAAGATGCTAAAAAGGATGACATTTATCTGCTAGTTGTGAGATAAATCTGCGGATAGATTGTAGCCTACCTTGTAAACTGCGGAGCTGTTTGAGATTCGTTGGTGGAGGCATTTCTATGATAGCTTTTACCTTAGCTGGGTCCACTTCTATCCCTCATCGAGACACAATATATCCCAACAGTTTTCCCGATGTTACACCAAATACACACTTCTTTGGATTTAATCTGACTTGGTATTTTTCTAATCGATCAAAGATTTGTGCTAATACTTGTAGATGTCCTTCTCTTGTCTTGGATTTTCCCAGGATGTCATCAACATAGTCTTCCATGATAGTATGAAAAAGGTCATGAAAAATAACTATCATGGCTCATTGATAGGTAGCTCCAGCGTTTTTAAGACCAAAAGGCATTACAACCCAGCAATATGTGCCCCATGGACAAATAAAAGATGTTTTATCTTGGCCTTCCTCTGCTATTCGGATTTGATTATATCCTAAAAATCCATCCATCAAAGATAGCATTTCATGTCCTGCTGTAAGATCTACAATGTTATCTATGCTTGGTAGTGGAAAATCATCCTTAGGACATGCTTTGTTAAGATCTCTAAAGTCTGTGCAGCAGCGAACTCATCCATCTGGTTTTGCTACAGGTACCAAATTGGAAACCCATTCTGGATAATCAATAGGCTTTATAAATTTTGCTTCTAACAGTTTCTAAATTTCTGCTTTAACCAATAAGGCAACTTGTGGATGCATTTTGCGCAATTTTTGTTTGACTGGCTTTGCGTTAGGAGATACAGCTAAATGATGTACCACAAGTGAAGGATCTAGACCTGACATGTCTGCATAAGTCCATGCAAAATTTATAGCTCTTCTCATAAAAAATGCTGTGAAGTTTCTTCGTTCTTGCTCTGATAGTGATGCTGCCAAAAAAGTGATCTTCGGATTTTGCTCTGTTCCCAAGTTCATGTCTTGTGATTTTTCAACTAGCACAGTTGATTTCTCATGGTAATCAGTGGCAACAGGAAGATCAAATCCCCCATCCTCAGGCACCTCAGAGATGTTTTCACCTTCGGATACGTCCTTTATTTTTACTTTTCCATGGTCAAGAGGTGCCTTTCAGTTTTCACCTAGTGACCTATTTTGTTGAATTTTGTTTATTTCACTTTTGCGACTGAAGGATTTGATACTTCCGCCAAAATATGCTAGTTTAGGTAAATCCATCATGAAACCTGCTTTATGATCACCCAGTGGAATACCTTGTCTCAAACCCATGAATTCTGCAATGGCTTTGTCATTTTCAAATGTATCTAATATCGATGCCCCCTGTTGGTCCCAATCGATGAGGTCAGGATATACGAGTGAAAGGCTAATGGAGGAATCGTGATGACTAGAAGAGGTTGTGGAAAACATGAAGATGGAATGTTCTTAAAAAAGGTCGGTGATATGAAGGGAGGAGTCATCGATAGTATCCGAATTAGAAGTCTCTCCTACTGAAGAAGGTCCAACATCAATATCAGAAATACACTTAATGTCTTTGGGTCGCGGTACCTCCGGTTGGTAACCAAGGCCTTGCTTATTAAACTTCTTAGACACAATAATGGGCTCAGTAGGTCCTTGTTCCTGTGATCCCAAGCCGCCATGTCCTTTATAGCCCATGTTCTTTATGATACGAAACCCATTGTTGTATCGCTCTACTTCAAGTTGGACTTGGTCATTTTCATCAAAGAATATCTAAGAGTTTATGTCCTCAATGTCTTCATCATCCAAGAATCCACCTTTAATGAATACTATAGGGGGAGCTTTGATAACAGTGGAGGATGAAGTTGGCTTGGATGTAGAGGGTTTACTGTGGGATTTAGGAGATAATGGAAGGGTACCAACGCAATAGGACTCTTGTAATTTGTATTCACCAGGGCCATGTTCGGTATATTTGATATGGAGGTTGGAAGCGGCTTTGCTAGATGAGGGCTTGAGAAGGTCGGATGGGTTGACATAGGATGAAGACGGATATGCCTCGGTGTTGATAGGAATGCGATTTAGACTCTGATATTTAGCTTGAAAGGCACGACAAAACTCAAATGGATTGGGATCAGCTTGAATGGTAACCTCAACACCCTTATGTGGAAATTTAAGGCATTGCTGGTATGTAGAGGGAACTGCTTTAAGGGTATGGATCCAAGGGCGACCAAGGATGATGTTGTAAGGAAGATCAATATCAAGGACTTGACAGCGAGTGTCTATAATGACCAGCCCAACTTGAATAGGCAATAAGATAATCCCTTCGATATCTCTTTCAGCGTCATCATATGCTCTGATGGTAATAACCTTGGAGGTGTCAACATCTTTCTCAGAATATCCCAATTACTTGATAAGTTTCAGAGAACATATATTAAGACCAGCTCCCCCATCTATCAAGACTCATTTGATATGGTGTTGTTTAACAAATACCTCAATATGGAGGGCTTCGTTATGTGAAGAATGAATGGAGGGCTGAAGATCTTTGTCGGAAAAGGTTAAGTGACAAGGAGCTGCAATGCTAGCGACCATAGATTGGAATTGTGTGATATTAATATTATTAGGCACCGAAGACTCTTGTAAGGCTTTATCAAGGATAGCTTTATGTGCAGGGGATATGCGGAGCAGCTCAAGAATAGATATGTGTGTGGGTGTTTTACCAAGGTGATCCAAGAGGTTATAGTCAGGGAGAGATCGAGGAGGATGTGGAGGTGCTCCTTGAATAGTAACTCGACCTCTTCGCGTGGTTACGGCACAATCAGGTACTCTCCCTCAGACGGTAATGGTAGAAATGCGAGCATGGTCAATGTGGCTAATGGTAGATGATGCATAGTTATACGGAATAGCATTTCCAGCCTGAAGGTTATTTGTCTGATCATGAGATGGAAGTGGATTCTTGAAAGTCTCTAGGTCATAGTTTGATGTTGATTGTTAAGCAGGTTGAGCCGTTGAAGGTGTGATGTTGATTAAACCTTGATCAATGCAGTCTTGGATAACATGTTTTAGGCGCATACAACCATTTGTTTTGTGTCCTTTAACTCGATGGTAATCACAATACTCATTTTCTTTGTACCAAGGAGCTTGAAAGAGTGGTTCGCCATTTGGTGGTGCATCAGGTAGAATAATATCTCCTGCCTGAAGTAGCTTTTGAAAAATAACTTCCATGGGTTCTGCTAATGGTGTAAATTGTCGGCGTGGATTAGAAGTTTGGCGTTGGTTTCTTTGTTGTGGAAAAGGTTGTCTTGGTGTAGAGGCTGCTTGAATGTTGATGGGAGCTCTCATAGTTTGAATATTCTTTGCGTCTACAATACCGTCATTTACAACATTCTTGTTCTTGTTCCAAAAGTGAGACTTATCATTGGAATTTTGGGGAGAATCTTTGTTGTCGTGAAAGATCTTGATAGTGCCCTTGGCAATTAAGGCTCGTTCAATAATAACTCCTTTGGAAACTAGTTCGTCAAAGGTGCTAGCACTTTGTAATTGTAGTTGGAATGACAGCTCAGGATGAAGATTTTGAACAAAGATGTCAAGCTGTTGTTTCTCAGGTATTTCCCATGATAATTTGCTAGCCATATTACGCCATCGTTGGGTAAAAGAAGAAAAGGGTTCACCATTGCGCTGTTTGGTATTGACAAGGTCATTCATGTTTACCTCATGTTCAATGTTGAAGGCAAAGTGTGATCGAAATTTGTTTGCTAATTCCGCAAAAGATTTGATGCCCGGGGGTAAATGAGAAAACCATTCAAGAGCTTGTCCTGCTAAGCTTCGAGGAAATAGTCTCAAAAGATACGTATCGTCATAAGAGACATCAAGACATGCCACAAAAAAGGCTTGAAGATGGTCTTCTGGATTCCCTTTCCCTTTGTATTTATCAAATTGTGGGATTTCAAAATGTGGCGGAAAAGGTATCATATTAAGAGACTTGTCAAATGGACAGGCGCATATGTTTTCAAGAGAAAAAGGTTTCTTGCCTTGTCCTACCCTTTCATCGATCATCTGTTGAACATCTGCTGAAGATAATTGCTGTTGTTGCGAAGGGGGTGGAGTATGGTATGAGATATATTGTGGTTGCGGTTGTGGGATATATGGAATTGTGACTGTTTGTTGTGGTTGTGTACCCACAATGTATGTCAAAGGATTGGTATGTGACACGTATGTGTTGGAGGATTGATGTCCTTGAGACACAAGCGGCAATTGGGTGTGCATCACATGGGAAGTGGGTAGCGGATTAACAGTAGCAAATGGTTGGGAAGTTGGGATTGAATTCATGACACGGTAAGTGACGGAGGGATTGGTAGATACGATAGAAACATTTGGATTTGTATTGTGGACAACATGAGGATTAGTATGTGTCATATGTTGGGTGATAATAGGGGAGCTTTGGGTAGCTTAAGATGGATTGATGGTGTGTGAAGGATTGGAAGAATATGACGACATGGATGTAAGTTGATCAACATAAGCAATCTTATTGTTCGGATTGGATTGAGAAACGGGGGGATCACTCATGTTAATGAGACTAACATTGGGATTATATGATAGCATGGAGGTATTAGCAATTGGTATATGGGATATGGTATTCGTGTGAGATGTAGTAGATTGCAATGGGTGTGAAGCATGGACAACAGGTGTTGTTGGAATAGTTTGAGAGGTTTGCACACTATAAGACATGGGAATAGCTTGTGATGCTCGAAGTATTTGCGCGTGTGTTACATGGACAGCTTGTGTTACTTGAGGCATGGAAACAGTCATGGTAGAAGGAGAGATATGTTGAGGAACATGGAAAGGTGGAATGTTGAGATTTTGTGACATGAGAGGGAGCACATTGGTGGGCACTATCAATGGTTCTAAAGTATGCTCTGATCGTGGTGGCTCAAATGAAGCAACAATAGGCAATGAGGACGATGTTTGTGATGTAATAGGAGATGATGTGACTATAGTAGATGGTCCATTCGTAACAACAACAATAGTGTTGGGATCTTGCTCTCTAATAGCGGATATGTCAAAGTCTTTTGGTACTTTAGCACCCATGCGAGCAAGTTGGAGAAAGCAACGATTAGGCTCAGATATCATGAGTTTCTCAACTTGGTCCCATAGATAGGTATCTTGGAATTCTGATGAGTCATCTTGAGATTGTTCTTCGAAAGTTTCCAAGGATGGTGTAGGTTGCATTCGTTGTGAAGATGACTCACCAATAGTGTATCCTTGAGGTATAAACATATGAGGAGGCATACCAGTTGTGAATTGAGTTGCGTCCTTAAGAGGTGTTGTGAATTATTTCATCTCAGCTTGCAATATGGCTTCCATTTCAGCTTTCAATTTGGCTTCTATTTCAGCTTGATATTGACTCCTAGTTTGAGGCATGATGTTGATGATGAAGTTGAGCTTGTCAAAGTTTTGAGACCCAAAGGATGATAGTTGGCTGGTTGGTTGATTGGTTGTTGTTTTGGTTTGCTGGTTTTTTGCTAATTCGCTTGGTTGTTTTGTTTTGGCTGAGTTGTTGTTGTTGGGTTGTTGTTGTTGTTGGTTGTCCCTAGAGGATAGCTCAAACACTCAAGGGAAAGATTGTTTGCTGCTGATGTTTGTTGAAGCTAAAGCTGAAGGATGATGTTTGCTGAAGCTAAAGCTGAAGGATGATGTTTGTTAAAGCTAAAGCTGAAGGATGTTTGCTGATTGAAATGATTGGGTTGATGTCTAATTTGCTGGTTGGGGTCTCAAAAAGATGGAAAGCTCATGGGTTATGATTGATTGATAAGCTCAAAAATAGAAGACAAAGTCCAGGTATTTGCTGTTGATCAAAGAGAAGTCTGAAAGCTGATGTTTAAGACTCAAGCAAGCTGGACCTATGGCTAAATCAGCTGAGACACTAGGATTTGTAGGTATTTTAGCTACAAGCGACTAATGATAGCTCAAATGTGACTCAAAGGATTCCAAAGGTGATCAATGATAGCTCAGATGTGATCTGGTTTAGGCTCAACAGAGAATGATAGTGTTAACCAGAAGCGAATGCTATGCCAGAGGCAACGACTATTGATTCAAAGGCAATTTCCTGTTGATCAAAGGCGACTCAGATTTTCCTAAAGGTGACAATATGTTGTTCAAAGGTGAACCTATTCAGAAAGGAGGTGACTAACTACGGCTTAAAGGTGATTTGGCTCAGGCAAGATGTGATCGGCTGTGATTCAGATGCGATTCTGTTAAGACAAAAGGTGATGAGTTGTGGTTTAAAGGTGATTCTGTTCAGACAAAAGGCGATCAACTGTGGTTTGAAAGCGATTCTGTTCAGGAAAAAGGCGATCAACTGTGGTTTGAAAGCGATGCAGTTCAGGTAATATGCAGGCTGCTGTTGTTTCAAAGTGACACAGTTCGGCCTATATGCAGGTAGCTGTTGTTTAAAAATGACATAGGTCAGCCTATATGCGGGCAGCTATTGTTTAAAAGCAACACAGGTCAGCCTATATGCGGGCAGCTATTGTTTAAAAGCAACACAGTTCAGACAAAAAGTGGATTACTATAGTTCAGAAGCAATGTCTGTGATCTGTGAGAGCAATTTAGGTTCAAAAGCGACTGTGTTTGTCCAAAAGATGTCTGATTTTGTAGTTTTTCAGCAAGAAAATAGTGATAACAGTCACTCACACTCACAACAAGCACAAACTGATACAACCTAGGCTAGGATAGGACAGTATCCGTTGAATCCCCTGGCCATGCTTATTCAAAGTGGATAGCTTCAGGATCTTGGTAGCACCGACTCCCCTCCACGGCACTCACTTCTCATGCATACCAAGTTCTGGGATTCCTGTAAGGCTTGTCCCCACACCAAACCTTAGGATTGTCCCTGCTATCTCTACTAAGAACCATGTGAATCGGGGCCGCTTCAAAGGTCCCACCTTTTGCATCAACAGATAGAAGGTTTTTGGCTACTACACAAAGTTGCTAATAAGGGCATCCGTTCGGGTGGCTATACATGCGGCAGCGCTACTCTCCATTATGGAGTCTCCTAGCCTCCAAGGGTTGCGCCTTGGAGGGTTTTGGGGGAGGTTGGCTATCGGTATAATGCAACAGCACCCATTGTTTGTGGCTTTCGACACAAACACTTTTCTTATATAGCGGTTCAGAAGGACTTGGCTTTAGCCCGTTACCACTTGGGTCGTATCCCTTCTCACACCGGGAAGGCAGGCCCTCTAAAGATAATGACAAGTTCTCTTACACCTAAGATCCATTTGATAGGCAAGGGGAGAGGATACTTTTGTCATTAAATTTGGGTTACAATCAGGCACATGCAAGCAATCAAAAAGATAAATCAAGTACGGAGCAAACAATGATTCATTTTAAGCACCAAGCCCAAATATGCCTAATTTAGTGAAAAACCACGAATCTTGGACCGATCGAACCTGCAACAGATATGTCAGTAGTTTAATAACCTCCTTTTCTTGGACAAATTGATAAGATGCTGCGCAAATACCCAATTAATAGCCAAAATAATTGAACTGGAACTGAAACAAAGTTGAAAACAACAAAATTTACCAGATGCGATTCACTGCTGATGAAAAGTGATCTTCATTTTACCATAGGCGAGATAATGTATATGATATGCGACATGGCAAATACAGTATGCAACACCTGTCAGCTCCTAAGCGATGCGCATAAACCCGACGTGATCAATTGAGGGCTAAATGCGAACTATATCTGCAAAAACATAGTCGACAGACAAAACCCTAGTCTAACAGGTGAGCACTGTCAGTTCATAAGCGATTCTAGTTAATTCAAATGCAGCCTCTGTAGACTCATACACTATCTAGCTATACCTAGAAGTGACCGGTTGCGAGACAAAAGTGACCTGTATCTGCAAAAACACAGTCTAAACCCTAACCTGCACAGGCGATCACTCTCAGTTCATAAGCGATTCACATCAGTGTAAAAGCAACTACTGTTAGATCAAAAGTGATGCGAACATGTGTGAAAGTGGCCACTGTTAGATCAAAAGCAACCCGAATATGTGCAAAAGCGGCCACTGTTAGGTCAAAAGCGATAAATACAATCTAAAAAGCAACCGCAAACAGTGCTAAAATCACAGGCAAGCCCTGTTAAAACAAAAGTGATACAAATTATACCGTAGGCGACGACTATCTGTTTAAAGGTGATCCAGAGAGGTAAATGTGGCCGTTTCCAGCATAAAAGCGACACAGAGATCTGGAAGCGGCAGATTTTCATTCAGAAGCGACCGGAATTTATTGCAAGCACCTGCAAAATCTGATCTTCAAAGAAAACAACTCTGAAAAATGAAGTCAATCAAGGATGTGAGTCCCACCGAGTGTGCCAAAATGTGATAGGTGAAAGTCAGGTGTAGAAGATCAGACATAGTCACGAAACCCTAACCCTACCATCATCAAGGAATCTAATCTAAATAAAATCAAAAGAACAATGCAATTCAAGCATAACATCACCTAGACCGTGCAATTCCTTGTTTGAGAGATGTGGACTGCTTCTTCAACAATGAACAATTGCAATGCTGAAAGTTGCCATGATGGATGATAAAAGCTCAATGAATGCTCAGATGCTCAAGATGCTCAAGATGCTCAAGATGATAATGTAGGTGCTATATGATTGCTGGATATGATTGCTGGATATCTCATATGGAGTGAGAGGGTGTTTATATAGGGCTCAGCCAAGATCAATAGACGGTGGAGATTCAGAGGCTATGTGAATGGCTAGGATTGAAAGTTACTAAATTTAGATCCAATTAGTTATGCATGTGAAGGATTTTAAATGAAAGTTGCATGACAACACATGATTAAGGGGAGATGGACAAGTGTTGGAATGTGATGAAAGGTGAGTAGTTAATTCAAATAAAATATTTGAATTAGTTGGGATATGAGTTGGATATTAATTAATTAAATAAAATTTATTTAATTAATATGATAAATGAGTAGGATGGGATAAGATATGATTGAGAAATGATGTGGGATTAATTAAATAAAAATTTATTTAATTAATTGGCTTAATGAATAATGATTTAACAAGGTGTTGCTAGACATAAACAAAGTTGGGACAAATTTGGGTGTCTACAGACTCAAAGACTCAAACTGACCCCAAATGACTCAAAGTGACTTAAAAACAATTGAAATGGTCTTAGAAGACCTTATTACATACAATTGACTCAATCAAAACAAATTTTCATTTTTTGACCCCTCTTGGAGGCATGACAACCTGGGTGCCCCTGCACCATTAGTGCAACTGAAGTCGATAAAGTTTTCCTATTAAGAAAAAGAGCTTCCCTTAGCTTCAAGAAATATAAATATTCTATATTGACGAGGCCAACCACGTGAAGGTGGAAGTTCTTGTGGCCTCACCTAAGACCTAAGACACATGTAGTCTAATAGACATAGCACACCTAAGACACCTATTGTATAGTATGTACATCTAGATTTTATAAACATAGTATGTAGATGTAACATGACTTTACAAAATCAATGTGAATACTTACAAATTAATCCAACGAACCATCTGGGTCTGCTCTATTCTTCATTGTGTCAAGTATTGCTTCATGGTCAGACTCACGCACCTTCTACAAGGTCTTGTTTAAAGGTATACCCTGATACTGTATCAAATGAACATTGGATGCCACGACAAGGTTCGAGTAATAAAGAATCTTCCGAGGTTTGTCAAAGTCCTGAAATAGCCAAACATTAACACTCTTATGTGGGTACAGTCTAAGTCATGTTCCAGTAATAACCACTTAGCCTGTAGGGTATTTGATGTTTTCTCCATCTGTAACTAGGGCCTCCAATTTCTTTTTGGTCTCAACACAATGACATAAGTAATAATTTGTTCCCTCTTCATTATCTTCATCTGCAATAATTGCATATATGTGCCCTACATTGATATGTGTAGCAAATTAGATGAAATTAGTCAACATTACAAAAACACTACAAAGTAAGATGACATTAGGAATTTCAAAAACTATGCAAATAGATATATTACCTAGTTGAACTAGATCTAATATGTTGTCAAAGTCAACTGATGATTCCATCTGTGTTAGTTCCAGTGCTGTCGAGGGTCGATATGTGTCAAGTGGGCTAAGATAACTTAACTGCCATTCGTCAACCCACTCCTTTGACTCGCACTCATCCCAGGCTTGAATTGTATAGGAAGAACAAAAGCATGACATCTTTCACATATGGATACTCCATGAACCTACAATTGATCTTCTGAAAGAGTGCATCTCACTTGATCCTGTCAGTGTAGAATAGTCCTCATATGGTGCAATGTTAGTATAATCTATCAACCAAGAAATTCTACAAATTGAAGACTTACCTTCATTACCTGGACCCATGGAAGCATTAAACCACTCGATGATCGATTTTGCATCTGTCAACTTCACATTGTCTTTATACTTTAACTTTTCTCATGCTATGGCTCTTTTGATACATGCTCATGTACCACCATGCCCCCCCTTTCCATGGCCGGCCTCAAAAAAGTTCCACCTATGCTGAATACCTATAAAATTATGCCTCCTACCTAGCCAATAGAAATTCTGTGAGTTCTTGAATTGTGATGCACAGTTATCCAACCATATGATATGTCGATTGAATGATATGCCCCTTCTAGCCAAATTATTGTAGAACACCTGAAAGAAACCATGCACGAACCCCATAGAATGCATGCGATAATCACTAATATAGAAATTATACTATCTTATGATATTTCTGTCATCCTCTGTACTGTCATTCGTGTGAATGATTGTGATGTGCACAAATATAGAAACTTGTGTGGAGTTGTAATTTTGTGATTGCACCTCACACCGTGGCCGTAGACTGTAGTTCTCTGCAAAGTTGACGACTGAAACAATGCTACCAACTGGAAATGTGTCCATGCATAACTTGAATTGCAAGTCCAACCATCGAACTCTATGGGCATGTCTTGCATACTCACACACTATGCTGTCACGAAATATAGGCATAAACTGATACGCTGGAATCTTTTCAATAACCAATTCACACCTCTTTGCTTCTTTACCATCTTTTGTATTGTATGCCACTATTTTATACTTTCCAAACTCTACTAGTTTGTTTCCAACTGCATGTGTTATTTCCATATGTTCACATATTGGCAAACATTGCAAGCCACTGCAATGATGACATGTGCCATCCAAGCATAATTTCTTGTAGAATATTTGACCTTCCTCTCTTTCACATAAAATTCTTGATATGAAGTCTCTTGAAGATGTTGGTGGGGCACGTATGCCACAACCTTGCAAAACATTGTTAGTATGCAAATCTAAACATATAGACCTATAAACATCAAAATGGTTAGAAAATTCAATATGTAATCTACAACAACAAGTAGTGCGTGTGTGATTTATCTTGACATAGAAAGGTTTTAGCATTTTAAAATATCTTTGACAAATTTTAATTTGAGGATACTTCTCTAGAAATTTACCATAAAATTGTGTTTGAGTCTCATTGAAAAAATGCTTTGGATATGGCTCACGGTTCCAACTACTGATTCTCCTTCTTACCACATCCCTTTGATTCAGAGATACCCTTGTGTAATTCTTCCAAAAGTATTCAATTAGTGATCTCAATGCTTCAACAATTGGTTTATATTTTTGTGGTAGTCTCCCTGAGAACACTCATAATTCATTGGCATTAGTGTCCTCAATTCTTTGGCATCTTCCAACGGTTCTTGATAAAGTTTTCCTATTAATTCTCAATTCTTGACTCGTCTTTGTAATGAGATGAGCTTTCCTCATTTGACTACTTACTATAGTCGATGTAATCACACGCCGTGTTGCATTACTATCTTTTGTACGTGAGGTGTTACCCACACTCTCATATGCACTCATTAGATTCTTGACAATAGATTTTTCACTTGAAGCCTCTGATGTTCTCAACCCAAGAATCTTCATGATGGACCTATACTTTATACTTCGCATCATTTCAACGAATAGTTGACATCTTGCAGTCTCATTTAACTTTTCAAAGAATAATCTCCAAATCTTCTGAGCATATGTTCTACAAGTGCATTTTAGAATCTTATCTTCCATTGGTTACAAAATATTCTCATCAATATCAATCAAATACTTTGGCTTTCTATGCAAAATTCTAGGTGGTGTTAAGTTAGGTAAATTCATCTCAACATTAGGAATTTCATCAATATTTAAATGAGATGGGCTAGATGGCATACCTTCGATCAAAGATGGAATAGATGACATACCTTGAGGTTGACGTGGGAACAATGGTGTACCTCCTTCATCACATGTGAGTGATAATGTACTATCAACTTGAGATGCGGTAGATGGTGTCCCTACATGTTGACTTGTGGTAGAGGACATGTCTCCAACTATGGTATTCAAATCTCTCATAGCACAAAGTTTTTGCATTCATTCTCTTTGTGCTGCCAATACCATATCTCTTTGTGATGGTTGTGGTTCCTCTTCAATTGGCATGTCTTCATTTATCGTGTCCAATTTCTCTTCTCATGAAGTTCCCTCATAGACGTTGCTTTCTTTGCATTCTTAGCTTCTATCTCTTCCTATGTTGGTTTAATTCTTGATTATTTCCTCGGCATGATGGATAATTTGTCTGTAGCATGATAAAGAGACCAATATTAGTTCCTAAGAAATGAATCTATACAAATAACTAAAATATATGTCATTCAACCCTTCATAGTAAATGTACAAAGCATTATGGTGCAAAGTTCACTTTAGTCCTAGATGAGGATAAGGTCAAAGGAGAGTCACCTATTGAGGCTACAAGTGAAGAGTGCATGGGACTTCATGCTTGAAAATGCTGAGGCAGACCCAATTTGACATGTTTGTTGTTACTAGGGCTACTAGGATTTGGAATTGAGAAGGTGTTTTGTTGGTATTAGGGATACTAGGATTTGGGTGGCTTGTGAAGGAATAGACAACAATTGAAGAGTGTGGACTTGAGTAAGGGTTTAGAATGGTTGTGTCTAAGTTCTTGAGGGGTAAGAAGACCTCTAGTAACCTTGTTAGGTTTTGAAGTATTGAAGACCCTCTTTGTGCCTTTGTATAGGGAGATTGCTTGAGGGGAAAGCTTATGAAATTTAAAGAAAATATTGGTATGAGCCATTTGGATTGAGTTGAACCCTACCTCTGCATCACATACCTAGGATTGTCATAAAAATCATTAAACCAATCTCTGTAATTTAGGGTATTGAATGGTATATAGTCAATCAAGGTAACCACCATCATGTGCTAACAAAGGACAATTAGGAAATTTTGAAATATTGTTGTGTCATGTGCATGTACAAATCATCATGAATAGGTTCATAAGAAATGTCCTAGCCCAAGATATGTGCATACAAATCATCATGTCATGTGCATACTTGTATGATCTTGGCACCTATTAATTTGTATTTTAACTTGTTAATATGCCAAGATAATAGTGGGAAATTGTATTTTTATTATGTTGTAAGGATTGATTCTTGTATAGTTTGACATCATGGTATGTTAAGGTCTGTTTATTCCACATAATTATTAAAGAGCCCAAGTGTAGAAAATATACATGGCATCATGTGAGATTGTAGGCTGCTTTCTTGATTGGGAATGTGTCTATTTTAAACACGTATGATAGAGCATGATAAAGTAATTCAAATAGAATTAAGGAAAATGTAAAGAACATGCATGTAAAGACTTGACATACCTAAAAAATGGAGATTCAAATGGAGAGAGTACCCAATTATGTAGTATTTTTTTCTTCTTGCATCAAACTCCTCAACAATTTGCGTTTTTCACCACTTGCTTCCTTTTCAATGTTAAATTGAATAACACTCAAATATAATTGATAACAACAATACTATTAATCAATCTATAATGTTAAATTCCTAAAATTGAATCATAATTAGCATTGCAACACTACAAAAATTGAAACTTGAATAGATATATATCAAATTTGGTGTGAAAATTATGTTATTTCCTCCTTCTCAAGTTTGCAAAGTAGAAAAGGTGGTGGAAAGATCATGCAAAGGTGGTAGAATGTGTAAAATGTGCATGTGAACTTCCCAACAGCATCAAAGCACTTCTTTTTTTGTCAGAACACGTGCATAATCAGCATAAAAATAGAGGATGTGGGCCTAGATCATGGGGTTCAATGGTTTTTTATTGTTTCTATAGCATGACAAAATGTGAGTGCATTATAATGCGTTCACATTATCACGCGCTCATGTTTTGCCCTGCTATAGATTGATCCATAAATATTTGTGCCTATCTCACCTTCAATAGCACCTTTACAATATCTCATGTCAACCCTCAATGTTAAATCCTAATCCCTCAACCCTTCAATCTAATCCCTCAACCCTAAACCCTATCCCTAAACCCTCAACACTATACCTTAAACCCTAATCACTCAACCCTAAAACCTAAACCCTAATCCCTCAACCCTCAACCCTAATCACTCAACCCTCATCCCTAAACCCTAAATGTTATCCATATTCCTAAACCCTCAACGGGTTCAATACTATACCTTAAACCCTAATCCCTTATCCCTAAACTCTCCAACCCTATCCCTAATCCTTATACCCTCGACACTCTACTTTAACCCTAATCCCTTGACCCTTAACCCTATCCCTAAACCCTCAACCCTTGAACCTTAACACTCAACCCTCAATGTCAAACCCTAATCCCTCAACCCTTAACTCTAACCCCTTGACCCTCAACCCTATTCATAAACCCTCAACCCTAAAACCTCAACCCTCAACCCTCAACTTCAAACCCTAATCCCTCAACCATTAACTCTAATCCCTCAACCCTAAACGTTATCCGTAAACCCTCAACACTATACCTTAAACCCTAATCCCTCAATCCTAAACCCTAAACCCCATCCCTAAGCCCTAATCCCTCAACCCTCAACCCTAATCCGTCAACCCTCAACCCTAATCCCTCATCCCTAAACCCTAAATGCTATCCCTATTCCTAAACCCTCAACGGGCTCGATACTATACCTTAAACCCTAATCCCTTATCCCTAAACCCTCGAACCCTATCCCTAATCTTTATACCCTTGACACTCTACTTTAACCTTAATCCCTCAACCCTCAACCCTATCCCTCAACCCTTGAACCTCAACCCTCAACCCTCAACGTCAAACCCTAATCCCTCAACCCTTAACTCTAATCCCTCAACCCTAAACCCTATCCCTTAATCCTTAACACTATACCTTAAACCCTAATCCCTCAACCCTAAACCCTAAACCCTAACCCTAAGCCCTAATCTGTCAACCCTCAACCCTAATTCATCAACCCTCAACCCTAATCCCTCATCCCTAAACCCTAAACACTATCCCTATTCCTAAACCTTCAATGGGCTTGATACTATCCCTCAACCCTTAACCCTTAAAACTTGAACCCTAATACCTATCCCTACATCCTCGACACTCGACACTATATCTTAAACCCTAATCCCTTAACCCTCACCCCTAAAGCCTCAACCCCAAATCCTTAAACCTTCAACCCTAAACCCTATCCCTAATCCCTCTACCCTCGACACTCTACTTTAACCCTAATCCCTTGACCATCAACCCTATCCCTAAGCCCTCAATGTCAAACCCTAATCCCTCAACCCTTAACTCTAATCCCTTGACCCTCAACCCTATCCATAAACCCTCAACCCTAAAACCTCAACCCTAAACCCTCAATGTCAAACCCTAATCCCTCAACCCTTAACTCTAATCCCTCAACCCTAAACGCTATCCATAAACCCTCAACACTATACCTTAAACCCTAATCCCTCAATCCTAAACCCTAAACCCCATCCCTAAGCCCTAATCCCTCAACCCTCAACCCTAATCCATCAACCCTCAACCCTAATCGCTTATCCCTAAACCCTAAACACTATCCCTATTCCTAAACCCTCAACAGGCTCCATACTATACCTTAAACCCTAATCCCTTATCCCTAAACCCTCGAACCCTATCCCTAATCCTTATACCCTCGACACTCTATAATCCTAATCCTTCGACCCTCAACCCTATCCATAAACCCTCAAACCCCAACCCTCAACCCTATCCCTAAACCTTCAACCCTCAATGTCAAACCCTAATCCCTCAACCCTTAACTCTAATCCCTCAACCCTAAACCATATCCCTTACCCCTCAACACTATACCTTAAACCCTAATCCCTCAACCCTAAACCCTAAACCCTGTCCCTAAGCCCTAATCCGTCAACACATAACCCTAATCCATCAACCCTCAACCCTAATCCCTCATCCCTAAACCCTAAACACTATCTCTATTCCTAAACCCTCAATGGGCTTGATACTATCCCTCAACCCTTAACCCTTAAAACTTGAACCCTAATACCTATCCCTACACCCTCGACACTCAACACTATATCTTAAACCCTAATCCCTTAACCCTCATCCCTAAAGCCTCAACCCTAAATCCTTAAACCTTCAACCCTAAACCCTATCCCTAATCCCTCTACCCTCGACACTCTACTTTAACCCTAATCCCTTGACCATCAACCCTATCCCTCAACCCTCAACCCTCAACCCTCACTCCCAACATTAAACCCTACTTCATCAACCCTAAACCCTAATCCCTCAAACCTAAACCCTATCCCTAAACATTCAACCCTCAACACTATACCTTAAACCCTAATCCCTATCCCTAAACCCTTAACCCTTAAAACTTAAACCCTAATCCCTACACACTCAACACTCGACACTATATATCTTAAGCCTTAAACCCTCATCCTTAAAGCCTCAACCCTCAATCCTTAAACCTTCAACGCTAAACCCTATCCCTAATCCCTCTACCCTCGACACTCTAACCCTAACCTCAACACTAAATCCTAATCCGTCAACCCTAAACCCTATCCTTAAACCCTAAACCCTCAACATTATACCTTAAACCCTAATCCATCAACCTTAAAACCTAATCCCTCAACCCTCAATCCTAAACCCTATCACTAAACCCTCAACCCTCGACACTATATCTTAAACCCTAATCCCTAACCCTCAACCCTAATCCCTCACCCCCAAACCCTAAATGCTATCCCTATTCCTAAACCCTTAACCCTCGACACTATACCTTAAACCCTAATCCCTTCCCTAAACCCTATCCCTCAACCCTTAACCTTTAAAACTTAAACCCTAAAATCTATCCATAAATCCTCGATGCTCAACACTATATCTTAAACCCCAATCCCTCAACCCTCAGCCCTAAATCCTCAACCCTCAATCGTTAAACCTTCAACCCTAAACCCTATCCCTAATCTCTCTACCATCAAAACTCTACTTTAACCCTAATCCCTTGACCATCAACCCTATCCCTAAACCCTCAACCCTCAACTCTCAACATTAAACCCTAATCAGTCAACCCTCAACCTTAAACCTTATTCCTAAACCCTCAACCCTCAACACTATTCCTTAAAACCTAATCTCTCAACTCTAAACCCTAATCCCTCAACCTTAAACCCTAAACCCTATCCCTAAACACTCAACCCTTAGCAAGTTATACCTTAAACCTTAATCCTTCAACCCTCAACCCTCAACCCTAATCCCTCATCCCTAAACCCTAAATGCTATCCCTATTCCTAAACCCTCAACCCAAGACACTATACCTTAAACTCTAATCCCTTACCCCTAAACCTTAAACCTGATCCCTCAACCATCAACCCTTAAACCTTAAACCCTAAAACCTATCTCTAAACCCTCAACCCTATACCCTCAACAATATACTTAAGCCCTAATCCCTCAATCATCAACCCTATACCTTAAACCTGAAGCCTACACCCTCAAACCCTCATCCCTATACCATATAACCTCACCCTTATATCCTAAACCTTGAATATTGTGCCTCAACCCTATACTTAAACTAAACCTAAACCATACGTTCTCTCAACCCAAGTCACCCTATGCCTTATATACCCTCAATCCATATAGTAAACCCTAAACCCTAATCCCCGCACCTTACACACTTAATCTTATATACTCAACAACCTAAATATTAACCCTCAATTGTAACCCTTAACCCTCTAATCTCTACCCTCTACCCTCTACCTATTACTTAAGCCCTAATCCCTCAACCCTCAACCCTCAAAACTATATAGGCTCAGGTCCTTATATACACTAAACCCAAAACACTTACATACATACATACATACAAAGATGCATACATACAAGCATGCATACATGTACATACATACAAGCATGCATACATGTACATGCATACATACCCACAAGAATAGCTATAAACATCCATGAAACATACTTATATGAAAGTTGAACATATCTCATTCAAAGGAAGACATAACGTGAGCACTTTATAATGCGCTCGCGTTGTGTCGAACTGGGAAAACACCGGCAAACATGCAAAAAAGTAAAAAAAAGCACAACATAATGCACTCACGTTATATTGTGCTTTGGGAATCCCAAGCCTTGGGCTTGGGTTTTTCTTTGGATTTCCAACCCAAATGCTTGGAGTGCCTTTTCAACATCCACAGACATGTTTTTGCAAGTTCTACAAGATTTCACATAATTTGGTCGTGCTAACCCTCAGATTTGCACGTGTTTCAAGGTCAAACAAATCAAACACCTGGGTAATGTTAGGCTTTCTCTTAGCTATTTAACGATGTAATTTTTTTCACATTTTGACAATGTTAAGCCTTTCATCTTTAATTTATTTTGTTTGTGTGTCCGGTTTTGGGCAAAAATAACTGTTTGGTCTTTTTTCATTGTCAATTAACCATTCATTGAAATTTCAGAAAAATTACATATTTAGAAACTAGACTCCATTCTATACATATTAAAAAAAAGAAAAAATAATTTTCAATTAGTTTTCCAAATTTATAGGGGTAGCACGGCCAAAATTATGTTTTTTAGGATGTGTCCACTTTGAAAATTAGTAAAAAATCAAATATTCATCATAAAATTATTAGAAAAATTGGGCATAAACTATATGCTGTTAGGTAATTTCTCACTGAAGTGATTTTAAAAATACCAAAAATAAGTTCACCTTTTGAGGGAGCCACAAAACATGCTATGTTATGTGTTTTTGACAGAAACAACACCAATTTTTGTGGCTCCCTCTTTTGAACCCCTTAATCTATACCATTTTCAAAAAAAATTAGTAGTTTAGAAAGTAGAATCAGAGCACTACGAACATTGTTTTGGTTGCATCTCCAAATTTTGAGTGTAACTATGCTCAATTTCTCATCCAAGACCAACATTTCCTGATTTTAGAAAAAAAGTGGCCACTTACGACCCCTTTTGGCCCCCCATCTTCTTGCACTTACCCTGATTTCACATGTGTAATGTTGTTGCATGATGAGAATCAGATTTTTGATAGAGGAAAACATGGGTTTTTCTTTTGTTTGGTAGCATTGTGCCATTAGTTATGGTGTAGTTTTCAAACCACATCAATTTAGGTCAGAAATAACATTTGGACTCTATTGCCCAATGGAGTAGGCACTCGGTTTGCTCCCCAGAGATCTAGGATCTTGCTATGCTCGCAAGGGCCATACATCCCTAAACAGAACCACTATTGGGACCTAAAATTTCATATAGTTTTTTGGCAAAAATTTAGGTCCCCATGATGAAAAAATCAATTTTAGCACTAAAAAATGCACCTGTACAATATGCTCCAATGACCTACTTTGAAGGTTCATAATTCAAAGCCTGCTTAGTTTCTTGAAAAATCACTTTGTACGTATGTTTATCTTCCATATGCGAGTAAGCACACATGATTTCAACTTCCTACGATTAGTTTTTACAAAGTTTCAAAGTACCAAATTGGAGGGTTCAAAAAGGGTTTGATCGCTGCACAGTGTTAAATCTGCTAAAAGGGTCAAATTTGGAGGATAATAATTACAAATTAGAAGATTATCATGAAAAACAAATTAGTGTCTTCAATTCTTCCCATATGAATGTGCTTTCATACCGATTCTAAAAGTTCCAACACCTCATTTGGTATTTTTTTAAAATCAAAACCAAATGGATTTTACAAAGTTTCAGCACTTGCATTTCCAGAAAAGTTGCAAAGAGGTCAACTTTGACCCTTGATATTTTTTAAAGGAAGATGACTAGTGAAAAATTCTCATGCACACATACTCATTGTACCTAAATGAGCTAATCCCCCAGATTGCAGCTTCCCAGAATGAGATTTGATAACCTTTCAAAATGGCAAGTTCGTGAGCCTCAATTAGTTTTTTCACAATTGCAGTTTCAGAAAAGGCTAAAAGGGCTACTTTGATGTTGAATATTTTGCTCATATGGATGGATCTTGCTAAGCCACTTCTTGCACTAAGTTCTTGGGTAAAAAGTCTACATGCCTGTGCATTTTTATGACGCCGGGAGAAGATTTGATCAGTTTTACAAAGTAATTCTAGAGGTTACTTGGCCTATTTTGATTACTATGCAAGGTGCCTGAAAGTGGATTTTGGTATCTACCTAGTTCAATTTTTCACCTCAGAATCTTGTCGAAATAGTGTTAGAATAATCCAAGATCGAAACTTGTTCCAAAATGAAAATTTTTTAGCCGAGCCTACACTAGGACCCGACATGCTTCACATAGTTATGAAGTCATAAGTTTCAGTGGAATACAAGGTGTTGAACATTTAATGATATTGTGTATGTCCTCCCATATTTACACTGTAGGGTTTGGTGATAAGAAGTGGATCAGAAAAGATTTCGCCTAAACTCGAGAGATAGGGGTAAACAATAGAAAAATCGTTGACCAAATCTAAGAGAAGTGATAAAAAAATGAGTGGACATGATGTATTTATTTTGATACCTACTAGTGGTGTAAAAAGCCTTACTTATCAGTTATCAGCTATTATTTTCCCTGGTATGACTCTTGTAGTTTCTCCTCTTGTCTCACTCATTCAAGATCAGATCATGCATCTTTCCCAGGCAAATGTCCCTGTAACATATCTTAGTGCAAACGTGGAGTGGCAAGAGCAACAACAAATTGTTGTATGTGATACCAATGCCTCGAAGATTAGGTTATCCATTTCAATGAGTATTTATTTTGGATCACTTCAAGTGCAAGCTTTCTGACATCTCTGCAAGGTGAGTTTGAGTAGGAGCTACCCACTTCCTTTGTATATTGAAATGGGAGAATGGATTATAAGAGCTGTGATCAAGCTGCTTGGAAGTGTTAGTATAAATTTTGGACAAACCTTTTGAAATATGGTCATAATTAGAAAGAGTGGTTAGTATTGTTAGAAACTATAGAGTTTGGGCGAAAATATGAGTTTAAGCCAATCATATAGTTCTAGTCTTGGGAAGGTTACTTGAAGTGTCTTGCAAGCACATGACAAGCCCTTCCAGCCAATTTCATTATCATTATCAATATCAAGCATGCCAATTTCTTCAAACGGTCCATAATCTCGGCAAGATTCTTATCCCCTTATTCTACTTGCTCTACCCCTAATATTTTTAATATTGTTTCTCAACAAAGTCCATATACCCTAGATTCAGCCAAATAGTTTTGTGAGGCATGTATAAAGTATATGAGGTTCTAGATAATCATCAGTTTCTAAGCGAGTTTGATCTAAGGTAACGGGATGATCCTTGCTCTCAACTTCTTGCTATAACAGCAGATCCATGTTGTCCTTTAAAATGGATCACACGAATATGAATGTGAACAAGAAAGTTGCAACTCCTATAAAATTATGAGAAGCATTAATAATGGCATTATTATGGGCACAATGTTGATACCTTAGAGAAAATTAGTGAGGAGGAGTTTTTGATTAAATGGAACCTATTTTCAAATTAGTGAGGTGTTTACTGATCACAAAACACGATTGCATCTAATAGAAGCTCCTAGAAATTGGATTTACAATTTGCACACAGTATACTTTAGAACATCAAGTGGGCAGCTTATAGTTGAATCATCATCGATGGATGAGATAAAACTTCTTACCAGGGGTCAGCCATGGAATTTACAGATCTTCAACAACTATTCTAATAACTGATCCAAAAATGATGAAGATCTTCAACAACTATTCCATAAATTAGGACCCACTCGATAATGATCAGCTGGTCAAATTAGTCAGGAGGGGAATTTTGTAGGTGTTGAGGAGGAATATGAATTTATTATACTCATTAGTAAGGGTTTTGTGTGATTGCCTCATGAAGGAGAGATTCTTCATTTATTGATTCTATGATGGAGACTAGGGTCAGAGAGGTAAGAAAGATTCATGTTGTCTATTTCTTGAGGAGAGGTGGAAAATTCAGCATCTGCATATGATCAAAGTTCACCTTGTGGTTTGAACCGACATCTGCCTGAAAGATGTTAAGCAATGGGGAAAGGACATGCTAAATTCATTCGCCTGGTCATATAAGCGGAGGTACAAAGTTGGTTATGTATGGCAAGATATGTGTGACAATGATCTCATGACACCTATTTGTGATAATGAATACATTCTTAAAGGCTACAAGATCCTATCGAGTAATCAAGATAATTGTAAATGTGGCACAAAATTGGTGACACAGAATGTGCCGGTAGAAGAGGTCCAGAGCAAGAAGCAATTTTTCAGAAGCCTCACAATCGATGCTAAAGATCCAGCTACCCAAATACTAGACAAATTACACCGAGGAATCCAAATATGAAGAAGTAGAGCAGAAACAATGCCACTATTGAGAAACCCTAATGTCCATAAGACTTTGGAATATCGGGAAGACCCCAAAACTAGTCTCCCCAACCTCTCAAAAATGGATTAAAACATTTGTTTGGATAAATCATCCATAAAAATAAATCATATTGGCAGAATGAAATAAATGTCCCTCAAAATCATACATTTGCCAAAATAAAAAATATAAAGTGGGCACAATAAATTTTATTACCAAAGAAGGCTAAATCAAGAAGCTTCAAGATATTAGATAGAATGTGCTAAGAGTCTCTTCAAAATTCTGAGGGGCATAAATACTGCAATGTAAAACTCTATTTGGATATCGGGAAGACCCCAAACATAGTCACTCCGATGTAATGATATGGTTAGGGTGGATGAAGGATGGGAAAATATCATTCCATTCAAAATGATAAATATTATTAGGAAAAGCCATTAGATTTACTAATGATGAAAATTACATTTGGATGGGTGGAATATTAAAATGAATAGTGCAAAATAAGGACTTTTATAAGGCAAATAATTACCCAAGGAAAGATTTTAAGAATATTTTCATTCTGAAGGTAAAATATTTCAAGGAGTTAATCAAGTGAGATAATTATTTTACCTAGAGAACATTCTTATGTGAAAATGCATTATAATGACCAATGAAATATCTTTCACCAAAGAGGGTAAAGAAGGATAATTTTTTCACCCAAATGAATATTTTGCCAAATAAAGGTGAAAAGAGAAATAAAGATTAAAGTATTAACAAATATTTTTCATGAAGTGCCTAAAGAAGATTAATTAATTTTATCTACAAAGAATGATTAATTAAACAAAGAGCTACAATAGAAGGGTGAGTAAAGGGTCATAACCCTAGAAGATATAATGTATATATGCTAGATGTAATCAAATTGGGAGAAGCAATTAGAAATAGTGTAGGTTAAAAAATCACCAGTAGTAGATAGGTTCATCCATTCCACTCATCCATTTTCATATTTCAAAGACTTCTGCAATTAATGTATATATATTGAAGCAATATAATGGAGAAGACTGTTCTTAAATGGTGATCTATTTTCAGTGTTCAACTTTTGTGTTGATTTTCATGATTATATATTGTTGTGTTGTCTCCAAAGTGGATCTCTTTGAAAGGAAGCTAGGTGTACGAAAATCGCTTCCTACACTAATCTAATGAGGAGAGATGTATGCAAATTCAATTTTAATTCTTACAACTACAGCAACATAGAACATCTAACAGAGATATTGCAGCAATACACATACACATAGAAAGTAGACAAAAGAGAGAGAGAGAGACAAGATATATGTGGGGAAAACCCTTACGGGTGAAAAACCCCACACTCCAAAACACAGCTCAAATGTATTACAATAAACAATAACACATTACAATATAGTTTCAGAGCCAATGCTCTTTCAGGAGTCTTCGAATGTCGAATCTGGAGATATTCCAGTAGCATAATAGTACCTATATAAACACACTACTCATCTCCCATCCAAGCACCTATTTTTTTAGAGTTTACAAGGCAAATATGGAACCTTCTAGAGATGGGCGTCCATCTTGGACTCATGCCCCAAAACCCACACCTAAGGACACTTGTCCAACATCCCATCCCAATGTCGTCACCTTGTCCCAAGATAGGCTATGATAGATGCTCTTACACACCTTACAACTGTCATAGAATCTGTCATAACTAATAACACTTATAGCTATCAGAGAACTTGTCATACACTGACTAAAAATATCTTATTCCTCTTACAACTTGTCATAACCTCCCTTGACCGCTCAAAGATGCCTTTCTCTCATGCAATGATACTCACCAACACTTTTCATTAAATAAAAGTCATTTGAGGTTATGACAAGCTACCCCTGGACCTTGCAAGGGGCTCCACCCCTTAACCCCGTCTTGGGGGCGCTACCCCCAAACCCTCGTTAATTATTCAAGGGGGAAACTATGGCTACCAAAGTCACCAAAATTTATCCTGCTGCATGTACACAAGGTGCCGACTATGCCAACTCCACATGGGATAAATAAATACAACATTAGGAATTTGCAAAGGTTAAGACACCTTAATTCCCAACACTCTTAAGTTATTCAAATTTACATAATTTGTCAGGACACATTTTCTATTCATGTGTGGTTATCTTGATTGGTTTCTGGTTGGACTGAATTAAACATCCTTTCAAATAATCTATTTTGATTGGTTCCTACCAAGGATTAAAACCCTTTTAAAATGATTATTGTGATTGGTTTCCCTCAGGCCAAGAATTAAAAGTGCTTTCATGAGATCACAATAATTTAGAAGAACATCACTGGGATTACTAAAGAAGAGTACAGTAACTTACAAACCTGCACGTTTGTACTAGGTGCAAACATTCCAAGTGCCCAACAAGTTACAGTTAAGCTACAAAGTAGACCCACCTATCATACACATCTGTCTCCATAATCATCATTCGTCCATTGACTCCATCCACCCAATAGATTAGGCACTAGCCAACTTTAGAACATTTTATACAAATCCAATCCACACTCTTGATAATTTAGACACTTTTATTAGGAACTAGTAAGTAAGCTCTACATCTACCTCACACCTGTGTGCCATAGTGAGTAGATTTCCCAAATTAGAATCCATTCACACTTTGAAATCTGCTTTAGCATTCAGGTACACCTGCCTAGGCTTGGCAAAGCCTAAAGAGTATAGGGTTTCCAATTGCATAAACCCTATTTAATTAGCCAAAAACGTATTAAGAGATTAGCACCCTCTTATGGTTTGAAGACCTACATTTTTGTGACCTAATAGAATTGGTGACTCTATTGGGGAGTAATTCAAAAATCTGGTTGAAGATCATCTTATTACAGAGTCATTGAGGGTTCAAATTCAAAAATAGATTGGTAAACTCTACTGGCAACAAAGACTCCAAAAGATAAAATTTTATTCCTCTTATGACAAGAGGTGGTGACTCTGAAAATAAAATTGATGAAAAATGCAAAAGACATCTTGAAACTACAATATTTCTAGGCTGAAGCATGTATGACAAATTTTCTTTGCCCTATACACATTATGGTACAATTGGGAGTCCTGGTAATGAGAGCAGTACACATCATACACAACAGGACAACTTTTATAGCTTCCAAGATCATGAATGCCATCAGTATCCCGACCATTATCAGTATCAATACCAAACACCATATCAAAATGTGCAACACAAATTCATCCCTCTCGAAAGTGTCGATCAAAATTTGTAGCAAGAAGTACATCAACAACAGTTATGTGATCAGAGGAAGACAAAGGGGTCATTTTATCTTGAAATCTACAATCCACATCCTATCCCTTTGGATGTGAAAAGGATTTTGCCAAAATTTAAGGGATATGAACCAGCAAGGGTGCACTTACCGCAATTCATTGATTTAATATTGAATCATCAAATCAGTGAAGAGGATGTTATTATGAAACTCTTTGTGAGAACATTAGAAGACATTGCTAAATATTGGCTTTCCATCTTGCCTATGCATTCTATAGTTTCATGGGATGAACTTGTGAGTAGATTCATACAATAGTTTGAGGGCAAAGATCATGAACATTCACTTTCCAAGAAAGGGGTCAAGATCTTTTAGATGCATTTTTTAGCACAAGGAGACATAAAGGAGAATTTGCACGCTCCTTATTAGATAAAACAATGGATATCTATGTCAAGATACCTTTTAACCTTCAGCCTGATGAGCCCAGGTTCATTGAGCAATTCATGAGAATATATGGTCCCCTGATTCAATTCATTGGCCTGAGTCATCAAAGCCAGTTAGTTTTGGGTAGCTATGGCTATGGATTTGTGATATAGAAGTATGCAAGCACAGGGATACTATCAATGTTGAATCTAATGGTAATGAATATGAAGAAATTGATCAAATACTATAGCCAATAGAGGAGGCATATGTAAGTGAAGTTTCAATGATGATGTTCCAGGAGACAAACTCTCGACCTGTGATGAGGGTTACAATATTGAAGAAATTGCTAAGAGCATAATGTAGAATTTGGTTGTCACACCAAAAGCACATACTAGTGGTGGAGAGGGATCTCATTGTCGATATAGTCACTATGCCAACACCCCCCACACGATAGGGCCGGATACAACCATGTACCACTACATACCACATCGATAAACTGAGCGTACGTGGATGAAGGGTCGAGGGCTCGAGGGACTCGAATCGATGACCTGCACTCTGATACCATGTAGAATTCTTCATATCGAATAAACCATGGATCATCAGAGATAGAGAACAAGCACAAAATAACTAACACAATGCATTAATTGACTTTTTATACATATTGCTATGCAAATTTACAAATATATAGGCTTAGCAGGAGAGAAATCCTGGGAGGAAATAAGTAGAGAAAAACAAGCAAACTGTTGTTTGCTTTAGTTTGCATGTTGCATGAAAATCACCAGAGAGAAAACTAACTGTTGTGCTTAGTTAGCTTATTGCAGAAATCACGCCCGTTGAGCACAGAGATGAATTGACGCTAATAACCCCCCTTAAGTCTAACTAAGGAGACAAATCCTAAAGAGAGCAAAGAGGAAAAACCCCATGGGATCAAAACCCCCCTTAAATCTGACTAAGGAGACAAGAGCCAATATAGCCAACAAAGATGGATCCTGGCATCAAGGCCATTTTTGGTACCCATGTACATATAAAATTCCCCCATAAATATAGAGAGAATATAAGAAAAGAAGATATGAATCCCCCCCATAATGAAAAAGCTCCCGTGCTAATGATGAATGCCTGAAGACAGAATATGATCCACTGCCTACAAACAAGATTTCTCCCCTTAGGAAGAAAAGGATCCACTGGTGATTGGAGAAGCCAATCCAAAAAAATGGGTGATATTGGAATCCAAATCCATATGGTGTGTGCATCTGAAAACTGCTCGCATGTCCACATGTTGGAAGGTGATGATGGCAATCCGAGATACTGTAAAGACTAATATAGAGCAAGCTGCAAAGGCGATGAAGATGGTGGGCCAACAACGTTGATGTGGCTGTCAACAAAGAGGAGAGATAATTCTTCAAATGTGTCCTCCAAGTCTACAATGTGAGGTTCCATGAACAATAAACCAATGTCTGGCAAATACGAATCCCAATCAAGAAGACAAGAATAATCTCATTGCCAAGGAATGATGGAAGTACTTAATGAAGGTAGATCAACTATCTCTGATAAAGAATCAAGAACCTCTGAAGCAAATGGAACCTCATCTAAAGTCTCAAAAATGTCCAAAGGATCACTAGCATGGTTTTTCTTCTCTAAAGAATAAAGAGGCACATCGGAGTTGGAAAGAGAAGCATCGAGAGATGGTGGAGGATCATGGTCTCCATATGAGTCTCAAATGTAGGTCCAAAGAGTACAAGGGCACTCAAGATGGATAAGAGACTCCAAAAAGTCATCATCTAGATGCTCAAAAATAACTCTAAAGACTCTAGCCCTATAGCCTTTCCAAATGATATACTCACAACGTGTGTTGGGAATAGAAACATCATTATAGAGATACAGCAATAGATTGTGCTCACTAAGATGAGTGAGGATGTATTCACTCCACTTCCTATAGTTCTCTTTCTCTAAACAAAAACCCATTATAGCTATAAATAAATTCTTCGAAAAAACACAAAGATAGTACCTTCCATATGTAGAAACCTCCAAAATAGATGATGGCAACTATGTCGACCAACAGCAATTTGCACCAAATTCTGAGTCACCAAGTAAATAGTCCACTCTACCCACGAGCCTCTATAAGTTATTCACAAGCAATATGGAAGTGCTGGATATATAAAGCCTCAAGATTACTTCTACAGGGTAGATATGGGATTTAAGATCCAAAGAAATGCCAAAAAAAAGCCATGAAGGGGGCCGCCCAAGTAAACCCTATGAAAATTAGGTTGAAAACCTTTTGGAATACAAAAGTCTTCACAGAGGATCTATGCCAAATCTAGGGGCATTGAGTAGTTCTCAAGCTCTCTGAAATTCATTTGCACCTCACTATGGAATATGGAACGTCGTAATGAATAAAACTACCAGTTCTTTGTTATGAGACTATGCTTTCATGATTCTTACTGCTGCAGTCAAATGCCCCTAATGCATCAAATAGAGAAGATCGTAGACCTTAGCAAAGGAGACCTCATGACCTACAAGTTTTTAGAAAATAACTTTGAAATCTAACTCATTTCTATCTCCGCATGCTCTGATACCATGTAAAATTTGGCCATCACACCAAAAGCACGTACTAGTGGTGGAGAGGGATCTCATTGTTGATGTAGTCACTATGCCAACACATACTACCTGAGGATAGCATCAGCAATAAAGACTTTCATTTTTTTTCAAATTTGATGTATGATGAAACATTAGAAGCAAATCAGACAGAAGCCTGCTCTGGTATGTATGAAGGTGATTTTCATGTATTTCTAAATCCTTTGTATGATGAGGAAAGATCATTTCAGATAAAAAGGACAATGCATCTGTTTGTAATGGAAGTAGCTATGAAGATGAAACTGATATATCAAACATGTACTTATCTAATAATGTTGAATTTGATGAAGACATATCAAAAGATAAAATCTTTGTGAAGTCCAACTTTGAATTCAACCTTGGAGGGTGTTGCATTCAGTGTGATTGTGGTGATTATGTGTCATGTATCTCTAAAATTCTTAAGCTGAAACCTGATAATAGAATGCAAACTAATAAGAAATGTGATGACTGTGATAAAAAAGAGAATGGTAGTATTAAAAATGGGTATTCCTTGGCAAAAGACAATAGCATTTTCACATGTGTAATGCTGTTGGATGATGAGAATCAGATTTTTGATAGAGGAAAACATGGGTTTTTCTTTTGTTTGGTAGCATTGTACCATCAGTTGTGGTGTGGTTTTCAAACCATCTCAATTTAGGTTAGAAATAACATTTGGACCCTATTGCCCAATGGAGTAGGCACTCGGTTTGCTCCCTAGAGATCTGGGATCTTGCTATGCCCACAAGGGACATACATCCCCAGATAGAGCCACTGTTGGGACCTAAAATTTCATATAGTTTTTTGGCAAAAATTTAGGTCCCCATGATGAAAAAATCAATTTTAGCACTTAAAAATGCACCTGTACAATATGCTCCAGTGGCCTACTTTGAAGGGTCATAATTCAAAGCCTCCTCAGTTTCTTGCAAAATCACTTTGTAAGCATGCTCATCTTCCATATGTGAGTAAGCACACACGATTTCAACTTCCTACAATCAATTTTTACAAAGTTTCAAAGTACCAAATTGGAGGGTTCAAAAAGGGTTTGATGGTTGCACAGTGTTAAATTTGCTAAAAGGGTCAAGTTTGGAGGATAATTATTATCAATTGGAAAATTATCATGAAAAAAAAATTCGTGTCTTGGATTCTTCCCATATGAATGTGCTTTCATACCAATTCTCAAAGTTCCAGCACCTCATTTGGTATTTTTTCAAAATCAAACCAAATGGATTTTACATAGTTTCAGCACTTGCATTTCTAGAAAAGTTGCAAAGAGGTCAACTTTGACTCTTGGTATTTTGTGAAGGAATATGACTGGTGAAAAATCCTCTTGCAAACATACTCATTGTACCTAAATGAGCTAATCCCCCATATTGCAGCTTGCCAGAATGAGATTTGATAACCTTTCAAAATGGCAAGCTTGTGAGCCTTAATTAGGTTTTTCACAATTGCAGTTTCAGAACAAGTTGAATGGGCTACTTTGATGTTGAATATTTTGCTCATCTGGATGGATCTTGCTAAGCCACTTCCTGCATTAAGTTCTTGGGTCAAAAGTCTACATGCCTGTGCATTTTTATGACTCAAGGAGAAGATTTGATCAGTTTTACAAAGCGATTCTAAAGGTTACTTGGCCTATTTTGACTACTGTGCAAGGTGCCTGGAAGTGGATTTTGGTATCTACCCAGTTCAATTTTCCACCTCAGAAGCATGTCGAAATAGTGTTAGAAAAATCCAAAATGAAAACTTGTTTCAAAATGAAATTTTTTAGCTGGGCCTACAATGGTACCCGACATGCTTCACATAGTTATGAAGTCATAAGGGTTTTAGTGGAATACAAAGTGTTGAATGTTTAATGATATTGTATGTCCTCCCATATTTACACTGAAGGGTTTCGTGATAAGAAGTGGACCAGAAAGGATTTCGCCTAAACTCGAGAGATAGAGGTAAACAATAGAAAAATCTTTGACCAAATCTAAGAAAGTGATCAAAAACAATAATGAATGGACATGATGTATTTATTTTGATGCCTACTAGTGGTGGAAAAAGCCTTACTTATCAGTTATTAGCTATTGTTTGCCCTGGTATGACTCTTGTAGTTTCCCCTCTTGTCTCACTCATTCAAGATCAGATCATGCCTCTTTCCTAGGTAAATGTCCCTGTAACATATCTTAGTGCTAACATGGAGTGGCAAGAGCAGCAACAAATTGTTGTATATGATACCAGTGCCTCGAAGATCAGGTTTTCCATTTCAATGAGCATTTATTTTGGATCACTTCAAGTGCAAGCTTCTTGACATCTTTTCAGGGTGAGTTTGAGTAGGAACTGCCCACTTCCCTTCTATATTGAAATGGGAGAATGGATTATAAGATTAGTGATCAAGCTGCTTGGAAGTGTTAGTAAAAATTTTGGACAAACCTTTTGAAATATGGTCATAATCAGAAAGAGTGATTAGTATTGTTGGAAACTATAGAGTTTGGGGGAAAATCTAATTTTAAGCCAATCATATTCTTCTAGTCTTGAGAAGGTGACAAGAAGTGTACTACAAGCACACAATAAGCCCTTCTAGCCAATTTCATTATCATTATCAATATCAATGCCAAATTCTTCAAACGATCCATAATCTCAACAAGATTCTTATCCCCTTATTCTACTTGCTCTACCCCCAATATTTTTAATATTGTTTCTCAACAAAGTCCATATACCCTAGATTCAGCCAAATACTTTTGTGAGGCACCTATCAAGTATATGAAGTTCTAGATGATCCTCAGTTTCTAAGTGAGTTTGATCTAAGGGAACTGGATGATCCTTGCTCTCAACTTCTTGCTATAACAAAATATCCATGTTTTCCTTTAAAATGGATCACACGAATATGAATGTGAACAAGAAAGTTGCAACTCCTATACAATTATGAGAAGCATTAATGATGACATTGTCATGGGCACAATGTTGATACCTTAGAGAACATCAGTGAGGAGGAGTTTTTGATTAAATGGAACCTATTTTCAAATTAGTGAGGTGTTTGTTGATCACATAGCAAGCTTGCATCCAATAGAAGCTCCTATAAATTGGATTTGCAATTTGCACATAGTATACTTTAGAACATCAAGTGGGTAGCTTACAGTTGAATCATCATCAATGGAGGAGATAAAACTTCATACTAGGGGTCAACCATGGAATTTACAGATCTTTAACAACTATTCTAATAACCGATCCAAAGATGATGAAGATCTTCAACAACTATTCCATAACTTAGGACCCACTCGATAATGATTAGCTAGTCGAATCAGTCAGGAGGGGAATTTTGTAGGTGTTGAGGAGGAATATGAATTTATTGTATTGATTAGTAAGGGTTTTGCATGATTGCCTCATGAAGGAGAGATTCTTCATTTATTCATTCTATCATGGAGACCAGGGTTGAAGAGGTAAGAAAGATTCATGTTTTCTATTTCTTGAGGAGAGGTGGACAAATTGAGCATCTGCATATAATCAAAGTTCACCCTGTGGTTCAAAACGGCATCTTCCTGAAAGATGTTAAGCGATGGAGAAAGGACATGCCGAATTCATTCGCCTAGTCGTATAAGAGGAGGTACAAAGCTAGTTATGTATGGCAAGATTTGTGTGACAATGATCTCATCACACCTATTTGTGATAATGAATACATTCTTAAAGGCTGCGAGATCCTACTGATTAATCAAGATAAGTGTAAATGTGGCACAAAATCGGCGACACAGAATGTGCTGGTAGAAGAGGTTAAGAGCAAGAAGCAATTTTTTAGAAGCCTCACAACCGATGCTAAAGATCAAGCTACCCAAATACTAGACAAATTACACTAAGGAATCCGAGCATGAAGAAGTAGAACAGAAAAAATGCCACTATTGAGAAACCCTAATGTCCATAAGACTTCAAAATATCAGGAAGACCCCAAAACTTGTCTCCCCAACATCCCAAAAAGGGATTAAAACATTTGTTTGGATAAATCATCTAAAGAAATAAATCATATTGGCAGAATGAAATAAAAGTCCCTCAAAATCATACATTTGCCAAAATCAAAAATATAAAGTGGGCACAATAAATTTTATTACCAAAGAAGGCTTATATCGAGAAGCTTCAAGATATCGGACAGAATGTGCTAAGAGTCTCTTTGAAATTCTGAGGGGCATAAAAACTGCAAAGTAAAACTCTATCTGGATATCGGGAAGACCCCAAACATAGTCACTCCGATGTAACGATATGGATAGGGTGGATGAAGCATGGGAAAATATCATTCCATTCAAATTGATAAATATTATTAGGAAAAGCCATTAGATTTACTAATGATGAAAATTACATTTTGATGGGTGGAATATTAAAATGAATAGTGCAAAATAAGGATTTTTATAAGGCAAATAATTACCCAAGGAAAGATTTTAAGAATATTTTCATTCCAAGGTAAAATATTTCAAGGAGTTAATCAAGTGAGGTAATTATTTTACCTAGAGAACATTCGTATGTGAAAATGTGTTATAATGGCCAGTGAAATATCTTTCACGAAAGAGGGTAAAGAAGGATAATTTTTTCACCCAAATGAATATTTTGCCAAATAAAGGTGAAAAGAGAAATAAAGATTAAAGTATTAACAAATATTTTTCATAAAGTGCCTAAAGAAGATTAATTAAATTTATCTACAAAGAATGATTAATTAAACAAAGAGTTACAACAGAAGGGCGAGTAAAGGGTCTTAACCCTAGAAGATATAATGTATATATGCCAGATGAAATCAAATGGGGAGAAGCAATTAGAAATAGTAGTAGGTTAAAAAAATCACCAATAGTAGATAGGTTCATCCATTCCACTCATCCATTTTCATATTTCAGAGACTTCTGCAATTAATGTATATATATTGAAGCAATATAATGGAGAAGACTGTTCTTAAATGGTGATCTATTTTTAGTGTTCAACTTTTGTGTTGATTTTCATGATTATATCTTGTTGTGTTGTCTCCAAAGTGGATCTCTTAAGTTATTCAAATTTACATAATTTGTCAGGACACATTTGTTGTTTGTGTGTGGTTATCTTGATTGGTTTCTGGTTGGAGTGAATTAAATATCCTTTCAAATAATTCATTTTGATTGGTTCCTGCCAAGGATTAAAATCCTTTTAAAATGATTATTGTGATTGGTTTCCCTTAGGCCAAGAATTAAAAGTCCTTTCATGAGATCACAGTAATTTAGGAGAATATCATTGGGATTACTAAAGAAGGGTACAATTACTTATAGACTTGCATGTTTGTAGAAGGTGCAAACATGCCAAGTGCCCAACAGGTTAGAGTTAAGCTAGAAAGTAGACCCACCTATCCTACACATCTGTCTCAATAATCATCATCCATCCATTGACTCCATCTACCTAATAGATTAGGCACTAGCCAACTTCAGAACATTTTATACAAATCCAATCCACACTCTTGATAATTCAAACACTTTTATTAGGAACTAGTAAGTAAGCTCTGCATCTACCTCACACCTATGTGCCATAGTGAGTAGATTGTCCAAATTAGAATCCATTCAGACTTTGAAATCTGATTTAGCATTTAGGTAAACCCACCTAGGCCTGGCAGAGCCTAAAGAGTAGGGGGTTTCTAATTGCATAAACTATGTTTCGTTAGCCAAAAACGTATTAAGAGATTAGCACCCTCTTATGGTTTGAAGACCTAGGTTTTTGTGACCTAACACTAACCATGAAATCTAAAGGATAGATCATCCATACACTAGTTCACCAGCAATATTGTTTAATTTAGAGAATAGAAGCTAGTTTAATTTAGAGAATAGAAGCTTGAATGATGAACATACAAGCATCTAGTCAAGCCATAAAAGTATGAAGAACACAAACTTGTCATAGAGAATGTGAAACACTCTAGCAAAAGTGAGGTCAATTAGACCTCCTCATCAACTATCTCCATTACTAAAATTACATCTCAAGGATTATGTGTCCAAATGATCACTAAGAATAGCTTGAACTCTCCCCAAGATTTTGCATGGCTCTCAAATAGGCATTCCCATATATTCACAACAAAGATATGCAACAATATGAACATAATCAAGAGATCATAAACTAGATAATCCAACAACTCGGCCTCTACTCAAGGGTCTCCACTAAATGCCAATTTCAAGAGTTTCACTTGGGCATACTTGACTTCCATGTCTTTCGGTTTTTCTATGGACCCCTAATGGAACCTAGATGGTAAACTCTCTCTAATGCTCATAAAATTTCTAAAAAACATCATCCTTTTATCCTCTACACTAGAAATAATTTTATAGTCTTGTATAACTTGAACAAAGGGTAAATAGTCAAAGAAATGACCAATATTGAGGAATTTGGAACACTAACATTCATTTGTTTTCATACTTGACATTTTTGTTACTTTTGCTACGGGGTCTTTGCATTTTTGTCATGGTAGTGACAAATTCTCCATAGTAGTGACAAATTTGGCATGGCAAGTCCACTTTAACCACCTATGGGAATTGATGATTTTTCCAAAATGAGAAGAAAAGCTCCTTTATTCAATATTTCTTAGCTACCAAATCTAGAATTGAGATGTCCCAAAACATCACCAAACCATGAAATAATAAGCATTCTTCAATAAGAGAGGAAATGAAAACCACACCCAATGTCACAATAAATACGACCCATTTTGATACCACATGATAAATGTAAAAACTAAGGAGCTTGATTTGTAGACACACTAATAGTAGCAACCAATAGATTATTAACCATAAATTCGAGTAGATAATACAACCTCCATGTTATCTAATTTCTCCATGGACCCTTAATGGACCTTGGATGCCAAATAATTTCTCTTATGCTCACGCGTTTAAAACTCCTCCTCCTCTAGTCCTCTACATTGGAAATAGTCTTATAAACTTGCATAGCTTAAAATTAAAGACAAATAGTTGAAGACTAAGAAATGACTAAAAATGAGGAATTTGAAATGCTAATAGTTATCCTTTTCCATGCCTAATCTGTTTGCTACTTTCACTAGTGGCCATTAAAGATTTTTTCATTGTAGTGATGAATTCATTGCAATTGTGACAAATTTATTGCAATACATGAAGAATTCACCCTAAGGTTTTTCTTTCACCACATGTGAGAACTGATAATTTCATCCTCAAACTACCTCCTTTCTTCAAGACTGAGTCAATTGCCAACATTGGAACTAGGATGTGCCATAACCATCTAATCATCGTCAAAATCTTAACTACTAAATTTGACAAACTTAAAAGTTTTACAACTATGCTAACTTCAATCATTGTGGAAACACTCTGAAACTCTTTCAAAGACCATGGTTTTTAAATCACTAATACATTGACTTCTTTGTTTACATCATGGTGCAGGAGCACCTTGACAAATTGAGACTTCCATAGGAGTTGGATAAAATTTGAATGGTTAAATATTGTAATAAGATAAATTATGTCATATTTCAGACGATAAAGTTATTAGGAAGGTTAAATGTTCTAGGTTTGTCTTCATTTGCAAATTAGGAAAGTTATCTTTCAAAACAATGTAAAAACTTGGAATGTGAAGAGTCATTTGGCTCTTGATTCATTCCAAATCAGTAGTTGGAAATTGAAAAGACACATTGTAATGCCTTCAAAAGGCCTTGTTTACCTTTAGAAATTCGTGGGTGATTGAAGGAATGAAATGGAATAGTACTATTTTCTGTATTTTCTTCAGAAATTCACTGTTTCTAGCCCTTGCACGGATCTGTACAGACTCGTAGGCACATGTAAGTGTATGTAAGTGATAGTACAGACAATTACCCTCCATTTCCTTTTCATTTCATGCAGATTGGCTTTGTTTTAAGTTAGTTATTGCATTTTTAGTAAAAATTGTCAAAACCCTGATTTAGGGTAACCTGTTTTGGGAAAAATGCCATAACTTTTGTTTCCACCGTTAGATCTTTATGTAACTTGGGAAAAATGTATGTACCTATGTTATCTACAATCTGACCAAAGTGATCAACTTCATTTTTGTTTGTGTAGAAGTTATGAATGACTGTTCGTGGCATTTCACAGTGAAATTTCTGAGTTTGAACCCTTGTAGCAGAATTACCAGTCCGTTTTTAGAGCATATTTTCCAAAGTAACCTATACCCATCTTAGAGTATGCTATGGATAGACATAATGGGTATCTAATGCATATCTTAGGTTGACATTTGAAGGTCTATACAAAAAGATAAGATGACTGTTCTCTTTTTCTTGGGATACAAGCCATTTAGAGGATTTGTGAAGCAAGTGCATGTTCCGAGAGTGATCTGCCTTAACCAATGCGTGGGATGAGTCATTTGGTACCCCAATACAACCTTTCAATGGGTAAACAAAGATTTCTTTCTGCTCTTCACACTTTTCTATGAAGATCCTTGTTTTTGGGCTTTTGGGGTGAATAGAACCTTGTCAAATTTGTCCTTTTTGTTGTATCCAATTTGCCTCTACATCAGATTGGTATCAGGAGCTAGCAAAAGCTCTAGGATGAAATGTTGTATTTGTTCCTATCACTGAGAAGGCTGGTGAAGAACTGAAGGAAAGATTGTGTTGGTGACCGTTATTTTGTTTACTAAGTTGTTTGGTTGCAGGTGCTTATCCATTTAACTGCAAAAAGATGTTTTCTAAGGTTGTGTGTGTGGGTAGATAAGATGAGGTCTATCATGACAATTCTCTAATGGAGATTAGGATGGATAAGGGTGCATAGAGAAAGCACTGAGGAGAGAGTGGTAGGTGCATCACCAGAATCTGCTGTTGGGTGAGATGAATGGTTTGGTGAGTTGGTTTGTTATGAAGCAGTGAGAGAGATGGATTCCTGATTGAAGAAGCATTTGATGTTGTAGCCTTAAGAGTACTCCATTGAAGGGAGTAGAAGGAGCCTGAAGATGCTGGTAGTTTGTTCTGTTGGTTGGTTGGTCACCTTTCTTTTGATATGAAGATTTGAAGATTGAAGCTGAGAAGATTGAAGATAAAGATAGAGGAAAAAGACTTTTGTTGCTGTTACATTTCCAAGGGACTTAGAAATTTTGTTGGTTGGTTGTATGGTGCAGGAGCACCTTGACAAATTGAGACTTCCATAGGAGTTGGATAAAATTTAAATGGTTCAATATTGTAATAAGATAAATTATGTCATATTTCAAAGGATGAAGTCATTAGGAAGGTTAAATGTTCTAGGTTTGTCTTCATTTGCAAAATAGGAAAGTTATCTTTCAAAACAATGTAAAAACTTGGAATGTGAGGAGTCATTTGGCTCTTGGTTCATCCCAAATCAGTAGTTGGAAACTGAAAAGGCACATAGTAATGCCTTTAAAAGGCCTTGTTTACCTTTAGAAATTCGTGGGTGATTGAAGGAATGAAATGGAATAGTAAAAAGGCACTGTTTTCTGTATTTTCTTCAGAAATTCATTGTTTCTAGCCCTTGTATGGATCTATACGGACTCATAGGCACATGCAAGTGTATGTAAGTGATAGTACAGACAATCACCCTCCATTTCTTTTTTGTTTCATGCAGATTGGCTTTGTTTTAAGTTAGTTATTTTATTTTTAGTAAAAATTGTCAAAACCTTGATTTAGGGTAACCCATTTTGGGAAAAGTGCCATAACTTTTGTTTCCACTGTTAGATCTTTATGTAACTTGGGGAAAATGTCTGTACCTATGTTATCTACAATCTGACCAAAGGGATCGACTTTATTTTTGTTTGTGTGGAAGTTATGAATGACTGTTCGTGGCATTTTACAGTGAAATTTCTGAGTTTGAACCCTTGTAGCATAATTACCAGTCCGTTTTTAGAGTACATTTTCTAAAGTAACCTATACCCATCTTGGAGTACGCTGCGGAGAGGCATAATGGGTATCTAATGTATGTCTTAGGTTGACATTTGAAGGTCTATGCAAAAATATAAATGATTGTTCTCTTTTTCTTGGGATACAAGCCATTTAGAGGATTTGTGAAGCAAGTGCATGTTCTGGGAGTGATCTGTCTTAACCAATGGGTGGGATGAGTCATTTGGTACCCCAATACAACCTTTCCATGGGCAAATAAAGATTTCTTTCTGTTGTTCCCACTTTTCTATGAAGATCCTTGTTTTTGGGCTTTTGGGGTGAATAGAACCTTGTCGAATTTGTCCTTTTTCTTGTATCCAATTTGCCTCTGCATCACATCAGCAACCCTTTAACAATCAACAATTGATATTCATTATCAAAACACACTTGAAGTACATTCTCTGACACAATCAGTCATTTGTTTGCATTGGATTTCAACATTTGATGAAGATTCAATGATCAACTCAATGACATTCCTTGCCACCTTCACATTGACATTCATCAACACCCCTTATCTCTTTTATCTTAAAACTTAACTAAAACACAAAAAATTAAAAAATAAAAAATATCCTGATTTTTATCCTTATATAACAAACCCAACAATACTCTTTTAATACTGCCATGCATAAGTAAATGATCAATTACACACCATAATTTTAGAAACCTACAAGACCATCAAAACAAAACGCATCCGCTACACCAAAGCTAAATCAAAACTAAACAGAAATCTGAAATGATAGGTTTCTTCTTATAACTTCATGTTTTTGACTCTTCAATTAATATCTTCTTCTTAGTGAATTTTCTACTTGATTTGACTGCATGTCCCGTTGCCCTTTCTTGGGCTTAACTTTATCTAGTCAGAATATACAGTGAAGAGTTCTGAAAAAATTGTGTTAGTTTTTTTGATTGATGTTACATCATACTCCGTAATCTAAATATTATTTTTTTATCCGTAATCTAAATATTATTTTTTTATAATGAATCATGGAGTGTGATCGAAATATTACTTTTTCACTTTAAAAAAAGCTCTTCGATAAATTTTATCTAGATTAAATTATGAAAACTGGGATTGGGAAGATTAAATATATTGAAGATACAAAACTATTTTCTCTCGACAGAAAGAAATGGGTTGCGTGTGTCAAACCTGTAGAGTCCTGTCCTGCTGATGTAATCACAACACATGAGAGCTCCCTCCACTATGATCTGAACCGCTTGACATAGTCTTTCGCTCTCTCCAGGCATGGCTTCGTGGAATCGCTTCAGGTCTTTTGCAAGGAAAACAATTGCTCCCAAGAGGTCGATACAGCCGGAGATATTAGATCTCATAGTCATACATCTCTCCAGTGAATATGCAGCCGCAGACAGTCCTAAGAATATCCAGTGGGCTTCTCCCACCTTCTTCAGCCCATTCAAAGCTAAGCTTCCCATTTCCTTAGCTATATCCTGACCAGACAAAATTATTGTCAATTATAATATTCAATTCCTATAATTCAAGTGACGCTTTCGAGCAAACTACAAGCAATACCGTGCTTTGTAGCTTTCCAGCTTCAATTGAAACGAAGTCGATAAATTTAGCCGCCAGACTTGTGTTGGAGGCTACGGAATCTAAATTAGAGGAGGAGGATGCTTCTTCTGGAGAACCCCGCAATAGCGAACGCACACCTCATCAGTTAAATATTGAATAATAAGTTAACAGCCGACACTGGTTAAGCATTGTCTGAATGGTTGGAGCTTACCTTGATCCTCTGTAGCTGATATTCAATGAAGCTGACGAGCGGGTCGATTTGATCAGTTGGATGAACCTGCTGAATGCTAAGCTTGATGGAGTCGATGGAAAGAGAAGATGCCGGGGATTCACCATTAGAAGAAGTGCAACATTGGCAAGTGTTACCCATTTCTCCTACTGCTTGCGCAAACAAAATTCTAAAGCACTAAAGGGGGATTTGTTGATCTGTATATTTAAAGCCGACCTTCTTCACAGCAATTTCCGGTCAACATAGTTGCCACGTCAATACTCACCACTAGAGGTGCAAGTGGGGAAGGAAATAAATATTGATGGTCACTGTGCGGGACTGTGAAAGAGACAGGCACTGTGCTAAGAGCTGGAAGGTCGTAAGAAGAGGAATACGAAGGTACTGATGACATTTCGTTCGTCCTCAAACAGGGAAATGTTGGTCGGGAAATTTGAGATGCTTTAACGCCAAACTCTCACTAACTCAGCAGTCAAATCCGTAGGACACATGCGCTTTTATCTTTTGTCTTTACTCTACTCGACCGCTTCCTGAATCCTGTCCATTGCACATGGGAAGTGAAAGGCTTCCCTGTTAAACAATAAATGGCAGAAAAATAAAACAGAGATTCAGAAAACAAGAATACAACACAACACAAATTTACAGTGGTTCACCATAAAGGTTACGTCCACTTTCAAGCAGGGCAATATTATTATTCACTATTTCAGATACATTACAATACACACCATCATGCTTTATACAAGCAAGCATTATTTAGAATGTGAAGAGCTAAGAGACATTAGAGAGAAAAACCAAATAACTGTTGGGTTTCACATTCAACATTCCCGAGTCCCCCCGAGCCTACAAACTGCAATTCGTCTATCTATGCCTCCTTCCGTGCGCTCTCATAGCCAAATCACAACCGCTCATTTTACAGGTTTCATCTTAAATCGTTGATCTTCTTTGCGCTTAGGTTAGCTTTCTCTACCTATTGGAATATTCCGCCCATGGCTTAGGTTATCTTTCTCTACCCTACAAATAATAATGGAAGATCGATCGCTACCCCGGGAGTTTCATGTGATCTCTCGTTAATCATATGCAATCCATATCCATTATTTTTTACCGACTGCGCGTTATTTCAGAATCTTTATAGCTATCAAGTTTACAACAGTCCTTACAGCGCGAGTCTAGGCCTGTGCCATAGGTGCAAAAGAACTATCCTCGAAACATCTCTTAAACATATAGGTCGATAGGCATTCGACATTATTATTATACATTATTATACATTTGGAATTTGGAATTGACATCACATAATGACTCTGTTGGACCAAATAAAGAGACATTGTTGAAGTTGCTAACCAGAAGCTACATAGAAATTGCGCCCATGGAGAGTTGAAGACTAGGAAGGAAGACAACGTCCGATCGAATTTTCATTCCTCCACAAATAAGTGGTAGGTAAGAAATCTTAGTCGATGTCACATGTGACAGACAAGTGGGTGAGTGACACGTCTTAGATGAAGGGAACTCAATGATTAGAACATAAATTTTTATAATATTTTTCTCGGCCAAATTTGCAGGACCACTATTAGGTGGTGATGTTTGTAGACTTTGAGTTGACTTGTTACTCTTTTTTAAATCTAAGCAAAACATTTAAAAATCAATCATATGAAATTTTAACTATTATTAATACTTGCCAAAGTATACTATTGTATTTAGAACTAATTAACTGGATATTATCAATTGTAATGTGGTTCAATTATATGTTATTATTTTTTATATAAAATAAATATTTATCTTTAACAAAGTTTATATGTAATTTTTTTAACAAATAATATTTAAAAAATAAATTATTAATAATTTGATTAGCTAATATATTGAGTTAGAGAGCTTTTGGATTCAACTGTGTATATTTTTGTTTCAACGTTTTGGATAATACTCAATGATCCATCATCAGGAAGAAGAGAGTAATAGATTAGATAGTAGACTTGAGCTTATTTAAAAAGAAGAACAGAGGAGAAGGAGGGAACAAAAAATGAAGGGCATGAGGAAAGGAGAGAAAAAATAATAATAAGAATAAAACAAAAAAGTAAGTGAAAAGAAAAGAAAAAAAGGAGATAGGAAACCAAAAGAGTGCAGTGAAGCAACCATTCAAACAAATAAAATAACAAAAGAAAAAATTATGAAACTAAACACACACACACACACACACACACACACACACACACAAGTGCAAGACAATGAATGCCACACATTATTAAAAAACACACATACATATACACCCACACCCGAGAAACATATAAATCAAAAGACAAATAAAAGGAGAAAAGATAGAAAACAACACTATAAAATCAAACCTATAAGAAACAAAAAAAAGCCCAGACCTAAGAAAAATTAATACGGGAAGATTAAAATATGTGCCTACGCATAAATATACATAATCTCATATGTATAAGATATGCATGCACACGAAAGAAACAAACTAGAGAAAACAACAAAATAAGAGCCCTATATATTGTATAAAGCACAAACACACCTAGCACAAGAAGAAACCAAACTCACACATGCAAAAGACCTAGACCTGATCAACTAAGAAAAACGAGGACAAGTAAAACAATAAAAAGCACCAAAGAATAATCACCAAAAAACAAAACAAAGCAAAAAAGCACACACAAAAACCTATTCTTTGGCGCTTTTTATTGTTTTACTTGTCCTCATTTTTCTTAGGTGATCAAGTCTAGGTATTTTGCGTGTGTGGCTTTGGTTTCTTCTTGTGTTAGGTGTGTTTGTGCTCTATACAATATATAGGGCTCTTATTTTGTTGTTTCTTTCCGGTTTGTTTCTTTCATGTGCATGCATATCTTATACATATGAGATTATGTATATTTATATGTAGGCACATATTTTAATCTTCCCTTATTAATTTTTCTTGGGTCTGGGCCTTTTCTGTTTCTCTTAGGTTTGATTTTATAGAGTTGTTTTCTGTCTCTTTTCCTTTTATTTGTCTTTTGGTTTATATGTTTCTCGAGTGTGTGGGTGTATATTTATGTGTGTGTTTTTTAATAATGTCTGGCATTTATTGTCTTGCACATTTGTGTGTGTGTGTGTGTGTATAATTTTTAGTTTCATAATTTTTGCTTTTGTTATTTTTCTTGTTTGAATGGTTGCTTCACTGCACTCTTTTGGTTTCCTATCTTTCTTCTTTTTTTTCTTTTCTTTTCACTTACTTTTTTGTTTTATTCTTTTTTTTTTGTCTCTTTTCCTCCTGCCCTTCATTTTTTGTTGCCTCCTTCCCCTCTGTTCTTCTTTTTTAAATAAGCTTATGTCTGCTATCTAATCTATTACTCTCGTCTTCCTAATGATGGATCATTGAGTACGATCCAAAACGTCGAAACAAAAACATACGCAGTTGAATCCAGAAGCTCTCTAACTCATTGTCATGGATTGTGGAAATCTCATGCCTACTATAGCTAATATATTGTACCTTTTATTTTGATTGGCTAATAGTTTTACCTACTATTAGTTAATATATTAATTTGATTAGTTAATATATTATACCTTATATTATGATTGGCTAATAGTTTTACCTACTAACAGTTTTATGTAAATTAAATAGGAAAAGTAATTCAAAGTCACAATATAATGTCAACATATAAAATTGACATATAAAATTAGCATTCGATTGCTAACATATAAAAAGTTCACATTTTAATCACCCATCGAAGATGAAGGGTGAGGTCTGGGTTGACAGGAGGCCAATTCCCCCTCGCGATCAAACCCTTTCTATTATTCATTTCATCTTGATTCCAATGAGTAGTTGGAAGGCCATATTCACCTCTCCGATAGGTATTATTTTTTGCTTTTTCAGTGCAATTTATTAAATTAGGCCATTTTTATAGGAAATTGACTGTTTAATAACTTTTGATCAGTAGCTTGAAATTGAGCACCATTTTTTGCAAAAGTGAATGGTTTTTCATTCTCAACGCATTGGTTAAATTTATTTTTTAAAACACACTAAGTTATAAAGTGCCAAAATTTGGGGGGGTCTCTCTTTCAGCAGTTTTGGGGGGGGCTTTTTTGCATTTGATCTTTTGCACATTATACCATGTCTACATGTTGCACAGTCAAGTGTACTTCTTATGGGAGAACTCAACATGGGGATGCACTCTTTCCTCATTTCTCTCATATTATTTTTTTAATGTTTTGTAAGACTATAAAATCACCACCTGATGTTTTATTCAGGATGACTTTCAGTGATTCCTTACATTAAAACATTGTCATCGTTGTTCCAGATCTACCACATTTGGATGCATATCTACCATAAATCACATCGTTATTTGTAGAATCCCACATTACAGATTTGGATAACACCATTGAGGACATTCATCTTCTCTTTGATGTTAACTTCAATGAAGTTGCATCAACATCATCTTCAAATATACTTATTCATGCCTCATCTATTTCATCTTATATAGTGATTGATTCTATAGATACTTATGAGTCTACATATCAGACTTTGTCATCATCCAGTTTGACACCTTCTACAGAAGTATTAGATTCACATTAGTTCAGTTTTCACCATACATCTATGGTCACTGTTACCGAATCTTTATCACAAGACAACATTGGCTTGGAGATCATTGAGCATCCTTCGAAGACATCATGGACATCATCATTATCTTTGGATCATGTGTGACATTCAAAGACATTCATCTTTCTTCTTGTATGTTCCTATCCAGAATGGGAAGATCTTATGCACACTTATGTGGTACTCTTTCTTCCTAAGGGGAGAAACATTGTTCAGTGATCGTGGATCATCTTCAACATCCAGTGTCATGCATCTATCAGCACTATAGGAGGTATTTTGAGGGGAGACTACATGGTTTCTCTTTTCTTATCAGTTTTGGGAGGAAGAATTTCCTCACATGAAGTTCATCACTTCACAGTTTCTGGGGGGTCACATGACCTTCTCTCTACTCTCTCCTATGGGGGGAATATTTCATGTACTTATGTGTTAGAAGTAGTCCTTGGGATGTTCTAAGTCCTCTATCTATCACTCTTCTTGTTCACTTGTACATTTCTTTCATGCATCTTTTCTCTTTTGGAGAGGAGTTTTGTTCCCAATAGATTTTCTCCTTTTCTCTGCCTTTTGAGAAAGTTGTTTGTACATGGGTACCTAACATGGCCTAGTAGCCAGGACCCATCAACATCTTTGTATCACTACTCCCTAAGTATCACTTAAGGGGGGGTTTTAGAGTGTTGGGTTTATCCTAACCCACACCTAGGATTAAGTCACACTTAGTGGCTAAGTCTAACTTAACCTTGACATTAAAGGTTAAGTTCACTTTTGAGGTTAGTCACTTTTTTGTCTCACCACATGTGCTCACATGAGGTTAATCATTTTGACACTTCACGTCATTAGAGGTTGGAGATATTCTCTCCTCACCTTATGGGAGGTTGGATACATTTGTCCATCACCCTCCACTTGTTCACACATCTGTTCATCACATAGAGGGTTAGTCATAGTTGGCTCTCTCCTTCTCACCTCCTTCTCCTTGCCTATATCTGCAAGGATCTTTGTACATGTTTTCATTATCTCTTGATTATACATTTTAGCTTTTATGTGCTTATGCTTTGTGGAAGTTCATGTCTTAGTTCTCGCTTGCTGATCTTGGCTAATTTCTACAGTACTTATATCATTCTTAATACAATATCATATAATGCTACTTGTATAATGCATATGTAATCATGAGCAATCAATCAGGTACATATTACAATTTAGGAATTCCGTTGACCATACCACATTATCGTGATTGGTTAAATATATATAGTGATGTATGCGATACTAGATCAACCTTTGATTTTATAAATCTTATAAAACAACAAATGATGTGATAGGCTCTTTGTCCTTAGTAAGAAGGCCAACAATATTATTTTGAAGAGGAAAAATAAAGGACTTGAATGATGCAGAGATTGTCTTTGCTTTCTCTTGATTTATGTCATCAACATAAATACTTAAAAATTTAATTTGATTAGAGTTATAGTAAATTTGTATTAATGATTATATATTATTTAGATTTTAAGTTGTGTATTGTTTTATTTCTTGATTCAATTTTATATTCTACCTATTCAACTAACTCTCTACTTAAACATACAAGTCTTCTTGTGAAAAACTCAGGGGGAGAAAGAGTGCAGATGTGTAAAGAGAAAGGGGGAGAATCTTGTCTTGATGGTATTTTCATTTTTTCACGTCATATGTTTCCATCAATGACAAAAGGGGAGATTATTGCAAGTATGTGCCTAATCAGTGTTGTCATTGATGTCAACATATCTATGTTGTCATTGGTGTCAACTATGCCCTAATTTTGTTACTTTCTTGTAGATGTTGAGGATATTGAGAAAATTAGCTCATCCGGTAAAAATAGAGAATTGCAGTGGAAACAGTCCATTACATGCAGAAGAACAGTCCAGAAGAATGCTCCACATTTTCTATAGAATGAATATTTAATCCATCCATAGGAATAGCTTAAACATTAAATTTTGAATAGTTAACATATTTACTCCCTTTTCCACATCCTGGTGTTCTCTAATATTTTCATAGATTTGTACTTTTTTGAAACCTTAAAAATTTAGTATTCTCTCCATAAAGTTGTGATGTTGTCTATGTCCTTGATTTCCTTGAACCTTTAGTTCCTTTTCTAGTTATTTGCTAAGTGTTGAATAACCATTATGGCTCCTAGTATGACAACTGGGTTGTGACTCAATTGGTATAAGAATAAAATTAAATCAAGATTTTGAATCAATAGTAATGTAAAATTTGCTGATGAAATATAGAGATATGGTATTTAGATAAATAGGTGGAGCCCAAGCTACTATGAAGTGATAAGGTGTGAAGGGGGTTGGATGAGATGAAAACAATATAGAATGCAAAAATCAACTTGTTTAATAACTACAACAATACCTAGGAGCTAGGGAATTGAAGTCATCTTTGTCCTAGTGAGGCTTAAATTTGATAGTTAACATTGCCTATCAAGCAAATGTTGTAAGACAATTAACTCATTAGAAGTTGTCTTTTAAATAGTAAGATGTATTTTATTATAAATAAAAATATATATTGGTTTGGTCTATATGTTCTTGCTTGTGTCACTCTATTGTCTTCAACACCTTTGTGTCATGTACTACTATTTGGAAGAGGAGATTTTTGCATTTATTGGGTGTTTTTTTAGTTTCCCTTGCCCTTGAGAGGTGTTTTATTCCACCATTTTATATTGTTTCTAGCCAAAGTGGCCTTGCATTTGATGCTAGGTTTGCTAACCTAGACACTTAGGAAAATGGCTAAAAAATACCCTTGCAAGTTCATACTAAAGCTAGTTCACGAGGTGACTCTTCCACTCCAAATTTTATTCTACCTATTCATGATTTTGAGAATTCTTGCAAATGGCTTGAAAAGTATAGCCTTGTCAATTATTTTATGGGTAGAATTCCCTCTAATAGCATGCTTAGAAGTTGGGATAGCCCTACTTAGGTTCCATAGGGTGTTCATGTAGAGATCATTCAAAATCTTAATAAGGGCTTCTTTCTCATTCATTTGGCTGATGTTAAGTTTTCCAAGTCCATTTGTTATCATGACTCCTAGTACATTTAGTCCTCACTTGTTTTTTCCCCATGGACTTGAGACTTTATAGTTTTTCACCTGGAGCACACACTTCAAATCATAATCGAGGTTGAATTACAAATTATTCCTTTAACACTTTGGCCCTTTTTAGACTGAATTGTGACATCTCTAGGATCTACTTCTAAGGGGTAAAAGTACAAAGTTGTGTCACACTTTTATAAAGGAAATGGCCAACGCTGATCCAACTTTTAAACTTGAATCAGTAAAAAGTGACATATATGTTTTGAATTTTGAAATGATGTAAATTAATAAAATATTTATTTTTTAGTATATTTTATGTTTGTATTTTTTGAAAAAATTTAAAAAATTATTTGAATATAGTTTTTAATAAATTGACACTATAATTTAGTTGTTGATAAAATGCTGAAAAATGAAGTTACATGAGACGTCAATCTTTATTCAGTAAAATTTTTTTTTCTTCAATTTTTTTAGTGTATTTATAACTTGAAACTTTAGTGCATGGATATATTTTTTTTACAATTTTGATAAATATATATTTTTAAATAAATAATAAAATGTGCATGTATTAAAACATAGTTGTTTCCATTCGACGTCAACTTTCATATTAATTATTTGTCTAAAATAGAAAAAAATTATACCATCTTGATATCGATTCTTTTATCTAGTGCATCATATTTTTTTTAATTTTTCTTAATAAGTTTTACTATTTTTCCTTGACATGGTAATCGACCTAATGTTTTGTGTTGATAACCTACTTTTAGTAAAAAATAGAAAAGAAAATATAAATAATAATTAAACTATATATATTTGAAAACTAAACTTATAGATCTACAAAAGGGTATTTTTATATTTTAAAAAAAATGTTATTTACATGAGTAGAAGTTGTTGAAATATCAAGTTTTTCAAATAATTTTATTTTTTTGGTAAATTAGCCTCATAGTGGTGCTACATATGCATTTAGCCAACAATTTTAGTTGGAAAAGTTGTGGACATATCTAACTTAACTAGAATGAATCTTACAAGATTATATGTTTGACCAAAATTGATTTTTAGTTAGAAATACTTAAATTCACTTGTGCTGATAAGTCAAGTGAAAGTGTGACAAAACTTTGTGATATTCTAATATTTATTTTTTTCTCACCCTCAGTACAGGGTTTATGTTTAAGTTGACTTGTCCAAGGACCTTAGGGAATTCATTTAATTCTGAATAGGAACTTAGAGCTTTACCTTGTAGGGCATGTATCTTAGTCCACCAAATACTTGTTATTGATGTCAATCCTTGAATCATAAAATATAAGATTATCCTTTGATTGTTCAGTGTCCCAAGCCTCCACCCGAGTAGCCTTTAGGGGATCCTCCACATAAAAAAAAAATGGGGATGCTTAGACTATAGCACGACAAATAAAAAACAAATTCCACTCCCTATTCTAAAGGAGCTAATCCACAACTATTAGTTGTTGGACCGCATGTTTCAAAGCCTAACAAGGTAACCACCAACAACTCTCAACCCAAAGGGGAGTTGTCGTAAGGAGCCAACATACCTCATTTTAATAGAACATTGATTGTGGCAAGTGTAATATCATCAAAAATAGATACTCATCTAACCTCTCCATTTTCATCTTATTGAACCCATACTCCAATTCATGAGATAATGGAGGGACTAATTATGCCAGAGAAGAAGAGGGCTAGTATTCAATTTCATTCGCTAATTTTGGGAACACTTATAAAAAAGGAATTTTTGAAGAATTATTGTGGAGAGCTCTTGACAAGCTTGGTCATGATTATATGACCCTTGATTTCCATCTTCCATGAATTTTATTTCATGGAATGTAAGGGGTCTAACTAGTCCTCGAAGAAAGTACACCGTGTAGGACATTCGACAAAGATTTCCTAAACTCAATGTCTCTATTTTATAGAAGTTTAAAATTGGAGGTTTCATGCTTTCTATAGTTTATCATGTCATCTGGCCAAAAAGTCACATTTCTATAGTGATCATGAACTCAAATGTGGATGACTTGCAACTTTCATTTCTCTTAGGTGGCAGTCACACATGGTGGCTCATGAATGTAATGCTACAAGCCATGCATTGTGGGTCCTCTTTAATATTCATAGCCACTCTATTAGGGTTATTAATGTCTATACCTTTAATGATGCTATTGAATGATCTCTTTTATAGTGTTAGATTGTGAAGTCGCTGCCTGCTACATCTTAGATTGTGTGTGAAGAATTTAATATTGTTGGGCTAGAATCTAATAAATGCAACCACTTTCTTATCCATTGGATAGCTAGTGAGAGAGAAGCTTGGTATTATATGCACAAGAAATTATATCTTTTAGATTCTAATGTTGGTCATAGTCACTGCCTTGATTGTCTATGGTATATGTTGACTAATTTATGAGAAGTTATATAAGGAATTATTAAATGCCTTAATAGAGCTATGTTGTCTAGACAACCTACTTTTTCATTTGCTAATTGTTGTTAATTATTGGTGGAGCCCTTGTCGATGGTGTCCTCTCCAACCACATTCGAATCTAGTTTGGTATAGAATGAAAAATGGTGGGGCCCAAGGCACCAAATATGTAGTTTTATTTGAACATGTCTTTTGTAAGTCATCAACTCACATTGGCTCACATTCTTCACATTTGGAATCTTAAGCCTAGACCTATCAATGGGATTGGTTGGATCCAATGGTGGAATGATGCAACTAAATAGACAACTAGGTGATCCTACAATATTGTGTCCCACTTTTTGGCCTAAGTGGTACATTATAATCAACATTGTAAACAATTTTTTTTTTTTTTTGTCACTTATAACAAGAAAACCATTAAGAATTTGAAGATGATATGAACTAGTTATTTTTGAGATTTTGTGTGTAGATTCTACATATTTTTTAAATTAAAAAATTGTGTCATTATTAAAGCATTTTTAATAACTTATATTTATGCTTGGTAGTATTTTTAATGAGTGATATTTAATCTGTAATGCATAACTTTTATTAGAGATAATATAATATCATAGTTTCTTAAACATGGATTACTAACACTGATATCTAGTGCATGCATATTTTTTCATAATTTAATGTTGCATATTTTATTTATTATTAGATTTTCAATTAATTATAATTTGGAGTGATTTTATTCCATAACACGTAACCTTTTTTTATATATCAATTTAAAAAAAAAAACAAGGACATCGATATGGAGTGCATAGATATTGTTTAGACTTTCTTTCTGCATTTTTTAATTTTTCCATGTGCATCAAATAGACACCCTTATGTTTGGTAAAAAGCATATGCTCACTAAAAGAATATCATAATTAAATAAAATATATTACAAATTATACTTTTCAGAAATCTTACTGCAAAGCTTACAATCCTACAAAATTTCATGTCATGGTGACTCTATTTGAAAGTCCAACCCTTGCATAGAAACAATGAGTTCTTAGAAAAATCAAACAAGGAAGGATGGGTGGTCCACTCTAGAAGGTAGCTTTTGAAGACAATAAAATGAAATAAGGCAAATAAAACAAAGATAATGCAAATAAAGAATACCTTTTACCTCAAATCACCTTGCTCCTCTAATATAGTGGAAGTAGAGTACACCCTTGCTCCACTTGATTTGCTCTTTCAAATGCTTGATTGTTTGAATGTGGATTTCTCAATGGTAAACCAACATAATCTTGGTATAATGGAGGAATGGGTGATAGCAAAATATGTGTGTTTTTGAATGAGAGGGAGGCTTGGATTTATAGATTTAAGATCAAGGGAAGGAGGGCTACAATTAAGCGCTGTAGTATGGAAATGGATGGCTAAGATTGAATGAGAGGAATTAGGGAAAGGATGGAAGCTTTTAGGGCCCATCCTTATGTGAATGGCTAGGATTGAGAGATGTACGAAATGAGTGGTGGAGATGAAAAGTTAGTTTGACTTTTGTGGGAATGTCTAGGTTCAAAGAATCTAGACAAATTCTTAGTCATGTGACTCTCAATAATTAATCAAATAATAAAATTATTTAATTAATTATTAGATAAAGGTGATGATGTGGGAAAATTGAATTAATGAAATAAATATAATTTATTTAATTAGTTGGATGATGGAAGGGGACATGAAGGGGTCCTAGAACAAATGTATTGCAAGGCGGATGATGAAAGTGTCAAATGTGATGTTTGAGGTGTGGTTAGGATGTGGTCAGTTTTAGGTGTCTACAACTTCATTCAAAGGTAGCTTCATTTGGAGGCATTACAAAATAATGCCATATATAAGTTATTTGATATTTATTATTTGAAATAAAAAAATATTTTCTAGTATTTATTTTCAATAATTATTTCGTTATGTTTTTTGGGAAAATATTTTTCATTTGTTTGTAGTTTTTTAAATGAAAATATTTATTAGTTGATTTTCAATTGGAGAAGTGTTTTTTTAGTCATTTTTTCAAAGGTGAAGATTATCGTGACATATTTTTATAAAGGAGAAGATGGGAAATAAAAATACTAAGTGAAATAAGACTATACATTCATATTCAACAGAAAAGATAACAAGCTAAATGAAGAAAGGGTGAAAAAATTTTCAAAGAGAGGGAAGGTAGATTTTTGAAATTTTGTTTTTTAGTTTAAATATCAAATTGATTAATTAGGATATAAATTTCAAGTGTTTATTTCATCAAGATCCTTCTACATTGTAAAATTCAACTCTAATATCATTTAAAATAAATAACTTCAATAATAAATTTTTTTCCGAAAAGGAAATTCATCAATTACATATTACATCAGAGTATTTAAATACAATATTCAATGGTCACATTTCTTGTGACTTACAAATTTTTTGATTGAATATACAATTGAACTAATGTCTTCTATGTCACAAGTCTTTGGCAATTCCACTACAAGAGGGAGAGCATCACTCTGGCACTTTTCCTCCAATAACAAACCGGCAGTCCCCTACTCACCTTCCTATTGATTCAAGGGTATAGATAATGAGAATCAAATTGATTCAATGTGCCATCTGAGAACTAGTGCAGTGTCCTAGTAGAAGAAATCAGTTGAGCAACTTCTAGTCTAGCTCTAGCTATGAACAACCCATCTGACTATTTGTGCAATTCAAGGACACCATGAACCAACAATGCAAGAAGGGATTTTGTATTACTTTGGCCAAAGTTTCATATAAATGAGTTGTATGTTCACACACTCTTTTCTCAACTTGGAGATAAACATTCTTTCGACCACTTTGGATCAAGGATTAATTCAAGGTATTTTATTAAATTATACCCTATACCTATCTAATTGGCATTAAGTATACCTCTACTATAGGTCAACTAGATAGTTATAAGGTAAGAGCTTGGGTGACTTAAGTATTTTCATTGAGCCCCTCTTTACGTACTTGGAATCTCGGGTCTATGACAACCTGCCAATCTACTCAATGACTAGTCAAACCTGATTTCTTTAAGATATGCAAGATTTTATCAATATCAACCAAGGTTTCTATGTCTCCATCACCAGGGAGTAAACTACCTTGCCTATCATTCATAGCCAACTTATAACTTGTTAGGATTTACATATCACAATCTATCTTGAATAACACGTTTGTATAACTTGTACTATTTAACACATAGTGTTGATTCAATTTTAAATCTATGTTGCTATGCTTAGCCATCGAGTCTTTTATTCATGTCTTTTCTCACAAGAGGAGTGTTGAATGTAAATAGCAGTATTATCGTCATTGACAATCAAATGGCCATAATACTGCCATCGTAAGGTGATGACCAAACTTAGCCACTATACAAGTTTGACTTAGGGCTATTCATAGACACAAATATAACTATGCAAACATATCATTATTGTCTTATTATAGACTATGACAAAGTTGTGATTAATTTAAACAAAACAGTCTCAAGGAAAGGTAAGTAAGTTCACCTAAACATGGAATAATGATGAGTCCCTACTCATTGGTTAAACTACCTTATTAGGTTGTCAATACATCACTACAACTTATAGCATAAAACATAATGTTACCGGCGTTATTCAAGAGTCTATATTTTACCTAAATTTCAGCCTAAAATATAATCATCATTGCTTTGTTCCTTTCAGTAAAAATGTTACAATTCAAGTGCAAGGATTTCAGCCTTCTACTGGCATTAGGAAGAGTGTAAAATTCTCAAGCACACTCCAAGAAATAGAAATGCATAAAGGTCTCATGCAACAGATTATATCATCCTTTTAAAAGCTCTTATAATGTTTAATTAATCATAGTAATCCATTTAATCAACTCTAGTATCTCATATTAATAACTAGTATGTTTATGTAGCCTATCAAGTTGGATATAGGTGACTTACCATAAATTAATCTCATGCAATAGATATAAGAATGTATCAGCCTTATATAAACTTTAACAATAGCATGAGGGTACTGGACTTATATAGGCTTTAACAACAACATGAGGACATCGACCTTATATAGTCTTTAACAACAACATGAGGATATCAACCTTATACAATCTCTAACAATAACATGAGGATATCAATCTTATACAATCTCTAACAATAGCATCAGGATATCAACCTTATACAAAGATGCTTAATGATTATAACCTCATTAGTTTTCACATAAAATAAAAAACAATACACTTGTATACCTATGTATTCGTAAGTAGTAATTCATTAAATAAATATGGATGATAAATCATACTGATAATAGAGTAGAAAGAGAACTTGGTTCAAATCAAAATCTTGAGATTCCACTAAATATGTTGATAGCGTGGAGACTTCTACTCCTCCTATCACCACTCCTTCTCATGCATAGATAATGCAAAGAAATAACTATAACTTAACACTTTCTAGTATCGCAAAACTAAAAGGAAATATTCTTCATATTGTTTCATGTCCCCGAGATTAGGCATACCCCATCCCATTTAGAGAGAGTTTATCTCTTTTTGAGAAGACTCATCTAACCTATGGCTTCTAAGCATGCCTACTTTCAAGCATCATGGGCAGGTCACTCTCCTAGAATCTAGGGAGGTGCAAAGGTCTTTATTTATTATCAAAGTGATTTAAAACATTATATTATATAGCTTATAATATTTAATGGTCGGAGATAGCTTATTATTATCTCAGTGTTAACTTATTTATAGATAAGGACAATGCATTTTAAATTCTTTAATATGCATTTAATGGTACAATAACAACCATGGTGTTTTGTAAAACCAATTTCCCTAACTTAAGACATTATGAGAAGATAGACTTGATAGGTTGGCTTCATGAGTTGGTTTGGCAAATGGAGGCAAGAACAACCTTAGAGAATGATGATGTGGGAGACAAGGTTGTCGACAAGATGGGTAACAACTTCGTATAGACTCAAAAATAACCATGACATCAAAGCATTACTATCATGACTAGAAATATGTAGACAAAGACGCTCACCAGAGCAATGTAACTTCTATGTGAAAATGTGTGTGCATTCCCTAATGGCACATTAATCACTCATTTATCACAATCTAATTCCCTCTCCATAATGATACTCTCCCCTCCTCATCTGTAGGGGTAAACTATGTCCCTACTTACACCTCATGTACACAACGAGTAGTTAGTCCATTAACATAATAATAATAATAATAATAATAACATTTTTAATCATCATTTCATTACATAGAATAAACTCATTCTTCTAAGGTATTAGAACTTCATGATCATCATAATTATTTCACTTCTAGCTAGTTGTCCTTGAAATAACAGATGAAATAAGTTTGTTTATAGAACTGGGGTGTAACATACATGATTTAAATGCTTTAAATCTACTTAATTACTTTGTACAAGTATATGCACAAAGTTGTGGGACCAAAAAGTTGCCACTTGGCCTTTTGGTCCCATGCAACGGAAAACATGAGCACATTATAATGTGCTCACATTATACTATGTTATAAAGTGGAAAAAAGCAAAACAAAAACCCTTGGCCCATTCTACACTTTGGCAAGGAAAAACCAATTATAAGAGTACGAGCATGTTAGAGGAAGAATAAATCAAGCAAGTTCTAGGTGTAATCGACAATCTCACCATGCCACATCACCAATCCCACTCTCGAGGATGTCATGAACAAAATGTAGAGGGTGTAGCAGTCGAACAAGGTAGGGTTTGATTGCTTTTTGTGAGTTTGAAAATAAATTTTAACTTTTGCAATCTTTGATTGTTTTTTATGTTGAAGTTATAGTCAATGAGGCACCACAGAACACTAATCCAACAAAGGAGGCTAAAAACAATCCCCAAAATGCTCAAAACCCTCAAAACCCCCACCTTCACATCCTCACCATGAAAGAGACACACAAGAAAACTATTTAGGGCAAATTGAAGGAAACAAAAAACATCTTCAAACCCTAATTGAAACTTTAAATAGTCCAAGCACAAGCATCAATCGTAGGAGAGCCCTTACCAAGTCATTAGAGGTGATTGTTTCTCACATTGAATAGTTGACAAACCAAATCACTGAATGGAATGACTATAGGGAGAGGTGTCGGCAATACTATGCTGAGAAATTATGTTACCAACAAGTGAGGGACAAAAAAATTACAAAATTTGCATTATGTTCACGATTTATCAATCCTAGTAAAACTGCATAAATATTAGAAGAGACTTGCAAATGCTTCCCAATTCATTGGTGTAGGAATGAAGATATATCCCAAAATTTTTGGGATAAATGGTACATGGTCTTTGATGAGTGTCCATGTAATAACAATGAGGTGCCGCAATATTTCTTGAGGAAACTCTATTGTGAGTTTGTCCTCAAGGAGATTGGTAAGTATTTTGACATTCAAGAGTTTCAAGGTAGAGGTGGTGGCTCTGCCTAAGATAGAGAGGGGGTGCAATGAGACCAAAACTGTGTACCTAGACCCTTGATGAGGCTGGAGCACATGTCTCACTCCCTTCAACTTTGAAGAAGAGTGTTGAGGTGGAGACACTGCATTCATTGAGTTCTCTCACATAGTCTCTAACATTGCATGGCGATGATCTCACCTAGGCCGATGAGGGTGAGAACATGTGTCATTTGTCCCCACATATTTGTCGTTCCTATGGGAACTTGTGTGACTATGGGACACAGGACACTCGATGGGATGCTGCGATGTAGGGGTAGCAACTAGTGATGGACACATCCATATTGGATGATATTGTTCTCATAGATGATGTCTTATAGTGTATGTTTGGTATTGACTCCCAGGTAAATTTTTACAAGGTTGATATTGATTTAATATATTTTTATTTGAAATTTGTAATTAATTTTATATGACTATCTATGTTATAAGTCAAAATTAATGTATGTAATTGTTTGCACAATGAAATTCTAGGGTCAGAGTCTTCATCCTACCTCTGTTAGTCATCCAGTGGTATGTTATGATAGGAGGTTGAGTCAACAGGTATGTAATTTATAACATGATCATAAATATATTACATATATCAATGGTAATATTATTTAGTGACAATTTGATAATTTCAATAGGGAGCTTCACCAGCACCTCCCCGATTTCCTTGGTCCCCTGAACACAAAACCATTTTTATGGAGGTGAATTTAACTATTTGTAATAATTATGCATTTAAATAATGTTATGTATTTATTTTGATCAAATAACCTTGAACTCTATTTTTTAGATGTTGAATATGGAGACTCCTCATCTTCGTTAGTCAGTGGAGGTAGGCATTGTTGTAGCTGTGTTGTCTTCAAGTCCTTTGACTGAGGTATGAGCCAGTAACATGTAAATGTCATTTTGTATTTCTTGTTTTATCTCATGTCATTTGATGTACATAAATGATATTTATGTTTAGTCAATTTTGCTTCTTGATGCTTCTCACAGGAGGTCACAATTCCAACCCATCTAGCTACCAATGAAGAAAAGATGATCAAGAGGAATCATCAGCTAGTGGTAAGTGATCGATTAGATATGTGATGTCGAGGAGGTCTAGTCGATGGGAGAGAGTGGATGCATCACTAATTAGATCTCCATCTTCATGGCCAAGCAAGGGATGATGATTATTTGATAGTAGTTCATAGGAAACTAGATTTTGGGACATTTTTTTGTATGCCTAGATGGCCTCATATACATAATTTTGTATGTTATTGATGTATATATTTGTATATTCCTATATGGCTTTGTTTGTACATTCCTTTATTGCTTTATATATAGACTAGATGCATTGTTCATGACATTATGTATATGACAATTTACATTAAATATAATATGATGATCAATTATCATTGTACAAGAATATGGTTTTACACGTGATAATTTCATTTGCTTGAAAGTTTATAAATACTTTCCAGAAAATCTATTTTGTGCATTTCTTTCAATCATTTCATTCCATGAGATTGTGCATTTCTTTGAGGCATCATGTCAAATAGTTCACGCACCTTGTCTATGCTTCCACACTTTGCATACATGTCTACAAGGGGAGCTACAAATACAACATTTGACAAAATTCTTACATCCTTTGTGCTTTGATGGTTGTCCACACCATGTTCCCCATATACCATTTAGCATAGGCAAGGAGGATGTTGGATAAGGTTGTGCAATTTCGTTTTAGATGTGCACCTAGCATGACTTTTGTATCCTCATGACATACATGAATGGAAATGGCAGGTTATTAGTATGATTTTGTTTAAGGATTGTATGTGTCCCACTATAAGCATGATGATATTCTTGTAGTAGTGGTTAAAATTTCTAAAGTATGTCATTTTATACCTGGTAATCTTACAGATGGAGCACCCGTCTTAGCCAAGAAATTCATGCAAAAAGTTTTCAGGTTGCATGGAATTTCAAAAAAGATAATTTTAGATAGAGATGCTCATATAACTTCAAGGTTTTGGAAAACTTTATTATTGGCATTGGGAACACAACTAAATATAAGCTCATCCTATCATCTATAAATGGATGGACAAACTAAGAGAGTGAATCAAATATTAGAGGATTTTTTGAGGATGTATTGCATGGATCAACACAAACATTCAATCGCACAATGGTTTTCTAATATCTGAATAGACTTCTACTTCCCTCTTCATTGTCATTTTATCATTTCCCTTTGAATAGATAGATTAAATCTTGTTATTCAATTTTCTTTTATCACCTAGAAGTCTTCTCAGTTGTTTTATTTTTGTGCAAACTAGGCACAGTTCTCAAGAACAAATTTTGAGACCCTACAGTTCACTCCATACAAACTACAGTGAAACACATAGATGTCCATGTGATGCACTAGAATCCTCCATAGAGGTTTCCAAATTTTTTTTCTAGGTTCTAAGTCTCTACTTTGTATTTATAGTTATGTATATGATTTGTTAATTTTGTATCTTGTAAGTCTATAAATCAATAGTTTTTAGTTTGAATTATGTTTTAACTTGTTAGAAGACTATTTTTTATCTAGGGTAAAACATGTTAGTTCCATCTAGTTTAATTTTCTCTTTACATTAGAGTAATAGTAGATTAGATTTATCCTTAAATGAGCTCATTGTTCCTATTGTAGTGGCATTGAAATCATTTGGCAAAGATTACTAGACTTTTTTTGTTAGGTCGAATGTCATACGCTACACATATGGCCCTAGATCACTATCATTGTAGGTGACTAATGAACCATGTATTCCTTCTATTGGGAAATCATAGCTGATCTCACTTTCTAGTGTAATTCGATAGCGATTTTGGGCAATGATAGTTTGACTATCATGTGTTCCATCTTACTCAGTTTGCATGGAGTGCTATTCATGAATCTAAATTTAGTAGTCATGAGATGCCAATGTTTTATACCACTCCCTTGCTAAGAAAGATGGAGATTGTCTCTCCAAGTGGAATAATATGGTTCCTAGAATCCAACCAAACTAGATTTGTAAGTGCTCATGCAAGTAGAGGAGATGTTAATTGTACTTGTTAATCCAATCCTTTAAGTGTTTCATTCATGTGGTGGATAACTAAAATGTAGTGGCCATAGAATTAGCTGCGTACAAGACATTACTACTATCACCAAATAGTTGTCAAGGTTTATTGACCAATTAGACATCATATTTGTAATAAGGCATAGCTTGGGACAAAATAGCTATGAATTATATGTTAGCAAAACATGTGTAGTTGAATCCTTGCAATACTAAATTGCTCATGTTCAATACTACAAGGATGTCCAACTTAATGAATGTACATGCTTTCCTACATTTGGGGCTTTGCCATACCAAAGATGTTGTGGACTAGCCATCAATTTCATCATCACCAATTGATGAGTACAACACAAAGGGCTTGTTTGCAATGGCATTTCCATCTCTTTTCCCTATAGACATTGCCGGTTTTGGGCAGCCAAGCATCAAAGAGGACAAACTACATGAATATGTTCTTCATCTGATGAGATACTATGATAATAAAGTTGGTTAGCACCCATGCTTTTGAATATTTTTCTATAATCTAACTATTAGGCATCCAAGCTAGCTCACCACTACAATTTATGTTTTGGATGATAGCCTCCCATGTACTATTGTTGGGCTTTGACAACACTTGTAGGACTTGCCTGATGACAAGCTTACAGAACACTTAATGTGCTCTAGTTAATCTTTACATGGAACATGGCTATTTTTGACAAAGTCTCAAGGTGAGATTTCTGATACGATCATACAACTTGGTTTCCCTAATTTATTCTTCAAATTGAGTGTATTTGATACAATGTGGGTGGACTTGCATAGTGTCATTCCTAAGTTACCACCTCCTAATCCAATTGGTGCCAAATGATGGCAGGTGCAAAATATTATTCACAATCCACATTTGATTGCAATGTATATGCACAAAAGATTCACTATTTTATGTGAAGAAGTTCTTGAGAGGCTTCTTGATGCAAAGGACTATTGCTATAGGTGAGCTTCTTTGTACCTCAACTTGCTTTAGCTTTTTGGTTGCTTATTTTTATTTCCTCTTGTTTATTATCTCTCTTTTGCTAGGTATGAATGGTAGCAAAGGGATTCTTCCCACATTCATGGCTTCCTTTGGCTCCCTCAAGAACCTGACATTGAGACAATTGATTAGAGGGACTAAGATGTTGTAAAAGATGTCATGGATTACATAAACATTTATGTGTCTACTTGGAACCTATGTGAAGTTGGAGAAAGAAACTCAATTTTGTATCGCTCCATTCTAGACAACCCTTGTTTGTTGGAAACACATGGAATCTTAATATCAAATGCTTTCACAAACTATGTTGAGTTCCATACCAAATACATAAAAGATACATTATTGTAGTAAGAGGACACTTGATGTCATGTTTTTACAAAGCTCCTTAGGACTTGTAACTAGTTTCAACTATGCTTCTTTCTATGAATAACTATATGAAATACATGCTTGAATGTAATGGTGATAGATTAATCATTCATAACCCTGCCATGCTTTCCATTTGGTGAGCAAATGTGGAGTGTCAACATGTTTGGTCTCAATATGTAGTCCTCAACTACATTATGAAATATGTTATAAAATTTGAACATCTTTCAAAGAATTAGCATGATATACTTACTCGTATCTCTACCGATGTTGATTCTAATAGACCTATTGCATTTGCATTTTGCAAGTGACCAAAAAAGACTATGGTTGATCATGACATCAATGCCCAAGAGTTTTGTCACTTGTTAAAGCTCCCCTCGGTGGCATGTAGGAGGTCCTTTGTGTCTTTAAATGTGAACAAGAAAAAATTTATGATCGCATTGCCACTACAACATTTATTGTTGCATTCATGGCTCAATGAATACCATTGGAATTGGGTCAGTGCAAGAAGTTGGGTCCACTTTTTGGCCAAAAAGTGGAAGTGTTTTCCCTGATTCTCAGAATTTGTCACATTTGACCTAAACATTTGATGCACTTAAAGATTGAATCTTAAAAAAGTTAGTAATATGAAATGTAGTACTCAGAGTCTTGTTTCGAAATATGTAATTTATTTTAATACACAGATGATACAAATTGATTTGCAATAGGCATTTATAAAAACTATTGTTTAAAGTCACTTTTTTTTTACCATACCATGCACATGTACGACCAACATAATTTAACCTAAATAAAAGTACTTTTCTAAATCCTTTTGGGGAAAGATGTGTAGTATAGTGAAGTTTGATGAGGATATTTTTTAATAATTTTTTCCAAATATATGTTTTTATTAATTTGTTATTGGCCCTAATTCTTGTTTTTGAAAACCCCTCATGTACGAGCAACATAATTTGAGCAAAACTAATCATAAAATAATTTTTGTTTCATTATTTAAAGAATGATGTGTAGATAGATGACATAATTTAAAAAAACTTTAAAAATTAAAAGTTATTAAAAAATATAAACACCTATCATTTCACGTTTTTGGACCAGTTTGCTCATAAATTAAATAGTAAATAGAAAAATAAGTCCAATAAAAAAAATTACATATTTGAAAACTAGACACTATCATCTGTAATGGGTTTTAATTTCATAAAAAAATTTAGAAAAACTGTTGTTAGCCATATAGGTAAACTCAATCTTTCCTCTTGTTCTGTACTTCGAAAAAAAGTTGCAGGTTTAAGGCTCAAGATCATCTAGATACCCATGCCTTTCCTAAGCCTAAAACCAAACTAAAGGCAAGGGAAAAGATAGTCAACCATTTCAAATTTCTTAGAATGGGTAACCGTTATAAACGGGTATCCATTATTTTTACAAATGGGTACCCGTTTCTTTTATATCTGTTATTTCCCATCATCAAGGAAAAATGTACTATGACTATATTCCTGCAACTTGCAAGTCTAATGTATGGGACAACAACGACATTTTCTGCATTTTTTACTTATAGGTGTCTTGTGGAATTTCTTGGCATATCATATTCTATTCAGATTTTGAAAGGAATTAATAATACATGAGCAATTTTTAGATGGAATCAAGTGTGGGAGCTATTTTCAAGAGGAATAAAAAAAGAGGGTTTTTGTTTTTTACATCTACTTTAACTTCAAAATCTATGCCATAATGGATCTACATCTAGTTGTGCTTCAAAATTTTAAAGAAGTACATCAATCTGAAATTGGATTAAATATCACTTGTTATTTTATCAAGAAGGTTTGGTAATCATGGGATCAAATCAACATAAAAAAAACAAAGGAGGGTCATGACACCTCAAGAAATTGAAGCAAATAGAGAGAAGGAAGCAAAAAACTAAAGAGATAGAAGAAGAAGAATTCAAGAGATGAAGAATATTGAAGCATCTAGTTCCATGACTATTGAAGAGAAAGACATTCAAGAGACTATAAAGGTTGGGATGAATGTAGATGGTGCAAATGTAGAAATGGTGTATTTGGAAGAAAATGTAACTATAGAAAAAAATGCATGTATATCTTTGAACCCAACTTTCAATGATATGGAAAATGCGACTATACAAACAAATCCAGGTATGTCTTCAAAGCCAAGTTTCAATGATATGGAAAATGCGACTATAGAAACAAATCCAAGTATGTCTTCAAACCCACCTATCGATGATATTGATTAAATTAGTTTATTAAATGAAGCTGGATATACCAATGATGAGCTCAATTATACTATTGAAAATATGGAAAGAGGAAATGAGAATGAAATCCTTTATATGAGTGAAAATGAAAATGTTTTTTTTAAAGATTGAAAGAAATGTCTTGGATAATCTTCCTAGTAAGTTTTCTTTGAGACAAATGAGAACCCATGGAAATAGATTATATAGAATGTTTTTTTATAGAAAAACTTTTGGATTTCAATGTCAAATCATGATGCAATTGATGAAAATGTGGAAATTGCGAAAAGTAATGAAAAAGTTAGTCATTTTTGTAAAACTTAAATGAAACAAATTTTATCTAGTGTTGCTAATGCTATTGATTCTATTGGTAAAAAGAGTCGATCTAAAGATAGCAATGTAGCATGAAGAGCTATAACAACTGCTTTAGTTACTAAATCATTTTCAAATAGAAGAATGATAAGTAAGACTAGTGAATTTCTAAATATAAATCCTAAAACTTTGAGAAGAGCAGAAAAGAGAAGACAAACTATTGAAAATGATCCAATTAACCAATGTTAGAGTTTTAGTGGTAGACTCCCAAGGTATGACATGAAATTAAATAGTGAAATCAAATCTTTAATTGAAAAATATTGACATGATAATACAAGGGTATCATTTAATGTTAGAGATGTTTTAAAATTAAGAGTGGGGTCCAAAATTTGTGATCATCATCCAAAACATCTATTAGACATGACTCAAACTGAATTGTATAAAAAAATCTTAGATGATTCAGTGTTAGTACCATTTAATATTACCATAAGTCAAAGATTTTATGAGAAATGTAAACCTTGCTATGTAAAAATTAATAAACAATAAATCTCTTGTTGTAAAACTTGTACAATTTTGTTATTATTATGATGTTTTTCGATATATACGTTCTACTTTGCATACTAATGAAATTATGCAGGAATGTTGTATTAATATGCCACCTCAAACAATTAAGGATTTTGTATCAAGTTTGTTTTGTGAAACATCTAATGGATACTTATTTTATTCAAAAGAATGTATTTTTGGACAATGCAATAGATGTGGCAACTTTTCATTGTTAGGAGAATGTATGCATGAAAATACTTTACATGAATTTGGATAATAATTAATGGATGTGAAAAGATTCAAAAATGTTGAATATTCTTTAAAGGATGGAAAAATTGGAAAGCGTTGTGAGTTAGTAAAAAAAAAATGTGCGTGCATGCATTCATCAAAGATTTTAAGGATAATATTGTATCCAAATATGTCAAACAATCCCAATATGCTCAGTGGCTTGATGGACAATTTCGTACATGTAAAAACATATTTCCAATTGGAACTATCCCATCAGTGGTTGATTTTGCAGAAAACTATACTCTTGCTCCATAAGAGGAAGTTCAATCTCAGTATTATAATTCAATGCAGGTGGTCATCTTTGTTCATATTGTATACAAACATGGAGATGATAGTACATAAGACAATAGAAAAAATTTGAGGGAGTATTATTTCTATTTGAGTGCTAACTAATTACACTCATCAGAGTTTGTGCAATATTGTTTCACAAAATTTTATGAAAGTTTAAAAGAAAGAGAAATCCAAATGGCACAACATTTCATTTGGTTAGATAATTGTATAGGGCAATTCAAACATGTATGAATTTGTATTGGCTATGTATGGCTCACAAAGAAAACAATATCCAACATATGTGGAGTTTTCTTGAAGTTGGAAATGGTAAAGGTGAACATGATGGAGCTAGATCATGTGTGAAAAGAGCTCTTGCTAGAGAGCAACTAAAATTTGAGGATGCAACAAAATTTAGAGATGCATGTACAATTGTGGATTGGTGTAATAAAAAATTATCTATGGGGTCAAGTGAGGACTCTACAATTTGAAGATTCTTTTGGTTAGTTGAAGAAGAGAATATTCCTACTCAACTTGATTGTGAAACAATAACTGGATCAACAAAATGACATTCATTTAAGAGTTCAAATGTAAGCACATGGAATATATGGACTAGGGAGCTTGCATGTTTTTGTCAATTTTGTATTACAGGTGATTGAGGAGCATGTGAAAATATAGAATGAGTTGAAGAATGGAAACAAAGATCCTTTACACCTATAGAAACACATGATGAACTTGAAACAACAATTGAAGATGATAATCAAGTGTTTGCATCAGATGACTATGATCGTGTTTCAAACCTTGTATAAGAAGGTACTTTAATTTTCAATATTTTTTAATTACATTTTTTGTAATCTATATAATTAATGATACATGTATGCATGTACATATTTATGTGATTTGATACATGACACACTTTATTAAATTAAATAATTGTTTGTTGCAGGACATGTGTATTTTGTTGTTGTACCTGAGGGAAATGAAGAGGAAACTGAGTATTGGTTGGCTCGATGTGTTGAGACAAAACAAAATTTGTTACATCCTAGAGAAGATGACGATAACTATGAGTATCCAATAGGTTATGTGCTTGTTTTTGGCACCTAGATATGAAAATATCTAATAAAAAAGAATGGTTTGCCTACATTTGAAGATTATGAAACACATAAGAAGATCATACAATGCACACATTTGGTTGTGGAAACAAATATATAACTAGTCAGATATCAAGGAAAACCTGCTAATAAACAATTATGGACACTTTCTATGGAAGAACATGAGTCAATTATAGATTTATTACAAAAAAGAGAGGATGCAAATGATACAATGGAATAAATTTCTAGGTATGTTTCGTATTTCTGGTATATATTCTTTCGTTCTCATTTCACCTTCTATATTATTCCCTTTATCTTAAAATTTGTATTGACTCATGTAAATATATAGTTAATTTACTTGTACATTTGAACATTATTTTTGTAGGTGTACACTACAAATAGATATTTGGATGATTGTCAATAGAAGTTTTCACCATACAAATATGTGAGGTTAATTTTTTAGTCTTCAACTAAAAGTGAACGCATTAGGTAATTGTATATATAGTTGTATATTTCATATTCAACATGTTATCTAGTTACATATTGCATCAATGTTTTATTTTTTTGGTATATATTCTTTCATTCTCATTTCGCATTATATATTATTCCCTTTATCTTAAAATTTCTATCGACTCATGTAAATATATAGTTAATTTACTTGTACATTTGAACATTATTTTTGTAGGTGTACCCTACAAGTAGATATTTGGATGATTGTCAATAGAATTTTTCACCATACAAATATGTGAGGTCAATTTTGTAGTCTTCAACTAAAAGTGAACGCATTAGGTAATTGTATATATACTTGTATATTTTATATTCAACATGTTATCTAGTTACATATTGAATCAATGTTTTATATTTTTGGTATATATTCTTTCAGTCTCATTTCACCTTCTATATTATTCCCTTTATCTTAAAATTTGTATCAACTCATCTAAATAAATAGTTAATTTACTTGTACATTTGAACATCATTTTTTTAGGTGTACCCTACAAGTAGATATTTGCATGATTGTCGATAGAATTTTTCACCATACAAATATGTGAGGTCAATTTTGTAGTCTTCAACTAAAAGTGAACACATTAGGTAATTGTATATATATACTCATATATTTCTCATCCATCCTCTAAAGACATCCTCTTGTACATCCCCTTAATTCATCCTCTTAGGTCCCCTTAAGCCATCCTCTTACATCCCCTTAAGCCATCGGGTTTTATATTATTTAATTTGTAAATTGACTTGTGTACATCTTCCCTTAAGCCATCCTCTTACGTATCCCCTTAAGACATCCTCTTACGTCCCCTTAAGCCATCCTCTTACATCCCCTTAAGCCATAAGGTTTTATCTTATTTAATTTGTAAATTGACTCATGTACATCTCCTCTTAAGCCATCCTCTTAGATCCCCTAAAGCCATTCTCTTATATACCCCCTTAAGACATCCTCTTAGCTCCTCTTAAGCCATCCTCTTGCATCCCCTTAAGCCATCCTTTGTGTTATCTAGTTACATATTGCATCAATGTTTTGTGTTTTTGGTATATATATATTATTTCATTCTCATTTACTTGTACATTCATTATTGTTTGTAGGTGTACCCTACAAGTGTTGATATGCACTGAACAATTGAGATGGGTGGGGGAGGGGGAGGGGGGTGAATCAGTTGTCCCATAAACTTAAACACTTACTGCAATTAAACATTCTACAATTATTATGATTTAACAATGAATGCATGAAATCATAGACTTAACCATAGAGATACCATCAAACACAAGAGACACTAGATTTTATATGGAAAACCCCAAGGTGGGAAAAAACCACAAAGAGGATTAGCTCTCAATATATATTGTAATCTTGAAATAATGATGTTCAGGCTTGGTCACTCTACGGGCCTAAACATACTAGCTTACTTCCATGAAGAACAACTAGGTCTAGCAGGCTCACTACCTCAACCCTAAACCTAGCAAATGAAGAGGGCTATTAAACACTGAGGGCTATTAAACCCTACTGGTGGCTCACTACCAAAATCTCTACCATGATCAACACCTTCTTATGTCTATGATTGAAGTACAATAATTCCTATGCTCTGCTTTGCTTCTATTCTACTCTTCCTCTTCTTTGCTCTGCCTTTTGGACCTTTCTTAATATCTTTCCATTTTCACTCAAGGACACTTTGTCCATGACTCAACTACAAGTATTTATACACTACATCAACATTGGAATGATCATGAAGATCGGAATCACAATCATCAACCGTTAGAACAATCTCCAAGGTCGGTATTATAAACATTTACAAAATAGGTCATGACCTATTACAACATTATACAAAGGAAATGAAATGTGGATCACACCATGCCTTAGCTGGGACTCAAACACAATCTTCCACACCACAACATGCTTCCACAATCTTTCAGATATCTCTACAATCACTAGGATTAACCAGGTCGGCCAAGACTGGTTACATGCTACATTATCTAGGAACAATCTTCAAACACAATCTCAGTTTCTTAACACGGACTAAAGTCCAGATAGGAACATGATTAGGAGACATCCACAAGTACATTATAATCATCAGGAGCAACCACACAAACCTTAACCACTTTATCCATAGGAATCTTCTCATTGGAACACATGAACTTCACTGTCTTCAACTGTCATAAAAGAAAGATAGCATGCGGACCACCAACCAAAGAACCATTGCAACTGAAGGCACTTATCATCATCCCAGCTTCCTTCTAGAACCATAGAGAAAAATACTTTATTGTGGAGGAATGTAGAGCAGAATACTTTCTTCTTGTCCCAACTGAACTTACAGAAAAAGTAGGTTTTACTCTGGTCAACACAACTCACTCAGATCTTCATGGAGAGGGCTCAAACCTAGAATGTAGCATCCTTAGTCATACCTCTAACTTTCTTCCAATCCACAAATCACAATCTTCAAGCAGAAGTAAATACGGGGCAGTTTACCAGACTGTTCTTTAGCATACAACTCAATGTTTGTACTGCACTTCTCTGTAACTCACTTGTTCCTTCCGGAGAGGCTAATTTTCTCAATATCCTCAACATACAAGTCTTCCAAACAAGTAATAGAATAAGATACAATTGACACAAATGACAACAAGGATATGTTGACATCAATGATGACACCGATTAGGCACATACTTGCAACAATCTCCCCCTTTGTCATTGATGGCAACATATGATGTGAAAAACTATAACAACCATCAAGACAAGATTCTCCCCTTTCTCTTTACACACATGCACTCTTTCTTTCTCCAAAATTCTCGCCCTTTCTCTTACACATCTGCACTCTAAGTTTTTCACATGACTTCTCTCCCCCTTTGACATCAATGGCAAAGGGCACATACTTGCACTCTTCTGGTCTGATCCAATCTCTATTATGAACTTTCTTCAACTAAGTTCTCCCCTTTACTTGATGCTTTTCCTGACTGTAACTTTGGATTTTCATGTGAAGTTCTCTCCTTCTTGGTTGTCAATTCTTCCCTTAGGATCTTGCTACTACTGCACTATTTCCTCTGTCAGTAGCACTTCAATACTTACTGCTCTTTATCAAAAACTCATATCAGCATCATCTAACTGCTTCCCCTAAGAGGTAACTTCATAATCCTCTTGACTTCAACAACCATCTTTGATTACTACTTGCACCGCTACACCTCTTCCTTTTATTGCTCTGACTACCCCCCTTTAGGAGTACACATCAAACCGTATCTAGCTCATATTAGAACCTTCACATGTTATCACTTCTGGAGTAACATATCTTGTCTTCCCAAAGCTTCAGACTTGACTCTATCTATAAGTTTTCTTCTGCAAGCTTCCCTTAACATCAGTCTAGTTGAAATAATGTATTCTTGAACTTGACATTCGAGCAGACAATCTTCACATCTAATTTGAAGTGCTTATGTCCTACAAAATCTAGATACAACTTAATATTCTCCATTTGTGCCACCGGAGTAACATTTTCCACTTGTGAGTGCCTATTACATAGCCTTGCTTGGGAACTTATCCTTGCATACCTCATCTATTCCCAAAGAAAGATGCTCTGTATAGAAAACAATCCTGAACTTCTATTGTTCATTAATTTCAAGCCAATTATCAAGATCAGACAAACTTATGGATATAGATGTAATCACTAATCAATAACCATATGCTAGAACTATAGAGCATTATCTTCAACAGCAGACCCAAGCGGACCAAAATACTAGAGCCTTGTTACTTGATTTTATTACTTAGACACTTAGCCAAAATTTGACCTGTCAGCTTGTCCCTTAAGTACATACTTGACCAATTCATTTGTCACATCATAACTCCCAGTGCGGACCATATGAGACTCTAGAATTCATATCCAACAATCATCATTGACCTCTTAACATACCTTCAGAATTGCAAGTCAAAATATTCAATAGCTGAAGAATACAGACCAAAATACTCAGATAGTTTACACTGTCTCAAGCTTAACTCTATTCATCTGGACATAGACAATTTACCATGTGACTTTAGAACTTGAACACTAGAAAATATGTTCACCATATATTTATATAACGATCGTCAACTGCAGAGGTATACTAATCCAATTTATGTTACTTACGTTGTATACTACTCATACTTAGTCATTTTAGTTTTCTGAATCAGAACCCTTCCAAGCGGACTGCCACAACATATATCTTTGTGTCGGATCTCAGCACTAACTATCTCGTTGGGGATTTAGAATCTTCAATATGGTTCCTCCTAAGCCATGAACCACAATCTACTTCTCAGAGGAAGTAGCTGCTCTAGAGCCTAGAACAGACTCATCTCTTCATTTGTTTCCTTCCTGACCCAAACCTTGTTCATCTCTTCCATGATTTGTGCAGGATCAACTTTTTCAACTGGTTCCCTTGATTTTGATTGGTTATCCTTCTTGTTTCTGTAGTATTTTAAAATATGTCTAGGCTTGTTGCAATTGAAGCACATAGTATTTTTTTGATGAATGTTTCTTCCATTTATCCTTGACCTGCTTAGGTTAGCCTTATGGCTGAAATTATTGTATGTATAACAATAGTCACTAAAGGATTCTATTGTCCTATTTGTCCCATAGCCTTTTCTCACTTGACTTCTACACTCATTAGCTCTATCTCCCATTCTGTGGCAAGCATAACATCTAATGGAATTCTGAGTAAAGAATGATGGGGTATTTTGATTCACCCTATTTCTACACCAATTAACCTTGTGACCAAATTTGTTACATAAATTGTAGTAACCATTGAAAGAAGAGTACCTTTGAGCATTTGTCTACCTAATTGATAGTCTTCTTCTTCTTTGATTCTGAATCTATCTGATTTTGTCCTCTTCTTGACTTGCTCTTAATCCTTTGTCTTTTCCAATTTTTGTGCCTTCTCTGTTATCATCATTCTTCTGTTCTTCCATTGGCTTATCATATTTAGCAGCACTCACATTGAATTGATCTCTTTGAGCTCGTACATGTTTTAGATCAGCTTTCAAGTCTTCAACTTCTTCTTCAAGCTTCATACAGACTTTAATTTTGTCTTTTAGACAGTTCTCAGTTTTTTTCATTTCTTCATTTCTCTCTTTTAGAGTTTGCCGTAATTGCCTGATTTGCCTTCTTAAATCTTTTTTGAAATCCATGTCTTCATCTACAGTTCTTGAGTTATCTCTGTCAACACTAGTAATTAGGCACATATTTATTTGATTCATAACAACTTTGTGATCTTTCATATCACATTTGGTGATTTGGGAACCTTCTTGTTCTTCAATTTGCAAATCCTTATTGGTTGACACTTAATTCTCCTGGATGTTCTCAATAACCTTAACATTTGTACTTTCCACGATCCTTCCCAATTTATTGTTGTAACACTGGTATGCTCTGGTCCAGGATGAGTATCCAAGAAAAATGCCTTCCTCATACTTAGTATTGTCCTTTTCCATTCTAATGAGGTAGTTGTTTCCAAAGATTTTAAAATATTTCACAGTGGGTATTGATCCACACCATAACTCAACAGGAATCTTTCCATCTTTGGTTGTTACTTGAACTTTGTTTAATGTATAGATAGTGGTTTGAATTGCCTCCTTCCAAAATATATCTAGTAAATTTGTTTCTTCCATCATTAGTTTTGCATTCTCCTAAATAGTTCTACTTGCTTCTTCCATTATCTTGATTAGTGCAGAGAGTTGTTTTGCTATCCCATAGGTTTCACAAAATACATTGAAATCATTGGAGATAAGTTCTTATTCTTTGGCATTTCTCAGGCCTTTGATGTCCACGCTTAGCTCATTTTCAAGGGTTTCTTTAAAATTTTTGAGTGCCTCTAGAATCTTTGATTTATCTTTTAAGAAACTAACCCAAGTCATTCTAGAAAAGTCATCAATAAAAAACATAAAGTATCTATGACCATGGAGGCTTGGTATTCTTGTAGGACCACAAAATTTTGCATAAATCAATTCCAATCATTCAGTGGAGGATCTTTCTTTATCTTTGCATGCTTTTCTTGACAATCTTTGACATTTCCTGCAACTATTGTTGCTTGAATAATCAATCTCTAGTAGGTCCTTCACAATCTAAACTGAGTTTGTTAAATCATCAAGGTTTGTATGGCAAAGTCTTCTATGCCAAACCCAGCTTTTATTGGTCTGAAATGTGTATCCAAGAAAGTCACTTTTTCTGAGATGATAGAGATTCTTTTCTATTCTTTTTGCAATTGCTATTGTAGCTCCAGATTTTTCTTTGATTTCAAGAGAATCATTTTCAAACACAAACTTGAATCCCTTCCTGCATAATTGTCCTACGCTTAAGAGATTTTGTTTCAAACCTTTTATATAAAGAACATCTTTAGAACATCTCTAAACTTGACTATCCCTTCATTGTATTCTTCCAAACTATAAAACTTACTCCTATCACCAGTCATGTGGTTTGAGTAGCTATTGTCAATAACCCAACAATCTTCATCACTGGTGCAAGCTTCAGAGCATCATCAATGGTTGACATTATGTTCTTCGTGAATCACTTCCTTGGACAATCTATTTTTGATATCTCTTGATGAGCATTTGGGTTCATCAAAGAGTATCTATTTTCCTTCCATTAGGATCTTCCTTGAGTTGTAAGACTCTTTCCAAAGGGACGTGGCTTTGATCCAAATTGTTGATATGCGCCAGACAACTAAGAGTGGGGGGTGAATCAGTTGTCCCAAAAACTTAAACACGTACTAAAATTAAACATTCTACAATTATTATGATTTAACAATGAATGCATGAAATCATAGACTTAACCATAGAGATAACATCAAACACAAGAGACACCAGATTTTACATGGAAAATCCCAAGGTGGGGAAAAACCACGGAAAGGATTAGCTCTCAATATATATTGCAATCTTGAAATAATGATGTTCAGGCTTGGTCACTCCACGGGCCTAAACATACTAGCTTACTTCCATGAAGAACAACTAGGTCTAGTAGGCTCACTGCCTCAACCCTAAACCTAGCAAGATTATGTTAGGAACCCATGTTTAACCCTTCTCTTTACTTTGTTAGTATATTGTTGTTAGATGCATGTGATTTGTAAGTTGCCCCATGAGTATATTATATTATCCCACATTCATGGGAAGTAACAGTTGTTTAGATTAGACTTAGTATATAAGTACATGTTGAGGCCATGAAGGCATCCACAAATTTATTGTATTGAGCTTTCTCAAAGGAGTTTGCCCCCTCGAAGTGGCCTGCGATCAATAAATTCCTTGTGTGTTTCTGCTATTTTTGTTATTTCGTGCATTTTTCATTATATTGTTGCAAGACGTTCCTCTGATCTCGTATCAGAGCGCTTTATTGGGCTCGCTGGGTGGAATTTCTACCAAAAAAATTTCTGCAGTGGCCTCCAAGTGTTGTGATTATTGCGGTAGTTCTTTCTTTTTTGCATCTACATTGTTCATTTCAATTGTAGGTTTGGATCAGGGAATAATCCTATGCGCATAACTATGGGAAGTGCCTAGGCATAGCCCTAAAACTCATTGTGAGGAGTACCACAGGAACCCTGAAGTAGCTGGCCCATTGAGAGGACCTGCCAATGAAAAGGGCAATGACCCCTACCTGATTGACTAGTTCACATCCATGAGGTAAACCAAAAGCTGTCGTTTGTGGCAAAGTGGTTATCAGTTTTACCTAAGCCATGGAGTGAGGGGTACTACCCCAATACGCAAGCCATTAGACAACATTGGTGGTCGAGTGACTCCCCTGAACCTCTAGGCAGCCAAACATACCTGGGGTCCATATTTATTGCTAGCTGGCAAATCATAGATTGAATCTGTCTAGAGCTATTTGTAGATCCCGTTACAGATCATTTCCATATATATATATATATATATATATATATATATATTTGCCATATCTTCCTTGCTTTAGCTTCGTTTCCTCTCAAAATTCCCTGTAACCCTTGGAATTTCATTTTGCATATTTCCTTCCTTGAGGACCCTATTCCAAATTCCACTTATCAAAGCCAGAAATCCCACATTTGTCTATTTTTAGGGTTAGCCATAACTTCTTTGATTATCACCCAATAGCCTTCAAATTTTTCCAGTGTTCATTTCCTATTTCTGCTCCTTTGTCCCTCTTGGTCAAATTTTCTGATTCTTTCACCCCACTTCTGAAATCCCCATTTTATGCTTCCCTATCCCTCAGAAAGTGTCCAAAACCTAGTCAAACCCCAATTATCCATCAGATTTTTTCCCAAATCAAAATTTTCCTTTACTAAAAAAGTTTTTGTTTTTGTTTTTCTACTCATTCCCAAAAAAAAAAATCTCCTAGCTATGGTTGTCACTTGCACAAGAGTAAAACACATGGAGGATGAACTTGCAGCCCTCAAGACCAAACTCCAAGATCTGGATGAAAAAGTTCTCAACCTCAATCTTTAGCATTTAGCCATGAACAATAGATGACAACCAGAGTCTTCTGCAGACACTGGGTTCTCTTCTTCTGGCAATTTTCGTGGGCCCAAGCTTGATTTTCCTCGCTTCAATGGTGATGATCTGATTGGATGGATATACCAGGCAAAACAATATTTTAGTCTGCATAATACTTTTGATGTCAACAAAGTCCCACTTGTAACCTTTCATTTGGAACATGAATCCCTTCAATGGTTCCGTTGGTACATCAAGGCTCATGAAGAGCCAAAATGGATAGATTTTTGCAACTCATTTTGCAACGATTTGGCCCTAGAGCTTTTGATGACTTCACAGGAGAACTCACTAAACTTCACCAAACTGGCATTGTGAGAGAATATCAGACTAAATTTGAGAAACTGGCCAATCACACAGAGGGATTATTTGATGAATTCTTCAGGAGTTGTTTTGTCAGTGGTCTAAAGGATGCAATCTGATCTGAGGTTAAAATGTTCCATCCCAACACAATGATGGAAGCCCTAGGGTTGGCTAAGTTGGTGAAGGACAAGATCATAGCTCAACAATGCTCCAAATCCACTTTTGTTCCATTTAGAAATATGGTTTCCCAAAGACCTCCAATCATGCCAGCTCCTAGAACAACTCATATCAAGCATTTTTTCTGAAGCAGAGATGTGAGCACCTAGAGAAAAAGGGCTTTGTTATAATTGTGATGAGAAATTCACTTGAAGACATAGATGTGTTGAGTAAAAGCTGTATCTCTTGGATGTCGATTCTCCACCTGCAATTAAAATTTATGAAGATGCTTAGGATACAGTAGATGATTAGGTTGAAACTTAGCAGCCTCTTGTTGACCCTACTTCTTAGGAAGACCACCCAGAGATCTCTCTCCATGCTTTAGCAGGAGTCACCACCCCACAAACCATGCAGGCCAAGGTTACTTCAAGAAGCTCCCTCTTACAATACTAATTGATTCTGGTAGCACTCATAACTTCATTGACCCTCAGATCGCCAAATAGGTTGATTGTTTTGTCCATCCTTTCTCTAGCTTTGAAGTCATGATTGCCAATGGGGGCACATTACCTTGTAAAGGGAAGTTTCACAATGTGCATATCTCTATTGGAGATTATAACCTACTCTCCAACATGTTTTCCTTGCCCTTAGGTGTATGTGATGTGGTTTTCAGTGCTCAATGGTTACACACACATGGACCCATCTTATGGGATTTTGTTGAACTTTGGATGTAGTTTTTAGACAATGGGCAAAAACACACATTGAAGGGCTTACAACCAGGGTCTCTCAGCATCATCACTTCACATTGCATGGAAAAGATCCTTAAGAAGAATTCACATGGTGTCATTGCTCAGCTCCATTTCATTTAGATGCAACCATCAGTGGTCTCCACTACTCCTTCGGATCTACAACAAATTTTGGATAGATATGCATGTGTCTTTTCTAAACCAGTGGGATTGCCACCTTCACGACCAGAGGACCATCATATTCAACTCCTTCCTAGAAGAATTCCTCCCAACATCAGGTCCTACCACTACCTATTTCACCAAAAGATAGAGATTGAGATGCTCGTTTGGGACTTACTAAAGAAAGGTATTAGTCTCCCCAATACTAGTTCCTTTTCCTCACCAGTTCTTTTTGTCTAGAAAAAAGATGGGTCATGGCGCCTCTACATTGACTTTTGAGCACTTAATCACATCACAATCAAGGATAAGTTTATGATTCTTATTGTTGATGAGCTTCTTGATGAGCTTCATGGCGCTCATTTTTTCTCTGAGTTGGATCTTCGTTCTGGGTATCACCAAATTTGGGTTCATGAGGATGATATCCTTAAAATGGCTTTCCACATGCATGATGGCCACTATGAGTTTTTGGTCATGCCCTTTGGCCTCACTAATGCTCCTTCCACATTCCAGGCATTGATGAATAAAATATTCCAGCCCTACTTGTGGAAATTCATTTTGGTCTTCTTTGATATCATATCCTCATCTATAGTAAAACATGGGTTGAGCATCTCCAACATCTAGATCTTGTACTGCAACTTCTCTCTAATCATCACCTCTATACAAAATAGTCTAAATGTGTTTTTGGGTAGGAGGAAGTGGAGTATCTCAGGCATATTTTTTCAGCCCAAGTGGTTTGAGTGGATCCTGCCAAAATAGATGCCATGAAAAATTGGCCGTATCCTCAGACACTCAAGAGCCTCCATGGTTCTTTGGGACTGACTATAGACTATCGCAAGTTTGTCAAGGATTATGGGAAAGTTGCATCTCCATTAACAACTATGTTGAAAAATGATGCTTTTACATGGACACATGTTGCTGAGTGTGCATTTGAAAAACTGAAACAAGCTATGTGTACTACACCTGTTCTAGCTATGCCAGATTTTTTGAAGACCTTCACTATTGAGAGTGATGCTTGTGGCAATGGACTTGGTGATGTTCTCCTTCAAGATGAACATCCCATTGCGTTCACTAGAAAAGCCCTTTCTGCTAAGCATTTACTACTCTACATATGAGAAGGAAATGATGGTTATTTTGCATGCAATACAAAAGTGGTGGCCATACCTACTAGGGAATCATTTCTGCATCAAGATTGATCACCAGAGTCTAAAATATTTCCTGGAACAATGGGTCTCCTCCCCAGCACAACAAAAATGGGTTAGCAAACTCATGGGTTATGACTATGAGATCACTTACAAGAAGGGTAAGGACAATATTGTGGTGGATGCTCTTTCTCGCACATTTGATGACCAAGCTTCTCTTTCATCTATTTCTATGCATGTTCCAAATTGGTTGGAATTTGTCTAGAAATGCTATGTCAATGACTCTTCATTATCTCAAATCATCTAGCAGTTGGACAATAACCCTTCTGCTATACTGCATTACTCTTGAGATGGTGCTTCTCTAAGATACAAGGGTCATCTGGTGCTTCCCCAGAGCACAGATCTTCAACAAATTGTCTTCTATGAACTCCATGCTTCTGCATTGGCAGGGCACTCTGGGTTCCTCAAAACTTATGAGAGGGCATGATGTAACTTCTTTTGGAAAGGAATGAAAAGGGAAATTCAACAGATGGTGGCTAAATGTGATACCTACCAACACAACAAGGGTGAAACAATACTCCTTCCTAGATTACTCGAACCCTTGCCCATCCCTACACGGATTTGGATAGATATTTCTATGGATTTCATTGAGGGGCTCCCTAAATCTGGAGGGAAGATAGTTATCTTGGTTATGGTTGATCAACTCTCTAAATATAGTCATTTTTGTGCCCTCAGCCATCCCTATACCACGTCTTTAGTCACACAAATTTTCATGGACTTGCTCTTTCATCTTAATGGCATCCCTTCTTCCATTGTCTCAAATCATGATGTAACTTTCACCAATCATTTTTGGACAGAACTATTTCAACACACTAGCACCAAACTGAAGAGGAGTTTAGGGTATCACCCACAAACAGATGGTAAGACTAAAATTATTAACAAATGTTTGGAAACTTATCTTTGTTGCTTCACCTCAGAGCAACAACACAATGGGCAGAGTGGCCCCCTCTCGTTGAATGGTGGTACAATACCTCCTACCACACTGCATCTAAAATGACTCCATATGAAACAGTCTATGATTAGGCACTACCAGTTCTCCTTCCATACACCCCTAGTAGTTCACTAGTTCAGGCAGTCGACATGGTTCGCTGAACCTGAGATCAGATTCTTCACATTTTGCAGGATAATCTTGACATGGCAAAAAATTGAATGAAACAACAAGCCGATCAGCACCGTTTTGAGTGCACTTTTCAAATAGGTGATATGGTTCTTCTTTGTCTACAACCATACAAGCTGTATACACCTAAAAAAGACATGACTCTACTTAAATAAATATTTTTAATATTTATTTCATCTTCATATTCCTCTATCAATAAATAAATAAATTTATTTATTTACTTGATTCATTTCCTCCCACTTGATTAAATAAATTACATTTATTTAATTAATTTCACTTATATCAAACTTTATTCTTCTAAAAATAATTAAATAATTTTAATCATTTAATTAAATATTCCATTCTTCTAAATTTAAATAAAATGCAAATTTATTTAAATTAAAGTCTCCAAAATAAAATATAATAAATATTTTATTTATTCTTCCAATTTATCCACAAATAATTGAATAAATCTATTTATTTAATTATGCTTTCTCATCTTCTAAAAATGAATTATTCTTGTCATACAAAAGCAAAAGCTGAGTTAAAGAAACTTTGTTTTTAAATTAGAAAGATTTATTCTAATTTAAGAGAAACAAAAACTCATCCTCATCAAGAGGGCAGTTAACTCAACAAAGCTTCTTTTTGAATGACACGTGTCTTCTTCTTATTCATTGCACATTCCTCAACCATTATCCTCCATTGATCTTCTTCTACACAACTCTATAAATACAACCCTCTTCTTTTTCATTTCATAATATCCATCATTTGAGCAAACTTATACTGCAGAAACACAAGCGCGCCTTTGGCACAAACATATCCATAGCAATTCATAGCCTCCATCAATAGTGTGTTGAAGCTCACCTTCAATCACACAAGTATCCTAGCCATTCCATTCTTGTCATCTTCAACAAGAAAGGGAGCATACACTTCTGAGGGCTTCATCATCACCAAGATCAAGAATAGATAGGTGAATAATGGAAGACGCAATGTAAAAGGTGTAAGTATCTTCTTTGTTTTACTTTAAATCTATCTTTTATCTTTAGATTTCATTAGTGTTTGGGTTTGTTATTATTATTTGATTAATCCATTTTCCCCTTCACATTTTGGTGCCCACTGTGGGGCCCTTGCCCCTTTATTCTAATCAAAATCTGAGTTTCTTGTAGATAGGTTCAGTACAAGTTTTTGACAGGGTCGTTTGGCGCATTTACCCTTTGATTCGACGCATTTGACTCCTATTCTGACGCATCCATACTCTGGCGCATCCGACCTCTGTAATGGTGCATTTGCCTCCTGTTACGCCACATCCATACTCTGGTGCATCTGACCTCTGTAATGGTGCATCTGCCTTCTGTTTCGCCACATCCATACTCTGGCACATCTGACCTCTGTAACGGCACATCTGTTCTATTTCGGCACTTATGACACTGCGGTACATATACCTCTCTAGACGGTGCTTATACTCTATTTTATGGTGCATTTAATCATTTAATACATTTGCATTGTATTCTAGCGCATTTAATTCCTATATTGGTGCATATGTAAAACACCGCATGCACTCTTTGTCTCTGCGCATTCAGACTGCATTGTGGCACTTCTGTTCTACACTGTAGTTTTTATTGTTTCTTGCGATTTTCTGATTGAGCTAACATTCTATCTTATAGGATTAGAGGCTGGAGTAGTTCATTTAGTTGCATTGATTAGTTCATTTAGTTTAATTAAGGGGAAAAAGTAAAAAGATGAACGCATGCAAATTCCACATAGTCCATAACTAGGAAGAGAGTAATTGAACCACTGCTATATCTACATATTGCTATCTTCTTTAGTTAGATCAATTGCTATCTTACAAATAGGAATGAACATTGCTATGTCTTAAACACTTCAAAGTTAACAACCGCGTGTGTGCACAAGTAGAATAGCCCATTTATTTTTTCTACTTTTAACTAGGTTAGATTAATCAGTGTATTATGTGACTGTGAATGACAATAGGCATATGCTCTCCCCTTAACTAGGTGACCAAAACACCAGACTGGTCATTCTATTTGTTTAACCTTTAGGGGGGCCTACCCTTGGATGCATGCATGTCCAAGTGGGAATGACCCTGAGTGGTAATAGGATAAAGCCAAGCCTTACCAAGCCACTTAAAATAAATTGTGCTTGAGGTGAAAACCTCCTGCAACGAGTGCTGCTGTGTTACACCGATGGCCAACCTCCCCCAAAACCCTCTAAGGCACAACCCTTTGAGGCTGGGAGACTCCATAACAGAGAGTAGTGCCGCCACATGTGTAACCACTCAAACGGTTGCCCTGACTACGAACCAATTGTGTAGCAAGCCAAAAACCCCTATTTGTTGATGCAAAGGGCGGAGCTCTTGAAGTGGCCTCGATTCATGTGACTCTTAGTAGAGGTAGCAGGTACAATCCTAAGGTTTGGTGGGGCTATGAGCCTAAGGAGACCTGGATCTGGTATGCGTGAGAAGTGAGTACTGTGGAGGGGAGCTAGTGCTACCAGCTCCTAGAGATACGTGCTTTGAGTAAGCACAGCTAGACGATTCAACAAATATTGTCCTATCCAGCCTAGGGTGTACTTGCTTTCGTGTCAAAATAGTCCAAAACATACCAAAAAAATAACAAAAGATAAAATGAAAACTTCTGTGTGTTTTCTATGTCTGTGCCATAATTGAAATCAATTTCTCAAAAACACCAAGTTTTCAAAACCAAAAATAAAGAAATCTTGAAAAACATTCGAAAAAACTATGAAAAACAAAGCAAAAAACTAGAATTGCACATTTGCCTCGACTTTTGGCACATTTGATATCTGCCACAGTGCATTTGAACTAAAACTAGTATTGCACATTTGATTCAACCTTTATCACATGTGCACTCTGTTGTGGTGCATTTACACTACTGCGCATCTAAACCAGAAAAACCAAATTCAGTACCTTCCAAGAGCAAGACAGTCAAAAACTTTTCAAAAACCATTCTCAAACCTATTTTAGTTTTTCAAAATCTGATTAAGATTGTGCAAGTCAATCATATTCCTTCTTCTTATTACATATCATAACCACTTTTCTCATCCAAAATCTCGCCAATGTTCTTCCAAAAATCCAACAAACATTAGAACCAAATTATTCTAAGATCACATCGCATCTCAAACAAACCTAGTGAGTATCCATTATCAAGGATCACTTATCCTTTTCTCTATCGGAACTCCACTAGGGGATTGTACAAACCTAAGTCAACATCAAGCAAACGGATTTATATCATCCTCGCTTCGACTATAGTTTTGTTTCATCCACTTGTTTGACACAAACTTGATCTAAGAAGAACCTTACTTGAACCTTGTCTCATTCTAGCACCTCTTCTGTTAAACTTTCAAAATCTCATTCCATTCCCATCTCTAGTCTCCACTTGCATGGTCTTAACTAGATTACAAAAACAGAAGCAAATTGAAATGGTGGAAAAAAGTATCCCAAGCACTCACGAAGGTGAGGAAGAAATTTCTATGGACGAGATCCTTCAAACACAACATGACCCTAAATTTCAATGCCTATTAGAAAAGGTACTTGCTCAAGACCCTACTAAATTCTTTTTACACCTAGAAAATCTAGGAGTAAAGCTTCCTAAGGATTATGACGTAGAGGCTCTTAAAGAAATTGAGGACGAAAGAAACCCTGAAGGAAGTAGACATGAAGAAGGAACACCTTCAGACAAAAGCAAAATAACTAATGATCCTACAGATGCCATGAGTCTAGTGAACCAACAAATCCAAGCATTACGACAAGAATTCGTTGACATGAAAACAAGGGCATTGACTAAACATTACACCCTAGAGGATATTTCACCATATCCTTTTGATAGGACCTTGATCATGATTCCTTTCCCCTCAAAATTTGAGGTGCCTAAATTCGATAAATATAGAGGAAAGGGTGATCCAAGGGACCATATTAGGGAGTTCAATGCTGCTTGCCTTGAGGTCGCACACAATGACACTTACCTTATGCGACTATTTCCACGAAGCTTGGGAGGACAAGCCATGGAGTGGTTTTCTAGACTACCTCCTGGTATTAAAAAATTCAATGAACTTGTCGACAAATTTGTCACCCACTTCTCTTACAATATTGAGCACGACATCTCAATATTGGATCTTTGTAACAGCAAATAGAAAGGTGGAGAATCTTTCGCCGCCTTCTTACAGAGATGGAGACAGCTAGCAAGCAAATGTCCCTACCAAATGCCAAAAAAACAAATATTAGAAATCTTCATGCACAACTTACAATCCGACATGAGCTATCAAATTCAAATCCAATGTCCTACTTCTTTTAGCAAGGTCATTGAGATGGGTCTCATCATTGAAAAAGATCTAATTGCCAAGGGTCAAATAAAATTCTATAAAGACACTCCTAGTACCAACACCAACATAGACAAACTAAGATTCTAGACGAAAAACAAGAATATCGTGAATGATGGGGTGGTGGATACCAAGAATGTGGCACCTAAACAACCAATTTTCAATTTATCAATGCCTCAAAATAACCCCCCACAAAGTAAACCAAAAAACATTGAATCTTGGTCCACCAATTTCCCACCTAGGAGAAAATTCACCCCTTTGGGAGAATCCTTAGAAATAGCCTTATGGAAGATAATCGCAAACAAGATCATAACACTTCCACCGGCATGAGAGTACAAACCCAAAGTCAAACCCCATTGGTGGAACGATAACGACTTCTGTCAATTTCACCAAAACAAGGGGCACAAGACTAACGATTGTATTGCGCTGAAACATACTATCCAAGACTTGATAGAACAAAAAAAAATATCAGCCAACGGACATACCTCTAACAATGATCATCAGGCATTCAAGGATCCTATTCCAAACTACGAACAGGGAGGACCTTCCAACCGAAACAATGGTGGATCTAACAATACGAACTACACAAATGTCAGCTTTGACTATGTGGTCAACCATATCTCAGAAAGTGATTCACACATCAATGTGATCACTATAAACAAAGATCCGGAGTGTAATGTTACTACCCACAGCAATAGGGTCACTCTTAGGGGAACCTCCGCCCCTCTAACTAATCTATACAGTATTGTGGATCAGCTACATAAAACCCCTACGCATATCTCCATGCTAGAACTTCTATGTCTATCCCCGTCTCATAGGGCCATTCTTGACCAAGCCTTAAAGGAAGCCTCCGTCCCAACAAACCTTGTTGAAGAGCAATTCCAAACCATGGTAGGTCACATCTCACCTCTTTCCCTATCATTCACTGAAAAGGATGATATGTCGATCACCCAACCCCATAACACCTCTCTTCATATTGAAGCCTTCATTCACAAGCACAAGATAAAGAGGGTCCTAATCGATGGAAGAGATGGTTTGAATATTTTCACCTTGAAGCTAATCCTTAAATTGGGCTTTTCAAAGAAAGATATAGATCTGAAAAGGAAAATCACTATAAAAGCCTATGATGAGGAGGGGAGAACTTCCAAGGGAGTTGTTACTTTACCAATTAGAGTGGGACCCATAGTAAAAGACATGGCTTGCCAAGTCCTTGATATGGAGCTAGCATACAACATTCTTCTTAGGAGACCATGGATACATGCCCTTAAAGCAGTGCCTTCAACATACCATCAATGTATCAAATTCCCTCACAAAGGTCAAGAGATCACCATCCAAGGTGACCCCAATCCATTTTAGTACTGTAACTCTATTCATCCTAAACCTAAAGTGGTGATTCCTAACAACCATGCCTCTACTTCATCATCCTCTCGTGTTGACCCAGCTACACTTGCTTCCACATCAACAACTCCTAAACTTGACCTTAGACTCAAGGATAAGGGCTTGGGCAAATACACAATTTCCCAATCTCTCTGTTTGGCACAGCTCCCTCTATCTCCAAGATCATATGGGAGACCTACTCTAAACAAGCCCAAAACTGACAAAGATACAAAAGGACCATTTGTAAAATGAGGCAGCCTTGAAGAGGAGAGTGATGAGAAAGATATCCTATAGTGGTTATACAAGGATGAAGGCAGTCCATTAGGACAACCTGACCACCACACCATACCAACGGAACAATATGGTCAAGGCTACCAAATGCTACAGAGAATGGGGTATGAAGGACATGGTCCACTCAGATCAAGAAAAGATGGTATCACTGGACCCATCCAACCTCATACCTTCATAGCCCAAGACACTACAAGGCTAGGATACACTGGAACACAAAGATACCATAGAGCAAAGTAGAACAAAGGCAAGCAACCAGAAACATCCACTAATAATCTAGTTGAACAAATTCAACAACTGCAACTGAATAGTGAGACGAATTCCAACGAGTATGAATGAGATAGTCTCTCCAAGCTATCTTGTGATGATAAAGGAATCGATGTTGTCTACAAGTATGACCCAACCCATGCTAATGAGAGACAAGGTCCAAGGGCTAGGCCGTTAGAGTCCAACTCGCGTAATAACGATAGTGAAAGTCATGAGGATAGAGTGATACCCCCCTTGACAGATCCACTAACAGAGAGTACCATCGCAGACTTCATCCATGCTTTTAACAACTCTATCCTAACTATCAACACCATCGAACTGGACCAACCCAATGATCCCTTACCATTACTACATCCTAAACTCATAGACTGGGACCTACAAGATACTACCCCTGAGCTTGATACCTTTGAGAATGCTGACGCCATCATAGACTACCTTGAGCTTAGAGATCATATACCTGCAGGGGACCACAAAGCTAGCTATGCTATAGAACTCAATGAGAAGGCCTATTTTGGAGAGAGTGCCAAGCCTTTCAGTCATAAAAATATCAAAATAAAAGAAAGATCTAATTGTGAAAACTATTTTGCGGTAGTGTTAGATCACGAAAAAAGTAAAAATAAAGACGTATCCAATGGTGAAAACCTCTCTGAGGCATCGAAAGATGAAAGGCTTGACCCTCTACCCAATCTTACACATCAAGAGAGATCTTCAATCTTGATAGAACCAGCAGAACTGATCAATGTTAGTATAGGTGATAATCCCAAAATGATCCACATGGCAAAGGCTCTGATAGAACAAGAAAAACCTGCATTCACCGACTTCTTCAAGAGAAAACAAATCAACTTTGCTTGGACATATGCAGACATGCCAGGATTAGAACTGAATCTTATAATGCATCATTTATCTCTATCTCCAGGAGCTAATCTAGTAAAGCAAAAACTTAGAAAGATGCACCCGCATGTGGCCCTCATGGTAAAAGAAGAGCTAAAGAAACTATTGGATGTCAGATTCATTAGACCAATCAACTATCCTGAGTGGGTTTCAAACATAGCACTAGTGGCCAAACCAGATGGTAGAGTCTGAATATGTAATGACTTCAGAGATCTAAACAAAGCTTGTCCAAAAGATGATTTCCCCTTGCCAAACATTAACATGATTGTAGATCTCATAGTAGGGCACACCATGTTATCACTGATAGATGGTTTTTTCAGATATAACCAGATAAAAATTGCACCTAAAGACCAACACAAGACTGCATTCACATGTCCTTGGGGCACCTACTGTTGGTGTTTCATGCCATTCGGTTTGAAAAATGCCGGTGCAACATATCAATGAGCTATGACCACAATCTTCCATGACATGATGCATACTATAATGGAAGACTATGTCGATGACATTCTGGCAAAATCACTCACAAGAGGACACCTAGCAGTACTTCACAAAATATTCAATAGACTGGAAAGTTCAATGTGCGCCTCAATCCAAAGAAGTGTGTGTTTGGAGTTACCTCAGGAAAGCTACTTGGATACATAGTGTCTGCTAATGGAATCGAAGTCAACCCAGTTAAGGTGAAGACCATCATGGAAATTCCACCTCTTAAGAATCTAACTCAGCTAAGGTCTCTATAGGGAAAATTGCAATCTATCAGAAGGTTCATTTCTTAATTGGTAGACAAGTGCCACCCATTTTCTCACCTCCTACATAAGAATGTCCCTTTCAAATGGAATGAGTCATGCGAGCAGGCATTTCAACAGTTAAAAGAATACCTCATGAAGCCACTGGTATTGATGCCACCAATTTAGGGTAAACCATTGCTACTGTATATCTCGGCTACACCTACAACTCTAGGAGCTCTCCTCGCACAACAAAACTATGAGGAGAAAGAACAAGCCATCTAGTATATCAGTCAAACACTGGTTGGATATGAACTGTAGTACACACCAATCGAGAGAGCATGTCTCGCTGTGGTCTTTGCCTCACAAAAGTGGAGATATTACATGTTGTCAGATTCTGTCAAATTGGTAGAAAAAATTGATCCACTCAAATACTTACTCAACAAGGCAGCCTTAAATGGTAGATTGTCCAAATGGGCCATGCTTCTCAGTGAGTTCGATATCAAATATGTAGACAGGAAAGCAATAAAAGGCCAAGTACTTGCAGATCAACTGATAGATGCACCTCTAATGGATGACAACCCTATGAGCTTTGAATTTCCAGATGAATTTATCTTTCACATAAACAAAACAAACTAGAAAATGTATTTTGATGAATCATACACTCAGCATGGATCAGGAGTAGGTATCTTGTTGATCACACCTAGTGGCAACACCATTCCTAAATCATACAGACTACTCTTTCCCTATACAAACAACGTGAGAGAGTATGAAGCCCTAGTCATTGGCATCAAGTTAGCAGTTGAATGGAATATCCAAGAACTCCAGGTATACAGTGACTCACAACTGGTTATCAATTAGGTAAATGACAACTACTAGACAAAGGATGAGAAATTAATCCCTTACAAACGAATGGTGGACGACTTCAAAGAATACTCTTTCAAGATCTCTTTTGACCAAATACCAAGAATTGAGAACAAAGCTGTAAATGCCATGGCCACGATTGCATCTCTCCTTGACATTCCAGATAATCAATCACATTATGAGTTCTTAGTATAGCCAGTATCCTGTCCTGCATATGACACCCCCAAATCCCGTATCATTTGCCACATTGTTGGAACCGATTCCCCCCTCTATAGAAAAATATTTTCCTATCTTAAAGAGAATAGCCTCCCTCCCGATCTCTCAAGTAACCAAAAATGAACCTTCATCCATTAGGCATCCCAGTATGCCATTGTCGCCAATACCCTATATCGCAGAGGTCTCGATGGTACTCTCCTTAGATGTCTCGATAGTGAGGAATATCAAACTGCCCTAAGCGAAATACATGACGGTATATGCGGGACTCACTCTAGTGGCCCTACCCTAGCCAAGAAACTCATACGCATGGGATACTACTGGCCAACAATGGAACAAGACTCCTATCATTTTGTAAAGAAGTGCAAGAAATGCCAAATCCATGGGAACCTGATACATGCACCAGCACAGGAGCTACAGCCATTAACAATTCCTTGGCCTTTCTGTCAATGGGGAGTCAACTTAGTGGGCAAGATTCACCCCTCCTCATCTAGCAGCCATTAATTCATAATCACTGCCACTGAGTACTTCACGAAATGGATTGAAGCTGTGCCCTTAGCTAATATCATAGGCAAGCAGATTGCCTCGGTTATCTTGAACTATATCATTTGTCGCTATGGTATCCTTTCGTCTATTATCACCGATAATGGATGACCCTTCAAAAATTAGGATGTCCAGCACCACTTTTCAACCCCTTAATACCCCCAAGGCAATGGCCAGGCTAAGGCATCAAATAAAACTATCCTAAAAATCCTAAAGAAGACTATCAATGATGCTGGCCGAGATTATGTCCAACTGAATCCCACACTGTGGGCCTACTGCACAAGCATCCACACACCCACAGGTGCAACACCATACTCCCTAGTCTATGGATCTGAAGCTATCTTGCCCATTGAAGTCGAGATCCCATTCTTGTGAGTTTCGCTAAAAGGCCTCATATCAGACGAAGAATACAGAGTGTCCAGACTTCAAGAATTAGAGTTTCTCGAAGAGAGAAGGCAACGAGCCTTTAACCACCTGAACATATATCAGCAACGAATGTCCAGAAGCTATAACCATAGGGTAAAGCCCCAAGTATTCCAATTTGGTGACCTATTCCTTAGAGAAAATCCTAGAAATCAACAAGATAGAGAAAAGAAAGGCAAGTTCCAACCTAACTGGCTGGGTCCCTATGTCATCATTGCAACTTATGGATCAGGGGCATATCAATTGGCTACATCTGAAGGTGAACTATTTGATGATCCTATCAACAGCATGCATCTTCGCAAGTTCTATACCTTAAAACCCCAGTGTAAGGGAGTCCTGAAAAAATCCAAAAAAATTGAAAAATGATAAAAAACAAAGCAAAAAAATCAAAAAAATAGAAAGATAACAAAAAAATCATCCTCTGGTGAAAACTTGGTAAACAAGCACCTTGGATAAGTACCATGATGAAAACCTGGCAAATAGGCATCATGTGTAAGTTGATCTTCTACGTCACCTACACTTGGGGGCACCTTGTCTCATCAGCCTATCACTCTTCTCCTATCAGTTTCCTTCCCTACCATTTCCTAACCTATCATACCTATACTGTCCAGTCTATCTATCTTAATCTTCCTTTCCTCTATTTCTTTGGTCTTGATAAAGATTGGGGGCACAATGTTGACAAATGTTTTAGATGTCTCTTGACATACCTTATCCCTCCAAGTCATGCAAATCCTTTATTATCCTCTCATCCTCCTTCGTCGAAAGATTTGCCATGTAAAATCCTGAGTTATTCTTATGAGACGTAGTCCTTGGAGATCACATCCTTGATTCCTTCTACCTAATCACCCGTTCTATTCCTTATCACCCACACATCTACCTATCTGTGGTGTTTCCTCGTCATTAGTATTATCTGCTCCATATCTGTTCCATATCGTGTCTTGTCTGATCCATATCTGTTCCATATCATGTCTTATCTGATCCATATCTATTCCATATCATGTCTTGTCTGATCCATATCTATTCCATATTGTGTCTTGTCTGATCCATATCTGTTCCATATCATGTCTTATTTGATCCATATCTATTCCATATTTGATCCATATATGTTCCATATATGATCCATATCTGTTCCATATTTGATCCATGTCTGTTCCATATTGTGTCTTATCTGATCCATATCTGTTCCATGTCGTGTCTTGTTTGATCCATATATGTTCCCTATCTAATCCATATCATGTCTTATCTAATCCATATTTGATCCATATCTGTTCCATATCATGTCTTATCCTATCCATATCTATTCTGTATCATGTCTCATCCAATCCATATCTTAGGTCCATCAAAGTCAATCCATGAACTACGTTGCCTTTGCGTTGTCACATAGGCAAGGTCATTTCTCAAATGCGCCCCCGAGGCTCCACTGTCCCATTCATCCCGTGTCTAGTCCTTCTATCTATCTGAGTTTGCACCACTTTCTACCACCTAGGTCTCAGGTCCGTTAAGGTTTACCCCGAAATACATTGCCTCTGCATCGTCACGTAGGCAAGGCCATTTAGCAATGAGCCCCCGAGGCACTAGGTTAGTCCCTTAGGGTCCATCTCACCAATAAGGATTGTAGAACCTTTCACCAGATGCAAGTGCATGCAAGCAAAACCTGCTTTCAAATAGAAATTTTGATGCAAGACCTCAACCTATCCAAAGCAAAGCAAGCATGTACCTAAAGCACTCTAAATGATTTTACCTAAATTATGGCAAGAAACAAACACATCTAAATGCAAGAATATTTTGTGGTTGTGATCAGGTTAGGTTATGGCATCTTAATTTTTGTTATCATGTCTTTCTATGCTACTCAAGGATGCCTAAAGCTAGAGATGCTATGATGGGGGCATGATTATTTTCTTTGTTTACTGTTTGTGGATTAAACTTTAGTAATGTGAAGCCTTGTCTAAAGACATGATCGGCAAAAGATCATCGAGGACATCAAAGGTCTAACATGAATAAGGGTAATCCTTATCTGTTGAAATACAAGAAATACTCAGGTCATCTAGATTCAATTTTGACTAGATGCTTGTATTAACTTGCTATATTAAAATCCATGTAAGTAATATTCAGGTCATCTCGGTTTAATTATACCTAGATGCTTGTATTTTCATACAACATAATAAAGCCTAATGATGAAAGTAAAGTACTTGCAATATCAAGATGACATGTATCCATATCCATATCCATAACATATCCAATTGCATCTCATATCCGTATCCATATTCATATCCATATCCCATGCAATAAGAAAATCCTGCAGAGTATTAATGTTTACAAATAAGAGCTTGTGATTTCTTCTGTCTAGTCATTCTTCTATCAATCAACTTTCTATCTATCATTATGGTCCATTCTTCCCAATCCAGTCAGTCTGAGCAGTAATCCCAATGCAAGTCCATCCTTAATCCATACCTATCGAGTATATCAATCTTGTCAAATGATCTAATCGCAATCGATAGTCTTGATCCTAATCTTGTTGTAAACCATATCAATTAGTCATAACTATCATTTGTGTTGCTCTAGGGATATATCATTCCCCGCCATGACAACACTGTCATATATTGTTATCATATCAAATGTCTTAGACATGATGTTGCATTGTCGAAACTAGACCCGGAGTCTTATACGACATGTTTCATTCCTGAAACCAGACATCATCGATCTATATCTTTGGTTTACCGCTCGATAGGGGCAATACCTTGTTTGTTCTTGTACCATTTGTACATACTTGCTTACTTGCTTGTGTGTGTTATCATTTTATCTTGCATCGCATATCATTCGCCTCTGTCTTCTGTATCTAACTATTTCTTCTCCTGTCAACCTTCTTCTTCATGAGATTATTCGTCTCACGCTTTTTGCCTTCTTCCTGTCGATTAAACTTGTACCAGGGGCCAAACTGGGGCATGTATCATTTTCAGACAATTCTTATTCTTTGAAACAACATGGTAAAACACATTGCATCAAAGAGGGGCAAAATGTATACACCTAAAAATGACATGACTCTACTTAAATAAATATTTTTAATATTTATTTCATATTCATATTCCTCTATCAATAAATAAATAAATTTATTTATTTACTTGATTCATTTCCTCCCACTTGATTAAATAAATTACATTCATTTAATTAATTTCACCTATATCAAACTTTATTCTTCTAAAAATAATTAAATAATTTTAATCATTTAATTAAATATTCCATTCTTCTAAATTTAAATAAAATGCAAATTTATTTAAATTAAAGTCTCCAAAATAAAATATATTAAATATTTTATTTATTCTTCAAATTTATCCACAAATAATTAAATAAATCTATTTATTTAATTATGCTTTCTTATCTTCTAAAAATGAATTATTCTTGTCATACAAAAGCAAAAGCTGAGTTAAAGAAACTTTGTTTTTAAATTAGAAAGATTTATTCTAATTTAAGAAAAATAAAAACTCATCCTCATCAAGAGGGCAATTAACTCAACAAAGCTTCTTTTTGAATGGCACGTCTTCTTCTTATTCGTTGCACGTTCCTCAACCATTATCCTTCGTTGATCTTCTCATTTCTTCTCAACCGTTGATCTTCTCATTTCGTCTCAACCATTGATCTTCTACACAACTCTATAAATACAACCCTCTTCTTCTTCATTTGATAATATCCATCGTTTGAGCAAACTTATGCTACAGAAACACAAGCGCGCCTTTGCAACAACCATCTCCATAGCAACTCATAGCCTCCATCAATAGTGTGTTGAAGCTCACCTTCAATCACATTCTTGTCATCTTCAACAAGCAAGGGAGCATACGCTTCTAAGGGCTTCATCATCAACAAGATCAAGAATAGATAGGTGAATAATGGAAGACGCAAGGTAAAAGGTGTAAGTATCTTCTCTGTTTTACTTTAAATCTATCTTTTATCTTCAGATTTCATTAGTGTTTGGGTTTGTTATCATTATTTGATTAATCCATTTTCCCCTTCACACAATCAATCATCCCTGAAACTCAAAGGGTGTCATAAGATGGCTCAAAAGTTCTATGGGCCATATAAGGTTCTTCAAAAGATTGGGTCAGTTGCTTATAAATTGGAGCTTCCTCCTTCCCACGTTCATCCAGTCTTTCATGTCTCTTGTCTCAAGAAAATTCTTGGCACCAACATCAGAGCACAAATTATTTTACCAGAAATGGATAATGAAGGATCGATCATTTTGGAGCTGGAGGCAATCCTCGACAGGTGCACTTGTTAGCTTTGCTCTCGATCCATCACAGAGGTATTAATTCAGTGGCACAGAATGGAACCAGAGGATGCTACATGGGAACCACTCCTTGAGATTAAACAACAATTTCCACATCTTAACCTTTGAGGACAAATCTTTTCTAAGAGGGAGGGGATGTTAGGAACCCATGTTTAACCCTTCTCTTTACTTTGTTAGTATATTGTTGTTGTATGCATATGCTTTGTAAGTCATCCTGTGAGTATATTGTATTATACCACATTCAGGGGAAGTAATAGTTGTTTAGATTAGACTTAGTATATAAGTACGTGTTAAGGACAATGAAGGCATCCATGAATTTACTGTATTGAGCTTACTCAAAGGAGGTTGCCCCCTCGAAGTGGCCTGTGATCAATAAATTCCTTCTATGTTTCTACTATTTATATTATTTCATGATTTTTCATTATATTGTTGCAGGAGGTTCCTCTCAAATTACAATAAGGGTTGTTAAACCCTACTGGTGGCTCACTGCCAGGCTCTTTGCCACGATCAAAACCTTCTTATGTCTGTTATTGAAGTACAATAATTCCTCTGCTCCGTTCAGCCTCTATTCTGCTCTTCCTCTTCTTTCCTCTTCCTCCTCTACTCTGCCTTTTGGACCTTTCTTAATATCTTTCCATTTTCACTCAAGGACACTTTTTCCATGACTCAACTATAAGTATTTATAACTACATCAACCTTGGAATGACCATCAAGGTTGACATCACAATCATCAACCATTGGAACAATTTCCAAGGTCAGTATTACAAATATTTACAAAATAGGTCATGACCTATTACAACATTGTGCAAAGGAAATGAAATGTAGATCACACCATGCCTTAGCTAGGACTCAAACATGATCTTCCATGCCATAATACACTTCCACAATCTTCCAGATATCTCTGCAATCACTCAGATTACCCAGGTCGGCCAAGACTGGTTACACGCTACATTATCTGGGAACAATCTTCAAACACAATCTCAATTTCTTAACGTGGACCAACATCCAGATAGGAACATGATTAGGAGATATCCACAGGCATGTTATAATCATCAGGAGCAACCGCACGAACCTTAACCACTTTATCCATAGGAATCTTCTCACCGACACACATGAACTTCACTGTCTTCAACTGTCATAAAAGAAAGATAGCTTGCGAACCACCAAACCATGAACCATTGCAACTGAAGGCACTTATCATCATCCCAGACTTCCTCCTAGAACTATAGAGAAAAATACTTTATTGCTGAGGAATGCGGAGCAGAATACTTTCTTCCTGTCCCAACTGAACTTACAAAAAAAATAAGTTTTACTCTGGTGAACACAACTTACTCAGATCTTCATGCAGAGGGCTCAAACCAAAAATGTAGCATCCTTAGTCATACCTCTAACTTTCTTCCAATCTATAGACCACGATCTTCAAGAAGAAGTAAATGCGGAGCAATTTACCGGACTGTTCTTCAACATACAACTCACTGTCTATACTGCACTTCTCTATAACTCACTTGTTCCTTCTGGAGAGGCTAATTTTTTCAATATCCTCAACATACAAGTCTTCTAAACAAGTAATAGAATAAGATATAGTTGAGAACAATGACAATAGGGATATGTTGACATAAATGACAACACCAATTAGGCACATACTTGCAACAACAAGTAGATTTTTCCATGATTACCACTACAAAATTTCATTATAATGTAAATGCTAGATCAATTTTGTAGTCTTGTCAAACTAATAATGGACCAATGAGCTAATCGTATAGATACTCATATGTTTCATCATGAACACTATAGTTGCATTGTATCTTTATATTTTGTGTCTTCAATATATTCTTTCAAATTCAAATTGCATAATTTTTTGAGCTCTATGTATAGTGGTGCTATTAGTTCATTATTATTTTTCTCCTAATCTATACTTTTAGTTTTGAGATTCTTTTTATGATATTTCTATTTAAAATGGATTTTACTCCTTCACACTTATTAGTCAGCCTGATATTTTCCTACACCCCCTAGGTTTTTAGATTAAGCTATATCCTTCTTTATAACTTTAGGTTTTAGATATTTATAATTTCTTTGTATAACTTTAGGTTTTCATGCTACACACCCTAACTTGTGTATCATCCTAACTTGTTATGGCTTGCACAACATGCCCTAATTATTTTTGAATTTGTGTTCCACTCTTGAAAATTCAACAGGTTCGCTTCTTTAATTTTGGTTCTAAATATGATTTGTTGCCCATAGTAGCTTCTTAATGGCCTTGTTTATTATCACTTTAAAATATTCATTTGTATATAGGCTTCTCATATGATTTCCCCTAGTTGTAATGTTCATATCAAACCCCTATGATATTATATTCAACATCTTTGGTAGTATATCTTAGTTAGATTAGCACATGTGAAACCTTTAAAATATTTTCTTCATGCCTAAGTCTTTGTATTGTATTGTGAACTCCTAAATTTTTATTTTTATTTTAAGATGATTATGATTAGGGGCAAATTTAGGCAACATGCATCTTTCCTTTGGCCTTTTTGGGCCCACATTATTGATCCTTATTTATTTTTATTGTGCCATTAGATTTTCATGCACATTAGCACATAGGAAAAATGGGCCTCAATGTCTATGGTTTTATATTAATATTTGGGTATGTAGGATCTAAACATGACACACAAGAAAACATAGTTACTAATCATAAGAGCAATTTAGAAAAGATACCCTTGAAGTGGGGAAACAAACCATGAGTCCAAATATAGAAGGTGAAAATGACAATCGATAAATACAACAAACATGGGATAAATAAGAAGCCATAGTGTAAGAACACACAAGGTAAATGGATGAATAAGGAAGGAGGATCACAACACATATGCATAATAAAGAGAATAAATTAGAAATGATATGAAACACAAAGAAGAAGTGACATGAACAACACAACACATGTTCAAGTTATCTGTGTTGTAGCATGCACCACTAAGGAAAAGTGAAAGAACCAATAATGATAAGTGATAAGAAATATAGATGAGGATATGGAAACAATGAAGTCATCCCTCATCAAGTGTGTCTATAATATACTCAAAATATATGTCACTATTAAAACCAATTCTCTCAATGGGTTTTATCCATGTTATGATGAAGTGTACTCACATGAACAAGAGTGGGATGTAGGGATACCAAATGTTATGATCTAAAAGTACTACTTTAGATGTTGTATCACTTGGTTTCTCATTTATTTTTGTGTAACTTCAACATGTAGGGTGTGTTATAGTGAATAAGACCAATTTATTGGTGATCAAATGTTATGAAAACCTTCATAATTTACTTTCATATAGTTAGCCTCATCAAGTGAGGGAGTTGCATGCTCATGAACTTATGCCCAAAGTTTATCTTCCTTTTATCTATAAGATCTTGAACTTTATGTTTGAATACAATACATCTATCAATATATTGTCTATGTATGTGATGATAGAAAAATACTACTTCTAGTCTTGTGTGGTATAAGATTAGAGTTATCCACAGTTAAATAATAAGAATCAAGGTAATTTAAGACTGTGTTCTAAAAATTGTTCTAAAATTTACCATCTATGTAGACTTATCTTATGTATTGAATTTGAAATTTGAGAAGTCTATTATTATCATCATGAATATCATTAGCTACATCCTCATGTATGTTTAAACCATGTATTTTCTTAATATTTATATGTATAAGAATGTATTATGTGCAATCACTTAAGGATACATCATAAGAATTATTGAGAGGATCCAAAGGAGGGTCTACATCAAAAAGTTTTATTTTAGCATGGTACATAGAAAATTTCATGTTCCATCCATACATAGAAAAGAAAAAGGATATTCATGCATACTAGAACTATTATAAACACATTAGATAATTTTTTGTTCTAAATTCAAAATTATACTAGAGATTCTAACATGTCTCGATAATATAATCTAAAAGTGAACAATAAAGCATAAACATACTAGAACTAACATATTAAAATGTACAAGAATATATTCAATAATATATATACACATAGAGATCTATAGATAAGTCCATGAAATACTAAAATATAGGTAGGACCCATGAAATGTACTAAAACATCTACTCATAGTCAACATATAAATAAATATAAATCATAGTTCATGAAATACTGAAATATCTCTAAGTCCATGAAATATCAAGTTCAACATATATAGTCGTAGTCCTGGTGGCATATATAAAAAATAATGCATTATGCAGTCCATGAAATAAATATCTATGTCCTATGATAATCACTCAAGTTCAAATATGAAAGAGGCCTCTTTCTTCCTCATGAAATAGATGGATCTACCTCAAGCTATACAAAAGATAAAAAAACTTGAAATCACATAAAAATTTTAAAAACATGACACATACATGTGCAAATGAAATTTAAATTCCATAATTTCATTTAATTTGATTTAATTTAATTTAATTTATAAAATACTCATATTAAATATTTAAATATAGACTAGTTACATCAAAAAATGTCCCCTTGGGGGATTTTCCCTCTTAAGGTTTAGCTCACGGGTCCTATTGATGCATTCAGAGCATTTTTCATGTTAATTTGGCATCACGATGAGAAAACCCTGAAGTTTCATGGCAATTTGGACTCAGGGGTTGCACTTAACAATAATCCTACCTGAAATAGGAGGGGAGGACTTGGGTGCCTGCGCCCTAGTCCTACCCTATTTTAGGTTAGGACCAATTTTGAAGTGTTGGTTTCTGACCATTATTATGCCGACACGGTAAGTTTCAATTACAAAATTCTTAGTGGGAATGTTTGTAGTTACATATATAAGCATGTTTAGGCATTCATTTGTAAACTAGATGGTAATTTGGATTCAAGAGCTTATGTGAAAGTGATTCAAGGCATTCATTGTGTGTTGTCGAGCAGAATTGTTGTTGTTATTGTGTTTGTATTTGCAGATTTGGAAGCCATCTCCTCATGGCATGAAGAGCTTCTTCCTTCCATGAGATCTTCACTACAAAGTGATATCAATTATATTTTCAATCAATTATCATATGTATTTTTCCTCAATCCCATAGGGATACACAATCTTTATCTGACAATGGTGTTCAGAAGACTTGAATGTCTCTCCGGAACTTGACTGAGGCAAGCCTCTAAACGCCACAACCCCAACCCATTTTTCTGTGATTGCAAGTTACAAGTTGCGGGAGAGAAACAAGTGGAGTTGTAGGAGAGAAGTGTAGACTATCAAAATTGTAGATCAGAGAAGAAAATAGGGACCTGGACTCGGGTGCCCGCTCATTAGTCCTTCGGATCCCGTAATAGGAAAATCTCTGGGAGAACAGGAATAGGTTGCAGACAAGGTTTCTAGATCCTAATAAAAATGGTGGCATTGGACTAGGACACCTGCTCATTAGTCCCCAACTGTTCTACTTTCTAAACTTCAAAATTTGGTATGCATTTGATTGTCATTTGATATCTCGGTGTGTAAGCATTTTCCATGATTTGTTTTTTTTCTTCAGAATTTGCATAATTAGGGTTTTGAGCATAATCGGGTTTAATTAAACAACTAAATCACACAATTCCAATCTTCCCTACATTCCAAGTCACTGAAGGCTTGATAGTAGACTTCCTACTTGGCTGAAGTCCTTGAATGTTTGAGGTGAAAAGAGGATACATACAAATTAACCCTAAACATTAAGAAATCCTCTTGCATCAAATTTCACCTTAAACATTTTGGTGAACCCATGTTTTTAATGAATTTGGCACCTTGCTGAGTTTTTTAATCAGATTTACATTCATTTCAATGTTCATCTTATTGCATTTGAAAACTTACAAAACAATTGAAAAATTTGCAAAATTTGAAAAAATTGGCATTTTTAGCTTGCATTTTCAAATAATTTGAATTAGTTTGCATTCAATTTCAATAAAGTTATGTCATCATCTTCAGATATGATTTAAAATACATAAATGTTTCATTCATCATTAATTTAGATTGAGTTTTCATGCTTAAATTGATAAAAATTGCTTGAAATTATCCATTTTTTGTTCATATAACCTAGTTTTGCATTAGCTAGGGTTTGTATTCAAAATCCTATTTCATATTTTACTACCCTTTTAAAACAATTATTAGGACTTATTTCTAACTATGGTGTTGCATCATGGTGGTTTTATTGCAAAATTTCATGCCTAGGGTTTGAAAACCTTGATTTTCACTAGATTTGGCCTTATCGACTCTCTAGATTTGCATCCTAGGCATGTTGTGTTAGCACTCATTTATGTTTAGGGTTTTAAGCCTTGGATGTTCATAGGTTGGAGTATTCAAAAGTTAACTAGTTCTCATGCAATGTGGTGATGCCCCATTTCTAGTTAAGGTTTCAAAATATGAATCAATAGACACTTTTCATTTCAAACCTTATGGATTTTATTTATCCATTGATGTGACAGGTTATATCGGCGAAAGAATTTTAGATTCATCGATGTGCTTGGGTCTTACCGATGGAGAGATGCCATCAGTGTAATGTATGGCATCAACCTGACCGATGGAGGTTAATCTGATGAGGCTAGTCTAGCCGATGGCAGATGGTTTGAGGTTTTCGAGGCTGTGTGGTCATCGGCATGATGAAGTGTATCAGGTAGATTGGCGGAGGATCCTCCGAGGGTTCAAGTCACGCTGACTATTATTGTGTCATCGGCATAACATGTGGTATCAACAAGGCTGGAGGATTTTCCTCTGATGCATTGGGTCTCATCGATGATGTTTGTCTTCAGGGTGACATTTCATATCGGCGATTATCATGCAGATGATGCTGATAGCAGGGTGATTTTACAATGTGACGATGACATCACCAGGATGCTCATCGGGGTGACTTCTCACATCAGCGAAGCTAGGGGATCTTCTTCCAATGCCTTGTGTTTGGCCGATGAAGTTGGGCGTCGGGGTGACTTTCTGTGTCGGGCAAACATGTATGAGGTTTGCTGATGTGGGGGGGTCTGGCCAATGGGGTGTGAAGATAAGGTTTTACACTGGTGCCATCGAGAGCAAAATCACTGACATTATATATGAGCACGGGTAGGCATATAAAGTGCTAAAGGGGTCTCCGCGGGGTGCATGTGGGATAAATAGTTCTTGCATATTTCAAAGTATCAGGGTGATGTGTTTTGGCGGGAAGGTTTCAGAGGCATGATCTTTTGCATTTCCCGATGGCCATGGGTTGGTATGCCATAAATGGCATAGGAATTGCAGTGGTATGGCCTAATTGACCGAGTAGCTACCCGATTAAAGAAGAAAATCCTCAGGTGAAGGCATGGGTCGAGTTGACAGGTTCAACCACCCGTTTGATGTTGAAAGTCCCTGGGCGGCAGTGCAGATCTTGAGTTCACCTACTTATTCCTCTGTCTCTCTACTACATTAACTATTTTGAGTGCCAATCTAATCATGCATTGTATCTCGTGGAATTTTGATTGGCCTTGTAATTAATTTTTTTCGAGTTTATAGTTTCGGTATAAAGGGCCAAACTGTATTACTTGTGGGCATTAGATGTTTTTTGGGGGCTTTCTGCTCTGACTCTGAACATAAGGTGTTCACATTTTGAAGGGCATTTTTGTTATAGATTCAGTCCTTAGTCTGGTGTATCAGTCCTTGTTTGTAGATGATAAATTTCTGTATGATGATTTTCTATGCAGATTGAAGTTAAATGAAAAACACCTAGTGTGTGTGTTGTTTATGATTGTCTCCTGTATGTTACTTGTTTTCCTTTCAAACAAGGTTGTCAAGGGCTTCCAAGTTTTTTAGTATATACTTCTTGTATATTGTGTGTTTGATTTCTTGCATCTGCTCAAGGAGTGGTTAAATAGGCTTTTGATCAAATACAAAGGAAAATGGATTGCATCATAGGATTTGTAAGGCGTGATCATAGGTAACACTTTTTCTTGGATATATTGCTGTTAGGTAGTAATATTTTATGTAAATCCTCTAGATATGAAGTCATGTTGTCATAGGGAGACATTTGCATTCATAGATGTGACTTTGCTGCCCAGATAAAGCACTGGTCTAGGAATCTGTCTATCCAAAGGGTCTAAGAAAATCCCATAACTCCAAACCATCAAGTTCAAATCTTTTCATAACCTCCATCCTATTAGTTGTAAGAGTAGGATTAGGAACCCCTGCATACTCTCATCACTAATCATTCATATATGTCCAAGAAAGTTGCCAAACTTGTGATCTATTATTTAGATCTTGGTCCATACATGAGAGTATTATGCCTATTACTACAAAGTTAAATCTTTCTATCATTTGGAGAGTAAATGTTACATCTTTAGCAAATAGGGACACCCCCCTTGGTGCCACAGAACTAGAAGTGAAGGGGAGGCAGCTCACGCAACCTCCTGTATTTAGTCGGCTGAATCTGCCTGTGCATTAGAACTAGCAAACCCTAATGCTGATACAAAAGAAAAACTAACAAATGGCGACTCTACTGGGGAACATGATGTCATATCCATGAAAGTTTGAGTCTAAAAGATTAAAGTATCAGACCTGGAAGTGTTTGTTGTAGCAAAAGAAAAATTTATGTGTGGCTCTACTATTTGACGACCTAGAAAGACAAGAAATCAATTTTCAGCTTTAGCCTGTTTGAAGCTCATTCCTCTGCCAAGGAGGTGGCGACTCTGCATGTAAAGAACCTGATAAGAGGAGACTAGAGGTGTTGAATTTGCAGTTGCTGCAACATATCTAGGCATTTGTATAAATCGTAAAAAGATTCCCTATTTGGTGAAATAGCACTGGTTAAAAGGGAAATATTAGTGACTAGATTGCATGCTATTATGAGAACCTAGTTTGCATTTCAAAAGAGTATGCAATTTTGTTTAAAAGGCTCATTTAGAGGACTTTAGGAAAGCATAAATAATAGTTTGTATATTAAAGGCCTAAGGTCATTGTTGTAATTGAAAATCTAAGTTGAGAAGAGGATTGCAGAAAGTGTATAAAGATGTATTGTCAACCCATGCACCCTTGTGAGGTGTCAAATGTAATGATGCATAATAATCAGTCCCAACCATGTAGTAGAAGAAGTTTCAACATTGACAGATATAAGCCCATAAATTTTAGTGGCATTTGTGGTTATCCAAATGCTTTCCCACTTAAAATCAAAAAGTATTTGTCCAAATTCAATGGTGCAAAGGATGAATCAGCTGAGAGGCAATTGCAGCAGTTTTTAAATGTGATAGATGACTTTGAGATTGACCATGAGGATGTAGTTATGAGATTATTTGTTCAATCTCTAGATGAAGATGCAAGGGACTGGTTTTCCTATCTTCCAGCATACTCTGTCAGCTCTTGGCAAGATTTTAAATCTACATTTCTAGAGCAATATGGTGAAAAAATTTCTAAATATGTAGTCATTAGTGATTTTATGTACATCCATATTGAAGAAGATGAGTTGATCCTAGCCTTTAACCTCATATTTATGAGGGCATTGAATAGAATACTAGAATGTATGAGACCCAATGATGCATTGTGCCTAGTTGTCTATTTGGGAGCATTTGATAAGAAAATGAGTTATAGATTAAGAGATAAGGAGCCCACCACATTGCATCAAGCACATCAGTTTGTAATGGATATTGAAAAAAATTAGAGGTATGGAATACAAAAGGGTTATTTTTCTAAAAACTTTTGTTGTCCTGCGGTCCCCAATGTTGATGAAAGATATAATTTATATGTTGAAAATGAATGTCAAAGCACTCACACCCCTACTGTCCTAGTTTTTGCATCATCCCAAGTTGATGATGTTTCTATTGTAGAGGAGGATGTCCTATTTTGCCCAGCAAATGAAGTTGAAAATAATGATTTCCCAAGTAGTATTTGCATGCCAGTCCTAAACAAAGAGCATTCATGTTTAAATGATCCTGTTGTGCAAAGTTGTGATCATATGGGTCAACAGTCAATATCAGTTTCATCAGGAAGTATTAGAGGGCTGGAAAATGATGCAAATAGCTCAACTTCAGAGTGCATTGAAGTGGCAGAAATTTTGTATGTGGGGCAATCAGATGTTAAAGATGATGAAGAAGATGTCCATGACCAGTTCACGGATCAGGTTTGTTCTTCTTATGACTCTAGGTCTGATAATGATGAAAAAGAAATGGATTGTCATGAAGAAGAAACAGAGACCTTTGCAATGAGTATGAATCCCCTTTATGATGAGCTTGTGGATGCATTTGATATTGTGAGTCCTGACCTTCATTGGTGCAGAATTAACCCTCTTTTTGAGGATGATGATGAATATGAGGAGACAGTTGACCTAGGTGCTACATCAGTTTGTGAGGAGGGGACATATGAATCAGATATCTTCAGTTCTTGTGAAGACAGTATGGATTTGCAAACTGCAGATAATGTATGTTCATCATCATTTGGTCCAGACATGTGCAAATATGGGTGTGTGGATCAGGATTTGTTTTCAATATCAATAAATATTAGGGGTCTCATATTTTTTGAGTGCTTTTAGTTTTTCGATCAGCTGGATGAATGCCTGGTGATGTGCATTAGCCAGGCATATGAGGAGGATATACCATTTGAGGAGTATAACATGCATATGTTGCTTAATGCTAAAGGATTTTATAATATGCATGGCTGCATGTTTGATTTCAAGATACAGAGTGACAAAGGCAGTGCTGACAATGGCAGGTTTTCAAAAATGGTGAAGTATTTAATTGACAAGATTAGTATATGGGCAGTCTATCTTGGTGTTTTTAGTCATGGTTGGGGTCATTTAGTTTGGAATTAGGGATTTGGCAGGATAAAGTTTTGGTTCTTCATTTTTGGCTGCCTGGGGCCACCAAAATAATGTTTGAAAATGTGATCTATGATGCAGGTCAGTGTAGCTTCATGACTCTATTGCCCAATGGATATGGGACTGATCTGCATCCTAGAGATCTAAGGTTCTTGCCATGCCTGCAAGAGGCATGCATCACTAGACGGAGCCTATGTTAGCACTCATTTATGTTTAGGGTTTTAAGCATTGGATGTTTGCAGGTTGGAGTATTCGAAAGTTAACCAGTTCTCATGCAATGTGGTGATGCCCTATTTGTAGTTAAGGTTACAAAATATGAATCAATAGACACTTTTCATTTCAAACCTTAGGGATTTTATTTGTCCATCGGTGTGACAGGTTATATCGGTGAAAGAATTTTGAGATTCACTGATGTGCTTGGGTCTTACCGATGGAGAGATGCCATCGGTGTAATGTATGGCATCGACCTGACTGATGGAGGTTAATCCAATGAGGCTAGTCTAGCCGATGGCGGATGGTTTGAGGTTTTCAAGGCTGTGTGGTCATCAGCATGATGAAGTGTATCAGGTAGATTGGCAGAGGATCCTTTGAGGGTTCAAGTCACGCCGACTGTTATTGTGTCATCGGTGTAACATGTGGTATTGGCGAGGCTGTAGGATTTTCCTCCAATGCGTTGGGTCTCGCTGATGAGGTTTGTCTTCAAGGTGACATTTCATATCGGTGATTATCATGCAGATGATGCTGACAGCAGGGTGATTTTTCAATGTGACAATGACATCACCAGGATGCTCATTGGGGTGACTTCTCGCATCGGCGAAGCGAGGGGATCTTCTTCCAATGCCTTGTGTTCGGTTGATGAAGTTGGGCGTCGAGGTGACTTTCTGTGTCGGACAAACATGTATGATTTTTGTTGATGTGGGGGGGTCTGGCCGATGGGGTGTGAAGATAAGGTTTTATGCTAGTGTCGTCAGGAACAAAATCACCAACATTATATATGAGCACGGCCAGGCATATAAAGTGCTAAAGGGGTCTCCATGGGGTGCATGTGGGATAAATGGTTCCTGCATATTTTGAAGTATCAGGGTGATGTGTTTTGGTGGGAAGGTTCAGAGGCATGATCTTTTGCATTTCCCGATGGCCGTGGGTTGGTGCGCCATAAATGGCATAGGAATTACAAAGATATGGCGTGATTGACCGATTAGCTACCCGATTAAAGAAGAAAATCCTCAGGCGAAGGCATGGGTCGAGTTGACAGGTTCAACCACCTGTTTGATGATGAAAGTCCCTGGGCAGCAGTGCAGATCCTGAGTTCACCTACTTATTCCTCTGTCTCTCTACTCCATTAACTGTTTTGAGTGCCAATCTTGTCATGCATTGTATCTGGCAGAATTTTGATTAGCCTTGTAATTAATTTTTGTCGACTTTACAGTTTCGGTATAAAGGGCCAAACTGTATTACTTGTGGGCATTGGATGTTTTTTAGGGGCTTTCTGCTCTGACTCTAAACACAAGGTGTTCACATTTTGAAGGGCATTTTTGTTACAGATTCGGTCCTTAGTCTGGTGTATCAGTCCTTGTTTGTAGATGATAAATTCATGTATGATGATTTTCTATGCAAATTGAAGTTAAATGAAAAACACCTGGTGTGTGTGTTGTTTATGATTGTCTCCTGTATGTTACTTGTTTTCCTTTCAAACAAGATTGTCAAGGGCTTCCAAGTTTTTCAGTATATACTTTCTGCATACTGTGTGTTTGATTTCTTGCATCTGCTCAAGGAGTGGTTAAATAGGCTTTGGATCAAATACAAAGGAAAATGGATTGCATCATAGGATTTGTAAGACATGATCATAGGTAACACTTTTTCTTGGATATATTGTTGTTAGGTAGTAATATTTTGTGTAAATCCTCTGGATATGAAGTCATGTTGTCATAGGGAGATAGTTGCATTCATAGATGTGACTCTGCTGCCCAGATAAAGCATTGGTCTGGGAATCTGTCTATTCAAAGGGTCTAAGAAAATCCCATGACTCCAAACCATCAAATTCAAATCTTTTCATAACCTCCATCTTGTTAGTTGTAGGAGTAGGATTAGGAACCCCTGCATACTCTCATCCCTAACCATTCATATATGTCCAAGAAAGTTGCCAAACTTGTGATCTATTATTTAGATCTTGGTCCATACATGAGAGTATTAGTCAAATCTTTCTATCATTTGGAGAGTAAATGTTACATCTTTAGCAAATAGGGACACCCCCCTTGGTGTGGTAGAACTAGAAGTGAAGGGGAGATAGCTCATGCAACCTCCTGTATTTAGTTGGCTGAATCTACCTATGCATTAGAACTGGCAAACCCTAATGCTGATTCAGAAGAAAAACCAACATGTTGTAAAGGATTTTTCTAAACTGATTGGCTATTCTCAAGGTTATTATCTTCTTCCCCTCCTAAAATTATTTACAACACCTTTTTATTGGGCCCTTACAGTGGAAATTTGGTGAAAAGTTGCATATTTTTTCTTTATTTTCCCTAGGGTTTGACCTTGAGTTGCACTATAAGCATGTTGTGATAGTTTTTTTGGAATTAGGTGGCTTTTATTACTATTATAATTTTCTGTCCATCATCATTTTCCTCACAACACCCTTCGTCATACTCTTTTGCATTGAAATTTTGTGAAAAATTGCATGTTTTAGTGTATTTTCACTAGGTTTTGACTTGTAATCATCTTAGATTTACATCAAAAGTGGTTTGTAAAGGATATTATTGCTTTATTGGACTAATATCAGACATATTATTTTCTTCCCCTGATCAATTTCCTTACAACACCTTTTATTTCAATTATTTGCATTGAAAAAAGTTGAAAAAATCAAGCATTTTAGGTCATTTTTACACATAGTTTTGCACTTGTCTTTTGCATAAATTTAGAAAAGATTTTAAAATCTCATCTTCCATTAACTTGAAAACTTAAATACATGGCTTCTAATCGTAAAAATAACAATAGGTTCCCTCCTAGGCCTTACATGAAAAGAAAGGTCCCTGAACCTGAAATTGTGTTTACAGCTCATGATAGAACAATTGGAGAAATTGAAGGACCTCTTTATATCACTATGAAGATAATGGGAAATCCTATGGATGGAACCCTTATTGATCATAATTTCATGACTAATGTCACTATGGAAGAGTTCCTCTTTTCACATCAATTAATGCAAGGCTCTTATAACCCTTTGGGTATGATGATTAAGACACATAAGGGAACATTTGTAAACACTTCTAGGAAGACATCTTTATTGGTGACTGTATTTGAGAAACATGTAGAACAATGGTTTGATGTTGTCCCTATTTCTAACCTCTTTCGCATAAAATTGGGACATCCATTGTTAAAGGCTACGAAAGCTCAGAGTTGTCCCTTCAACAATTCATAACTATGTCAAATTTTCTTTGAATGGACAATTGAATACTATCCCTTGCAATAAGTATAAACCTTTGGTTACAAGACAACATTGTACACTAGATTACTTTTGGGAAAAATCTGAGGTGGAACCAGAGCCACGAACAAACTTTAACTTCTTGAGTTATAGAAATTACAAAGTAAAACTATTACATCAAGTGGTCGGTCCCTCTATGAAAGAAAAAACAAGAGATGAACAACCCACATAAGAGAATCATAGACCAAAAGGAAATGGATCCTATGCCAAGGTTCCTCCCCCACCATCCTTACAAGGATTGGGAGGTAGTCATCGACAGTAAAATATTCCACCTAGACAAATGAGATTTGATCCTGGTGCTTCCTCCTCTAAAACACAGAAACATATGGAAGAGAAAAACACTATCTTACAAGAGATAAGTGGTAGGACAAAAAGAGATAGACAAGCAAGAGAAAGGAGGAGGAGATGACAAGAATATGCCCAATGAATTGCATCTCAAAAAGAAAACATCTCACCAAACATTGAACCAAATCATGAAGATCTTAAGAATGGACAACTTGAAAGCAAGAACAAGAGTTGGGCTGTGCTAACTTATGTCCCACATTCCTCTAACATCTGGGAATGGGAAGATGATGATGATTTTCTTGATGACAACACTTAGTTCGATGATCCTCATAGGTAAGTATCTCTAACCCTTTATCTCTCATGATGTGTTTCCCCCGTGATGTGTTATGTGTTGTTTAGGCCTCTTGGGATGACCCTTGATTGTCTTGTAAGGTCCAGGATACCAGGAGACCGCCTCTATTGTGACCTTCTTCTATTTGTATCATCATTCTTATATATTGCTTCTCTATTTTCACTATTGTGTGTTGTGTCTTATGGACATAGTATTGTGGTTGGTGACTTGGGGGCACCCTCCTACATGACTGTCCCTAACACCCTTGTTTCTCCTCTCTTGATTTATTGTTTCCCTTCCTCTAGTGTTTCTATCTAGCGAGAAGATGATGAAAAACATATTATACTGATGTGGACCTAGTGTCCCTTTAGTGAGAAATCAAAAATTGGACTTAGTTCCTATATGATGATGGGGTCAATATATATTATCCAATGCTTGGCTAGTAGAATCACTCCATGCACTTTGTCGTGTGTTCTTGATGTTGTCTTATCATACTTACAAACCATAACAATACTTCTGCTCTATGCACTTTCTTTGTCTTTGAATCTCACCATGGGTACACTCAGTTTTGAGATTTTCATCGTATAGCCCCACAGTTATACTCGATCTCTAAATTCGTAGTATAACCTTGGCTCTTTGTGTGATTTATCATATGCAATGATGTTGTTGTTTATCATGATTATATGGACACTAACACTTTTCTTGTTGAGATGTGTTTGTGGGAACATTTAGTGATCGTAAAGTACATGTCACCTTTGGGGGGTATGGGCTTTGTGAAAGTCTATGTTCCCTTGTGTGTTTTCTTCCAACCTTAATGCTCTTGATATCGATACCTGATATCAACCACCTTAACGTGGGGCATATATAAGGTAAGTTGTTTGTTGTAGATGTTAGCAATGTGCTTGTTCTCAGGTGTAGTCTTAAAGACTGGTGGCGATGAGTCCCTCTTGCACTCTAAGATTTGTTTGAAATCAACTTGAAATCATTTAAGCTCTCTTTGGAGGTGGGGATATCACATCACTTTTCTCTCTTAAGCCCTCATCATGAGGCAGGGATGGTGTATTTCTCGTAGAGAGTGCACATCTTGTCATTTTAAAAATTTCCTCATCATGAGGCAAGGAGCGGTTCTATGACTAACTCAACCCTTAAGCATGTCTTCAGTGATTATTGTGGTGAAGCCCAATTGTCAGTGTGCACCTATAATGTGCCTGAGATGGTGATGAACCTAGAAATAGGAACACTCCATCAATTGTTTGTTATGTTTTCTCCTTGTCTTCCAAGTGTGTGTGCATTGTGTGTTTGTTCCCAAGCATAGGCTTAATGGTCGGTGGCGATGAGTCCCTCCTATGCTTTGGGATTTGTATGGCGTGCTTGTTTTATATGGTATGTATTGCATGTGTGTTGCCACATATGCAGTCTTAAAGACCAGTGGTGATGAGTCCCTCCTACATTATGAGTGGTGTATTTACTTTACTTGTACTTGCATCTACATTTCATATAAATCAAAAGAAAAAGAAAAGAAAATCATCTTTATCTTCACTGCATTCATTGTATTCACTATGTTTTGCATGTCTTCAATGTTGTATTCTCCATGTTTTACATGACTATAACTATCTTCTCTGTGTTTTGTGTGAATGTTGTTTTTTTCTCTGTGATTGGTGTGTCTTCTTCGTGCTTGGCGTGTTTTTTGTGTTTGTTGACCATACTTCAATGCATATATTGGCCTTGTGTTTATACATACATTAAAGTGGGGGCTAAATTTTACGTCAAAAAATTTCCCCTTGGGGGATTTTCCCTCTTAAGGTTTAGCTCTCGGGTCCTGTTTATGAATTCAGAGTATTTTTCATGTTAATTTGATATCCCGATGAGAAAACCTTGAAGTTTCATGGCAATTTGGACTTAGGGGTTGCACTTAACAATAATCCTACCTGAAATAGGGAAGAGGACTTAGGTGCCTATGCCCTAGTCCTACCCTATTTTAGGTCAGGACCAATTTTGAAGTGTCGGTTTATGACCATTATTTAGGTCCTATGCCGACACGGTAAGTTTCAATTATGAAATTCTTTGCAGGAATGTTTGTAGTTGCATATATAAGCATGTTTTGGCATTCATTTGTAAACTAGATGGCAATTTGGATTCAAGAGCTTGTGTGAAAGTGATTCAAGGCATTCATTGTGTGTTGTAGAGAAGAATTAGTGTTGTTATTATGTTTGTATTTGCAGATTTGGTAGCCATCTCCTCATGGCATGAAGAGCTTCTTCCTTCCATGAGATCTTCAATAGAAGGTGATATCAATTGTGTTTTTAATCATTTATCATTTGGATTTTGTCTCTATCCCATAGGATACACACTCTTTAACTGACAACAGTGTTCAAAAGACTTGAATGTCTCTCTGGGGCTTGACTGAGGCAAGCCTCTAAACACTACAACCCCAATCAATTTTCCAGTGATTGTAGGTTACGGGTTGTAGGAGAAGAAAAAGTGGAGTTGCAAGAGAGCAGTGCAAACTATCAGAATTGCATATCAAAGAAGAAAATAGTGACCTAGACTCGGGCGCCTGCTCATTAGTCCTCTGGATCCCATAATAGGAAAATCTCTGGGACAACAAGAACAAGTTGCAGACAAGGTTTCCAGATCCTGACAAAAATGGTGGCACTAGGCTATGGCACCTTCTCATTATTCCCTGACTGTTCCGCTTTCTAAACTTCAAAATCTTTTACACATTTGATTGTCATTTGATATCTTTGTGTGCAAGCATTTTTCATGATTTGTCTGTTTTCTTTGGAATTTGCATAATTAGGGTTTTAAGCATAATCAGGCTTAATTGAACAACTAAATCACACAATTCTAATCATCCCTACATTCCAATTGACTGAAGGCCAGGATAGTAGACTTCCTACTTAGCTGAACTCCTTAGATGTTTGAGGTGAAAGGAGGATTCATATAAATTAACCCTAAACATTAAAAAGTCCTCTTGCATCAAATTTCACCTTAAACAAGACTAATTATGCATAAATTACCGTATGGTGTTGGACATCTCCTCCCACATTTTTTTGCCCAGGTTATCATATAGCTGTTGGTCCTAAACCAAAAGTCTCAGCTGGTAATTCCTGGATATTCAAATATTTAGCAATCAAGAATTGGGTTAGCATCCAAACTTGATTTAATTTATAAAAAAAATGAAATTAAATATTTAAATCTAGGCTTTAAAGTGTGCATAAATTACCATGAAATAATGCTCATCTACTCCCACATTTTGTTGTCTAGGTGGTATAGTTGTTTTAGATTCTAGACCAAAAGTCTGAGATGCTAATTCCTAGAAATTTAAATAAAGCAAGTTTGAAATAGGTTAGAATATTTACTGAAACATGTAACCATATTATATAGCATATAAAGACCTGGAAAATTTAGCAAACTTTAGGACCTAAAAATATGTGGATGACTCATGAAATTGTCCTTGATTAGTACCCTAACCATTTGCTATCCTAATGGCACTTCTATCATCCTACACTTACATATATGGGTATATATAAATTTATATATAAACTCAAAAAAGCAGAGTGCTAATTTAGTATAGTTTTTGAAAACACACTAGGGAATACTTAGGAATAATAGACGATGATGGAGGAGCACTGCAAGCAACACCTTCAAGTGGTCGGTCAGACATGGAAACTTCCACGTGACCTCCCGCTACAACAAAAAAGTTTCACATACATGTATATTAGAGTTAAATTTAATTATACACTTGTTAATTTAAATATAATATCTTTAGAAGTTTTGAAGAAAATTTAAACTATAACTAGATATGTATATGGTTTTAGGGTTAATATATATTGGTTTACCCTATAAGGTATGCCAGTCTCTACAACTACCCATGCAAAAAGTGTATCAAATTGTGTTGAGGCCCTGGAGCGACTTGAGATCTACACCAAATAGTTCACAATATATATTTAATTCATGATTAAATATAAATTTTGATACGTTCAAATTAAGCACTTAAAACAAAATAAAATGTGACCTCCATCTACCTATGTAGGATGATCATCTGAATATAGTAGATCCAAGTATGACTCCACATCTCTTATAGCTACATCTAATGTGGATGTAGGAGAAAGACCATAACATGGTTGATTAGAATTTTGACACAAATGTGCCCTTGACATTTGTGAGTCTCTATGATGAGATGCACCGACTCCTCCATGATTCTCTCTACCACTGAATTCAGTTGCCATGTGGGCATCTTGTTCAGTAAAATTACTCAAGAGTCTACTCAATGTCCCTAATGTCGACAACACTACTTGGTGTTGAATGGGTGTAGGAATAGTGGGTAAAATAGGGGCAACCATAGGAGCAGCAGGAACATGTTGATTGGGATCAATTTGTGCCTCTGGTCTATGTTGTGGCATGCCACCACCAACACCCTGGAATGGTCTAATATCAAAATAATTGGGTTTTTGACCCAATTGAAACTCCACCAATAATTTTCTCAAAAATATAGTGGTACCTCAAAATTAGCGAGTGGTGGGTGATCAAACACCATCCACCACTGATCCCATAAATATCTCAAGATTGCCTCATGCTTACACCACTTAATTGATATTCTTTTTTTTGTTGCAGGTATAGGTTGATTAGTTGTGGGGTGATATGAAAGACCATCTACATAAAATTGCCTCCTCTCCTCTTGCCAATGGCATAATCTATCTAGGTCTGCATCAATAGACCTAACAGAATCAATAATGGTTTGCATTGAAGATGCAAACTGTACTACATGTGGGGGCATCAAGTGAGGCTGATTATTAATCAAATTAATGTTTTCATCAATTGCATTAATATTTTCATTAATTCTTTGTCACAATTCAACCTCATTAGGTGGAGGGGGTGGGGGGTTTGGAGGTGGAGTGGGCGGAGGGTTTGAGGTGGAGTGGGTGGGGAGTTTTTAGGTGGATGGGGTGGGGGGTTTTCTAAAATAATTTCATCTATTAAAAATTCATCCACCCCTTGATCTTCCGTTAGATCCATGTCACCTACATTTCCAAATATATCCATATCAAAAACTTACAAATATACTTTTGGATCAGTGATTCTATTATGCATCATAGAAGTATCACTCACTACCATACCAACAGAGGTCACTATTATACTATATATTTAAAGGAAAAACCCTAGGAGTGCATAAAAGGAAAGGTTATCATGAGAACAGTCAAAAGGTTAGGCTAGAGATGGTCATGGTTTCTAGAGGATAAGGTTTTGATAAGGTGATTTGGATAGCTTGAAATTTTATTACCTTTAGGAAATCCATCAATTTTTGGTGATTGAGTATCCATGGAACCCTATACAAGTCATAGCAAGGTAGTTGTTTGGAAGGTTTGAGGACTGTGAACTGAGTTAGGAGATTTTCTATAATTATATCATGCCTCAATAGCATTTGTAGACATAAGGGAGTGTGGTCATGATCTTTTTTTATTATGTACCAATGGACTATCTTACCCATAATGTTGTCATATAAACATTCTCATTTAGATGACTACCATAACTGGTGAAGTTAGTTCCATTGAGAAGGGGTTGTCATATGCAAGACAAGGGTCATTGTTGAATGGAAAGGGTTCCATGAGATCCATGTGGGAAAACATAGCATTTTTGTGAACATCATGACCTTGGAATATTCAAATTAAATGACTAAGGAGTGTTATTCCTGATGTCTCATAGTGCTCAAGCCTTCAATGTTGTTTTAGAATGAGTGCTTTCATGTATGAATTATAAGGTTCTAAAAATATTCAGTGATGGCTTTAAGGATCGAGGTACTTCAAGAGGATAATATGGCATCCATAAACCACATAGAGAGAATTTCCACCGAAATACCTATGCATGGTTATAATCCAACCCTATTGAGTTGAGTTGTAAGCACTCCTATATCTATTAGGCCTAGATTTTGAAAACATTGAAAGTATTAAAAAGTTATATGGTAACTTTCAATAAGGGCTTATTTTATGGTAATTTATTTGTATCACCTAAAACAAAGAATATTACCTCAACACTTTAAGATCTAAATCTAAAAGAAGATTTGAACAAAGTTCTTTATTCTGTCTCCAAACACAACATTCCCCTTATACAATCTCTAAAAAGCATTCCAAATCTTATAATAAATTATTTCGAAAACAATAAATCTAACTCAAGAACAATACTATCTTCAACTTTTCATCTTCTATTCTAGCTCACTAACTCCAAACATGCAAGTGAATAATGAATCCATAACAAACGAACCCCTATCCTTATACTATTTCCATGTTTTTGGAAGACTAGGTTAGATCCTAAGTTCTCCTTTGAATGTTGGTCATCCTTGTGCTAGGTTGGAAGAAGATATGACAAAGAGGTATGGTACTTTCGTGGCTAGTTACTGGACAAATGCTAATGGTAGTAGGGAATGGAAAATATTTAATGAAGAAATAGATAAGTTACTAATGCTTGATTATATACGCATAGATCATGTTATTTTCATCCTTATGAGATATGTTATTTATTGTTTCTATAACAAGTCATGTTTGGGATGTAATAGGTAGTGTGCCTCAAGTTTTAAGGTTTATAGTTTACTTTTAGGATTTATCAAGTTCATATTTTTAGGGTTTATAGTTTACTTTCAGGGTTTATCAACTTCATAGTTTTAGGGTTTATAGTTTGAAGTTATAGTTTGAAGTTAGTTTTAGGGTTTATAGTTTAGTTTTCTAGGGTTTATCAAGTTCATAGTTTTAGGGTTTATAGTTGTTTATTGATCACAGTTTTAGGGTTTATAGTTATGCTTAGCATTTTAGGGTATATAGTAACATATTTTTATCAAAATATACATAGCATAATTTTACTTAAACCATAATTTTTCAATTTAAACCTACAATCATAAAAAAATGCATAAAAAACAAGCAAGAAACCAACCTGGAGGTCTTCAAAACTGACGAGGTGGCGGGAGGAGGTGAGAAGGCAAAAAACACATTGGATTTGTGATAGCAGTGGCTTCAACAATGCATACTCGTTCTCATATGTCACTGTCCCTGTCGGCCTGTGGAAGAAAATGAGCCCGTAGGGGTTTTTTTTTAAATTATACATTTTTGAAACAAGTACCCATTTAGAAACATCCATTCTATAACATGTTCCCATTTACTAATGGGTACCCGTTTTGGCTCAGGCACCCATTACTAAATGGGTACCCATTTAGTAAATGGGTACCTATTTTGGTTTAGGTGCCTATTCCTAAATGAGTACCTATTTCTTTAAAACAGGTACCCATTCCTGTCAGGAATTTGTTTTACTCGCGTGAATTCCCCTACATGTGGAACCAACTTCTTGCTTTTACCCAATCATTGACACTAATTGAAGTTGAAAGTTTTTAGTGTCTTGTATAGGAAATCAAGTAATTCATCCTCTTGCTACTCTCTTATGGAAGGCTAACTTCTAGTTTTGCTAGTGATCTTGGGAGCTTGAGTCCAGTGGTGACTCTTATAAGTAGAAGAGGCATGTGGTTCCTATAGTTGTATGTGTCACACCTATATTTACAAGCATTCCTAGTAAAGAAATGAATACTTTTGGATCCTTTTGTTAGAGTGAGTTCCTTCTATAGAAACCATTTTGTATCATTACAATTGACATTGGGTCATCTATAGGTGAAATTGTGGAGCAATGGAAGGGAATAAAAGGCACTTGCAATGCATGGTACATTGACTGCAAACATGTAGATGCTTCCTCCACTTTTAGTGATGAATCTCCTCCTGATAAACAAGATGTATTGAATATGGGCACAATTGAAGAGTGGTATCTCCTTTCTGCCCTATACCTAGGTGCCCCTATTGATTTTGATGACCATGACATACTTGGTAAACATGAATTTGATAGTGCCCATAATTGGAGTGCTTGTACCATCCCTCGATTCTTACAAGTGTCAGTATTTGATTTAATAGACATCAGACAATCAACACACTATCCTAGACACAATAGGGAAATATGGGCCTTGACCCGGGTGACCTATCTATGGGGTAACACATTGCATTTGATATTGTTCTATCCCATTGTTAAAGAACGGGAATGAAGTCTTCCCTTAGGAAGGTATTGGAATGTCATACTTGATCATCTAATAAGGCATGCACTATCTCTAGTTATTCCCTCGTCTCAATCACCATTGTTGTTTCTTGCTCCAACTGGTGTTGCAACATTCAACACTAAAATATCCAATATCCATGTTGCTCTCTACATACCATTAAAAGAGATGAATCTTATTGAAGAGAAAGCATTCGCAACATTTCAAGAGAGAATGTATTTTATCAATACATTCCAATTAATGAAATGAGTTTCATCAAGCCTATGTTGAACTTGTCTTGTATTGATAGCTACTTGTATGAAACATTTCTCATGTGTAGTCAAGTTCCTTTTGGTAGTTGTTGGTGATATGGGTCAATACCACCTATAAAATATATTCTTGTGTATGTTGGCACTCTATACAAGGTGACATTGTGGTATGGCTTTGACATGATTGTTACATTGAACGATATCTTTCACCAACAAGGTGGTAACGAAACAACTAGAATTTCAGAAACTTCTAGCTAGTATTAGAAATGTGGAGCCAAGTGTTTCTCATTGGGAGGTGTTTATGTCATGTATTAATTCTTTCCTTAGCAATGATGCACTTGTTGCATTCCACTCCTCTATACATTTGTTTCCAACAAATTACTTGGGTGCTCTACATAATAAAAATATGCTAAAGCCCTTTGGGGTGACAATTTCACGATGTAATGCAACACAAACAAGGGAGAGATTCACTATAGATCTCGAGGACAATCAACTACCTTCCATAGTTCTTTTGTGCATTGGCCAAAAGGTGATGCTCAGTTCAAATTTATGGGCCAATTCTAGACTTGTCAATGGAGCATGAGAAACTGTTACAACTATTGTCTACAAAAGTGATAGCAAACCTCTTAATTTTTTAAGCTTTATTGTTCATAAGTTTGATCATTATGTCAAACTGCCTCAAGATTCGCATGACGCACACCTTGTGTTGATTTCTCATGTGACTTGTGGTGTTCACCACCAACTCCCTCTAAAGATGTCATGGGATTTGATGATCCATAAAGCTGAAGGTCATAAACTTGACAAGGTGTCGATAAACATCGAGGGCATAGATCCTCACGGTTTAATGTCCACCAAAATCTCATGGGTTTGATGCTTGGTGGATCTATACATCTCCTTGACCTTTACCTTTTAGTGATATCCCTAGATGCAAGACAATGAATATTGTTAGATTTCTACCCAACCATGCAAGTGATTGAGAGAAAGCAAAATAAAATCAGATATGAGCTAAATAAATTATATTCAACTCAAGAGAATGCAAAGCATTACAATAGAATGGGATGCTCATATGAGAGCAAGAGGTGGGTATATATATGATATTCCACCCAAGAGACTCAATACACAACCAATGTGGGATAAAGTGAAAGTAAGCTTAACCTAGTGTGAAAAGAGCTAAGGTGGAGAACAAGCTAAGAAAGAGCTAGATAGCAAAGTAACCTTGTTCACACCAAAACCCCCCTTAAGTGTAACTTAGGGGAAATGGTGACAAAATGCAAAGATGGGTCCCGACAACAAGGCCTGATGAGGTTACCATGTACAAAGAATCCTATCAAAAAAAAGAAAGGAAGGAGAAAACCCAGTGGGAAAAAAATCCCCCATGAGAGGATAAAGTAGGAAGGGCTAAGAGACCCCCCCAAAAGAGATGTCCCACACCCCCAAGAGAGACCAAAGATGAACATACTTTCTCTTAGTGAAGGGTTTGGTGAAGATATCCGCAACCTGGTTTGCTGTAGGACAATACTACAAATCAATGACCTATGCCTAAATCAGCTCCCTGAGAAAATGCATGTGGATCTCAATATGTTTGATCCGCTGATGATGAACCAGATTTTGTGAGATTTGAATGGCACTCTGGTTGTCACAAAATATGACTGATGGCCATTTGATCTGGATAGCAAACTCAGTGAGAAGATTTTGAAGCCAAATGGCCTCAGTAGCAGCATTCACAGCCCCCCGATACTCAGCCTCAGTAGAAGATAGAGCAATAGCAGACTGCTTCTTGCTCAACCAACAAATAGGACCTGAACCAAGTTAGAATTTGTAACCTGAAGTAGACTTGCGATCTTGAGAATCGCCCACCCAATCTGAATCTGTGTAGCCCACCAAGTCAAGCTCAATACCCACTGCATAGTGAATCCCAAAACTGTGAGTACCCTGAATGTAGTGAAGGATCTGCTTGGTTGCTTTCTAGTGTAGCTCAAGAGGCTCCTACATGAATCAAGAGACCATGCCTACAACATATGAAATGTCAGGTCTCGTATGAGTTAGATAAATGAGACTCCCAACAAGCTATCGGTACAAAGTGTCATCAACATGTGGAGAAGAACACTGAGCCTCAAGTTTGACTCCAGAAAGGAAGGGAGTCAGAGCAGGCTTACAGTCAGCCATATTAAACCTTGACAGCAAATCTAGAGCATACTTGGACTGTGTGATGGTGATCCCAGAAGAAGACTGAAAGATCTCAATCCCAAGAAAGTAATGCAACAAGCCCAAGTCAGTCATAAAAAAACTATCATGAAGGGTAGTTTTGACAGCCCCAATGGTGGATGAAGAACTCCCTGTGATCAATAAGTCATCAACATATAGAACTAAAAATAGGAGTGAATCATCCTGCTGCAGAATGTAGACATTGGGATTAGAATGGCACTGAGTGAACCCAACTGATAGAAGGAAGGAGTCCATCTTGGCATACCAGGCTCAAGGAGCCTGTTTGAGGCCATAGAGAGACTTCCGAAGATGGCACACAAGTGAAGAAGCCTAAATGAACCCCTATGGTTGCTCCATGTAGATCTCCTCCTAAAGGTCACCTTGAAGAAAAGCACTCTTCACATCCATCTGGTGTACTTCCCAACGATTAGCTGTAGCAATGGCAAGAACAAGTCGGATGGAATTCATTCGGGCAATTGGTGTAAAAGTCTCAGAGTAGTCAATCCCAGGAACCTGGGAGAATCCTTTGGTGACCAAGCAAGCCTTATGCTTGTCAAAAAATGCTAACCCACAACTCACAACCACTCTGATACCATGTTAGATTTCTACCCAAGCATGCAAGTGATTGAGAGAAAGCAAAAGGGAGGATGGCTGGCGCATGAGTATTGCAGCCTTGCTCTCATAACCATTATTGTCATTATTCTACTTCAAACCCTTGATCTCTACCCCATGTATAATACACTCTATTCAAAATCAAATAAAAGATTTATGTTTGTTTAGGTGTTCTTCCTAACAAAGTTACACTAAATGCATATACCTAGTGGTGTGCCTATTATACAATAATTAAATTAAAACAAATGAAACAAAACTAAATCTAAAACTAAAATGAAAAGTACAAATTATACACATTTCATCATTACAATAATAATTAGCCAATAGGCTTTTATACGTGAGCATTATAGTGCTCAGAATTGTCTCATGCCGTAAAAAAAATTCATGCTAGAAAATTTTCTAAACTTGTTGGTTGTTCCTATTGATGTATTCCTTGAACCTCCTATGGGTGTAAGTACTAGTATTACCCACATACCTGTGATGAAAAGCACATGCTAAGAGTATCTTATTCTAGGCCTCAAAAGGTCTCTCCCACCTTTTTAAAAGATAATGTATTTTAGAATGGAACAAAGGTAATGTGAGAGTAGGGGCATCAAGCATGTTTCAAAATATCACATCATGTGACACCTTCATAAAGATAGGATGGAAACTTTGATGACTCATTGCACTCATTTGCTATCAACACCACTAGGTACCTAGGTAATCGATAAGGTGTTCAAACCCACGATAATAACATTAACTTCATCCTCAACTAGGAAACTATTGGGAGTTTAATTGGAGATACTTTCTCTAAATCATGAGCTCTGGAAACATCAAACTCTCATCGAGACGGCACTCAAATCCATAGCATGCTTCACCTTTTATCTGATGTCTTTCCTCTCCATTACACATGGGAACTGGAACACCTTCCCCTCTCGCTATGCCCTGCAAATTGACAATTCCTAGTATACATCTCACTTTTTTTTCATGCTAACGATTGATCACAGAATGTGATAAAGTGTAATTATTTTATAACTAGGAGTTGCATAGAATTTATGCCCAATGAAAAATGTTACATAATTTTACTTCAAATAAGATTAAAAGTATGATCATGCTACAGTAATGGGGTTTTGGTTTTTTTATTAATGATCTACATTAAAAAATCTAAGGAAAATTCATTACAAACATAAAGGCAGGAAAAAATAGAGCAGAGCATTGCCTCAATTCTTATAATTTTATAGCTAGCTATTGATTATGAGATTTCTTAAATATTTTTATGTTATATATTAGCTAAAACACCAATGCTTTATTAAACTTCATAGTTATATCTCTTATCGGTCCCTACCCATGCCAACATGAGTATAGCAATCAATTTCAATTTAGTGAGGGCAAGATGAACTAATTCCATTTTGAGTTTTAGTTAAGGTTGAGCATTGTGGATATTGGTTTGACATGTCACTTTCATTGATTGTATTAGTTTTTAATTTTATTGGTGTGCACATTATGATGATTTTCACAAGACTTACAAGACAAAGTGAAGATCAAGCAACATGAATTATTCTCATTGATCTAATAATTCTATTAATTTTAGTACCATATTTAGGAATTGCAGTGCAACATACATTTTCAAGATTTTGATGCATCTAAAAATTGAATTTCAAGGATACATGAACAAATGGATGAATTATTCTACATTTTAAATAGACTCTTGGAAAGGGCATGGTCATTATTGAGTTTGTAATAAGATGTCTCAGGTTTGACTGGCATGGCTTCCAATGCCCTTTTTAATGTGTTTCTTGCATTGAGCTAGATATCAACTTAAAAAATAAATGAAATTATAGATGGTAAGCAATGACAGCTGGTTCCCAGTTATCGCTGCTCTTTAAAAAAAAAGTGTATTTTTTTTACCTATGTCACAAGGTTTGAATCCATGTTCGAATTCGACAACAATACAACTGATAAAAAAATTGTCATTACATTCCACTAATATAAATTTATAATTTTTTTAAATATAAAGATAAATCCATAAAATTATAAAAATAAATAAACATTAGTAAATATATTCAATTTTATATATTAAATATATTAATAATTAAAGATATAAATTAAATATTTTAAAATATTAAATTATTATGGATTAAATTTTATAATGATTTTTTAACTCTAGATTTACTCTAGTGGAAAAAAAAAAATCAAAACACAATCCTGACACATTGTTTTATTTTAGATTTATTGGCAACAATTTATTTTTAACTGTTGAACAATTTTATATTTGTGATTTTCCTTCCATCATAAATTAGATTGTGCATTTTTTTATCACCTTGCACAATATATGATATAACTATTTAATTTTTATATTTTTCCCTTTGATCATTGGTCTTTGCTAGGAAAGATCCTTGATCAACTATTGATCAACTATTCTAGTAGGAAAAGAGAATCTTCAAACACATGTCACATACAATCTTGAAATGAAAGGTTTTTTCTTAAATTGTGCATGAACATTTACCTTCCTAAGGAAAACAATGCATACAAGCACATGATGCCAAGGATAACTTCATATGCTCCCTATAGGGCACTCTATCACAGGATAATGTGTTATAGTTTTACCAAAGAAATGTTATTCCATTGTTAGTCATCTTCATCGCTAATATTGTAGGATAGTACGATTGCTTTGGGATATTGCTATGCTTTTTAACTACAAATCAAACCTATAACTAGCTAAAAACTACCCTGCAAATAAAAAGTTATGACATTAATTAACTAAGACTTAAAATAAAACAAATAACATTCCAATGCCCACCTTATTATTCTTGTAGTGCTTCAAATAAGTCTTTGGATTCGAAAGACTTTAATGTTATGGAACCTTCTTAAATTTAGGATTTAGAAGAGCCCTAATTAAAATGAAGCCAACCACACTCGATTTTAGTAGTGATCTCCATGAATGTTTTGTACTTTTGGCAAGCTTGATGTATAATATTTAGAGAGTACAGAAGCTTTTTTCTTGAGAGATGGACACAATGTGTGCCATGTGATGATGGAAAAATCATTTGGCAACTTTAGCCCTCCATTGTACCTTGTAGGAGTGCTTTATTTATTAATCGCAAACTTTACAATCTTCACCAAGGAGTTGTAAGCTCCTTGGTGTTTGCATCTTTCAGCATATTTCCACTAAACAGCCAGGTCAAGTGATGTGGTCATTAGTTTGAATTTTTGTAAATAATTTTTCAATGGTCTAATATACAATATTTTGACATCTAGATTTGGAAGGAGGTCAAATGAACACATCTAAAAGTTGAGCAACATAGCAGAATGGTGCTACCACTGGCTTAGTTCTATTATTCTAAGTGCCAAGTGATAGGGAGTGATTAAGGTAGTCACATTGTTGATAAGTTGTGTATGTTGATTTGGTGAGTTGCATTTGAATATCACAAGAACCCATCAAGCAAACCTGCAAATCTATAATTGTTTCCATCCAGAATACTCTAAGAGTCTAAACACAATCTTTCCACATATTTTTGTTAACATGTAAAACTTGTAAAACCATCTCTCTATAAATCTGAAATCATTTAAACATCTAGATATTCACACCATATATGTCGTATGAAATAATGAAATATCATAGATCTACGAATCCATAGATTTTTGAAATAGGAAAATTTTAAAACCTACATATCTAAAATAACATGAATATGAAAGAGGAGGAACTAGGTTTTTTAGGAGTTCCATATCACTGAAATACCAACTCCACAACCCACATGCAACCGGTGGAAAATCATCCAGTGCTTTCATGTAACCAAGGGCTAAAGCCATGAATCCAACACAAGCACTCCATACTATAGTCTGAAAAATAAATGTTCTTCCATGTGACCAGGGCATCAAAATCAACCACCCAACATGAAAACCCATTCACTTCACATGACCATAAGCTAAAGAAACATAACCACCATATAAGAGGATACTCACATATTGCCAAACTAGAGCTCCAGGTCACTACCACAAGATCAACTCCATGAAGATCCATAACCCTGAGCCTTACGCACCCACCATAGATCTCATTGACAATATCAATCCGAGAGTTAGATACCATGGCTTCCGATCTCACAAATCTACAAAACAATGTCAACATACCAAACATCCATTGTAGCCCAAAAACCTCCAACATTCTACAATTCCTTCCAATAGATTCAAGCTTTATAAGCTAAATACAAAAATGGAGGAATACCCAGAACTAAATTACCATGAATTCATCACATGCAAGCACATGCAAGCAACATGTAAGTCCATGCAAGTACATGCAACTCACATGCAAGCACATGCAAACACATGCAAGCACATGCAAGCACATACAAGCCATGGAACAACCTTAAGCTCTGAGACCAATTGTTGGAATAAACGAATAATCTCTAATCCAATTATTAATCATCAAATCACCAAGATATGATACCAACTGGTGAGATACAAGGCTTTGACTACTACAATATAGAAATCTGAAAATTCTATGCAAATCTGAAAATAACTTTGCTTAATCCTTGAAATACCATGAAATAATTCAACTTCTTTATGATGCTAAAATCAATCACTCTAACATGCTTGATAAAACCACCTTAGATGAACTTATAATAGAAATAACATCACCATAAGATAGCAGCAACAAAGAGGCACAAATTAGTAACATAAGAATGCAATATCTCATAACACAAGGTAGCAATGGAACAAAAGAATAAACACATAACACAGTGTTTATGTGGAGAAACCCTTGCAGGAAAAAACTCCACCAAGAAGAGAGGCCCAAGTTGTATTATCTTCAAAACAAGATTACAATACATCCACTTCTAATCTCCTCTTCACTCTTCAATCCAGCAACACCTTTGTACCTATAAAACTGAGATATCCTCTCATTGTTACACCACCAAACTTCACTCTCAAGTCTCATGTTTATAAAAAATGAGTACCCACCAAACAAATTCGTGGGAGATGGAAAAAATCCAACTTTTCTATCTTGGGATACTCAAAAATCACCTTCTTATAGATCCTCTTACATATGTCATAGGCATCTTCCCAATATAGGCACCTAGAACCAAGAATAGGAACTTACAAGACAATAATTGTTGTCATATGTTGTCATAGAATCTCTTACACCTTATGACAATTGTAAGTTGTCATAGATGATCTTACAAACTTATGACATGCATCATAACAGCCCAAAAAATACATTTCCCTAAGATAGGCACCAAGATTCTGCACCTCACCTCATTTACTATTTACTAAGATTCCTTGAGTAGTAAAAGTAACTCTGTAACAAGCTGTCGGTGAAATTTATACATCCCTTATGGGTAATTACAAATTACAAATAATAAATGGAATAAATACAACATTGGGATTTACAAGGTTAATGGCACCTTATCCCAACAACTCATTGGTTTAGTTTCATTTTTCCTCTTTTTCTTCTCCTTCTCTAATGATTTTGATTGTTCCGACTGAGAGGTTCTTGATGTCCCATTCATCAAAGCACGGTATGGTTGCTAAGACAAATAGAGCATGAGACTTGGTGGTGTGAGGATCGAATGGTAACTCTCTGAGATTGTCCATGCTTTGATATGATATATTATGCGTACTTGTGTTTGGTTGAGAATCTTGAGTTTCTTCCTTTGCTTTCTCTTGCAATTTTAACTTTTTGTGCTTTTCCTCGTATTCCTTCCTATAAACACTAAAAGGATCAAGGTCTGCTTTGACAATGCTAATCTTTCCCAAATGATGGAGGTGGATTTCATGGAACAAAGTGGAGGAGATTGCCTTCATAGCATGAATCCAAGGTCTTTTGAGGATCATATTGTAATTGGTTTCTTTGTTAATGATGTAGAAGTCTATGGAAATAGTTTTATCCCTTAGAGTAAGTGATAGGCTGATTTTCCCAACTGTTTGAATGTCATAACTATCATATATCCTCAAGGTGGTAGCCTGTTGCTTTATTCCTATTTTTCTATATGCCATTCTTCATAGGAATGACATTGGTAAGAGATTGACTGACAATCCTTTGTCCACCACTACTCTCTTTATTGTGACCTATTGAACCTGAATTTGTATGTATAGCAGTGAATTCTTTTTCTTACTTCCTTCATTTTGAGGAAGTTTGGAGATATCAAATGTGAGAGGGGTTGGGTGGGTCCTCTTGTGTTGAACATCCCACTTATAATACTTCCAAGAATGTTTTTTGGCGTGAGGGGGAGGTTCTCAACAAATTTATTACTTGTGAGAAGACATTTTCTGTCTAATCTGTTTATTCTCCCTCTTGGATTACAAACACTTCTTGGTTCAACTCTACGTGATTTGAGCTATTTTGATTGGCATTCCCTTTCTCATTTTGAGGTTCCTTCTCCTTCCTTTTATATTTAAGAAGTTTGAGGAAGTTTCACTATTGATCCAGGGTAAGCTTGGAGATAGCTTTATTGTATCCATAGCAGGTTTTTGTTTCATGACCCTTCATTCCATGGAACCAACAATAGGTATTGGGGTTATAGGAGTGACAGTTTGATCGTTGGTTTATTTTTGTCTCCACTTGTCATTACTAGGATTTCTCTTCACAACATTGGCATCCTTGTCTGGAGAGACACTTGATGTGGTCTTTTCAACTCCTTTGGATATTTTGAGTCTTCCATTAGTATCGTAAGTCTTCTGGCCATTGTTGATGGCAGCTTGATCGATCCTCAAAGCACTTTCCAATGCTTCTTCATAGAATTTATATGATAACTTCTGAACATCTTCTCTCATATCCTTGTTTAAGGCATGTAAGAAATGGTTGCATAACTCATGGTGATCCATGTTTGGGGCACTAGTGGAGGTATAAAGGACTTGCCTCCAACAAGTGATGATTTTAGCTATAGATTCATTGGGCTCTTGTTTCATCATTAGGAACTCTTCAATTCATATTTTGATCAGTTTGTTAATGTCAAATGCCAAGAAAAACTCTCCAATGAGTTGTTTGAATGAGTGGATTAAAGCTTCTTGTAGACGATAGTGTAATAGGTGGAATTTGGATGTTTAGTTTTTGGTAGTTTTGTGTATGTATCATCCTTTCACCAATTACATTCAATGACCTAGGGTCGAGTTACAATGTACTATCATACCCCAGGTCACTATGAGATGTAGGGAAGCTTTGATTTTAATGATTTGATTTCCAATTATCTTCTCTTATGCTGACTTATACATCAAAACCCTAATTATACAAATACAATAGTAAACAGACGAATATCAGAAAATGTTGTTATAGAAAGATGTAAAATAAGAAATAACTGTGCACCTATTTTTGGGGTTTAGAAGTGGAACAGTCAGAGACTAAAGAGAGGGTGCCCAAGTCCAAGGCCCTACTTTTTGTCAGGATCTGCAAACAAGATCTACAACCTATTCTTGATGTACCAAAGGTTTTCCTGTCATGGAAATTTGAGGACTAATGAGCGGGTGCCCAAGTCCAGGGAGCTATTTTCTTCTCTGATCTGCAATTCTGACACTCTAAGATACCCTCCTGCAACTTCACTTTCTCCAGATCCTTGACTTGTAACCTGTAACCATGAAAACTTTGGGACAACGAGGTTGTGGTGTTTAGAGGCTTACCTCAATCAATCCCTGAAGAGACATTCAAGTCTTCCGAACACCTTTGTTAGATATAGAGTGCATACCCTTGTGAGGTAGAGGCAAAAAGCAAATTATAAATGCTCAAAAACACAAATGATATTACCTTGTAGTGAAGATCTCATGGGAGGAAGAAGATCTTCATGCCATGAGAATATGATTGCTTAAAGCTGCAAATACAAACACACAGACAACACAAATCTACTCTTACTACACCATGAAAGACTTGAATCACCTTTAGAACATAATAGCTTATTAGTGATCATCTACTTGAAATCTAGTTTACAAATGAATGTTTAAACATGCTTTTATATGCAACTATAAACACTCTCACAAATAATTTCGTAATTCAAACTTACTGTGTCGGCATAGGACCCAAATAACGATCACAAGCCAACACCCAAAAATTGGGACTGACCCAAATAGGGCAGGACTAGGGCATGGGCACCCAAGTCCTCCCCCTTTTTTAGGAAGGGTTAGGTTCAAGGGATCCCTGTAGGTCCCATTTGTCATGAAACTTAGGGCTCATTTCATCGGAATGTCAAATTATGATGCAAGATGTCCTAAATGCAGCTAAAAGACCCAAGAGCTAAACCTTATGATGGAAAATCCCCTAAAGGGTATATTTTCTGACATTACTTTTAGCATCCACTTTAATGTATGTATAAATGCAAGGCCTGTACATGCATTAAAGTACGGTCAACAAACACACAAAGCACAAAGAAGACACGTCAGACACATTGAAGACAATGGCAGGCACACAAAACATGGAGAAGACAACTACAGTCACACAAAACACAGTGAATACACTAAATGCATAGAAGAAAAAAATGATTTCTTTTCTTTTCTTTTTCTCATATTTATGAAATGCAGATGCAAGTACAAGAAAATAAACACACCTCCCATAATGCAAGATGCACTCATTGCGCATGTCTTTAAACTGCATATATGGGGCAACACACACACACAAGACACACCAAACCTCCCATAATGCAAGATGCACTCATCACGCATGTCTTTAAACTACATATGGGGCAAAAGACACGTCAAACAAAGAAAGCATGCTAAACACACACTTTGAAGACACAGAGAAAATAGGGAAGACAAGCGATGGAGTGTTCCTATTTCTAGGCTCAACACCATCTCAGGCACATTACATGCACTCACCAAAGACATGCTTAAGGGTTTATTTAGTCATAGAACCACTCCCCGCCTCCTAATGAGGACTTTTAGAAATGACAGGATGGGCACTCTCCGCAAGAGATACGCCACCCCCACATCCATAGAGGGCTTAAGATGATTGATTGATTGAAAACAAACTCAGAGTGTAGGAAGTACTCATCGCATTGGTCTTTAAACTATACCTAAGGACAAGTACATTACTAACATCTACAATAGTGGTGCAAGAGCACCTTGTTCACTGAATGCCTTCAAAAGGCAGAATTGTAACGTTTGAGTTTTCAAATGTAAAAACATATAAAAAGGTCATGATGAGGTCATTTTAATGTATTTGGATCATTTGATTAGGTTTAGGAGTCAAGTTGTTGTCAAATGAGATAGAGAAACTAAGATGTCTTCCCCTCATCTGCATCAAATTGGTATCAGAGCTAGCAAGATTCTGATAGATTGGTTGAGTTGTTATTGAGTTGTTGGTTATAGGTGCTTGGTCTATCTTAAAGCTGCAATGAGGAAGAGTTGAAGTTGTGTTCACCATCCTCCAATGGAGATTAAGCTAGGGAGAAGGTGCAGAGAGAGTGAGGTCACTGGGAGAAGAGGTGGCAGATGCATCTTCCAGGATCTACTGTTGGGTAAGATGGATGGTTTGCTGAGTTTGTGTGGTAAGGCAATGAGGGAGATGGGTACCTGTCTGAGAAGCACTTAAGTCTGCAGCCATTTGAAGAATTCAAAGTCAGTTTGAGAGTACTCCACTGATGGGAGTAGATGAAGAGATGCTTGATCAGAGAAAGCCAAGAATGAATTGTTGAAAGAGATGAGTGATTGCTTAGAGAAGCAATGTGAAAGGACAGTCCTATGTCCTTTTGAATGAAAAGAGTGATTAGTGAACCTGATGGCAAAAAAGGAGAAAGGCTAGAGGCAAAGAAGTGAAGACACAATTGAAGACAAGACAAGAGAAGGGAAGAAGAAACTGTCCAAGACAGATTGGAAGTTGATATGCAGTTGAAAGCACAGACAAGGTTAATACTACATGTTTCCAAAGGGACTTGGAAACTTTTTACAAGCTGGTTGTATGGTGTAGGAGCACCTTGTTCACTGAATGCCTTCAAAAGGCAAAATTGTAAAGTTTGAGTTTTCAAATGTAAAAGCATATAAAAAGGTCATGATGAGGTCATTTTAATGTATTTGGATCATTTGATTAGGTTTAGGGGTCAAGTTGTTGTTAAATACAAAATACAAGAAAAGGAAAAAGATGAAGAGTCATGATACCAAAATGATGAAGATGAAGGGATAGTTATTGCAACTGATATAAACATCTACTTAAGGCCTTGTGAAGGTGAGGAGAAGGGGAGCCCTTGATGAGGGTATTCTAGCATTGAAATGCATTGTATCCACCATTAGAAAGAACAATAGATTTTTTTATTATATTGAATCTAATTTCTGAGTATTTGTAGACTCCAAATTGTTGTTTTGTGATGGATTCATGCCTGTTTGGGTTCAATTGATGGTAGTTAATCTTTTCACGAACTAACTTCTGTATTGTGTTGAAAACCAAGAGCCGTTATTTGATGTAGATCTGTTTGTGGAGAAGGACGCTAAGACATATATGTTTTATTTTCAAGTATCAATGTTCTAAATCAATGGTTATGTGCAGTGCTTTGTTTTTGAGTATTAATGTTCCTTAATCATTGGTTATGTGCAATATAATCTTTGTATCAGTTGTTGAAAGGCCTGCGAAATGCACAGAAGTATACATGTATTGATATCTTTATTCAAAGGTTGTTTCTATTCTCAATTGTAGATCTGTCGCGCTGGGAGTAATTACTTTACTTTCCCAAATAGAAGAAAGCACAAAATCAGGCTTCTAATTACTATCAACCTACAAATAGAAACATAGACCGCTTGCTAAAATGTATGATGGCAGTTCTTGATGCATAAAGACTCTGTGTTGGAATTATACAGTGAATGCATTCAAATCCATGCCTTTAGGAAAAAGGAAATTTGTCATTTCTCCAGCATTTTGGAAAGAAGATTATTACAGGAAAACTAAAATTATTCATTGGCTCTTGTATTTCATAAACTGTCAAATGTCGGCAGGAGGGAATAAACCTATCCTTGTTACCTCATTTTTTTAGAGAGTAATAAAGGCGGAAAGTAAACTTTGGAAACAAACAAAGAATGTTGTGAGTTTTGTCAAATGAGATAGAGAAACTGAGATGTCTTCCCCTCATCCACATCAAACAGACAACTTACCTTATATATGCCCCCACCTTAAGGTGGTTGATATCAGGTATCGATATCAAGCACGCTAAGGTAGGAAGAAAACACACAAGGGAACATAAACTTTCACAAAGCCCATGCCCCCTAGAGGTGACATGTACTTTACGATCGCCAAATATTCCCACAAACACATCCCTACAAGAAACATGTTAGTGTCTACAAAATCATGATAATGCATATGAAATATGAGGCATGCAAGATTCAAGATAGACAAAGTACACGAAGTAGTAGTATTGTTATGATTTGTAAACAAGATAGAAACATCATCAAAATCACTACACAGAGAGCATGAGTGCTTCTACTAGCCAAGTGTCATATAGATAAAGGGTTAGAAATACTTACCTATATGATCATTGTATCATATTTTTGAATTTGTGAATCTCTTTGAGAGGTATTCGATCATGTTGAGTGTAAAGTTTGAATGATTCTTATAAAAGTCTTGTTTATTATCGTATGATGCTTGTTCCTTAGATCCTTGTGTAAATGAGACTTTTTGTTGCTTATGAGGGGGAGAACCACTATTACTTCCAACTGTTGATGATCATCTTACTCTCTTCCTATTTTTAGCAAGTTTTTGTTGTTGATGCCATCTAACACAGTAGCAGGAATCATCCTGTACCATCTCACTCATTTGTATCGGTTGTTCTATTTGTCTTTTTGATGCATTTTGGTTATCTCCCGATCCATATAAGGATAACGGAGGTGGAACCTCAACATAAATTCCATTTCTTCGTGGACGAGGTGGGTTATCCAACTTTTGCTTATCCACTTTAATCATTCCCACGATATTATCATAGTCTAAATAATCATCATCCTCTACCTCTACTAAACCTTGTTCCAACATATTGTTATTAGTATGTTTAGGGAAAGGATTAGTGAAGATTTGTAAATTTTGATTTCGCAGAGCAACTGACTTATTTCTGTTATCATTCACACCTGATACCTATATGATATTTGAATCAATGAGGTCTTGTATTTCATGTTTAAGATGCATATATCATTCATTATCATGTCCTTGTGTCTGATGGAAGTGAAAAAAGGCATTAGCATCAAAGTAAGGTCCTTGTGCTTTGCTAGGATCAACCGGCTTTATTGGGGGAAGCTTCAAAATGTTATTACTCACAACCTGATTCATGATAGAATGATAAGACTTAGATATTAGAGTAAACTTTCTTGGTTGATACGATGCTTTCTTTCGATTAGTGATAGCAGACACATTGGAAAAGTTGTTCGTATTCGGTCCATTAATCTTGATGAAACTCCTACTATTATTATTCCTCTTAAAGTTGGTTTGTGATTATCCACCCATGGATTGACTAACTTGAGCTGATGAGTTTTGGTTTTCATACTGGCTAGATGAAAGTTGGTAATCATGAAGGGCGGTGCATAAATGTTGAAAGGAGTTATACTTCATCAAGAGGATCTTATCACGAATGTTGGGTTGTAGATTTGTAATAAACACCTTCTGAACATCCTCATCTTTCATCTGATATTGAATTTGCGTATATAAAGCTTGATACTGACTAATAAATTTAGTTAACTTCTCTTTCAGACCTTGCTTGCAATGAACTAAGTCAATCAAAGAGACTTGAGGTCCAATGTTTTCTTGAAAATGTTGTAAAAATTGATCAATCAACTATGAAAAGGAGTGTATTGAATTTGGAGGCAAAGAGCAAAACCATTCTAAAGCAGTATCTTTGAGAGATCACGGGAAACGTTTTGCCAACAAATACTCTTCAAAATAGAAATCACTACACATACCTGTGAATGCTGCCACATGAGTATTAGGATCACCTTTTCCACCATATTTTTCAAAGCGAGGAGTCTCAAACCTCTTGGGCATAGGCGTTCTCAAAATTGCATAGGAAAGGGAATTACGGGCATGATATGTTGGTATATTAGGTTGCAAAGAATTTGTTAGATTTGTTACCTTTTGTTTTAAAGCAGTCATGCCCTGCAAAAGTTGGTTTAGGATGGCATCATTGGGAGATGCAATTTGTTGTGAGGAATTGAAACCAAAGTGAGGAGGTGATTGAGCTTGAAATATGATAGGTGGAGGCTATGGATAGGTCAACGGTGACCTTGTACATAATGGTAGGTGGTAGGTGGTAGGTGGTTGAGAATAAGTGGGATGAAGAGGTGGTTGAGAGCAATTATTCATAGAAGAGGTCCCCTTAGGAACCAAATTCTAATAATTAAATCCAACAACTTTGTAATTAGTGCCATTAGATACTCCAATACCAATGGTAGTATTACAAGCATTTGCATCAATTGTTAAGATCGTTGATGTAAATGTAGATATTTCGGTAGTTGGTATAGGTACCGATACTTGAGTATGAGATGGTGATAAAGTGTTATTTATCATTTTTGCACATTTGGTTACTGGCATAATATTGGTTTGTACAATGTGTGCTAATCCACGGATCACATTAACACCATCTTGTCCCTCTTTTATCAATTCTCTTATGTTATGAATTGTAGGAACAACTTCTTCAGCTATCCTCTCATTTTCCATAAATGATTGAAAATTGGCTAGCTCTTTATCAATTTTTTCTATTTTCTTATTATATACATATTTTTTCACTTCAATAGTATCATCAACATCATGACAAGTTTGTTCTTTCATTGTTCTTGTGATGGGTGTAATATGTTGTAATATTTGAGTCTCTCCTTTTGTAAAGGTGTTCAATGTGCCAACTTCTTCAAGAGCACTAGATGCCATGTGTCTTATGTTTCTTCTTAAAGGAATATTTCTCTTAGGGCAACAAGTTATTAGACTCATGCAAATCTAAGATGATGACAAGTTAAAACCTAGTGAAAATACACTAAAATATGAGATTTTTCACCAAATCTCAATGAAAAAGAGCATGACAAAGGGTGTTGTGAGGAAAATGAAGATGGATAGAAAATTATATCAGTAATAACAGCCACCTAATGCTAAAATATCTGTCACAACACATTTATAGTGCCACTCAAGATGAAATCCTAGTGAAAATATAGCAAAAATAGGCAAATTTTCACGTTTTTTCAATTCCAAGACCTAGAAAGATGGGTGTTGTAAAGAATTTAAGGAGGTTCAGAAAATAATATCAGTGATATCAGTCACCTACAAGAATAAAAATTTTAACAACACACTTGAAGTGCAATCTAGGGCAAAAATAGCAAAATGTGTCATTTTTCACCAAATTTTCAATACAAGAGGTCAATAGAAAGGTGTTGTAAATAATTTTAGGAGGGGAAGAAAATAATAACCCTGATAAAAGACAATTAGTGCCAAAAATATTCTTTACAACATGCCTATAGTGCAAATAAAGAGAGTCGGTAAGGCTAAATCTAGTGAAAATCAATGTTTTTCAAGCCCTAGGTTTGAGATCTTGATGTAAAGTGCTATATGAATTTTTTGAAAGCTGACTTATGATGAAAATTAAATTCTCTCAGATCTGAAAATTATTTCCAATCCCTATCATGCAAAAGGCAAGTGCAAATCTAGTGAAAAATGAATTAAAATGCTAGTTTTTGTTGAAATTTTATATGCAAAAATGCAAATTTTTAAAATCTAAATGTAAATTTGTGCTAAAATGCAACACTAAAGCCAAATTCAAATTTGAATGAGTGTTTTAGATTAGTATAAAAATCTGAAACAAGATTTTACCTACAAACCCTAGATTTTTGAATTACTAGGTTATATGCAAAATTCATAATTTTCAACAAAACCCTAGCAATTTTATGATGAAAATGCAATGTGAGCTATTGAATTTTTTTACTTTTCTTAAATTTAGCTCAGATCTAATGAAAAATTTAGAAATTTGATGAAATTCACATTAACTGTTGCAAAGTAGAAACACTAGAATGCATTTTTTTTCCAATTTTTTAATTTTTTTGTAAGTTTTCCAATGCAATATGATGAATGACTATATGAATGAATTAAATCACTGCAAATCTAAATCAAAACACTCAACAAGGTGCAAACAAGTCCATCAACATGGGTTCACCAAAATGTAATAGGTGGAATTTGAATGTTTAGTTTTTGGTAGTTCTGTGTATGTATCCTCCTTTCACCAATTACATTCAAGGACCGAGGGTCAAGTTGCAATGTACTATTATACCCTAGGTCACTATGAGATGTAGGGAAGCTTGGATTTTAATTATTTGATTGCCATTTATCTTCTCATATGCTCAATTATACATCAAAACTCTAATTATGCAAATTCGATAGAAATTAGATGAATATCAAAAAATGTTGTTACAGAAAGATGTAAAATAACAAATAACTGTGCACCTATTTTTGGGGTTTAGAAGCAAAACACTCGAGGACTAAAGAGTGGGCACCCAATTCCAAGGCCCTACTTTTTGTCAAGATCTGCAACCTGTTCCTACTATACCAAAGGTTTTTCTGCCACAGAACTTCGAGGACTAATGAGCAAGTGCCCAAGTCTAGCGAGCTCTTTTCTTCTCTGATCTGTAATTCTGACACTCTGAGATACCCTCCTACAACATCACTTTCTCCAAATCCTCAACCTATAACCTACAATCATGAAAACTTTGGGAGGGGGTTGTGGTGTTTAGAGGCTTGCCTTAGTCAAGCCCCAAAGAGACATTCAAGTCTTCCAAACACTATTGTCAAATAGAGAGTGCGTGCCCTTATGAGGCAGAGGCAAAAACAAAATGATAAATTCTCAAAAACACATATGATATCACCTTGTAGTGAAGATCTCATGGGAGGAAGAAGCTCTTCATGCCATAAGGAGATGATTGCTGAAATTTGCAAATACAAACACATAGACAACACAAATCTGCTCTTGCTACACCATGAAAGCCTTGAATCACCTTTAAAACACAATAGCTTACTAGTGATCATCTACTTGAAATCTAGTTTACAAATGAATGCCTAAACCTACTTTTATATGCAACTACAAATACTCACACCAAGAATTTTGTAATTCAAACTTACCGTGTCGGCATAGGATCCAAATACCGGTCACAAGACAACACACAAAAATTGGGACTAACCCAAAATAGGGCAGGACTAGGGGCAAGCGCCCAAGTCCTCCCCCTATTTTAGGTAGGTTTAGGTTCAAGGGATCCCCGTAGGTCCCATTTGTCATGAAACTTAGGGATGATTTCACCAGGATGTCAAATTTGATGCAAGATGTCCTAAATGTAGCTAAAAGACCTAGGAGCTAAACCTTATGAGTGAAAAGCCCCCAAAGGGACATTTTCTGACATTACAGATAGTACCAATCTAGAGCTATTCCTTTGAGGGTTTTTGGGAAGATCTTGGCAACATCTCCATCCCAAGAGAGGAGTTCTCTTATCACAGTGGTATATGCTTTGATATGTGAGCTCCTTTGAATTTTAGGAGATCAGCCAATGGCCGAGGTAACCATACATTCCTTATGTTCAGATCGAGAGGTTCCTTCAAGTACTTGAGATATATTCCAAGGAAGGTGCTTTGCAATTGGGGAGTACATAGCAACAACCCTTTTGGAGGGTTTTAGTAATCTACTATTTGATTTACTAGGTTTCCTAACATCGCTTGAATGTTCTGAGTAGGGCGATTCCCATTTTGGCATATGTCAATTACTTGCGTTCCTTGAATAAAAACTAAGGTAGGAGGGATTCTGAGATGCCCCCTGGTCTTCTTTGATTTGAATGTCATCATAGGATTTATCTCTTTTCAAGAGTAGCTTGATTTACTTCTAACGTTCTAATCATTTACACTAGAGTTGTGATCAGATCTGTAGGTGTGGCAGCTCTAGACCTTTCTTCATTTCTTGGATTGTCTCTTCGAGTCTTAATATGATGTTGTGCTTCTTCTCACACAACATTATCTTTTTGTTCTTCTTGCAAGGAATTTTTTATGCTTCTTGTGTGTCTCTTGCCTCTTACAAGTGTTTTTCTTGCCTTATTACCTCCTCATCAAGATGACTACTTGAGGCACTCATAGAAGGTTGATTGGCTCAATGAATTTTTGAAATTTGTTGAAAACTCCTAGCTTTATGTTGTGCATTTGGTATGGCTTGATTTTGTTCCAAAGGTAGGTTGTTAAAAGATAGAGAACATTTGGGTTCTCTTTGGGCTTGTTCGTAATCAGAGTCTTTGTAGTCATAGCAATTTGTCATAGGTGCATCTTGGTGAGGCAGCACATATATGTCGAAGGAGGGAGTTTTTGGTTCCCTTGAAGGGTTACTCCCTTGGTTTAGATTAGGCTCTATCATATTCGGGGGTGCTGTAGACACCACAGAATAAATGGAGTGAGTGATAGGGAAGGTGATGAAAGCAGAAGCAGCAAAAATAGTTGTGAAGAATAAACTAAAAATGTTTGAAGGATTTTACTATTTTCAAATGATCTGAGCTTTTGGAATGTGAACAACAAATACAAAAGTTTTTTCTCTTCACATCAAGTTCACCAAAATATGTACACTCAAAATTGTGAACTCAATTGCCTAGGGTTGTCAAGTCAAATTTTGACACGCACATAGACCCTTCCCTCCTTGCCATCGGGCAAACTGCCACATCACTCTCGCTCTCGTGGAAGTAGCTAGTCAAGTGGAGGTGATACATGGTGTGGTCTAGCTTATTGAAGAGTTGGACATTGTGGAGAGGGGTCAGCAAGTCCTGGGGCCTTTGTTGTTGTACACTTGTGTTGATGTTTTGTTCAATGAATGTGATTGTAAAGATAATCCTATGACCCAAAGCATCACTAGTCAATCTTCTCATGTTGGGCTTTCTAATGTTCCACCTTTGTGTGGGTAATATGTTGTTTTCGTTGATGGTTTGTTGTCTTTAAAAGTATTAGATAAATGCTTGTTGTACTAAGAATTGTCTATGTTCTTCTATTTGTTGTATGACTAATGGATCCTGTTGTGGTCGCGGATGGATTTCTTCTATCTCATCGATGATTTCTCTCACCCACTCACCTCTTAATCCTAGGTACATTTGTGAGTCGAGACAAGAGATAGGCATATGCAAGCTAACCTTGACTAGACCTAGGGTTTGACTTAGGGTTTTATTGACCTAAGGTTTGGTTATGTATTGACCTCTTTTGACCTTCTGATGGAATCAACAATTTGAAAACCACCTAAGTGTCAAATTCTTTTGTCCTTTTTTGGGTTTTATGAATGCAACACTATACGAAATGAAAAACTTATTTTTGTGCTTTTTTGTGTTTTTGGAAATAAAAGATGTTTTTTTAATCTAGGAATCTGTTTAATGTAAAAAGATAGATTTTCAATTTCAATGAGTGTTTAGGCTAGGTCCTCCTTTCACATCAAATGTTTAAGGACATAAACCAAGTCAAGTCACAACTTCTACAAAAGGACTCTACTATAGGTTTAGTGTCACTTCAAATTTAGAGGAAATTTGGAATTTGTTGAATAATTGATTAATTAAAGCCTGATTATGCTAGAAACCCTAATTACATGAAATCATAAATAAATGGATGAATCATGACAAATGTTCACAGATTGAGATGTAATATTCAAAGTAAATACATACCAGACTTTGAGATTCATGATATGGAAAATTCAGGGGCTAAAGAGCAGGCATCCAATCCCAAGGTACAATTTTCTATTGAGAATCCTGGAAGATGTCTGTAACATGTTCCTACTCTCCCAGAGATTTCTGTGTCGAGGATCCGGAGGGTTTGGTATAAGGTGCCCAAGCCCAAGTCCTACATTTATTTAGAGATCTAGAATCTACACACTTTATTCTAGCCTCCTACAACTCCACTCTATTAGATATGACACCTGTAACTTGCAATCATAGAGAAGAGGGTGTTGCAAGTATGTGCCTAACTGGTGTTGTCATTGGTGTCAATTGTTCTCTTGTTTTGATGCTTGCCTATTTGCCTATGAAATATTAGAGATAATGAGTAAGTGATCCTGACATTGAGTTTCCAAGTGCTTTTGAGAAAAATTGCCCCTCTGGTGGAAACAGTGCATAGAAGAGTATCTGTGTCTATAGCAGAACAATTGAGTAGTTTGCTCTACATTTATTGTAGAATTAATATCCTTGTCTGTGGATTGGAAGTTATTTAGAGGCATGTCTGAAGATGTTATGTTCCAAATTTGAGCCTCTGGTATGAAGATTTGAGAGAGTTATGTTCACTAGAGTAAAAACTACTTTTTATGTGCATTTAGTGGTGACACAGAAAGTATTTTTCTTTGCATTTCTCTGCATTAAAGTATTATGGTCTGTGGTTCTAGAGTTAAGTCTAAAATGATGATAGGTGTCTTCAACTCCAATGGTTCATGATTTGGTGATCTGCAAGCAATCTTTTCATTATGACAATAGATAGCAGTTATGTTCAAGTGCTCTAGATTGAATAATCTTCTTGACAAAGTGATAATAGGTTGTGAGGATGTTCTTGGTGATTACAATGTGCTTGTGGATGTCTCCTGATTGTGTTCCTACCTTTGGATTGGTCTACAAAGAGAAATTTGGATCATGGATGAAGACTGTTCTTAGAAGACTTAATGTTAACACCAGTCTTGGTCGACTTGGTTGTTTTCATTACTTGCCGAGATTCATAGAAGATTGTGAAAGCATGTCATGACATGGAAGATTGAATTTGAGTGCCAGCTAAGGCATAGCATAATCCACATACATCTTTACCTTAGTAAAATTTGTTTCTAGGTCTAGACCTATTTCTAGATATGTTTGTAATGCCGATCTTGGAGATTATTCCAATGGTTGATGAATTGTATAAAAACATGTAATGTAGTTGTGAAAAAGATGTCATTGTACGAAAATGAAAAGATAAGTGTGAAGGTGTAGAAAGAGTAGAGTAGAGGAGTTATATTGTGCTTAAATGGAATTGAACTCAGGCATGGAGTAGATGCTATCAAATCAGTTCATCAACACTTGGCAGTGAGCCACCCCTTGGAAGTGAGCCGATCTTGGCAGTGAGCATTTTGGGTAGTGATCCCTAAGGCAGTGATCCTCTATTTTTCAGTATTACTATATCACATTTATCTTTATGGGATAACACCCACCATGGTTTTTCCCTTATAGGGTTTTCCATGTAAAAATCTGGTGTCTCATGTGTTGATTATCTTGTTGTGTTGAAGTTTCTTATTTCATGCTTTCATGATTATTCTGAGTAATAGTAAATAAGTATTTGATGTGTTAATGTTCATAAGTGGTTATAACTTTTGGAGATAACTGATTCACCCCCCCCTCTCTCAATTGTCTGGTGCATTTCAGCAATTGGTATCAGAGAAAGGTCCCTCGGAAGAAGGCCTAACAACTTGATGAAGATCTGGGATGGAACACAAGGATGAAATGTCTTTCAATTGTCTCATATGTGGTGAAATAGGTCACTATGCATCTAGATATCTCAAAAGAAAATTGAGAAATAATACTGAAGAAGATAAAAATAGAGTGTCAAAGAGAACATATTATGATGACGAAATCGATGAAGATGATGTTTGTTCTTTCACTAATTACGATGATGAAGAATATTTTTATCCATAGGGAAGTACTGATAGTGAAGATATGTTTCAAGAAAGAACTATCTGGTTATTGATAGTAGTTTCTCAAATCACATGACATATGACAAAAGTATTCATATTAAAAAGTATGATGAAGGATTAGTCAGATTTGGAGATGACTGGACTGGTAAGTTAAGTGAAAAAGAGTCAATCAGTCTTAATGGAAAACAACATACTAATGATGTCCCTTATGTTGAAAGCTTAAAGAAAAATATCTTCAGTATTGGATAGTTGTGCAGAGAAGGATATAGTCTCATATTTTAGAATGGTCCTTTTGAAATCAGAGATAAATTGGGGGCTTTAATAGCTGGTGGAAAAATGATAGAAGAAAATATATATCATCTCATAGAACGTAACTTTATTTACTCCATGGCTCAGAACAATGACAATTGGCTTTGGCATAGGAAGTTAATTCATATCAATCTTGATGGTCTAGTAAGAGTTGTGAACGATCTCCCAGAAACCATACATTCAAACAATATCATCTGCAAAAAGTGTCAAGTTAAAAAACTTGCAAGAAGAAGTTTACAGGATGAAGAAAAGTCCTCAACTTAATTGCTAGAATTGGTTCATACAAACCTCTGCGGTCCCACAAAAGTAAGAGGTCTTCATGATGATAGGTATTTTATGTTCTTTATTGATGATTATTCTAAAATGACCTGGATGAGTTTTTTAAAGAAAGATCAAAATCTCTAGATGCATTTAAAGATTTCGAAACAATGGTTGAAGATGAATTGAATATAAAAATAAAAATTTTAAAGACTGACAAAGGATAAGTGTTCACCTCTAATAAATTTGATGTGTTTTGTGAGACTCATGGGATAAAAAGACAACTATATAAATAGAATAGAGTGATGGAAACAATAAATAGAATGGTTCAAGAAGCTGCTAAGACAATGATTAAGGAAGCTAACCTACCAGAAGTATATTGGGAAGAAGCTAATGAAGAAAAAGTAAAAGTTGAGGAATGTCTAAAAGGAAAAACTAAAGATTTCATGAAGCTTGAAGAAGAAGTTGTGGATGTGAAAACTAATCTAAAACATTCATGAGTTGGATGAAACAAGCTCAGTGTGAGTGCTATCAGATTTGATAGGCTAATGGCTATGGAAAATTAGGAAAATCATGATGATAAAGAGGATGTGATATCTGAGGTAAGTGAAATCTCCAAAGCAAGTCAAGAAGAGAATGTTGAAGTCAAAAAGGATAGAGGCAAAAAGATTCAAAAAAGGTACAGATCCATGATTGGAGGATTACTTTATCTAACTCAAACCAGACATAATATAATGCATGCCATGTGTCTTGTGGCAAGATTTCAAGAAGATCCAAGAGAATCACATGTGATGGAAATCAAGAGAATCCTAAGGTACTTTAAAGGCACATTACATCATGGCTTATTATATCCAAAAGATAATGATTTCACTCTCAGTGCTTATACAGATGCAGATTGGGCCAGAGATGTTGATGACAGGAAAAACACAAGTGGAGGTTCTTTCTTCTTGGCTAATAGATTGGTTTCATGGTATATTACAATAAGCATAGTATAGAAGCATAGTATATTACAACAGCTTGTTGTTGCACTCAAGTGTTATGGATGAAGCCGACATTGAAGGACATAAGAGTTGTGTATGAAGATCTAATTGTAATCTTTTGTGACAATACAAGTGCTATAAACATTTCAATGAATCTAGTGATGCACTCAAGAACAAAGCATATATCTATAAGGTATCACTTTTTGATAGAAAAGGTTATAGAGAATGAAGTAAAGATGAAATATGTGTCTACAAAGGATCATATTACAGATATTTTCACTAAGCCTCTGCCTAAGGATACTTTTGAGTATCTTAGAGAAAAGATAGGGGTTATTACCCCTCCTTTGAACTAAGATGCAGAAGAATGCATCAATCCAATGGTGTCTAGAGCCTCATTCATTGATTTAGATTGGTGTTTTGAGAGATACCTCTCAGGGGGAGTACCTAGATGTTACTGACATAAGTTCCTAATTTCACAGGCAGTAAGTTTCAGTTTGATCAGAGAAACATAGCACAAGTATGTGCCCTTTGCCATTGATGTCAAAGGGGGAGAGAAATCATGTGAAAAACTCAGGGGGAGAAAAAGTGCAGATGTGTAAAGAGAAAGGGGGAGTATCTTGTCTTGATGGTCTATACAGTTTTTCACATCATATGTTTCCATCAATGACAAAGGGGGAAATTGTTGCAAGTATGTGCCTAACTGGTGTTATCATTGATGTCAACATTATCAGTGTTGTCATTGTTGTAAACTGTGCTCTTGTTTTGATGCTTGCCTACTTGCCTATGAAATGTTGGAGATAATGAGTAAGTGATCCTGACATTGAGTTTCCAAGTGCTTTTGAGAAAATTTGCTCCTCCGATGGAAATAGTGCATAGAAGAGTATGTTTGTCTACAACAGAATAGTCCATTAGTTTGCTCCACATTTCTTGTAGAATGAATATCCTTGCATGTGGATTGGAAGTTATTTATAGGCATGTCTGAAGATGTTATGTTCCAAATTTGAGCCTCTAGTATGAAGATTTGAGAGAGTTATGTTCATTAGAGTAAAAACTACTTTTTCTGTGCATTCAGTGGTGACAAAGAGAAAGTATTTTTCTCTGCATTTCTCCGCATTAAAGTATTATGGTCTACAGTTCTAGAGATAAGTCTAAAATGATGATAAGTTCCTTCAACTCCAATGGTTCATGATTTGGTGATACACAAGCAATCTTTCCTTTATGACAGTGGATAGTAGTTATGTTCAAGTGCTCCAGATTGAAGAATCTTCTTTCCAAAGTGATCAAAGGTTGTTCATATCTTCTTGGTGATTACAATGTGCTTGTGGATGTCTCTTGATTGTGTTCCCACCTTTGGATTGATCCGCAAAGAGAAATTTGGGTCGTGGATGAAGACTGTTCTTAGAAGACTTAATGTTAACACCAGTCTTGGCTGACTTGGTATTTTTCACTACTTGCAGAGATTTATCGAAGATTGTGAAAGTGTGTCATGGCATGGAAGATTACATTTGAGTCCTAGCTAAGGCATAACATGATCCACATACATCATTACCTTAGCAAAATTTGTTTAGGTCTAGACCTATTTCTGTGTATGTTTGTAGTGCTGACCTTGGAGATTATTCCAATGGTTGATGAATGTAATGCTGACCTTGATGCACATTCCAAGGTTGATGAATTGTATAAAAACATGTAATGTAGTTGCAAAAAAGATGTCCTTGTGTGAAAATGAAAAGATAAGTGTGAAGGTGTAGAAAGAGCAGAGTAGAGGAGTCATATTGTGCTTCAATGGAACTAAACTCATGCATGGAGTAGATGCTATCAAATCAGTTCACCAACACTTAGCAGTGAGCCACCCCTTGGCAGTGAGCCAATCTTGGCAATGAGCCCTAACTTTTGTAGTGAGCATTTTGGGGAGTGAGCCTCTATTTTTTGGTATTGCTATATCACATTTATCTTTGTGGGCTAACACCCATCGTGGTTTTTCCCTTATAGGGTTTTCCATGTAAAAAAACTGGTGTCTCATGTGTTTATTATCTTATTGTGTTGAAGTTTCTTATTTCATGCTTTCATGATTAATCTGAATAACAATATATAAGTATTTGATGTGTTAATGTGCATAAGTGGTTAAAATTTTTGGAGACAAATGATTCACCCCCCCCTCTCATTTGTCTGGTGCATTTCAACAAGGGGTTGGGGGTTGTGGTTTTTAGGAGCTTGCCTCATTCAAGCCCCAAAATGGAATTTAAGCCCTTGAACACTGTTGTTTGATAAAGAGTGCATATCCTTGTATAATAGAGGCAAAACCAAATGATAAATGATTGATTCAAACACAAATAGATATCACCTTAGAGGTGTATCTCTCATGGAAGGAAGAATCTCTTTCACTCCATGAGGAGATGGATTGATGAAATCAAATCTGCAACAAACAAACACAATACTACTCTGCAACACAATGAAAGACTTGAATATCCTTAGCATAAGATCACAAGTTCGCAATATCCATTTAGTTATAAAATGAATTCCTAAACATGCTTATATATGCATTCCTACTATAATTTCATAATTCAAACTTGACAGGCTGACAAGGAACACCTTTAACAGTAACATTGTTATCATTGAAATTCAGGACCCCACAAAATTAGGGAAGGACTAGGCTGTGACAGCCCAAGCCCTAGGTCTTATTTTGGGCAAGTTTCAAGTTCAGTAATGCCCTCTAGGTCACATTTGACATGGGATTTCGGGGATTCTTCATCGGGTGTTAAAATGAATATGCATGATTACATCTAAAGGACCCTGAAGCAAACCTTAGGAGGTAAAAGTCCTAGGGGGACATTTTATGAAATAACATTTATCCCCCACTTTAATGTATGTATGATCTTATGACCCATACATGCATTAAAGTACGGTCAACAAACACATCAAACATGCTAGGCAATTAGAGATAATGCATACATAAAGATTGAGAAACTATTTCTAGCCCCCAGTCTCAAGTAGACATTAGAGAAGACACATCGCATACATGCCGAACATAATGAAGACAGGTAACAGACACACAAAACATAGAGAGGAGAATATTGAAGACATACAAAACATGGAAAATACACAAGAGTATTCATGCAGGACATAATGAATATAGTGATATTTCTTTTTCATTTTCATATAAATGAAAATGCATGGAAAGTAAATATTCAACACACAACCCAAAATGTAGAAGGGGCATTTCTCACACTCTTGAAACTACATATGGGGGAGAAGACACATAATACAAATCTCAGAGTACATAGGGAGGGACATTTTGCCATGCAGCTTTAGACTAAACTTGAGAACAAGCATGCCATACAAAAGCCAAAGTGTAGGGAGGGGCATTTCACCATGCAACTTTACACTACACTAGGGACCAAACACGCCATATAAAACCCAAGTGTAGGGAGGGGAATTTTGCCACACAACTTTAGACTATATAAGGGGGAAAACAAACAGAAGACACACAGAAGACACGAGCATCATATAGTATGCCAAAGGCATACTATAAATCTAAAACATGACAAACAAGGCTATAGAAGGAGCTTATTCCTAAATTCCCACCATCTTAAGCACTCTATAGGGACACCTAATGGTTGGGATTATCCCACAACAATCGCCAAAGACACGCTTAAGGGAGGATACACCAACCCTGCTTGCTCGGAGGACTTTTGAAATAAAAAGGATGTGCACTAGCTCAAGAGATACACCATCCCTGCCTCCGCAGAGGGCTTTTGAATAAAAGGATATACAATAGCTCAAGAGATACGATATCCCACCTCTGCAGAGGGCTTCATGATTACAATATAGAATTAAAGATGTGCATTCACGCTAGAGATACAACATCCCATCTCTGTAGAGGGCTTACAAACACAATTTGTTAGTACCAGAATCTTCAGATAGCTTACCTTTATATGCCCCCACCTTAAGGTGGTTGATATCGTGTGTTGATATCAAGCACATTAGGGTAGAAAGAAAACACATAAGGGAACAAGATATTCCACAAAGCCTATGCCCCCAAAGCTGACATGTGCTTCATGATCACCGAATGTTCCCACTAACACACAATTTCCTACAATGCAAGGGGTTAGAAACCACATAATCATGATAAAATAAATGCATTTAAACATTCACATAAAGAGCCAAGGCTATACTATGGGTTTGAAATCAAGGTATAACCATGGGGATATACTACAATAATCTCAAAATTGAGTGTAACCAAGACGAGATTCAAGATAAACAAAGTGAATAGAGTAGATGCATTGTTATGGTTTTTTAGGAAAGATAAGACAACATCCAAATATCACATAGAGTGATTCTACTAGCCAAGTGTCAGATAATATAAATATCAACCCCATCATCATATATGGACTAGGTCCATTTTTGCTTACTCGCTAAATGGACACTTGGTCTATATCAGTATTCTTTTTTTCGTCATCCGCTAGCTAGATAGAACCACTAGAAGAAGGTAAACAATAAATCAAGATAAGAGAACAAGTGCCTTAGGTTCATCATGTAGGAAGGTTCCCCTAGGTCACCAACTACAACGCAATGCCCCTAAGGCATGACATGCGACAATAAAATAGAGGAGAGGAGCAAGATAGAAGAATGGTCACAACAGAGGTAGTCTCTTGGTATCCTTGACCTTACAAGAGGATCAAGGGTCATCCTAGGAGGCCTAAACAACACAGAACACATCATGGGGGAATCACAACACAGGAGGGGGTCACTTAAATGAGAAAAAAATGCTACGACATAGGTGACCACCAAGGTTAGAAATACTTACTTGTTTTCTTTGATATTGATCTTTACCTTGATAGTTAAAGCTTTATCTCTTGTTCTCTCTTCCTGCTAAATGGTATTTTCTACAATGTTCTCAAGGTTGGTTCTTATAATATTTAAGGATTGTGGAGCCAGAGCCTCACAAATTCCCATTTCAGTCGAGTGGTTTAGTGAAGGAACCCAAAAGATGCCCATTTCAACCAATTTGTAAGGTGTTGAAATGCCTTGGTTGTGAGATTGTTTATCAATGTTTTCTAAGTTTTCATTATTATCCAATGTATGTGAGTGTTCAGGTAAAGGTATATAATCCATTTCTTTGTTTAAGATGTAGTTAAGAAGTGTTTGAAGATTAGGTGGTGAATTTTCAGTATCAACATGTTGAAGTAGATGTTCACAAATGGAATCTGCATCATCCAATGCTTCATCCTGGCCAAGGAGAGCAGGAAGGGATGATAGAGTGGTGTTAAGGAATTTTTCAATGATGTCATCTACTTGTTCCAAAATATCTTCACTAAGTGAGGCTATGTTGGTAGAAGTTTTTGGATTATTACATGAATCACCCTAAGCTATATCAGCTTCATATGTGTCAGAAATACTATCCACTATATCATCGTGAAATGTAAGAAGGGAAGGAAAGACATTTTCACCAATACTTTCCTCATGATTATTTGTAGAAATGAAATTTTTAAGATATTCTAGGATTTAAAGGAAAATACCCACAATAGTGACAAAGCTTTTGGAAAAGGATATGGAACGAAGAATATCACAAGTAGTACTTATAGTCATGTTTTGAAATGTCATAGACGTATGCTATTTGATGTAACACTTGAGGATATTTATCATTGAATTTGTAGAAATTATCAACATTTACAATGTATTCAAATAAATCTTCCAAATATGAATTACAAGAAGAATCCATGATATATGCAAGATAATAAACTCATAATTGTTTATGCTTATGACCTAAAATGCTTGATTTTTTTACTTTTTCAATTCAAATGCCTAAAATATGAGGTTTTGTAAGAAAATTGATGAGGGAAAGTGAATAATAACCTTTATAATAGTCCAAAAATGCAGTAAAATCCTTCACAACACACCTATAATGCAATTCTATATGGATGATAAGTCAAAATCTAGTGAAAATGCAAAATTTTTAAACCCTTGTTCTGAAATTAAGGCATGAAACTATACAAAATGATATGTAAATGAATTATAATCAGATTTATGATGTAAAAAAACTATGTTAGATCTCAAAATGATGTTAACATCCTACAATGTTCGATGTAAATGCAATTTTAAGGATGGTGAATGAAAAATGCTAGTTTTTGTTGAAATTGAATAAGTGTAAATGCGAATTTTTGAGATATGAAAGCAAAAAAACACAAAAATGCAAAACTACAAAAAAAATCGGATTTGAATGATTGTCTAAGATGAGTAGTAAAGTCTGCAACAAGATTTTAACTACAAACCCTAGTTTTTGAAGTCACTAGGTTATGAGAAAAATTCAAAATTTCAAGCAAACCCTAGCAATTTTAATATGAAAAATGTAATGAAAATGATTGTAAGATGATGAATATCTATATTTTATATCATATATAATGTAAAAATTAGAGATTAGATGATATGCAATGAAAATTGATGCAAACTATGTCAAAATGCAAGCCTAAAATGGCAAATTTTTCAAAATTTTCAAAATTTTCAATTTTTTTGTAATTTTTCAAATGCAATATGAAAATGATGAATGAAATGAATGTATATATGAAGTACAATACTTGGAAAGATGCAAAATTCAATTGAAACATGGGTTCACCAAAATGTTTAATGTAAAAAGGAGGGATTTTCAATTTCAATGAGTGTTTATGCTAGATCCTTCTTTCACATCTAACATTCAAGGACATAAACCGAGTCAAGTCACAAATTTTGCAAGAGAACTCTGCTATAGGTTTAGTGTCACTTGGAATGAAGTGGAAACATGGAATTTGCTAATTAATTGATTAATTAAATCCTAATTATGCTAGAAACCCTAATTATGTGAAATCGTAAATAAATAGATGAATCACGGTAAATGCTCACAGACTGAGATGCAATATTTAGAGTAAATACATACTAGACTTTGAGACTCCAAATATAGAAAAATCATGGACTAAAGAGTAGGTACCCATACCTAAGGTGCAGTTTCCATTGAGAATCTGAGAAGATGTCTGTAACATGTTCTTGTTGTCCCAGAGATTTATGTTTCAGGGATCTAGATGGATTTGGTGTAAGGTGTCGAAGCCCAGGTCCTACTTTTCTTCAGAGATCTAGAATCCACATAGTTTGTTCTAGCCTCCTAGAACTCTACTCAGTCAGATATGACACCTATAACCTGCAATCACATAGAAGGGGGTTGGGGGTTGTGGTGTTTAGGAGCTTGCCTCAGTCAAGCCTCAAAATGACATTCAAGCCTTCTATCACTGTTGTTTGATAATGAGTGTGTATCCTTATAGGATATAGGAAAAACCAAATGGTAAATGATTGATTAAAACACAAATAGATATCACTTCAGAGGTGTAGCTCCAATGGAAGGAAGAATCTCTTCCACACCATGAGGAGATGGATTGATGAAACTAAATTTGCAACAAACAAACACAATAACAACACAATACTGTTGTGCAACACAATGAAATCCTTGAATATCCTTAGCATAAGATCACAAGTTCACAATATCCATCTAGTTGTAAAATGAAGTACTAAACATGCTTATATTTTCATTCCCGCTCTAATTTCCTAATTCAAACTTGACAGGCTGACAAGGAACACCTTTAACGGTAACATTGTCGTCATTGAAATTTGGGACCCCACCAAAATACGATAGGACTAGGACACAAGTGCCCAAGCCCTAGGTCCTATTTTGGGCAAGTTTTAAGTTCAACAATGCTCCCTAGGTCCCATTTGACATAGGTTTTTGGGGATTCTTCATCGGGAGTTAAAATGAATATGCATGATTACATTTAAAGGACCCAAGAGCTAAAGCATAGGAGGTAAAAGTCCTAGGGGGACATTTTACGACATAATAGAATCAAAGAATGAATGCAAGCTAAAATGAATTTACCTAATGCAATTTAACTATGTTTTTGGGGTTTTTCAAATATTTGGAATGATTTAATCTAAGAAAGGAAATTACATGGAAGTGAATTAAACTATGAAAGAAAATTACTCTAAGAATGCAAAATCTAACTATCCTATCAAGGAAAAAGCAATAAGAATACTGATCCCAAGAGCAATTTTAGTTATCTAATTACTACCAATTGATAGAAAGCATAGAGGAACCTGAAATAGAGAAGACTTGTGAGCCTCCACTACCCTTAGATTTCCTTGTGTGCCAACCTCATATCCTCTTGTAGTAGCGGGGAATCCTCTTGGCAACAAGATGACAATGGAAGTGAAAGAATATTTAGAAGCTTTGCAAAGAGAGCTCAATGAGGTCTATTGATGAGGATGATGGCCTGATTTGAGAAGCATATGGATGTGTGATGACCTTTATGTGAAAGATTGATGAGAAATGAAAAAAAAAGGCTCCTATGTCTTGTATGAGCATGAGAATACTGAATGTGGAGAGTAATAACTTGCAAGAGCTATGTGCATAAATGAAATTGCTTCCCTTTGTTCTTGAGGGAGGGGGTATTTATAGGTTATAAGAAGGGATGTGGGGTGAGGAAGAGGGAGAGTTAACTTAATTAGATTGGAGAGTTAGCATAGAGGATTCAAGAGTAATCTGAAAAAACAAAAGGCTCCTATGTCTTGTATGAGCATGAGAATGTTGAATGTGGAGAGTAATAACTTGCAAGAGCTATGTGCATAAATGAAATTGCTTCCCTTTGTTCTTAAGGGAGGGGGTATTTATAGGTTAGAAGAAGGGATGCGGGGTGAGGAAGAGGGAGAGTTAACTTAATTAGATTGGAGAGTTAACATAGAGGATTCAAGAGTAATCTGGGCTAAAATTGGAGTGATCTGCCTAGTAAAAGCTTATCACTCAAGAGGAAGTGAAGAAAACAGAGTGCTTGGGAATGCATGATTTTTTAATTTTAGATGAAATGGAGCTAATTATGCATGTGTGGGTGCATGAAATACTTAACTCCATATTACACTAGAAAATCCATGCAAACAGGAAGAAAAATAGGTGAAAACGAAGATTGTTTGAGTTAGAAACTCAATTTGTTTCACAGTAGGAAATGCGACAAGGTCACCTATGGGATGCCCCTTTCACCAATATGGTCGCCTGGGAGGAGACCCATGGGCGACTCGCTAAGCAGAGCACCTAGGTTGGTTTGCAGGATAAGAGATTTAAGAGGAGGGAAAAATAAGGGGTCCTGCCTCTGAAAACAGGTCAGTCATGTGCAACAATCTGAATATCCACTTGCAAAGTAGGATCCCCTGGTAGGAGATCTTAAAATAATAGGGGGATATTTGGATTGGTTGAGTGAAACTGAAAACCAAAAGTGGGAGATGGCTAGGAGGGACTTCTAGAAGGCTTCTAGGGATGGAGATGATGAAAAATATTGGGGAACGGTGAAAACTCACCTACAAGATGCATACAAGGCTTAAGAATAGTCACAAGCTCAGAAAATGCAAATCGACAAGTGTCAAAAAAGTGTCGACAACAAAGGGAGAGAGAAAATAACAAAAGGAAAACACAAGAAAAAGGAAAAGACATGTCACCAAGAGAATTGCTACTGAGAAGATGTTATTTCATGCTTACATGTATGTGACAAGTATTAAAAATTATCGTAGGGGTCCTTGTGGAGGCTATGTGTAATTTTTGTGCTTATAGTTTTGGCAAGGTTTCGAGCTTCAAGTGAAAAGTTATGGTTGAAGTTAGTTTTTAGCCTTGGTTCCTGTCACAGTTTCACAAATGAAGTTTTTTGGATCTGTATACTTTAGGTTTTGCCAAAGAATAACCAATGAGTTGCTTTTTAGCAAGAGCAAATCAACTCTCAAATCAACAACAATGCAATCACTCCGACTAGAATCAAACAATGTATCCTACTCCACCAAAGTTACTCTTGACTTTGATGCCAGACTTTGGTACCCTACAATTCATGTCTAGGTTGTTTTTTTCTAGCATAGAGAATTCTTATGAGTGTGATGTAGTTGTGATGTGATTATGAACTCCACCACCATTCAAGATTGTATTGTGAGTCTTTCAGTTCCTACATATAGCTGGCGTGCATAACAAAACAGAGAAATAGACCATGTGTTGGGGAGAAAGGAGAGGGTAACTACAACCCATTTCCTTGTATTTTGGTGGGAGACTACATCTGAAGTCAAGGAAAAAGGGGATTGAAAGTTAGAGGAAGGGGAAGTTTATGAGTTGTGGGTCATCATTGAAGAGATTCTATCAATAGAAAATTTCCTTATCATTCTTCAAAACAAAAAAATGGGTGGTCTTTTAAGACTATTTTGTTGCAGAATTTAAAGAGATGAAGGTGCCTACTAGGAAGTTCTTGTTAAAACAAAATATTAGAATTGAAGCGTCACATTCTTGAACTTTTCAATGCCTCTTTTAGGCATACAAAATAGATCAACTACAACATAAATAGAAGCACTGGATTAGTGAGAATGTAGCTCTAGAGAGGAAAGAAAGAAGGCTCTAGAAAGGGAACTGTTGAAGTGTGAAGTTCGTAGAAGGAAGGAGTCTTAGACTCAACTAGGAAAGAGGGCAGATTAAGCTTGATTGTGTGAGAGTGGCCATCTGAAGGTTAAAGATGATGTATTTTGTTGTTTGCATATGATTTTTATTTTCTAAATTGAATAAGGTTGAACATTTCTATTGTAATCTTTCTATAGTTTTTGGGGTAGGGTATGTCTTGAGAATTTGTGAATGTTTGTGTTGGTAGAGGGGAGTACTCTCTTCATCAAATAGTATCATAGCTGGTAATCCTGAGTGTAGAGAGGATCCACCAGGACCCATGGGAGAGAAGGAAGTTGTGAAAAGCTCAAGAGATTGTTGTAGATAGAGAGGAGTCCTGAGCATGTGAGAGCTAGGAAGCCTCAGAGATGATTTTTTTGTAGATTGCAGAGCTTGGGATGTGGATTGTGGAAGATTGCAATAGCAAGTGAGATGGGAATATTTTTGAGAAAGAAGCTTGTCCCATGGGATGGATGGAGGCAATATAAAGAGAGGAAAATTTTGGCAATGGTGGTAGATATACATGCGAGGATGGATTGAAAAGAGGTTATGCAGTGTGCAAGTAATGGGATAGCAATGAAAGAAAAGAAAGATGAAATAGAGGATATACTTGTAGTGGTGGTGGAAGATGACAAAGAGGATGCAAGTTCAAAGATTGCAGCTATTGATAAGATTGTCACGATGGAATGCAAAGAGTTTTCAGTAGTTTCTGATGATGAAGATGATTTGTTGTTCAAGATGCTAGCCATAGAAGAAGAATGGATGGAAACAATTGCCGTAGCAGCGAAGGGTAAAGAAGGAAAAGTTGCAACTGATGAGGTTGTGGAAGATGTCATAGTGAAAATAAATATTGCAGCCATGAAGGAGGGTAAGGTAAATCTGTTTGATGATGATATTGATTTGTTTTCAACTATGATAATAGAAGAGGAAAAGTATGTATAAAAAATGGAAGAGAAAGATTTGTGTTTAAATGCTACGAGTTTGTGCATATAAATTGTGAAGGATACTGCATGGTTTTGGTGGAGGTGGTTGGTCTACAGTAGGATAAGTCCCATGAAGGCGAAGGAGGAGAAGAGAGGAGTGAATATTTGGAGGAGAAGGAGAGTGATCCTTTGGCAGAGGAGGACAAATGATGATGATAAAATGAATGCAACATATAATAGGTGGAGGAAGATGGTACTTTTCCTAGCTAAATGCTGGAGGAGGTAGAAGAAGTTTTCTATGCCTAAATCAGTGATGGAGTTTCCTGTAGGTTGTTTACAACCTAAAAGAATAGTTTTACTACTCCAGTCCATTTTGTGAGTCCTACTTAAAAAATCTTTCTACCCGGCATGTCTGATGCGAGAGCATCCCAAGTGAATCGGCGATCCATATCATCAATAAACAATTGCACGCTGAATTTTTACTTTTTTTTGGCTTGTTGGGTTCTAATGGATTTTCTCAACACTATGTGTGTTTGGCACTGTTAGGGAGGCAATTTGGTAGCGTTTCTTGAATTCAGTCCCAGCCTACATGAAATTAGTTTCCATAAAATAATTGTTTTAGGAGCATCAGCGATCCGTATCATCAATAAACAATTGCAGGCTAAATTTTTACTTTTTTTTAGTTTGTTGGGTTCTAATGGCTTTTCTCAGCACTATGTGTGTTTGGCACTATCAGGGAGGCAGTTTGGTAGTGTTGATTGAATTCAGTCCCAGCCTGCGTGAAATCAGTTTCCATAAAATAATTGTTTCAGGAGCTTGGTGAAGTTTCATGGCAAATACTTCAATAGGCAGATTGTTGATTCTATCCTAGAATTATACGCAAAGGTCTTGTGAGCAAATTCCATCATGTTTTGAAGATTTTAAAGTTTTCTGACTTATGCTTGTGAATTGGAAAAAGATTAATATCTCAAGCTTCGTGATGGTTGAGAACAAACTACTTGGAAGAAGTCTTAGGAATGCCTTGATATGCTCATCCCTGTCAATTTTAGCAAGATTTGGAGCTTCTATTTAAAATTTATGGCCAAAGTTAGTTTTCAGCCTTGGTTCCTATCACAATTGGACAAATGAAGTTTTTTGGATCTATAAGCTTCAAGTTTTTCCAAAGAATAACCAATGAGTTGATTTTCAGTTGGAGAAAATCAAATCTCAAATCAATAACAATGCAATTATTGAAATGAACCAGACAACTAAGAGGGGGGTGAATCAACTATATGAAAACTTGAACAATTTTGCACCTTAAAGCATTAACCACTTGCCCATTGTTTGTTATGATTAAGTAATGAAAGCATAAACTCAGAAACATAAACACAATTGCAAGATCATACGCAAGAGACATCAGATTTTCATGTAGAAAACCCTGTTAAGGGAAAAACCATGGTGGATGTTAGTCCACAAGATATATAAGTTATAACAATACTAAACATTAGAGGCTCACTGCCAATAGGGCTCACTACCCAGAAAAAGGCTCACTGCCAAGGGGTGCCTCACTGCCAAAGGTTTTGAACTGATATGATAGCATCTACTCCATGTGTAAATTCGGTTCCATTGAAGCACAATATTCTTCCTCTGCTCTACTCTATTTTTTACACCTCTTTACTTAACTTCACATCTTCACACAAGAAAATCTTTTCCACGACCAAATTACAAGTATTTATACAGTACATCAACCTTGGAATGATCATCAAGGTTGACATTACAATTATCAACTGTTGGAACAATCTCCAAGGTTAGCATTACAAACATTTACAAAATAGATCTTGAGATAATACAAAATTAAGCTAAGGAAATGTAGTAAAGATGTATGCAGATCACTCCATGCCTTAGCTAGGACTTAAACATGATCTTCCATGCAATGAAATGCTTCTACAATCTTCAATATATCTCTGCAATCACTAAAATTAACCAAGTTAGCTAACACTGGTTACATGCTATGTTATCTGGGAATAAACTTCAAACACGATCTCATTTCTTTAATGCGGAGCAATGTAAATATAGGAACACAATCAAGAGGCATCCATAAGCACATTGTAATCACCAGGAGCAACCGCACAAACTCTAACCACTTTACCCATGAGATTCTTCACATTGGAGCACATGAACTTCATTGTCTTCAAATGTCATAAAAGAAAGATAGCTTGTAGACCACTAAATCATGAACCATTGTAGTTGTAGACACTTATCATTATCCTAGACTTCCCTCTAGACCCGCAGTGAAAATAGCTCAATGCAGAGGAATGCGGAGCAAAATATGTTCTCCCTGTCACTAGTGAATAATCAGAAAAAACAAGTTTTACTCTGGTGAAAGTAACTCACTCAATTCTTCATACTAGAGGATTAGACTCAAGATTTAGCATCTTCAGACATGTCTCTAAATCAATTACAATCCGCAGACCAAGATCTTTAATTTACAATAAATGCAGAGTAGTCTTCTAGACTATTATTCAGTATGCAACTCATTGTCTTCACTGTGATTCACTGTTTCCTTTCTGATTCTTGTAGAGGGGCTAATTTTCTCAATATCCTCAACATATAAAGCTTCTAAAAAAATAACAAAATAGGATACAGTTGACACCAATGACAACAAAGATATGTTGACATCAATGACAACACCGATTAGGCACATACTTGCAAAAATCTGCCCCTTTGTCATTGATGGTAACATGTGATGTGAAAAACTATAATAGTCATCAAGACAAGATTCTCCCCCTATCTCTTTACACATATGTATTCTTTCTTTTCTGAGTTTTTCACATGATTTTTCTCCCCTTTGACATTAATAGAAAAGGGCACATACTTGCACTCTACTACTCTGAAACAAACTCTCTCCATCTGACTACTCCCCCTAAGAAGTAGGCATTACAAGCATCAATCCGGATATGGACGTAGATCTCTAAGCACCACCAAACTCATGCACTCTTGTGCATCTTAATTTAGAGTAGGAGGGGTGATAACCCCTAACTTTGCTCTGAGATACTCAAAAGTATCCTTAGGTAGAGGCTTGGTGAAGATGTCTGCAATCTGATCTTTTGTAGACACATACTCCAACTTGACTTCATTCTCTGTCGCCTTTTCTCTCAGAAAGTGATATCTTATGGATATATGCTTTGTCCTTGAATGCATTATAGGATTCTTTGATATGTTTATGGCACTTGTATTGTAACAAAAGATTGCAATTGGATCTTCATACACAACTCTGATGTCCTTCAATGTATGTTTCATCCATAACACTTGAGCGCAACTGCATCCTACTGCAATGTACTCTGCTTTTGTAGTAGACATAGCTATTGAATATCATTTCTTGCTTAACCAAGATACCAGCCTTTTTCCCAAGAAGAATGCACCTCCACTTGTACTTTTCTTGTCATCCACATCCCCGGCCCAATTTGCATCAGTGTATGCATTGAGAGTGAAATCATTGTCTTTTAGATACCAAAAACCATAATCCATTGTGCCTTTCAAGCATCTCAGTATTCTCTTGACTACCATCACACGTGACTCTTTAGGTTTTGCTTGAAATCTTGCGACAAGACAAACTACATGCATTATGTTAGGTCTGGTTTGGGTCAGATAAAATAAACCTCCAATCATAGATCTATACCTTTTCTGATCTTCCATAGGTGAGTCATCATTTTTTCTCAACTTACAACCAGTTACCACGGGAGTCCTTACCAGTTTAAACTCTTCCATCCCAAACTTCTTTAACAACTCTTTCACATACTTAGACTGAGAAATGAAGATACCTTTATTTGATTGATTGATTTGCAGACCTAAAAAGAAATTCATCTCACCAAACATGGACATTTGAAATTCATTTCGCATTTCCCCAGCAAAAACCATGCACATACCTCGATTTCCTCCAAAGATAATGTCATCAACAAAGACTACAACAATTAGGATTTGTTCATCATTGATCTTGAAGTAGAGATTGATGTTGTTAGTATCTTTACTAAACCCTAATTGTATCAGATATTTGTCCAATTTAGCATACCAAGCCCTAGGTGCTTGTTTTAGTCCATACAATGCTTTCATCAATCTGCACACCATGTCACCCTAATCTGATGACTAGAATCATTCTGGTTGTTCAATATAGACTTCTTCCAATTCTCCATTCAAGAATGCAGACTTCACATCCATTTGATATACCTTGAAATCTTTATAGGTTGTGAATGTTAAAAACATTCTTATTGCTTCAATCCTTGCCACTAGTACAAATGTTTCCTCAAAATCTATTCCTTCAACTTGAGAGTATCCTTTGAATCCCAACCTTGCTTTGTTTCTTACCACTTCACTATTCTCATTCATCTTGTTTCTGAAGACCCATTTGGTGCCAATTAAATTTTTATCTACCAGTCTGGGAACAAGATCCCAAGTCTGATTCTTCTCTATCTACATCAATTCTTCTTCCATGGCCTTTACCCAATTTTCATCATTGCAAGGTTCATTTACATTTTTATGTTCCACTTGAGAAATCAAACAATAATTAATCTATCCATCAGTAACTCTTCTTCTGGTCTGAACTCCTTTACTCTTATCTCCTATGATTTGATCTTAAGAGTGATTTAACTTCACATACCAAGGTGTCTTAGTAATCATTTCTGGAGCTTGTTCTTCTTCTTCCTCTGAGTTTTCTTCTTGCTGCACTACTACTTTGCTTGTAGGGACATTCGGTTCATCATATTCATAGCCACTTGATACCTTTTCCTTGCTTTCATCAACTTTCACATTTGCACTCTCAATGATCTTTTTCAACCTATTATTATAACACTAGTAGGCCTTTCTCTTGGTAGAGTATCCAAGGAAGATGCCTTCATCACATCTTGTGTTAAACTTACCTAGATCTTCATCTCTTCTGATATAACACTTACTACCAAAAACTTTGAAGTATTTCATAGTGGGAACTTTACCCTGCCACAATTCATAAGGAGTCTTGGAAGTATTACCTTAGACTTGAACTCTATTTCGAATGTATATAATAGTGTGAATTGCCTCTCTCCAATATACTTCCGGTAGATCAGCCTCCTTCATCATTGTTCTAGCAGCCTCTTGAACTGTCACGTTTGTCCTTTCAACTACTCCATTTTGTTGTGGACTCCTAGGTGTAGATAATTGTCTCTTTATCCCTTATTCCTCACAAACGAAGTTAAACTCATTTGATGTAAACTATCCACCTCTATCATACCTCAAGCACTTTATCTTCAAATCTAGATCATTCTCATCCATTGCCTTGAAAGCTTTAAATTTTTCTAGGGCTTCTTCTTTTTCTTTTAAGAAGGTAACCCAAGTCATTCTAGAATAATCATCAATCAACAACATGAAATACCTGTCTCCTTGTAGACTTCTTACTCTAGTAGGTCCACATAGATCTATATGCACTAATTTTAGTAGTCCATCAATAGATTGGTCCTTGCTCTTGAAACTTATTCTTGTCTATTTTCCAAATTGGCACTCCTTGCACAAAGTATTAGCAGGCTTCACAATCTTGGGCAAATCTATTACATCCTGAGTGGAACTTATCTTCACAATGTTGTGAAAATTGATATGACACAACCTTCTATGCCACAACCAACTTTCATCATACTGAGCCAACAAACAATATTCATTAGTCCCTTTCAAATGATAAATATTACCTCTTGTCTTCTCACGAGTTGCAATAATTTTTCTGGAGCTTTCCAAGATCTTACATCCATTATCCTTGAACCTGAGATCATAACCCTTTCCACACATATGACCAACACTTAAGAGATTGTGCTTTAATCCCTTCACATATAAGACATCATCAGTGTTATGCTTACCATCAAAAGAAATGAATCCTTTTCCACAAATCTTACCAATTGTATCATCACCAAACCTAACAAGTCCTCCATCATATTTTTCCAAATTTATGAACTTACTTTTATCACCAGTCATGTGATGAGAGCATCCACTATCAATAACCCATTCATCTTTGTCTTCAACAACCTAAGCAGCCAAGGCACTTTCCACTAGTTTTTCTTCCTTCATAGAACTAGCAGGATTAGTAGTCACAAGTTCTTCTTTAATAGAAATAAACAAGCACTCATTACCAGATGTACTAGCATTATCTAGTTCTCCATCTAATACGCCTTCATCATCATCAAGATCTTCAACATTATAACATTTCTTTGGTATTCTCAGTCTATCAGGTCTTGGCTTGAGAACTCTTGTGGGGCATCTAGAAGCATAATGACCAACTTTACCACAACTAAAACATTTAAAAGGTAATTTTCCTTTGAACTTACTAGTACCTCTAGGCATACTATTAACAAAGTTGGCTTCAAGTTCTTCACGCTCATAATCCAGTTCCACCTTGTACTTATCAGATCTGAGAGTTTTTCTGAAGTGCTGGCCTTGAAAGAAGTCTCTGTCTTTGGAAGTGAATCACCAAGTTATCTCATTTCAAAGGTTGTTAGTTTCCTGAGCAACTGATCTTTTGTAATCTTTGTCACTGTCATTACTTCTTCAATTGCGGCCACCTTATGGCTACATGATTTAGGCAGTGATCTAAGAATTTTGTTCACAACTTCAATATCCTCAAATTTTCCTCCCACACTTCTAATGCTCACAAGTTCATCGACCTTCTACATGAAGGATGTTATGTTGTCATCTTCACTCATCTTCAAACATTCATATTTTGCCTTCAAACTCTGCAACTTGGCACTCTTCATAGATTCATCTCCTTCATATAGATTCTTCAACTTTTCCCAGATTTCATGAGCAGTTTCTAGTTCCATGATCTTTTTTAGTTTGATGTCGGATAAGGCACTTACCAGGGCATCTTTGGCTTTTATGTTCAACTCAAATTCCTTGATCTCATCTTCAGTTTGCTGACCATTCTTTTGTATTTCATACTTATTTTTAGTTATTTTCCAAACACTATAACCCAAGTAGAGGAGATGGGCTTTCATGTGAATCTTCCAGATGGAGTAGTTCATTCCATCAAACTAAAGACTTTCCTTCTTATATGACATTTTGGATCAGCCTCAAGCGGTCAAGCTTTCTCCTGAGGAACCTTGCTCTGATACCAATTGTCAAAATGAACCAAACAACTGAGAGGGGGGGTGAATCAGTTTTCTCAAATCTTGAACAATTTTGCACCTTAAAACATTAACCACTTGCCCACTGGTTGTTATGATTAAGTCACGAAAGCATAAACTTAGAAACATAAACACAATTGCAAGGTCATACACGAGACACCAAATTTTTATGTGGAAAACCCTGTTAAGGGAAAAACCATGGTGGATGTTAGTCCACAAGATATATAAGTTATAACAATACCAAAAATTAGAGGCTCACTTCCAATAGGGCTCACTACCCATAAAAAGGCTCACTGCCAAGGGGTGGCTCACTGCCAAAGGTTTTGAACTGATATGATAGCATCTACTCCATGCCTAAATTTAGTTCCATTGAAGTGCAATATTCTTCCTCTACTATGCTCTATTTTTTACACCTCTTTACTTAACAATCTCCAAGGTCGGCATTACAAATATTTATAAAATAGGTCTTGACCTAATACAAATATAAGCTAAGGAAATGTAGTAAAGATGTATGCAGATCACTCCATGCCTTAGCTAGGACTCAAACATGATCTTCCCTGCCACGAAATGCTTCTACAATCTTCAATATATCTCCGCAATCACTGGAATCAGCCAAGTTGGCTAAGAATGGTTACATGCTATGTTATCTAGGAATAAAATTCAAACATGATCTCAATTCCTTAATGTGGACCAATGTAAATGTAGGAACACGATTAGGAGGCATCCACAAGAATGTTGTAATCACCAGGAGCAACTACACAAACTCTAACCACTTTACCCATGATATTCTTCACACCAGAGCACATGAACTTCATTATCTTCAACTGTCATAAAAGAAAGATAGCTTGTAGACCACCAAATCGTAAATTGTTGTAGTTGTAGGCACTTATCATCATCCCAGACTTCCCTCTAGATCTATAGAGAAAAATACCTCAATGCAGAGGAATGTGGAGCAACATACTTTCTCCTTATCACCAGTGAATAATTAGAAAAAGTAGATTTTACTCTAGTTCATTCCAACAGCAATCACTCTGACCAGAATCAAAGAATGTATCCTACTCCACCAAAGTTACTCCTGACTTTGATGCCATACTCTCTTACCCTATAATTCATGTCCAGGTTTTTTTTTGGCATACAAAATGCTTATGGGTGCAGTGTAGTTGTGATGTGATTGAGAACTACATCAGTATTTGAGACTATATTGTGAGTCTTTTAGTTCCAACATATAGCTAGTGTGTGCATAATAGAAGAGAGAAATAGACCATGTGTTGGCGAGAAAAGAGAGGCTAAATGCAACCCATTTCCTTGTATTTTGGTAGGAGACTACATCTAAAGTCAATGAAAAAGAGGATCAACAGTTAGAGGAAGGGGAAGATTATGAGTTGTGGCCTGTCGTTAAGAGATTCTATCACTAAAATCATTTATATATAAAAAGACAAAGGCATCACCTCATGTTTCAATAACAAATTTCCTTATCAGTCTTCAAAAGAAAAAAATGGGTTGTCTTTTAAGACTATTTTATTGCAGAATTTAAAGAGATGAAGCCACCTACTATGAAGTTCTTGTTAAAAGAAAATATTAGAATTGAAGCATCACATTCTTGAACATTTCAACACCTCTTTTAGGCATACAAAATAGATCAACTACAACATAAATAGCAGTGCTGAATTAGTGAGAAGGCAGCACCAGAGAGGAAAGAAAGAACGTACCAGAAAGAGAACCGTTGAAGTGTGAAGTTCACGAAAAGATCCTTAGACTAAGCTAGGAAAGGGGGCAGATTGAGCTTGATTATGTGAGAGTGGCCATCTGAAGGTCAAATATGATGTATTTTGTAATTTGCATATGATTTTTTTTTTCTAAATTGAATAAGGTTAAACATTTATATTGCAATCTTTCTATAGTTTTTGGGGTAGGGTGTTTCTTTAGAATTTGTGAATGTTTGTGTTGGCGGAGGGGAGAACCCTCTTCATCAGTATGTGAATTTTCAAATTATTCTTACAGGTAGAAATTTAATTTAATGTACATGGTTCATTTTTGCACTCATGACTCTGATTGGTTCATTTTGACACTCATATTGGTGTAGTCACGGTTAGGAGGGTCCACAGAGTGAACAACCCAGACCATGTAGCATGAGTAAACACAATGAAAGCAACTCAATTATAGAAAGCAAATGCAGATTCAATCATTCAGTATGTCATTGATTCAAAATACAAACTGGCCAACAACATGCAGGCTTACAATTATGGCTCACATGCCTGATTTCTTAGTTACAAAATATGTGCAAGATAAAACTTTGAGGCTCCTTCGCAAAGAATTCAAACTATCTATCTCTAATGAAGTATCTATCACTTGTTTTCCTAGGCATCTATTACATCAATATATATCATCATCAGAACATAAGATTCCTCCGCGTCAGCCAAGGAAGGTTACAAACTCCAAAGAAGAGGTGTAGCGTGTGTACATGGATAGTTTAGACCTAAACAACTTGTAATCCTCCACAAATGAATGAAATAGTGTGTGGATCTCAGGGAAGGTCAGCCACTATCCAAACAAGATTGAATGATGTGTCATTTAGCTCTGTAAGACATGAAATGCTCCACAAGTCTTCTCCTTTAGCTAGTTGTCTAAGACTGTCAGGATGCTCTGTTTTGAGAAAATATTTTATCTTCTGATAGACTGATAGCGATAACTTTCCGATAACTGATCGAATTTCTCTAAGATTTGGATATGATGTGTATGAATGTGTCTACATGCTATGTCTAGCTCTGCAAGGTATGAAATGCAACTATGGTAGAATGCGGCACAAAATGTTGAAACTATTACTGACTAAACTAAACTGGAAAATGAAAAGAAACAAACTAAAATGCAAATGTTTTTGGTTGATGCAAGATTGCTCTTGAACTAGGGATGCTCCTACATCAGACATTCGGGGTTGTTGAAAATGTGAGTCCCTCACTTTGCTGGGGCTAGAGGAAAACCAAGATGTCCCACCTCAACCTAAGAAATCCATGATGAGTCTTCTTTAGGTCTACATTTCCACTTTACAAGATATTCTTTATATTTCCTTCTTCTGGTACTACGTCCAATTCTATTGTCTAAGATGTCTTCAATCTGCTCTACTGCTTGCTGTGGTAACTGCTTCTTCAAGTCTTCTTCAATTCTATTACTGAACTATTTTTCATGACATTGATATAGGTCTGTAATATTGAAAATAGGTGATATACCGAATGTCTCTTGTAACTCCACTTCATATACATTTCCTGAAACAAACTTCCTGAGTACCCTACATGGTCCAAACATCTTCATCTTCAACTTGTTATATGTCCCAATTGGAAATCTCTCTTTTCTCAAGTATACCATCACTTCATCTCCAACTTCAAACTCCTTATGTCTTCTCTTCTCATCTGCATGTTCCTTATACTTTCTATTCATCTCCTCCAAATGCCTCTTCACTTGATTATGTATTGTGTTCATATGGTCTACAAATTCTTCTATTTCTATGCTTCTCTTATTTTCCATACTGATCTCTCTCAACTCTGCTACTCCTCTAGGGTTTACTCCAGTTACAATTTCAAATGGTGTTCTTCTGGTACTCTTATTCACTAAATTATTGTATGCAAACTATGCTTGTGATAGAATCAAATCCCAATTTCTTGTCTTCTCCCCAACCAAACATCTCAACAGGTTTCCCAAACTCCTATTCACTACCTCTGTCTGTGGATGAAAAGCTAAAATAAACTTCAACTTTTTCTTCATCTTCTTCCAAAGTGTCTTCCAAAAGCATCCAATGAATCTTGTATCTCTTTCTGAAATTATGCTCTTAGGTAATCCATGCAATCTCACAATCTCCTTGAAAAATAGGTCAGCTACATGCACTACATCAGTTGTCTTCTTACAAGGTATGAAATGCACCATCTTTGAAAATCTATCTACCACTACAAATATAGAATCATGTCCTCTCTGTGTCTTTAGAAATACCAATATGAAATCCATGCTTATGTCTTCCCAAGGTCTCTCTGGTACTATCAAAGGTTTATACGGTCTAATATTCTAACTACTCCCTTTTGCAACTTGACAAACTCTACAATTATGAACAAACTTCCTAACATCCTTATATATCTGAGGCTAAAAGTAGTTTTCACTTACAAAAGCTCTTGTCTTAACAATACCAAAATGTCCTACTAATCCACCACTATCCTTCTATTTGGTCAAATTGTCTCTCATTGAACTTCTAGGTATACATAACTGGTTTCCTTTGAACAACATATCCTCCTAAATTAAATAATCCAACCACTTACTTCTATCTATAACAATAGGTTCCTTACATGCTTTCTAAGGTTCTACAAAATCAAGATCTTCCTCATACATGTTCTTCAATTCCTCAAATCCTAACACTTCAACTCTCATCTTTGTTAGCAAGTTGCTTCTCCCACTCAATGCATTAGCAACTTTGTTTGATTTTCCACTTCTATGCTTCAATACAAAAGTGTAACTCTGCATGAACTCTACTCATCTCATATGTATCTAATTCAACTTACCTTTTTTGTTTAAATACTACAAAGCTTGATGATCTATATACAACATAAACTCCTTAGGCAACAAGTAATGTCTCCACTTCTTCAAGGTTTGAATTATGGCATAGAACTCCTGATTGTACACTGAATATATTCTCCTTTCATCATTCAACTTCTCACTAAAATATGCTACAGGTCTACCTTCTTGACTTAACACTGCTCCTATTGCATTTCCACTTGCATCATAATCTACTTGAAATACCTTATTGAAATCTAGTAATGCTAACACATGTTGCTCTGTAACTTTTTGTTTCAACAATTCAAAACTTTTATCTGCTCTTGATGTCCACTTAAAGCCCTTTCTGTCACCTCTCATTGTCTCTGTCATAGGACCGTTACATACTGAACTAGAATTTCTGATGAACTTCCGGTAGAAACTAGCTAGTTTGTGAAATGATTTGACTTCTCTCATGTGTAGGCCACTACACAATTGCTCTAACCTTCTTAGGGTCCATCTTCAATCCTTCTGTAGAAATCACAAATCTCAAGTATACCAATTCTTCCTTCATGAAACTACACTTTTTGATGATTACCAACAATTTCTCTTCTCTCAATCTTTGCAATACTTGTCTAAGGTGCTGCAAATGTTCTTCCTTTGTCTTACTGAAAATCAAAATATCATCCAAATATACAATAACAAACTTACACAAGAATTTCTTCAAAAATTCATTCATCAACCTCATGAAAGTACTTGGTGCATTTGTCAATCCAAAAGGCATCACTAACCACTCATACAATCCATCATTTATCTTAAAAGTAGTCTTCCATTCATCTCCTTCTCTGATTCTGATATGATGGTATCCACTCTTCAACTGTATCTTTGTAATATTATTTACTCCACTCAAACAATCCATAATGTCATCCATCCTAGGCAAAGGGAATCTATAGTTAACTATGATCTTGTTGATTGCTCTAGAGTCTATATACATTCTCCATTCTCCATCCTTCTTCAGTGCTAGCACTGCAGGTACTGCACAAGGACTCAAACTTTCTCTAATCAAACCTTTCCTCAACAACTCTTGTATCTGTCTTTTCAGTTCTTCAATCTCTTCTGGTGTCATTATGTGTGTTGCTTTGTTAAGCAAATGAGCTCCAAGTATAAGATCCATGTGATGACTAATACTCCTAATTGGTGGCAATTCTTTAGGTACATTATCTGATATGATGTCTTCATACTCTGTCAACAACTTAGTTATCTCCTTTGGTTGTGATTCTTCAGTTTCTATCTTCAAGGTTCCAGGCTTCTTAGGAATCAAAGTATAACACATATTCTCATGTCTCAAACCATCCAAAAATTTCCTTCCATCTACCAAATAGATTCTAGCATTCCCACATACTTCATTCTTAGGATCATCTTCCAAAGGAATCAATGTGATCTTCAAGGATTCCCAATTGAAGTGCTATAGTATAGGTATTCTTTCTCCCATCATGTATAACTTTTCTATCATACTATCGTGGTCCACCCGACAATATATGACATACATCCATAGGCATAATATCACACAAGACTTCATCATGATAAGATCCAATATGAAATTTCACCAAACATTGTTCACTCACCAGTACCTTATGGTCATCCTGAATCCATGCTATCTGATATGGCTTAGGGTGTTTCAATCTTTCCAACTTCATCTTAGTCACCATCTCTTCCGAAACCAAGTTATCTGAACTACCACTATCAATTACAACTTTAAAAAATTTTCCTCCTGATTTGCATCTAGTTTAGAACAAACTTTTCCTCTATAGTGGTTCCTCATTTGTCTCTTCTTGAAATAGTGCTCTCTTAATGACTAATGATTCTCCTTTCTCAGGTTTAATGACTGAATTTGGTGATCCAATAGGTTCTTCTTCCACATAGGCTGCTCTTCTACTATTCTCTATTCTCTTGTTTGTACTTCCTTGATTACATTCGAATACTCTATGTCCTTCACCTCCACACTTAAAACAAGTTCCTCTGAATGTTCTCCTATCAGGTCCTCTTCCTTCTCTTTTGTATCCTTCACTCTGGTAAGCATTAGGGTTTCCTCTTTGGTAGAAAGTTCTATAATCTCTAGTATGCATTGTTATCTCTATCTTCCTTCTTGAATGGGCTATCTTGTCTACTCTGCTCCACAAATGATCTTTCTCCTTTGGAAAATTTTCTACCTCTCTAAAATTTTCCTCCTCTACCTTTCTATCTTTGATCATGCTTCTTGTTCAAATTTTCTTCAACTTTTAGGGAAAATTGATATGCTTCTTCTAGTGTTTTCATCCTCACCAAAATCAGTTCTTCTTGAATGTTCAATCTCAGCCCATTTATGTATCTTACAACTTTCGCTTTGCTTGCTTCACTATATTCTATCCTTATGATCATATTATGGAATTCCTTAGTATACTCCTTCAATTTCTCCTTTTGTCTCAGGGTCTGCAATCTCTTCAACAGTTCCAAATCACAGTCAGCAGGTATAAACTAATTCTTCAACTTTGTCACCATCCTATCCCATTTTATGATCTTCTATTTTCTTCTTCTATTTCTATCCAACATAACTTCTTTCCACCATATAGCACCATGTCCTTTCAACTTAGTCTTTGCAAATCTCATCTTCTATGGATCTTCAATTTCATCATATTCAAAGTATTCTTCTAGGTCATTCATCCAATCAATCAGTTCCTTAGGGTTCAAATCTCTAGTGTAGTTCGATATATCAACTCTAGGTCTCTTTCCAATCTTTGAAATAGATCTCAACATATTTACTTGAACTGATTCTTCTTCATCTCTTAGGGTTACTTCATTTTGATCAGCGGATTAAAATTCTTCATCATCATCACTTTCCACATTAGTTCGAGGTTTTAGTCCTCTTCTTCTATCTTCTTCAATAGCATCCAAGTGAAGTCACATTATGTTCATTATTTCCATCATCTCATCCATTCTTCTAGCCATACTACCAATAGAAGGTATTCTCCTTAGTGGCATCTCTTCCTAGGATCAAGTCTAAATTGCCTCAAGTTTAGCAATCTGGCTACAAGGTGACAACTACCTCACAATCGGTGGTCGATTGACCAACACAAGTAGGCTTCCTCAAATTTGGTTATCTATCCACAACATGATCTTATGGAATTCCTTTCCCAACTTCACTCAATTCACTCCCAAAATATTTGAACTTCACTTTGATACCACTTGGTGTAGTCACGATTAAGAGGGTCCACAGAGTGAATAACCCAGACCATGCAACAAGAGTAAACACAACGGAAGCAACTCAATTATACAAAGAAAATGTAGATTTAGTCATTCAATATATCGTTGATTCAAAATACAAACTGGTTGGCAACATGTGGGCTTACAATTAGGGCTCACAAGCCTTATTTCTTAGTTATAGAATATGCACAAGATAAAGCTTTGAGGCTCCTTCGCAAAGAATTCAAACTATATATCTATCTCTGATGATGAACTATCTATCACTTGTTTTCCTAGGAATCTATTACATCAATATATATCATCTCTAGAACATAAGATTCCTCTGCATCCTCCAAGGAAGGTTACAAACTCCGAAGAAGATGTGTAACGTGTGTACATGGATAGGTCAGACCTAAATGACTTGTAATCCTGAGCCACAAGTGAATGAAATGTTGTATAGATCTCAAGGAATGTCAGCCACGATCCAAACAACATTGAATGATGTGTCATATAGCTCTACAAGCTGTGAAATGCTTTGCAAATCTTCTCCTTTAGTTGATTGTCTGAGACTGTCAGGATGCTCTGTTATGAGAAAACAATCAATCTTCTGATAGTGATAACTTTCTGGTAACTAATCCAAATGCTCTAAGATTTGGATATTATGTGTATGAATGTGTCTAGATGCTAAGTCTAGCTTTTCAAAGTCTAAAATGTAACTGCGGTAGAATGCAGTACAAAATGTTGAAACTACTACTAACTGAACTGACTATACTAAACTAGAAATGAAAAGAAACAAATTGAAATGCAAATGTTGTTGGTTGATGCAAGATTGCTCTTGAACCAGGGATGCTCCTACATCACATATATTGGATCTAGCCAAATTCTAATGATAATTATATTTAGATTGTGTAATTCTTCTTTGAACACATCTAAGAAGTTGTGATTATGAGTTATAGTTCAAAACTTATGGTTGAAACAATAGTAATTATCTATCGACCATAAAAAACAACTAAGTGTTTGTATTTGTGTTTATATCCAAAATTCTAAATTAGGTAATTCGAGTACATTGCTTGTTGTATTCATTAAACCTATTTTTAGTAAATAAATTTATTTTATTTGTCCCTCCCAAAGGTGGGAGACAATAGTTTTCATGTCTCTAAAACAATATTTCTCCTCCTTGTGAATTGTGCATGGTTTAAATATTAATCTCTTCACTATAGTTTAGCTTCAATTTTTGGAGATTGTAAGCACTTTGGTGTGCAGGTATTGGACAGAGAATTTCCCTGGTGTTTTTTCTTGTTGAGGACAGAGATCTATTGCTTTCTCATCAGAATTTTAGAGGGCATGTGGGCCTTAGTTGGGTGCATGGCTCTTTGCAAAGCCATTCGCATGTCTTGTCTACGGTTCCACTTTCTACATGTCTCAAATTTGTTTTGGATTCCATGTTTTTGTATACATGGTTACCAGGGGGCACTAGCAAGGAGACCATGAAAATTAATTTGTGTCTATATTCACCTTTCATGGGGAAGTTTTCAAGTGCCCTTGTTCTAGTGATAGTGCAGGTTTAGATGTTTTGGAGATTTGACATGAGTGGGTGGTGGAATTTGGTCTTCACCTCTTGTACTGCTTGGGTCTTAATTTTTCAATGGATGTAACCTCTACAACCATGGCTTTAGTGGGAGCAAGTTTGAACACTCAGGTAATAACTTCCTTATATCCTCTTATTTAATTCATTTGTTTTGTGCAAATGGAATTGTTCTGCTACTGTGTTTGTGATGTTTTACAATTGTCTTAGTGGTTTGGCTAATTGAGGATGGATCTGTATGTCAAGTATTTAATTTTTTTTTCACTCAGCATTGGAGGTTTTCTTCTTTTTGGGGATTCTATTTTGTTGTAAAATTTGGGCATTATGCGTGCTTTACAAAATATCTCTGGATTTGATGGTATGGAGAAAATTATAAGAATTGTTGTTGACAAATAAGTTGAAATTATCTGTTTGAAATTAAGATCTAATACACTACAAATGGTTCCACAATAATTAACTATTTTATGGCAAATTATATTTATGATGATATATGCCTATACCTTGTTCCAAAGATCCTATTGTGGCACACACATGGAGGATGCTGGTAAAATTTTGGAGTTTAGTTTTACACCTATCAACTGCATTTTCATGAGACATTCTAAATCCTTTTCAACAAATCCATTTTGTGTATTTACCTGTGCTCATTGTATTCCATGAGACCACCTTCCTTTAGGATATTCTATCAAATAACTCATGTGCTTTTCTTTCTATGCTTCCACATTTTGCATACAAGTCTACTAGCACAGTTACAATTACAACATCTAACAAAAAAATCCCCTTGTGTTATGCTTTAATGGATGCCCCTTCATTGATATTGGAGATCTGACACTGTGCACATTATTGTAGTGCAAGCCTATTTTTCTAATTTACCTTCAACCTCACCAATAATCTCCACCAAAAAATTGTCCTTGTTTCGAATGATCAAAATCTTGGAGTTAAATTTTGTTGTTGTATAGAAATCAGCACATGTACTCGAAGGTTTTTAACAACTCTAATAGTTGTTTTATGGGATCTGTTTAATAAACCAAATGCAATTGCCAACTTTTCACTATAAGGGTAGAGAACAATTATTTTTCCATCTCTTCCACAACAATAAGTAAATGTCTTGAATCTAGAAAACACCTTGTTTCTTTCTTCTTCCATTCCAATTTCTCCAACTTTGCATAGTTCTCCTGCATCTCTGGATGTGATTTGGTTCCTTTAGGAAAATTATTTACAATTTATGGCCTTAATTTAAACTACATCTAGAGACAAGGAAACCTTTCCCTTCCTTCAAAATGGCATATTTTAAGAGGAGAAGGCTCTACAAATGCATTGATTTGATGAGCCATTTGGCTACAAACAACAATGCACTGACAAGTGATTATGCATATTCAACTTTCGTCGAGCTCATGTCTAATGTAAGTTTATGCTTTACATATGTCTTATTATTTAATGGGTGCTTACTTACCTTCTTTCTCTTTCTCTAGGAAAGCTTTGCAACTATTATGAACCTTTTTGGTAACATTTATGATATTTAAAATTGTGCATTTTAGTTAGTGGGGTCTATCAAGATTTATTTCATGTGACCCCATTGAGACCAATTCTATGGATCCATTTTGGCCAATTTTATGGGTCCATAATAAATTATCCCACATGCATAGGCAAAAGAGCTTGAATGAAAAAACAACGTAAGTGGAACCATGTTTTGTACAGGTTTGAAGATCATCTTTAGATCAAGGAAGTACCTTTATTGCCTTAGATTTGGGCTAAGTTTACATTCACAACCCCTCACAAAAGTAATTACTTTTATGTTCTGTTACTGGGTAGGTACAAGAAGATGGGGGGTCAAAAAGGGGTCTTAAGTGGCCACTTTTTTCTAAAATCAGGAAATACTAACTCGATGAGAAATTAAGCATAGTTACACTCAAAATTTGAAGATGCAACCAAAACAATGTTCATAGTGCTCCGAGTCTACTTTCTAAACTACTATTTTTTCTTGAAAATGGTATAGATAAAGGGGTTCAAAATAGGGATCCATAGAAATTAGTGTTGTTTCTGTCAAAAAACATAACATAGCACTTTTTGTGGCTCCCTCAAAAGGTTAACTTTTTTTGGGTATGTTTAAAACCGCTTTGGTGAGAAATTAGCTAACAACATGTAGTTTATTCTTGATTATTCTAATTTTTTTAATGAGTATTTGATTTTTTACTAATTTTCAAAGTGGACACATCCTAAAAAATAGAATTTTGGCCGTGCTACCCCTGTAAATTTTGAAAACTAATTGAATTATTTTTTTAATATATGTAGAATGGAGTCTAGTTTATAAAAAAATGTAATTTATTTGAAATTTCAATGAACGGTTAATTTATAATGAAAAAAAGACTAAACACTGGTTGTTGCCCAAAAACGGACACATAAACAAAAGAAATTAAAGATGAAAGGCTTAACATTGTGAAAATATGAAAAATATTACATCGTTAAATAGCTAAGAGAAAGCCTAACATTACCCAGGTGTTTGATTTGTTCAACCTTGAAACACACACAAATATAAGGGTTAGCACGAACAAAATTATGTGAAATCTTGTAGAATTTGTAAAAACACATCTTTGGATGTTGGGAAGGCACTCCAAGCATTTCGGTTGGAAATCCAAAGAAAATCCCAAGCCTAAGGCTTGGGATTGCCAAAGGAAAATATATCGCAAGCACATTATAACGTACTCGCATTATGTTGTGCATTTTTTCTTTTTTTGCATGTTTGTCGGCATTTGTCCAATTTGACATAACACGAGTGTGTTATAACACGCTTGCATTATGTCTCCCTTTGAATGATTTATGTTTTTTGTCCTCAAAATCAGTTGCACTCATTTTGTAGGATGACCCCTACGAAACTTGTCCGCTTCATAGCCTACACTCTATGTTCATATTTCAAGGTAAATCTTCTTGAACTCATGCGAAGTCATCTGACACCTAAGAATAGCTTATAACATTCCCCTAGGTCAGTTCCTTGAAGTTTATGAAGTCGACTCGATTATAATCTTGTCAAATTATTAATTTTGACCTTTTTAAGAGTGTTAGAAAATTTTCAATAGTTTACATGCAAAAGCAATGATTATGACTCCTCCTACATGTAACTTATTTCTTCCTCATGCAAGGGTGGTCTTTTTGACCACTCGAACATGTTTTTGTGCAAATTTAAGTATAAAGTTTAACCTACATAAGCAATGATTTTAACTGCTCATGCATGTGTTTTTGTTTTTCCTTTGTCATGCAAGGGTGACGAAAATCACTGACCATGCATCTTTAGTTTAAGTCAAGTGCATTAATGGCACTCATGTGGTGTTTTATTACAACTCTTTTAAAAAGTTTTTAAACATATTAATTGTTATTTCTCATTTATTCTTCATCTAAAAACCTCCCTTGAGGTGAATTGAAACCCTTGTGAACCTCTTAAAACATTTGTCACACGTGAGTTCCAAATCTTCATCGAGATCAAGTTGTGTTTTTGTCAGGTGAGTTTTTCTCGTTTTTCCTTGTCATGATTTTTGTTAAGAAATCATTCTTTTCATTTTAAATTTTGTTAGTATTTTGGTTTATGTGTTATTACATCTCTCTCTGAATCATTTTAAGATTCTTCATTGTACTTTTGAATGGTGTTTTTGCTCTAGGGTTTGTGTGTCTTAGGTTTTCAATTTTTTTTTTTAAAGTTTAAGCGGCAAAGTTCGTTATCCATAATTCATCATGTTTGTCTATTGAGATGTATTGGTGATTAAAATCCTTGCCAATACATTTTCCTTACCTTTTTGTGATACCCACATGTAAGGGCAGAGATTTTTGCTGCCCCTACATAAACCTTGTATGTTTTGCCCATATGAAAAAGCAAGAAAAATTTCCGCTTGAACTTGCAATGCATAAAACCCTAAATGCAAGAGCGGTCAAAATGACCACCATTGCATCTATCAAAAATTTTATACCCTTAAACATGTAAGGGAGGTCATTTTGACTGGTCCTACATGGAACTCAAATTTTAACCTACCTGCAGTCAAATTGGTCACTCTTACACAATGCATTACTCCCACATGTAGGAGCGGTCAAAATGACCGTTTGTGCATGATTTCCTAAAATTTTCCCAACACTGGGAATTTTTGCAAAATGATACCTTTACCCTGCTTTCACCAAATTTCTTGACTTGCGCACTCTCAAGCCCTTTAAAGCATATTCCTATGTTCGTGATCATCAATTTACAGTGTCCCTAATTTGCCAATTTTTCCCGTAACTATGAGATCGTGAACTTTTGCTATTTCGTCAAGCAGTTGTGATCGACATTGTTTCTAGTATTCTCTTCAAAATTGATGTCATAGTAATCTCCATCCAAAGCCAAGATCATGAAGTACAAATACCAAGGGGTTTGCCCTATGACTTTAGTGTAGTCTAATGTAGATGAGATTAGGGATACAAAGATATGACATGTGGATATAGCAGAATTTGTGGAAAGAACCAAATAGGATAATCCTCCCCACTATATGCAGAAGATCATTGATAGAAATATACACCTAGTAGCATCTTTTTCTATGGTGGATCATAATCCAGAATTTGATCTCCAAGTGGCAAGCCACTATAATAAAGATACTAGGACTGTAATTGATTCTCAGGGAAATTTATCATGAGACTAGATGCCGTGTTGCTTGATAAAATTTTCATGTGTCCACCTATAGAGAATGTTGGGGAAATTGACTTTGCTAAAGGTCAGAAGGATTTTGAGACTGATGTTGAATCTGCAAAGAAGCACATTAATAGCAAGTGGTTGAAAAATCCTAGGAACAATCTATCAAGATGGCCCAAGGAACTTCTGAGGAGTGATTTTGTAGAAGAAGTTAGTGATCTAATCACTTTGTTGAGAAGAGTCATAGGTTTTCCTTCTTCCTCTAAATTTCAAGAATGGATGTACACCTACATCAGTGTTATTCTCAAAGGGCAACATAAGATATTCTGGGAAGAGCAAATTAGCAATGCTCTACATGATCAATTGCTCAAGGTCAACACTACTTTTAAGTTCTATATGATCTCATATTTGGTATATGCAACTGCATCCATGAGGATATTTCCAGGTCTTACTCAGGATGGTGATCGGCGGCTAGTGCTAGTTTTTCAGTACTATCCATAGATAACTCTAAATGGGTATATTCACCATTTTTGGAGGTGAATGATGCCTTCTTTTCAGTTTTCATGTGCTTATGGAATGATGATCTAGAATAGAAAAGGGTATCATATGAAGCATGGGAAGTGGTTAATTCTTTTGGTTGTTTCTTTCTCCAATTTCCTACTTTTTCTTATTTGAGAGTTGGATACTATCTAGGTTACCCATATATGTTGCCTAGGTATCCAAGTGATAAGCTAGTTCTAATGGAATTATGCATACAATTAATTATTGTACATATAATAAACATATGGAATTGAAAAAGTTAGGAATTAAGTTTGCTGTGGAGATTGGTAGGTATTCAGTTCAATCTACTACTAAGGCCAAGGTGGTTGAAGCAGAGATGCAGCTAGTTCCAATGAAACAATTCAAGAAGAGGAATCACTTTGATTTTTGAAGAGTACAAGACAAGATTAAATGGAGATCAGTGTTCGATGTTCCCATGGTAGAGGATATTTGGGCTGACTTGAGGACCCAGAATGAGATAAGGAAATTGGATTACTGTAGGTTGCATCTAAGTTAGATAGAAGAATTAGGTTAGCTAATGTTCCAGAAGGCATGGAAGATGAGGGTGATGTTCTAGATCCCAAGTATAACATTAAAAACATTGAAGCTTCAACCTTGTCAAAAATTAAGTGGTCAGTGAAAGAAGAGATTTCCCTTAGGAAAATATTCCAACCTATACTGGCTAACACTAATATATGGTTGCAAAGCAAGGGTCTCAGTTTTAAAGAGTTCCTTACTGGGTAAGAGACAGAGATTCAAGAACAAATGGGAATGGTGGAAAATAGGACTAAGAACAAAAGTGACACTCCTTCTTCCAAGGTGTCAAAGCCAAGGATCAAGTTTGTTTCTAAAGGAGGTAAGGCAAAGGAAGTTGCAGAGAGTTCTAATGTAGAAGATCCAAGCACTAAGGAAATGAATGTTGATAATATGGAAGCTAAAAATACTAAGATAGAACAATAGGACATTGAAGAACAAGATATTGAACATATAGAGATGAATGAGAAGCCAGCTGATGAAAGTGATGGGGAATAAGAAATAGAAAGAGATGTAGAACAAGAACAACTTGGTGGTTTGCAAAATCTCCCCAAAAAGATATTTCCCAAAAGCCACAAGTTTCTACAGCTTTGCCTCATATTTCTGCTCTTGCTAATATTCCAGTGGTTTCTAATGTTCTCATTTCTCCTATTATTATATCTTCTGATAATACTCCCCATTCTGTAAGGACTAGTTTTGGAACTATTTTTTATTCATCTGGCTTGATACCTAGTTTATCTTCTCCTTCTTTTGATATTGTAGAGAAAGCTATTCTAGATCATTTTCTTGATAGCTCAAAGAAAAATGTTGATACTAAAGGTGTAATTTTTACTACTACTTCTCCAATTGTTACCATGACAGGGGCCAGCATGAATCTTGCTAACCACACAATTGATTCATCTCCAAATGTCAATGTTCAAACACTACTTCCATGGTTGTCTACTTACACACCAAAAAGAAAGAAGAAGGCTATTTCACTAGATACCATTGATATTGGGAAGTTTCTACCTTCTAAGATGAAAGCTCAAAAGAAAAAGCCTAAGACTTTTTCTAGGCTTATTGATGACAAAGGAATCAGATATGTAGGGATTGCAAGACCTCTTCCTAATGCCACCATAGACACTTTTGATGTAAATGATTACATTGTTTTTAGAGTTGAATTGGGTAAGCTGAATCATGAAGGCCTTAAATCAGATTTTCAAGAAACAACAAGCTCCTTGCTTGTGAAATGTGATGAGGAAAAGAAAGAAAAATAACACTATAAAGTTCAGGCTGAGAAGCTTGCTGCTGTTCTTCAAAAGATAGCCAAGTCATCAGAAATTGTGGAACCAATGGTGGTCACTATTGAAGATCCTTTGATTGAAAAGGTGGAAAAGGTTCAAACAAGAGGAAGAGTTGTTGGTGAGATTGTAGACCGATTGTTGGCATAGGGCAGAGTTCTTCTAAAGACCAAAATAGAGAGAAAATAAAAAATGAAAAAGGCAAAAGTTGAGCTGGATAATATTGTTGATTCAGTATCTCAAGAACTTCAAGACCATAAAGACACTTTAGAGGAATGGGTGGAGATGAAGAAAATGAAGATAAAGAATTTGATTGTGATAGGTGTCATGTCAAATCGAGAATCTTATCTCAAGACCAAAGAATCATTGACTCATCGCATCAATATGTTAAGAGGCTTGCTTGATGATTTGTCACAAGTATGACAAAACAGTGAAGATAGTGATGTCTCACTTTTGCATAGACTAGACGAGCTACCATGTATTCTAATAGGTGAAAATCACAAATTCCTTTCTGTGGATGAAATGATTAATGTTTTTCAGAAAATGGTTCAAAAGAATTTTGAAGGTGAGATGTTTTCAGTTGCTTCAATGGATAATCTTTATGATTATCATTCAACCTTTGAGAATCTGAAAGATGACCAAGTAAAGCATGATAAGGTGATAAAGGTAGTCAAAGATGCAATTGTTAGGGCCCATACTATTTTAGACAATATAGCCAAACCAAATGTTTCTGAAATGGAAGCAGTAAAGACTTTCTACCATAATTTCCTGAAGAAGAGTGATGGTGCCAGCTGGAATTATTCTTCACGCCTTAGTTTATTTTTAGTTTTGTATATGTAATTTTTATTTAGTCTTGGACATGTCCATATGCATTTTTATAAAATGTAATTACATATGGAACATAGGAAGTCTCAAGTCAATTAGGACTCCTATTTTTGAATAAGTCAAAGTAGTTAGATTTTTCCTATTTTTGCTCCAGGCTCCTCACAATAAATAAAGAGGGCCTCTTTTGTAATCTTTATCTTTTGTCTATTGCAAGGAAACTCTGGCGAATTGAAAAGAAAATTAATACTTTGTGCTTCTTTGTGAGAATCAATTATCAAATATTTATCCATAGAAGAAAGGAAGTTCGATTCCAATCTTTGTCTTGGAGTTATTTGTGTTATGATAGCAATCTTCTTACGTCATACTATCATAATATTCTTTGATAATAATTGAAGTGTGGAGATTGTTTCAACTGATTCAAGAACATTCTTAATTTGATTGTGATAGACTTTGTTTTATCAAATCATTTGTGAGGATTGTGTTTATGTTTGTGAGAGTAAAATAGCTTGAAGACTTTGTGCTACAAGTTGTTATATTCAATCTACTTTTATCATCTTGGAGAAGAGTGAAGACTTTGGGCTGCATTCAACTTCAAATAGTTCTATTTGCAATTAGTAAGTGAGGTGATAGAAGACTTTGTGTTTCTATGGTTTTGTGATAGTTTATAAGTTCTTTAATATCAATTTCATTGAAATTGTCATCTTGAAGTAGAAGCATCTATTCTGAAAAAAGAGAATAGGATGAAATAGAATCACCACAAATATAGTGTTTAGTGTACAAAAATTTCATAAGTTATTTGTTTGTAATAGTTAAGAAACTAGAGGGAACCTCCCCTCGCCAAGAGGAGAGACTTTGTCTCATAATAGTTGTGGCTGATATAACCATTTTGTCATTAGTGAGTTAACAACAAAATATTCACCCAACAATGTTCAAGTTTCTTAAGTATGTTTGATGGATGTATATATGTATATATGTATGCTTGTAGGTATGTATGTATGGTTGTATGTATGTATGTACATGTATGCATACGTGTATGTATTTATATATGTATGCATGTTTGTATGTATGTATGTATGTACATGTATGTATGTATGTATACATGTGTGTATGTATGTAAGGATTTTAGGTTTAGATTATATAAGAACTCGAGCTCGCATAGTTTTTAGGGTTGAGGGTTAAGGGATTAGGACTAAAGTAATAGGTAGAGGGTAGAGGGTAGAGGGTAGAGGGTTTAGGGTTGAGGGTTAATATTCACCTTGTTGAGTGTATAATATTAAGTGTGTAAGGCATGGGGATTAGGGTTTAGGATATTTTTTTTAGGGTTTATGATTTTGATTGAGGGTATATAAGGCATAGGGTGACTTGGGTTGAGAGTGTGTATGGTTTAGGTTTAATTTACGTATAGGGTTGAGGCACAATATTCTAAGTTTAGGGTATAAGGGTGAGGTTAGAGAGTATAGGGATGACGATTTATGGGTGTAGTCCTCAGGGTTTAAGGTAGAGGGTTGAGGATTGAGGAATTAGGGCCTAAGTATATGGTTGAGGGTTTAGGGATAGGTCTTAGGGTTTAAGGTTTAATGGTTAACGACTGAGGGATAGGGTTTAGGGTTTAGGGGTAAGGGGTTAGGGTTTAAGGTATAGTGTTGAGGGTTGAGGGTTGAGGGATTAGGGCTTAAGGTATAGTGTTGAGAGTTGAGGGTTTAGGGACAGGGTTTAGGGTTTAGGGTTTAGGGTTGAGGGATTAGGGTTTAAGGTATAGTATTGAAGGTTGAGGGTTTAGGGATAGAGTTTAGGGTTGAGGGATTAGGGTTTAGGGTTGATGGATTAGGGTTTAAGGTTGAGGGTTGAGGGTTTACAAATAGGGTTGAGGGTCAAGAAATTAGGGTTAAGGTAGAGTGTCAAGGGTAGAGGGATTAGGGATAGGGTTTAGGGTTGAAGGTTTAAGGAGTGAGGGTTGAGGCTTTAGGGATGAGAGTTAAGTGATTACCTAGGGTTTAAGATAGAGTGTCGAGGCTCGAGGGTTTAGGGATAGGTTTTAGGGTTTAAGGGTTACGGGTTGAGGGATAGGGTTTAGGGTTTAGGGATAAGAGATTAGGGTTTAAGGTATAGTGTCAAGAGTTGAGGGTTTAGAAATAAGGATAGCATTTAGGGTTTAGGGATGATGGATTAAGGTTTATGGTTGAGCGATTAGGGTTGGGGGTTAAGGGTTGAGAGATTAGCGTTTAAAGTACAATGTTGAGGGTTGAGGGTTTAGAGATAGGGTTTAGGGTTTAGGGTCGAGGGATTAGGTTTAAGGTTGAAGGATTAGGGTTTGAGGTATAGTTTTTAGGGTTGAGGGTTTAGGGATAGGGTTTAGAGTTGAGGGATTAGGGTTTAGAGTTGACGGATTAGGGTTTAATGTTGAGGGTTGAAGGTTAAGGTTTGAGGGTTTAGGGATAGGGTTGAGGGTCAAGGGATTAGGGTGAAGGTAGAGTGTCAAGGGTTGAAGGATTACAGATAGGGTTTAGGGTTGAAAGTTTAAGGATTGAGGGTTGAGGCTTTAGGGCTGAGGATTAAGGGATTAGGGTTTAACATATAGTGTCGAGGGTCAAGGGTTTAGGGACATGTTTTAGGGTTTAAGGGTTAAGGGTTGAGGGATAGGGTTTACAATTTAGGGATAATGGATTAGGGTTTAAGTTATAGTGTCGAGGGTTGAGGGTTTAGGAATAGAGATAACATTTAGGGTTTAGTGATGAGGGTTGAGGGATTAGGGTTTAGGCTTGAGGGATTAGGGTTTAGGGTTGATGGATTAGGGTTTAAGGTATAGTGTTAAGAGTTAAGGGTTCAAGGATAGGGTTTAGGATTGACATATTAGGATATAGAGTTGAAGGATTAGGGTTTAAGGTTGAGGGTTGAGGGTTGAGGGTTGAGGGATAGGGTTGAGGGTCGAGGGATTAGGGTTAATGTAGAGTGTCGAGAGTACAGAGATTAGGGATAGGGTTTAGGGTTGAAGGTTTTAGGATTGAGGGTTGAGGCTTTAGGGCTGAGGGTTATAGGATTAGGGTTTAAGATATAGTGTCGAGGGTCGAGGGTTTAGAGATAGATTTTAGGGTTTAAGGGTTAAGGGTTGAGGGATAGGGATTAGGGTTTAGAGATAAGGGAATCAAGTTTAAGGTATAGTGTTGAGGGTTGAGGGTTTAGGAATAGGCATAGTGTTTATGGTTTAGGGATGAGGGATTAGGGTTGAGGGTTGAGGGATTAGGGTTTAAGGTATAGTGTTGAGGGTTTAGGGTTTAGGGATAGGGTTTAGGGTTGAGGGTTGAGGGATTAGGGTTTAGAGTTGAGGGATTAAGGTTTAACATATAGTGTTTATGGTTGACGGTTTAGGGATAGTGTTTAGGGTTGACGGATTAAGGTTTAAGGTCGAGGGATGAGGGTTGAGGGTTAAGGATTTAGGGATAGGGTTGAGGGTCGATGGATTAGGGTTAAGGTAGAGTGTCGAGGGTAGAGTGATTAGGGATAGGGTTTAGGATTTAAGGTTTAAGGATTGAGTGTTGAGGCTTTAGGGGTGAGGGTTAAGGGATTAGGGTTTAAGATATAGTGTCGAGGGTCAAGGGTTTAGGGATAGGTTTTAGGGTTTAAGGTTTAAGGGTTAAGGGTTGAGGGATAGGGTTTAGGGATAAGGGATAAAGGATTAGGGTTTAAGGTATAGTTTTGACATTTGAGGGTTTAGGAATAGGGATAGTGTTTAGGGTTTAGAGATGAAGGATTAGAGTTGAGGGTTGAGCGATTAGGGTTGAGGGTTGAGGCATTAGGGTTTAAGGTATAGTGTCGAAGGTTGAGGGTATAGGGATAGGGATTAGGGTTTAAGGTATAGTGTTGAGGGTTGAGGGTTTAGGGATAGGGTGTAGGGTTGATAGATTAGGGTTTAGGGTTGACGGATTAGGGTTTAAGTTTGAGGGTTGAGGGTTTAGGGATAGGGTTTGGGGTTAAGGTATTAGATTTAAGGTAGAGTTTTGAGGGTACATGGATTAGGCATAGGGTTTAGGGTTGAAGGTTTAAGGATTGAGGGTTGAGGCTTTAGGGATTAGGGTTTAAGATATAGTGTCGAGGGTCGAGGGTTTAGAGATAGGTTTTAGAGTTTAATGTTTAAGGGTTAAGGATTGAGGGATAGGATTTAGGTTTTAGGGATAAGGGAGTAGGGTTTAAGGTATAGCGTTGAGGGTTGAGGGTTTAGGAATAGGGATAGCATTTAAGGTTTATGGATGAGGGATTAGGATTGAGGTTGAGGGGTTAGGGTTGAGGGATTAGGGTTTAACTTATAGTGTTGAGTTTTGAGGGTTTAGGGTTGAGGGTTTAGGATTGAGGGTTGAGGGATTAGGGTTTAAGGTATAGTTTTGAGGGTTGAGGGTTTAGGGTTGACAGATTAAGGTTTAGGGTTTAAGGTTGAGGGTTGAGGGTTGAGGGTTTAGGGATAGGGTTGAGTGTCCAGTGATTAGGGTTAAGGTAGAGTGTTGAGGGTAGAGGGATTAGGGTTTAAGGTTTAAGGGTTAAGGGTTGAGGGACAGGGTTTAGGGTTTATGGATAAGGGATTAGTGTTTAACCTATTAGGTTTGGGGTTGAGGGATTAAGGTTTAAGGTTGAGGGTTGAGGGTTTAGGGATAGGGTTTAGAGTTTAGGGATAAGGGATTAAGATTTAGGACCTTAAGAGATTAGGGTTTAGTGTTGGGGCTTTAGGGATAGTGTTTAGGGTTGAGGGATTAGGGTTAAGGGTCAAGGGATTAGGGTTAAGGTATAGTATCGAGGGTAGAGGGATTAGGGATAGGGTTTAGGGTTGAAGGTTTAAGGATTAAGGTTCGAGGATTTAGGGTGAGGATTAAGGGATTGGGGTTTAAGATATAGGGTTGAGGGTTTAGGGATAGGTTTAAGGTTTAAGATTTAAGGGTTGAGGGTTGAGGGATAGGGTTAAGGGTTTAGGGATAAGGGATTAGGGTTTAACCTGTAAGTTTTAGGGTTGAGGGATTAAGGTTTAAGGTTGAGGCTTGAGGCTTGAGGGTTTATGGATAGGGTTTAGAGTTTAGGGATAAGGGATTAGGTTTAGGACCTTAAGGGATTAGGGTATAGGGTTGAGGTATTAGGGTTAAGGGTTTAGGGTTGAGAGAATAGGGTTTAAGGTAAAGTGTTGAGGGTTTAGGGATAATGTTTAGGATTTAAGGTTTAAGGGTTGAGGGTTGAGGCTTTAGGGTTTAGGGTTAAGTGAGGCCTAGATGGCTATTGACAGATGAAGAGGTAGACAAGGATTGACTGAGAGATATAGAGAGGGGAGAGGTAGAAAGGTGAGGGGAGAGATAAGTGAGATATAGACAGGTGAGAGAGAGAACATGAGCTAATGGGACTAGAGGTGAGAGATATTGCAAAGGTCCTATCAAAGGTGAGATAGGCACAAATATTTATAGGCACTCCTTTCTATCATATTTTACAATATATCTCACCTCTAGATACTTGGCACTTATTTTCCATGAAAACTCAGTGGTGCATTATAAAGAGACTACATTTAGTTAATTCACTTCATAAGTTTCAAAATAAAATACCTAGACCACTACAAAAAGAAGGATGATGATCCCTTGATATATGCACATGCTAATCCCTCCACTTCTGAAGCATCAATCTACTAGTATTTGGATCAAGGAACCCTCAGTAACACATGAACACTCTAAACTCCTTTCTTCTTTAGACACATATTTGCTATGGTTCAATCTATAGCAATATAAAATGCACTTGCATTATAACACGAGTGCATTATAACTCACTCGCATTTTGGCTTGCTATAGAAATGGTAAAAAGGCCTGGACCCCCGTGATCTAGGCCCGCATACTTTGTTTTCTTCTGTTTATGCATGTGTTTCGACAAAAAAAGCGTTTTCATTCTGTTAGGAAGTTCACATGCACATTTTGCATGTTCTACCACCTTTTTCTACTTTGCCAACTTAAGAAGGATGAAATAACATAGTTTTCACATCAAATTTGATATATATCAATTTAAGTTTCACTTTTTGTAGTGTTGCAATGTTAATTGTGATTGAATTGTATGAATTTAACAATATAGATTGGTTAATAGTATTGTTATTACTAATTCTATTTGAGTGTTATTCAATTTAACATTGAAAAGGAAGCAAGTGGTGAAATACTCAAATTGGTAAGGAGTTTAATGCAGGAAGAAAAAACACTACATAATTGGGTACTCTCTCCATTCGAATCTCCATTTTTTAGGTATGTCAAGTCTTTACATGCATGTTCTTTACATTTTCCTTAATTCTATTTGAATTACTTTATCATGCTTTATCATACATGTTTATATCACTTGTATCATTTACATATTTTGTGTTTATATTAGTCTCTTTTTTTGTTATATAGTTCATTTGCCTTGTCTATACTTCCACATTTTGTATACATGTCATACATTTTGCATTTATAGTTCATCATAGTTCTTACTACCCAAAGAGATTAGTCATCACACACAAATGTCCTTATAATACACTATGTTTTAAATTAGTTCATGTTATGCATAATAAAATATATCTCAAAGGTCAACATTAATTAAAATAGACACAATCATGGTATCATTGTTAAGTCCCTTAGCATAATAAACCTTATAATACAAACTCATTAATGTCTATCTAATGACATTCAACCCAAAGGATCTCATGCAAAATTCCATGATGTGTGTTTCCTTTAAACCTACATAGATAGCCTTAAGTTAAATCTCTAGATTTTATTACTCAAGAATCTATAAGGTTAGCCTACAATCTCACATGGTGCCATGTATATTTTCTACACTTGGGCTCTTTAATAAGTATGTACAATAATGAATTAAACAAACCTTAACATACCATGATGTCAAATTATATAAGAATAAATCCTTACAACATATAAATATACAATCCCTTAAGCATAATGAAATACTATTATCTTGTCATAACAAGTTAAAATACAAATGAATAGGTGCCAAGATCATAGAAGTAAATCCCAATAGGCTTAATCCAATCATGATAATGAGTGTCTCCATGAGTGACTCCATGAAAATCATAATCCTTAAGGTTGACCCTCCTGGTTGTCATAACATGATAATGTGAAGATAAGGGACTACTCTCACACATAGGAAAATCAGTCCTTACCTCATGCCCTAGTGTGATGTCTCCCATGATCTCAATCATGTCTACTTTTATGACTAGACGGTTATCAACAAGGGCTGGCCCGCGAGATGTCTCCAACTGAAAATCAAGAGTATCATGTGTCCTAAATTTTGTCCCATGGCTGCAAGCTAAATCTTCATGTGTGAGGAGATGATCTCTATCTGCAAGTAAGTGTAGGTAGTTTGATGCCACTAGCACTAAGGCCTCCCCCACATCTTCAAAATTATAGTCAACATGAAGTCCCATTACTCTTCACTTGTAGCCTCAATAGGTGACTCTCCTCTATCCTTATCCTCCTAGGACTAAAGTAAACTTTATACCATAATGCTTTGTATGGCTGCAATAATGCTTTGCATGCTTTGTACCTATTTTGGTTGAGTGACTTTGACTCTTCTACATGATGATTGTATGTACATTTTGTATGAAGGGTTGAATGACATATATTTCTATTATTTGTATGGATTAATTTCTTAGGAACTAATATTTGTCTCTTTATCATGCTACAGATAAATTCTCTGTCATGCCAAGGAAACAATCAAGAATTAAACCAACACAGGAAGAGATAGAAGCTAGGAATGCAAAGAAAGCAACAACTATAAGGGAACTTTCTGAGAAGAGGAAATTGGACACAATTAATGAAGACATGCAAATTGAAGAGGAACCACAACCATCAAAAAGTGATATGGTATTTGCGACACAAAGGGAATGAATGCAAAAAATTTGTACTATGAGAGATTTCAATACCGTAGTTGGAGACACATCCTCTACTGCAAGTCAACATGTAGGGACACCATCTACCGCATCTCAAGTTGAGAGTACATCATCACTCACATGTGAGGAAGGAGGTGTACCATTGTTCCCACCTCAACCTCAAGGTATGTCATCTATTCCATCTTCGATCAAAGGTATGCCATCTAGCCCATCCCATTTAAATATTGATGAAATTCCTAATGTCGAGATGAATTTACCTATCTTAACACCACCTAGAATTTTACATAGAAATCCAAAGTATTTGATTGATAAATTGATGAGAATATTTTGTAGCCAATGGAAGGTAAGATTCCAAAATGCACTTATAGAAGATATGCTCATAAGATTTGGAGATTGTTCTTTGAAAAGTTAAATGAGACTGTAAGATGTCAACTATTCATTGAAATGATGTGAAGTATAAAGTATAGGTCCATAATGAATATTCTTGGGTTGAGAACATCAGAGGATTCAAGTGAAAAATCTATTGTGAGGAATCTAATGAGTGCATATGAGAGTGTGGATAACACCTCACACATAAAAGATAGTAATGCAACACAGCGTGACATTACATCGACTATAGTAAGTAGTCAAATGAGGAAAGCTTGTCTCATTAGAAAGATGAGTCAAGCATTGAGAATTAATAGGAAAACTTTATCAAGAGCCATTGGAAGGCACCAATGCCAATGAATTATGGGAATTCTCAGGGAGACTACCACAAAACGATAAACCAATTGTCGAAGCATTGAGATCACTAATTGAATACTTTTGGAAGAATTACACAAGGGTATCTTTGAATCAAAGGGATGTGGTAAGAAGGAGAATCAGTAGTCAAAACCATGAGCCACATCCAAAGCATTTTTTGGATATGACTCAAACACAACTTTTTGGTAAATTTCTAGAGATTTATCCTCAAATTAAAAGTTTTCAAAGATATTTTGAAATGTAAAAACCTTTCTATGTCAAGATAAATCACACACATACTACTTGTTGTAGATTACATATTGAATTTTCTAACCATTTTGATGTTTATTAGTCTATATGTTTAGATTTGCATACTAACAATGTTTTGTAGGATTGTGGCATACATGCCCCACCAACATCTTCAAGAGACTTCATATCAAAAATTTTATGTGAAAGAGAGGAAGGTCAAATATTTTATAGGAAATTATTCTTCGATGGCACATATCAGCATTGCGGTAGCTTGCAACATATGCAAATATGTGAACATACAGAAAGAACACATGCAGCTGGAAACAAACTAGTAGAGTTCAAAAAGTATAAAATAGTGGAACACAATACAAAATATGGTAAAGAAGCAAAGAGGTGTGAATTGGTTATTCAAAATATTCTAGTGTATCAATTTATGTCTATATTTCATGATAGCATAGTATATGAGTATGCAATACATGCCCATAGAGCTCTATTTCATGACCACATCCCTTTGATTCAAAGACACATTTCCAGTGTAGCATTGTTCTAGTCGTCGACTTTGTAAAGAACTACAGTCTACAACGATAGTGTGAGGTGCAATCACATTTTTACAACTCCACATAGGTTTCTATATTTGTTCACATCACATTCATTCATGCAAATAATAGTAAAGAGGATGACAGAAAGATCATAAGGGAGTATCATTTTTATATTAGTGATGATCGCACACATTCTACGAAGTTTGTGCAAGGTTGCTTTCAGGTGTTCTACAATGATTTGGCTAGAAGGGGCATATCATTAAGTCAACATATGATATGGTCAGATAACTATGCATTACAATTCAAGAACTCACAGAATTTCTATTGGTTGAGTAGGAGGCATAATATTATAGGTGTTCAACATATGTGGAACTTTTGTGAGGCCGGGCATGGAAAGGGGGAGCATGTGTCAAAATAGCCATAGCACAAGAAGAGTTAAAGTATAAAGACAATGCAAAGTTGACATATGCAAAATTAATCATCGAATGGTGTAATGATTCGATGGGACCAGGTAATGAAGGTAATTCTTTAGTTCATAGATTTTTTTGGTTGATAGATGATATTAACATTGCACCATATCAAGACTATTGTACACTGACAGGATCAAGTGAGCTACACTCTTTTAGAAGCTCAATTGCAGGTTCATGGAGTATCCATACATGGAAGATGGTATGATTTTGTTCTTCATGTACAATTCAAACCTAGAATGAGTACAAGTGAAAGGAGTGGGTTGACGAATGGTAGTTAAGTTATCTTATCCCACTTGACAACACTGGAACTGATAGAGATGAAATCATCAGTTGAATTTGACCATATATTTGATCTAATTCTACCAGGTAATATATCTAATCTAGTTCATATCTTCATGCTTTTTTGTGCTCAATGTCTTCAATGTCCTCAATGTCTTCATGTGTCAAAGATTTCTTCAATGTCCTCATGATGTTGATGTTGATCACAAAATATGGTGTTAAGGTCATGTTGATGTTGATTGATAAGTTGTGGTTGTTGTTGGAAGTTTTGGAAGTCTAAAGGATGTCATAGTGGCAGTGTTCATATCATAGCCACAGAGGTTTAAACATTCAAAACTAGTTAGGGTTTTTAAGTTAATGTTATTATTTATGTTTTAAACCCTAAGTGTGTGGTCCTATTTTGCACCCAAACATGCCAAAACAATTCAAGCTACATTGTACCAGTGATATCCCTGAAGAGTCCAAAGTGCAAAAAGGCAGCAATCTTTGACGAGCTGTTCCTTGGAAACCATGACACTTAGAACCATTCTATCTAAGGTAATGTGATCACATAGAACCCTTCTACAATAACCTCTCTCAATTTTTGATATATCTAAGGTGTTTTCCCATGGTGAAAGGTTTTTTGTTGCCCCAAAATTGTTAGAAGGAGGTAGTGTAAAGTTGCAAAGGGGTGTAACCTTCATCCTGCTCCTGATGCGACCAAACCAATAGTTCCAACACACCTAGATGGGTATGTTTAGGTTAGGCATGGTCCTATTTTGTACCCAAACATGACAAAACAATTTGAGCTACATTGTACTAGCGATATCCCTCAAGAGTCCAAAGTGCAAAAAGGCAGCAATCTTTGATGAGTTGTTACATGGAAACCATGAAACTTAGAAACATTCTATCTAAGGCAATGTGATCTAATAGAACCCCTCTACAATAACCTCTCTCAGTTTTTGATATCTCTAAGGTATTTGCCTATGGTGAAAGGTTTTCTACTGCCTCAAAAATTGTTAGAAGGAGGTAGTGTAAAGTTGCAAAGGGGTGTAACTTTCATCCTGCTCCTAATGTGACTAAAATGATAGTTCCAACACGTCTGGATGGGTACGTTTAGGCTAATAATGGTCCTATTTTGCACCCAAACATACTGAAATAGTTTGAACTACATTATACCGATGATATCCCTGAAGAGTCCAAAGTGCAAAAAAGGTAGCAATCTTTGATGAGCTGTTACTCAAAAACCATGACACTTAGAAACATTTTTGTCTAAGGAAACATGATGATGTGGATCCCCTCTACAATAACTTCTCTCATTTTTTTATATCTCTAAAGTGTTTTCCCATGGTGAAAGGTTTTCTGCTACCCCAAAAATTATTAGAAGGAGGTAGTCTAAAGTTGCAAAGGGGTGTAACTTTCATCTTGCTCCTAATGCGACCAAACTGATAGATCCAATGCATCTATATGGGTACATTAAGGCTAGGCATGTTCTTATTTTTTACCCAAACATGTCAAAACAGTTTAAGCTACATTGTACCGGCAATATCCCTGAAGAGTCCAAAGTGCAAAAAGGTAGCAACCTTTGACGAGTTGTTACTCAGAAACCATGACACTTAGAAACATTCCATCTAAGGTAGCACGATCATGTAGAACCCCTCTACAATAACACCTCCCTATTTTTGATATCTCTAAGGCATTTTCTTGTGGTAAAAAGTTTTCTACTCCCCAAAAAATGGTCAGGAGGTAGTGTAAATTTGCAAAGGGGTGTAACTTTTGTCCTACTTTTAATGCAACCAAACTGATAGTTCCAACACATCTGGTTGGGTACATTTAGGTTAGGCATTGTCATTTTTTATACCCAAATATTTTGAAACAGTTCAAGCTACATTGTATTGGCAATATCCCTAAAGAGTCCAAAGTGCAAAAAGGCAACAATATTTGACGAGTTGTTACTCAGAAACCATGACATTTAGAAACATTCCATCTAAGGTACTATGATCACATAGTACCACTCTACTATAATCTCTCTCAGTTTTTGATATCTTTAAGGTGTTTGCCTGTGGTGAAAGGTTTTCTACTGCCCTAAAATTCATCAAGAGGTAGTGTAAAGTTACAAAGGGGTGTAACTTTAGTCTTGCTCTTGATGTGACCAAACTGATAGTTCCAACATGTCTGAATAGTTACTTTTAGGCTAGGTATGGTATTTTTTTGCACCCAAGCATGCCAAAATAGTTCAAGCAACATTATAGTGGAAATATCCCTGAATACTCCAAAGTGAAAAAAGACAACAACCTTTGACGAGCTATTATTCAGAAACCATGACACTTAGAAACATTCTGTCTAAGGCAATACAATCACGTAGAACTTCTCTACAATAACCTCTCTTAGTTTTTGATATCTCTAAGGCATTTTCTCATGGTGAAAGGTTTTTTGTTGCCCCAAAAGTCGTTAGAAGGATGTAGTGTAAATTTGCAAAGGGGTGTAACTTTCATCCTACTCTTGATGAGACCAAACTGATAGTTCCAACACATCCGGATGGTTACATTTAAGCTAGGCATGGTCCTCTTTTGTACCAAAACATGCCGAAACAATTCAAGCTACATTGTACCAGCAATATCGCTGAAGAGTCCAAAGTGCAAAAAGGCAACAACCTTTGATGAGGTGTTACTCATAAACCATGACACTTAGAAACATTCCCTTTAAGGAAACATGATCATGTAGAACCCGTCTATAATAATCTCTCTTAGTTTTTGGTATCTCTAATGTGTTTGCCCGTGGTGAAATGTTTTCTGCTGCCCCAAAAATCATCAGAATGAGGTAGTGTAAAGTTGCAAAGGGGTGTAACTTTTGTCATGCTCCTGATATGACCAAATTGATAGTTCCAACGAATCCAGATGGGTACATTTAGGCTAGGCATGGTCTTATTTTGTACCCAAACATGCCGAAATAGTTCGAGCTACATTATACCGATGATATCCCTGAAGAATCCAAAGTGCAAAAAGGTAGCAATCTTTGATGGGCTATTTCTCAGAAACCATGAGACTTAGAAACATTATGTCTGAGGCTATGGGATCATGTAGGGTCCCTCTACAATAATCTCTCTCAATTTTTTATATCTATGAGGCATTTGTCTATGGTGAAAGTTTTTGTGCTACCCCAAAAATGGTCAGATGCATGGAGTGTAAAGTTGCAAAGGGGTGTAACTTTCATTATGCTCCTCATGCAACCAAACTAACTATTCCAATGCATTTGGATGGGTACATTTAGGCTAAGAATGGTCCTATTTTGCACCCAAACATGCCAAAACAATCCAAGCTACATTGTACCAACGATATCCTCACACATTGCCTTTGCTAGTCTTCACATGTCAACATGCATCTTATTCCTGTTAACATATTTATTCTAGCAGTCAACACAGTCATATATGAACTGCTTGTTCTTTTATCTTGGTTCACCTTGACATTGTTCTCTAGTACTATCTTTGTAGGGTTTGTTTTAGTCCTTTAATGCATTGTTCCATCACTGCAATCTTAGACCCCTATTAGGCTTGAAATAGACCTTTGTTAGGCTACTCTCCTAAACCTTAATATCATCTTCATGTTGTCATATGCATGTTGTTCAACCCTCATCTTTTTCCACCTTTAGGTCACTGTGTTATTAGGCTTGAACTTAGACTTCTGTGATATTTGAAACCCTCTACACTTCATGGCTCTATCATTATGTAATGATCTACACTACACCTAGCTTTCTTATCATATTTCATAGCAATCTTGCAAAGAGTTGGGGTAGTGGTATGTAACCTTCCGCGAGATCAATACAATGTCGTAACAAGGCTTTCAAGCTTTACAAATTTTTGGGTAGGGAATTGCTTTATGGAATTAGAGTCAAATTGGTAAATGTGATGACATGATACATAATTACATGGTGAGATGAAAAGTATACATTTATAATATTAACCACATTCTCAAAGGTATTGATGATGACTTATGGAAGCCTATAGCCCCAATGTTATGTTGCATACTCAAATTAGGTAAGACTCAATGTACTCTCATAACCTCACCTTATATGCAACAGGAATTACATTTAATAACCACAATGGTCATTAGGCGTTCATAAGCATATGATTTTGACTATCTTATTCAAAACAACAAACATACTCTTTGCATCCCAATATGGTATAATATCAAGGAATTAAGAAATATTTTCAATTGAGAAACTCATAAAGAATATGGATCAGCATACCAAGGAGCAACCATAAGAACATCCTTTTGGAACATAGGGAATTGTAAATATCTATGTTACAATAATCCACCTCTTTTCAATATACCAACATGAGAAATTTGTAGAGTATTTTTTTCCAAATTGGGTTAGCAAGATAAAATCATGATATTATCAGGCCTTTTGGTCACTGAAATAAAACAATAAGCACAAAGATGTTTCACAAGAGTTCGACAACATAGAATGCAATAATTACAAAACTACTAAAAAAAGATGCATTGAAATAGCCAAAAAAATATGGTTTCATTTATGTAAAATGGGATTTCTAGGGAAAACCATAGAAGGTGTTTTTATACATTTATTTCAATCCCCATATAATCCTCTACAAAAATATTAAACCTTAAGCATATGCACTCAAAATAAAATCATTTTACAAGCTCTAACACAAGTCCTTCATGAGTTTAATGGCCATAAAGGCCAAGCTAAAATGAGTGTAGAGACCATTTAGAATCACAAGGTATGGGGGTGTCCCATGCTTAAATTATCATATAATTATTATTGCAATATCCCCTTGGTCAGTTGCAAAATTAGATAGAGTTGTTTGTGAAACTATGAGACATTATCCTTAGTGTTGTACAAATGGAACATGATCTAAAGGCTTGTGTAAGATTTATAGGGTGTCTTTTGAGTTGCACAAAATGATTCCTATCACTATGTGAATTATGTAGGGTACAAGGAACCATGAACTTTATGTTGGATCAAGTGGCATTGTTTAGGTGGCACATGATGCAAGGACTTATGCACGAGGTTGTACATTTCTATGTGAGTGACCAAGGCTAACATGAAAGCTTGTGCAATAGCATGCAAATCATGATGTGAACAAAAAAACTTGCTTTCCATTATTCATTCAACTAAACTTCATTTCTTTATTTTCGCGGGCATGTCTAGATTTGAGAGACTAAAACTTTCAACCCAAAACTCAAATTATCTTATTATCAATTGGGATGGATTCTTTGACAATTAAACTGTCAAACCTAGAGGCATACAAAAATGATCTACACTGCACCTATCCATATTACATAATGATCAACAAAAATGATTTGTATTAACCAAATATCCATATAGGCATACATCAATATCCGTCGATATAAGTATAACATATATACAAAATAGCCCTATAGGCTTACAAGAATGTCATATAGGCATACAATGTAAGCTATATGCAATACAAAATATATGTCCACAAATGCCATATAGGCATACAACAAAGGAACACAATAAAAAGTCATTCCCCTCTATCCGGTGAACATAATAGATCACAGGTAGCCTTTGATCTTCGAGGGGATGGAGACATGTATGAGGGTGGTCTACTATGAACTCGAGGGTTGCTCCTCCAATTTAGTTGTTCATGGATCTGTAGCTATTACAATAAAAAGTATAGATATTAATATATAGAAATTACATTATAAAAATGAAACATTTAACAAAATAATCACTTACCGCTATCTGAAAATCTTTCTCCTCATTTGCCTCAATACTAGGACTAGGTTGTGGCAATCTCATGTCCTATAGAAACCATCCATATAGAAATTAAACTTCAAATAAATAATCATTTGATTTTTCAAAATTACACAACTATAACAACAAATGTAATTTGAAATTTATAAATCTGCCTCATACCCCTGTCAGATGCATGGAGCTATGAATCACAGAGGACACACCATGCTCCATTGACCTATGAACTTCAGGAGGTGTCTCCACGACCTGCATCATCTAAAAATAAAACAACATTGTTAGAATATATTAGGCTCATGATTCAATATTCCAGTAACACCTCGTTGCAGCTTAGAATGTCTCTAATTTGCTCTATCCAGACATTTAGTGCCTATAACAGTTTTAAGTTTGTCCCAAACAACATTTCATCCTACACAACTCCCTTTATGACAATTCCTCCAATGATTATGACAATCATAGCTCATAAATGAGAACAAATCTCCTTCGCCAACTTGGTCATGCATTCTTGTACAATCATAATCTAGTCATTTTAACACAATTTTTAGAAGTTGCATAAAGGTTTTAAGGGTGCTTAATGTTGTAACAATCAAGGCCTATCATTTTCATGAGAAATTACATTAGTAATAGTAGCGAGGGAAGCCATGACAATCAAGTGGGTTATGGATGTTGTCATCATGATAGAATCCTAGGGTTTATTATTTTGTTATTCAAATATTAAAGATTCCATGTTAAAACCCTAGGGTATTGTTTGAGATTATTATCCATTTTGAAAATGTTGTCATATACATGTGTGTGATTGTCAAGGTGGTGTAAATTTGAGTATTGTCTATATGGAATTTGGATTAGAGCATTTGGTTGAAGTTTTTTGGCTATCCTAACAAGTTTTTAGGTTGAAGTTATTAGTTATGCAATGTCTAGCAATGCTTTGAGTTTGAAAGATGTGCAATGCAATGTAATCAACGATATGAATATAAATTACAAAAATCTTGTAAGTACAATTCATTAATTAAACTATTTATTTTATTACCTGAGTGAAGCTTTGAACTCCACCACCACTGGCAGGTGTTGCCGTGAAATTTCTAAGGTTAACCTATTCAACATCCAAAATTAGATATTAGAATACAATTCATATAACAATGCTATTCACATGTAATATTTATAATTATTTACTAGTTACATACCTGGTCAATAGATATCATGTAATATGTAGGTGGAGAATCACTGAAAACTGCATCAATGCTATGACCCTAAAATTTCATTAAAATCATCAAACTAAATTAGTTAATCTTGCATTTCAAAAATTAAATTTAATAAATTAAATTCAATGAACTTGCTAACATTTACCCAAGTATCAAGGCCGAAAGTCTCACTCAGGAGGACATCTATCATCACCATTTTCTTAGCTACAGATGTAGCCTATGCACCCACCTCCCGACTGTCTGTGGGTCATAACCACATGCCGACCCACAAGCCTAACAACTATGGGGTGGAACCCTAATCCTCAAACTCTCCCCCAGCCCACATTGTACTGTATAACTGGCATGCTCTATGATGCTCTGGGTCAAGGCACTAATGGACTGAAGTGTCTCAACCTCAACACTCTCCTTCACAATGGAAGGGATAGACACATGCTCATGGGCTGGTCTGGTGAGTGCTCGTCTCACTGGTCACTGTGGGTTAACACATGCCCTTGGTCTATCCTGTGCTGATCCCCCACCTCTACCCTGGAACTCCCACATATCAAAATAGTTTGGCACTTTATTTTTCACAAACTTGCAGTAGAGTTTCCTCAAAAAATATTGTGGAACCTCATTATTATTGTAGGGAGGATGGTCAAAAGCCATCCACCACTTCTACCCAAAATTGTCCCTTATCATTTGGTTTTTGCACCAACGGATAGGGAACCTCTTGCATGTAAGGGGTAGAGGTTCATTTGTTTGTGGGTCTATGAAAATGGAACACAAGTCCAATTTTGTAATTTGTTCATTTTTAGCTTGTTCATAGGACAACTTGTCTGCATAGAACTCTCTAAATTCTCTCTTCTTTTCTGACCAACTAGAGATTTGCTTGCTAATTGAATCTACATTTGATAACGTATATTCAAGAGATTGAGCAAGCACAGATCTATGCAAGGTCAAAGTTGCAGGTTCTTTCAACCTTCCAATTATAACCTCAATTTGTTTTTTATCATTTTTAATTTACCCAATTATATTTTCTTGTGTTCCAGGGGCATATTGAGGAATGAATGGAGGTGTTTGTTGTTGGGTTTGTTCTTCAATAGGTATTTGTTGTTCAGGTGATGGAGGATTTTGTGGATTTTTAGAAGGAGGAGGAGGTGCATTATCAATTCCTATAAATTAAAGAAATTTACATAAAAAAACTACTTAAACCTACCTATTTAGAAACAAATTCACACAAGAAAGCAAATAGAACTTACTCCTTTGGCCTCCCCGATGTCATGGTGGCATTTTGACGATGAATCAGTGATGAATTGTTGACGACATGCCCTTTGATAATGCGAGCGTACTCTCCTTTATCTCCAAGCTATGGGTTTGCTATGAAATATAATGAAACATAGGTTTTTTTTTTAAATAGCAGAGCATAACGCACTCACGTTATTCCTTAATTTTTTTAAAAAAATCTGGGCCACTTTTTGGCCCCCAACTTTTTACACCCACCCTATTGTTTTCTTCTATTTCCAGTAATATTACAATAGAACTTTTAAGTTTTCTTTTCATCAGTTTTTTAGAAGTTTCAGCTTGTAGTTTCCACCCATTTTAGGCTTCACTTATATAGAAATGATTTAATTCATTACATCAACCCCAACTTTATAGTATTGCAAATCTAGATTTATACAATTGTCTAAGATTTCCTACCATTTTTATCTTTAGACATTTGAACTATTAAATCAGCTACAATAGGTTTTAAGTTGGGCTCCTAATAGTGTTATAAGAGCCACTTTCTTGGCAACATTGATGAAATCCTAGTAATTGTAGATGTTTTAGACAAGAGTCTATTATCCCTTACTAGTCAATATTTGGGCTCATGGGAAGCCTATAGGGGAAACCTTATGAATTCCTCTCTTTCAAAGAATACATTGAGCTTTAACAATCAGATCAGAGAAAATTCATAATATATTGAACATTTTGACCAACTAAAATTGAGGGAGGCACATGGTGTAACAATGTTGCAACATGTTTTGCACGAAAGAAAACTCCCCTAGGTTCATCCAATTACATGGATAAAACATTAACATTCTTAGGCTTTTTAGGCAACAAGAAAATAATAAATCCAGGTATTTATCTTTGTTCTTATTTTTGACATTTCATTATTATACAACAAACAATTTTTTCTTTTATCTATCCTAATGTGCATTCCCAAATCAATAGCACTTTCCTTTTGAGATTATATTTAACAGTCCTTTTATTGTATAGATAGAATGAGCTTTACCTCACTCAAGTTTGTAGAGTAGAGATTATTACACAATTTCTTTGGATTTGGAGTTTGAACCTAAGGGTTTTTCTTAGATGAATATATAAATGAGAATTCCTAAAAAATTTCTAAATGTCCTAGCAATGGGTACACTAAATAGGTCTTAAAGGTGAATTATTAGGTCCTTAAGAAAATGGCATGTTTCACTCATATATTAATATATATTAAATGTATATAATATCTCATCTACTATTTTAATATTAATTCACTAAGCTTCTACTTTAATTAGCAATTATAAATAATATGTTTAATTTAAATATACAATTTTATAATATTTAATTATATTTATAAATATATAAATACAATATATTTGATATGGTATATAATATTATTTTATAATATTGTATTTGAAGTTATAAGGTTTCATTTTTAAATATGCAATATATAAATATAATTAAAAATTTAAAATGTTTTTTTTTTTAAAAAGTGGCAGAGCCACTAAAATTATATTAATAATAAAATGGAATTTGCAAAATGCCAGATTAAAATGTTATAGTATTAATAATTATATATTTTTAGTTCTATAAAATAAATAAACTAGCATACCTATATTTAAAAATATATCTAAAGTACGCTGAGAGATATCCTTCTAAGGCACCAATTTTTTAAATCAATTTACCACACATAGGTGGAATAAACACCTCGAGAAGATATCTCTTGGTGTACTTTAGATTTATTTTTAAACATATGTATGCTAGTGTTTAGTGGAAAATTGGTAGTTTGTTTTAGCTAGGTCAAATACCACAATTTCACCACCAAGCATTGGGAGGACAAGGACTAAGCTTACGAACAAGCTTCTAATCACTTTGTTAGTCCCTTAGGCTCATGTGGTTATGAAACCTAAGACTCTAACTAAGGTTTTAATCAAGTGTTTTCCTTTTAACCAAGTAAAACCCTAATTATGTCTTAAATCAGAAATACTCAAAAACTGATAAAACAGCTAGTAAAACTGATCACAGAAGTACGGAGAGAGGGTTTCAGAGACTATGTACCTAGATTTTGAGGACCACTTGGACTAGGGCATTCGGTCCTTTCTCCTTAAAGTTTCTGCACTAGAAAATCTTCTTCACAGGGTGTCTAAGACTCCTAAATGGCTTCCAAATCCTAGAAATAATCCCTGGTTGGACTGTGGCACTTGCTCCTTAGTCTCGCAAGTGTCAAAATCTAAAACTTTGAAAGTCTATTGTGAGTGTACTTGTAATATCCTCCTTTCTGTAGCTTCTTTCCGTCGGAACCTGTAGAACATGATCTACACCTACAAGAGGAGGAAAATGTTGTGGCTATATAGGAGCTTGCCTCAGTCAAGCCCTATCTTTGGTATTTCTACCTCAATAATAGCTAGAGATAAAGATTTACAGAAGTGTGTACAAACCTAACAATGTTTATGCAGAAATATCAAACCCTAGATGTCTCAATCAAGGGAAGATCAACCACTTGCTTTGTATCAATAAACACATACAACTTCACCTCAAGGAGATGAAACAAATGAAGACTTGCATGAAGAAGAAGGTGAATCAGAAATGTCTGCGGAGGATCTCCAAGCTTGTTGTTGGAGGCTTCAACCCTTCTCCCAATCATACAAAGGGTGTACAAACCCTAAGAAGAGCAAGATAGACTCAAGATCTTGATTCCTAATCTCCATCCATTGTCTCCATGATAACAAATACAAAAATACTTCCAAGAGCTTCAACAAGTCACTCATCTTGAATATCAATTACAACAAAGTTTTTGCATCAAGCTTGCATAAGAATTGTGTCTATTAAAATGATTTTCAAATGTCTTTATATATCTAGGTTTAGGGAATTCAAATTTTAAAATAATGTCTCGATATCACGCGAAAACTAACAATTTGAAAATGGAATCCTAAGGCCCTCGACAGGAGCCGACATCTCACAAAAATTCAAAATACTAGGAAATAGGGGAGGACTAGGGCATGGGTGCCCAAGTCCAAGCTCCCTATTTCCACTCAGATCTACCTTTTGGGGGTCCCAGGGACCCAAATTTCAAATCCCCTTTCCAGGTTCAATCAATAAGTTACCTCAAAAAGTGAATAATTTGCTTCTAGACTTAGTCAATCAGGGTTTCGAGAAGGCCAGAAAATAAAAGGTTGAGAGGTCACCAAAATTAAGGAGCTAAACTGAGGGAAATTGTACCATTCCATACATGATGACAATTTCTAATGTTACATTTAGCCCCCACTTTAGTGGCCATATGACACTACATGCATATTCAACTAAAGGAATGCAAATACATCAATCATGAAAAAAATACCCAAAAGGATATTGTAGAAGAAGCTGAAGTGTTGTCGCTAAGAAAGAAGGAGCCCCCAAGTCTACAATCCTACAAGACCACAAGGTTAGGAACTGCAACTTGCAAAGGAACACTTGTCGAAAGAATCAAACTCAAATCAACCTGCATCCACCACTAATGAGTTAGTAAAAAAAATGCTAAGGGGGTTGAGCGATGAGACATGATGAGGGAGGAAATCGAGGGAGATATATGCCCCCCCTTGTTTTTGCTTGCTTAGTCTAAGAGTAGAAACAAGGAGATATCTATGCACGTCGATTTTGAAGGGAACTTGATGAGAAATGTGTTATGAGGGTCATTTGAAGAAACAACTCTCACTCATAACACATTGGGTAAGAAAGAGAGTGGAACCAAGATTCCAATGCAACAAACGACAAAGAAAACAGAGTTCAACAGCTCAAGATAGAGACTCAAGAGTGAAAGAGCACACTTTTGCACCTGGTTAGGGATAGGAATTCTCACTCACTTACTGTATGTAAAAGGGAGTTGTCCCTTATCACTAACTCATTCTTTATTCTTTTCATTGTATTAAAGTAGAGGAGAGAGAGAAGGAGAATAGGAGAGCGACCATGCCGAGTCGACGTCCATATCATCCACCACGACTAGAGATGCTCCGATCTCAAGTAGCAGAGAGATGTTTCAAGGCTAAGGTAGGGTCATGTTTCAACACTACTATCATCTTTCATTGTACTTTTTCTTTTTTGTTTTACCAATTTCTATGCCATGATGGGAAGGTGGATAGGGGTCCCTGACAAGGGCACCCGGGTCCACCTAAGGCGTTAGAGTCTCTTTGGTTCACCCTAGTCCCATAGGGGTGCTGTGTCCCTTTGGGTCACCCTAGTCTTCCTGGGGTGCCTTGGTCCATAGAGGACACAGGCCCTAGGCATAGGCTTTATATTCATCTTTTGATAGCTCATTTCGGTGTCTAGAGGGGGTTCTGATGCTCTTGCTTGCTTTCTAATCTGCAGGATGTCCCTAAGATGCAGGAGCACATAGGTGGTCACCTGATGGCACTTCTATGAGAGTGCACTAGTGCTTTGACTGTTGCAAATATTGAGCATTTGTAGATGGTGGGCCTATGGTGGGTGTTTGATATGCCCACAATCAGATTCTACTGCGCTATGCTAATGGCACTGATAGAGAGTTGGGATGCAGATACCTCCACATTCCACTTACCGACAGGCAAGATTACCATCACACTGGAGGATGTATTCAGGATCCTTTGACTGTTGATCTAAGGAGAGACAGTGAGGATTGTAGGACATCACTCAGTAGGGTACACTCGTGAGAGTCATCTATACTGCTTGGGTCGCACTATTTCTCAGGCAAAGAAAGGACATATTCATTTTTGTTTACTAGAGCAGGGATGCAGAGACGTTCCCTTATTATAGATGATCATGATTGTCATAGTCATACTAGCCATCATACCAGATGGATGAGGCACTCACCTACATGGGGGTCTTGTTCACACCATTAGTGCGATGGAGGAGCATTAGACTATTTATGCATGGGGGCATAGTATGCTTGCGTACCTTTACCACGACTTGGGGTGATATGTCCATTATGAGATGCATAGTCTAATGATCTTCACATTACTACAGGTTTGGGCCTTTGAGCACATTAGGTGCACACATCTAGTGGGTTATCCTATAGAAGTAGCATTCACCCATCCGCGTGTCTATGCCTATCCATTAGTGGGGTGTTGGAGGGACATGGATCTATTATACTAGAGAGTAGTATTTGACATATTATAGCCTGGTGACATCATCTGGAGACCATATCACAGTTACATCAGTTGGCATGGCTGGTAGAGATAGTTAGCGAGGATGTAAAGGGATTGATTGATGGCTGGTTGCCTTGATCACATCGTAGCTTGGTTTTATTTTGATAGGGTGGTACGATAATTCAAACAGATACAGGATGTTCCATGGTTCACTCGAGCTATGCATGGACTGCTTGCAGCGCAGTCAGGGCAAATACCATCCGATGGCTGATAGAAGAAGATGTGCCACTTAGTGATGACAAGGGTCCTAAGGATATAGAGCTAGTGTTAGAGACAGATGATGTTAGATGTACCTGAGTATATCAGACTTGGTGGCACACAGCATGGCCTACACCTATGTTTCCACCTGGGCACCCTACAGGGGTTGCCCGACCTTGGGCCGGTCACGCTAGTGACACACGGGTGGAGGATGATGTCAGTGATTTCATGGGATACTACGATCTTGAGGAGGATGAGGAGGATAATGAGGATGAGTTTGAGGAGGTCCCATCATTGTACATCTTCAAAGTGAGACCATGATGGAGCCAGTAGGAGGCTAACGCTAACGAGGAGACCGTGGTCTAAGGCCTGTGGTCCTACTCTTGTAGATGATGCGAGGCCTAGTCAGGGAGAGTGGGGGGAGTGTAGTAGGTCGGTACCCCTAGCTGTAGATCATACTACAAAGCTCATCACACCCTGAGCAATTTGAGATCCATCCTAGCGAGATGGAAATCTAGGTGAGGTTTGATTTATTATTTGATGCTTTGTTATAGTTTATTATTTATGATACTTATATGAGAGTCTAACACCTTACCTCATCCTCTGTTTTGCAGTTGGGATAGATGCATGGGGAGACTTTGTGAGTCACATCATAGTAGACATAATACCTATAGATGCCTTAGAGCAGCAAGTGTGGGTAGGTTATTTGCCACAATCATTTGATGGGTGACATGCCGAGATATTTATGCCATTTTTTAGATACATGACTACCACAGAAGCTATGCTAGAGTAATATGGACAAGAGAGAGGAGTTTCGACAGAGAGCTGAGCGCGCTGAGGCTGAGCTTAGGGCACAGTGAGAGCAAACAGTAGTAGTGCCTACATCAGGGGGAGAGTCAGCTGTCAGTGAGTTCTTGTTACGGGAGGTCCAATAGGTAAGAGCTGATAGAGACAGGGCTTAGGATGAGAGAGACCATATTTGGTCTGAGAAAGATCACTACCAGAGGGTGTACCAGGAGGCACATGAGTAGCTGATAGAGATGAGAGCCAAGATCAGGGGGTTACGATCACGAAGTGTTGCTAGGACTCATTTGTGATTTGTAGCCACACATGGTCAGGGTTTTGTCACTCACACACCACAAGGGCCTGATGGTACTAGCGATCAAGGCTTAGCTATGTGATGTATATACTTTATGCACTACAACATCCCATTTTGTTATAAGGGATAGTCAACTCAGATGTATACATGAAACTTGATATATATATATATGATGTTTATTTCTTTTTATCTATGTGTAATGGCTTTTGATATATCACATGTGATTTTTATAAAAATGCAACTAGTGATGATATCTAAATGCTATAATTAATACTATTGTGATATACTAACAATTCTAAAAAGAACATATAGTAATAAGCACAATGATTAATTATTTTACACATAACTTTAATTTCCATGCTATATTCAGTTAATACAAAAGTGATCTAGGCAATTACTACTTAAACAGGATACAACAATGATCAATTGAACAAAGATATACTGTCAAATGAATTAAGACAAAACAATACTAGTTGTATACACCTAAAAATGACATGACTCTACTTAAATAAATATTTTAAATATTTATTTCATTGTCATATTCCTCTATCAATAAATAAATAAATTTATTTATTTATTTGATTCACTTTCTCCCATTAATTGAATAAATTACATTTATTTAATTAATTCCATCTACATCAACTTTATTCTTCTAAATAATTAAATAATTTTAATTATTTAATTAATTCTTTCATTCTTCCAAATTTAAATAAAATGCAAATTTATTTAAATTAAAGTCTCCAAGAATAAAATATATTAAATATTTTATTTATTCCTCCAAATTATCTACAAGTAGTTAAATAAATTTATTTATTTAATTATGCTTTCTTATCTTCTAAAAAATCTTCAATATCTTCTAAAAATAAATTCTTCTTGTCACGTAAAAGCAAAAGATGAGTTAAAGCAACTTTGTTTTTAAATTAGAAAAATATATTCTAATTTAAGAAAAACAAAAACTCATCCTCATCAAGAAAGCAGTTAACTCAACAAAGCTTCTTTTTGGATGACACATGTCCTTCTTCTATTTGTGCACATTCTGTTGAACATTCTCCTTCGATGATCTTATTTCTTTTCCACCACTGATCCTCTCTCACACAACTCTATAAATACAACCCTCTTCTTCTTCATTTGATATCCATCATTCGAGTAAACTTATGCTGCAGGAACTATAGCACGCCATTAGCACCCCATTTTCATATCATTCATCATCCATCCATTTCATAGTGTGTTGAAGTTCATCTTTAACATACCAAGTATCAGAGCCATTTCTCCTTGTCATCTTGAGGAATCGAAGTAAGGAAGCAAGCTTCGTGAGGGCCATCTTCATCACCGAAAGATCAAGAAAGAATAGGCGAGCAATGGAAGTTGCAAGGTAGAAGGTTGTGAGTATCATCTCTCTTCTTTATTTTAAATCCTTTTTATCTTCATATTCCATTGATGTTTGGGTTTTTATTATTCATTTGATTATCGCATTTTTACTCTTACATTTATGGCACCCATCGTGGGGCCTTTGCCCCTAATCTAACCAAAATTTGAGTTTTTTAGTGACAGGTTTCCATACAGGCTCCTGACAGGTTCAATCGACGCATGTGATCAATCTCATGGCCATCTGTAACCTGTTACTATGCACATAGTCTTCTGGCACATACATCTTCCAAGCCGGTGCATCTGCTCACTGTTCTGACACTTTTAAAGTTACGGTGCATACATCTTCTGAATCAGCACTTTTGCCTTCTGTTTCAGCGCTTGCATAATCCTGACGCATATACTCTCCATCATGGCGCTTTTATACTGTTTGATGGTGCATTTGTTAATTTAACACATTTACACCTTCTTCCTGCACTTTTGACACCTGTCTTAGTGCATCTGTACAATGACGCATACAGACTCTATTTCTGCACATTCAGACTGTATTGCGGCGCATTTGATCTGTCACTGTGGTTTTTAGGATTTCTTGTGATTTTTCTGATTAGGTTAACGTCTGTCTTGTAGGATTAGAGGCTGGAATAGATCAGTTAGCTGCTTTGATTAATTCACTTAGATTAATTAAGGGAAAAAGTAAAAAAAAATGCATGCATACAAATCTCACGTAGTCTTTAACTAGGGGGTTAGTAACTGAACCACTGCTATCTTTGTATATTGCTATCTTCTTAGTTAGAATATTTCTATCTCACAAACAGAATGAACATTGCTATCTTTTAAACACTTCAAAGTTAACAAATGCGTGAGTGCACAAGTAGATAGCCCATTAAATTTTTTTCCTTTTAACTAGGTTTGGATAAATCAGTGTCTTATGTGATTATTGATTGACAGTAGGCTTATGCTCTCCCCTTTAAAGGGTGACCAAAATGCTAGACTTGTTATTCCCTTTGTATAACCTTTAGAGGGGCATGCCCTTGGATGCTCGCTTGTCCAAGTGGGAATGACCCTGAGTGGTAACAGGCTAATCCAAGCCCTACCAATCCATTTAAAATAAATTGTGCTTGAGGCAAAAGCCTCCTGCAATGAGTGTTGTTGTGTTACACCGACAGACAACCTCCCCCAAAACCCTCCAAGGCATAGCCCTTGGAGGATGGGAGACTCCATAATGGAGAGTAGTGCCACCGCATGTGTAACCACTCGAATGGTTGCCTTGGCTACTTAGCCACTTGTTTAGTATACCAAAAACCCCTATTTGTTGACACAAAAGGTGGAGCCTTTGAAACAGCCCCGATTGATGTGATTTTTAGTAGAGGTAGTAGGGACAATCCTAAGGTTCCATGGGGGTACGAGCCTAAGGAAACTTGGATCTAGTATGCATGAGAAGTGAGTGCCATGGAGGGGAGTCGGCGCTACTAGATCCTGGAGCTACACGCTTTGAATATGCATAGCCAGGGGATTCAACAAATACTGTCCTATCCAGCCTAGGTTGTACTTGTTCTTGAGTCAAAAAGTCCAATTTACAAAAAAAATAACAAAAGATATAAATCATGAAAAATTCTATGTGCTTGCTATGTCTTTTGCCATAATTGAAACTCAAAAGTCAAGAAAAGACCAAGTTTTCACCCAAAAATAGAAAATTTTTGAAAAAAGTTTTAAAACTCTTTAATTTAAGACTAAAAAAAAATCAGAACAACACTTTTGCATCGACCTGTGGTGCATAAACTTAGACTTGTTGCACATTTGATCACTATTGTTGTGAATTTAAAAATTGCTAGATTAGTGCATATGCTTCGACCTATTGCGCTTTTATCCTCTGTTTCTATGCATTTGTAGCTGCACATCTATCACAGTAAGCTTTTCCAGTCTTGTGTCAATTTCTGTAGAGATGGCAAACCAAATAGAATATATTGCTCAAACACTCTAATATCTGCAATTGCAAATAAACTTAGGTCCCTCACCCCAAGATTGTATAGCAATTTCTCAACAAATCCAAGTCATACAACAAGAAATGGCAATCTTGCAACCTGAATGTGCCAGTACCAGCTACGCCTCACCCCAAAATCGTATATCCTTTTCCCATACTTGTGACAAGGCAAGCACCACGTCAAGTTAGAAATCATATACCACCCTGTCTACTAGTCCTCCTTCACTATCTTCTAAGATGCCTATCCCAAAACATACCATTCCTACACCAACACCGCTATCTAGTTCCTCAAACTCTAAATGGACAACCAAAAAAGAATCAGATGAGTTTTAGGAAAAATATTTTCTAAATTTATATAGCAAAAGAAAAGCTATGGAGAAATCCAAATCCACTCATCCATTAACCCATACACCTACAAAGGATGTGATCCAAGGACTACCAACAGAGAGCTAAACATGTCCTCAAATTTCTATCCTTGACCTTGCCAAAGATTCTTCCAATACCATGTCAAATCCTACAACCCCTTGATGTCATCTGCAACCCCTTGAGCTTATCGAAGAACCTCCTACCATGAACCAAAGTCAAGGTCCATCAAACATCCATATTGTCAACCATGAAGCTATCCAAGATCTTCCATTCAAGAAGACCAAGAGCTATGTCAAGAGCACACATTAGAGCATGTGGAAACATCCAACCTTTGTCTAAATCAAGATCAAAACACCCCCATCCAATTTCAAACCATTCATAACCTTTATGTCTTCCATGATCAAGATAATACCTATGAAGAAGCTATCCAGGAGCAACATGATCCTATACATGGGAAAGAGATCCAATTCCAACCCATCCATAATCTATACCTTTTCTATGATCAAGATACTACCTTTTACAATGTTCATGAACAACTTGATCCCATACCTATACATGAGCAAGAAACCTCTATTACTTCTATCCATCTTTCATCTAATCCTATCCATGATCCAACAACTTCCACTTCCTTTGATGAGACACTTGCCTCCCAAGTGCGCATGAATGATCAACCCAATATCTTAGATCTTAAATAGCATAATTATGATGAAGATTCTAGTGATCCTTCACCATCGATTATTGACCAAGTTACAAATCCCCCATAGTATATCTTTGGTCTCACTACCTTCATGCATGAATGTTCTTCCTTAGAACACCAGAAACCATTGTCTACCTCTTCACCTTCCTCATCCAATAAGGAACTTGTGTCTAATGTTCCACTTATACATAATCCCATGGTCCACCACATGCTCCAGAATATGAATTATCAAGGTAAAGGCTTAGGCCTTCAAGAACAAGGTATTTTGGAGCCTATCCATGTCAAAGTTCCTCCATCTTCATACGGCCTTGGATACATACCCCAAGGTGAGCAATCTCAAGATGTTGGTACTTCCTCCACTCCTCCTAAGTCTACCACTTTCCATCACTAACCCTATCATATCCCTAAAACATATGTGGACATTCCACCTCCATCATCCTACAATTGTCAAGAGCATGTGACCATACACCTTCCACCATCCAATCTACCTCCTCTACTTCCAACTCCTAATATCCTTCCATGCATTTTACCACTTCTTCCAACACATTATCCATCCATCTATAAATCGTCTAAATATCCCAATCATGGGCAACAAATGCACATGTTGTCTAAACAACGAGCTTCCACCAACCCCACTTCCACCATCCCTAGGGGATTCAAAACCACAAATTTGGATGCCTCTACCTATAAAGTCAAAAATCTTAAGAGTCCTCATGACCTAGGATACAAAAACCAAGAATCAAAGAACCATCCATCTCAAACACTGCATACACCCACACACCTCAATGCCAAACTAAAAAAGGTGTGGGTCCCCAAGCAACAAATAATTATCTCAAAAGCTACACAAAAGCTGCATATACCCAAGCCCATACCTTCATAGGTACAATCTACAAGCAAAATGGTTTGGGTACCCAAGCAAAAAGCCATCATGTCAAATGAGGCATCCACCTCTAAAGCATCCCAACCATCCACTTTCTCCCATGCCATCCACAATTATCAAATCTTCCATCCCACATGACAAACAAAAATCAAAAGTATACTAAGTTTATGTGGGTCCCTAAAGGCCTATATCATTCATCTACCAAGAAAAAATCTTCATTGCTTCCCACACAACCTACCTATCATAAGTTTCAATGTTTATCACGATATGTGCAAACGTTGGTCATGGTTCCCTTCCATTCCACAACACTTCCATATAACTCCATCTCCCCTCCCTTCCACTACTATCCTACATATCTTCCTCATCATATTCCTATGGTCCATGTTTTTTCATAAGCCTTCCATCCATCCTTGCATAATTCCTCTGTATCCTACATCAACGTCCACTATCGCACCCTTCCATAATCCAATATCTACCATTCTCCATCTCACTTTCATGCAATCCCCTACCAACATCTATGAGAACACTTGACTTGGTCCATGTGATGACATCCATTGAGACTATCACCTTTCAAGGAACTAGATGCTCGAGTCCTTATCCATATCCACCTTCTATCCAAATATTCAAAAAAAAAAAAGTAAAGAGAAATCCCTTCGTCCAATGGTGAAAACTTGGCAATCAGGCACCTTGGATAAGTACCATGATGAAAACCTGGCAAATAGGCATCATGTGTAAGTTGATCTCCTATATCACCTACACTTGGGGGCACCTTGTCTCATCGGCATATTACTTTTCTCCTACCATTTCCTTCCATATTGTTTCCTATCCCATCCTCCTATTTCTATCCATTACATACCTATCCTGTCATGTCCATCCATCCTAAATCTTCCTTTCCTATATTTTTGATCTTGATAAAGATTGGGGGCACAATGTTGACAAATGTTTTAGATGTCTCTTGACATACCTTATCCCTCCAAAACCACACAAATCCTTCATTATCCTCTCATCGTCCTTCGTCGTAAGATTTGAGTTATTCCTATGCGACATAGTCCTTGGAGATCACATCCTTGATTCCTTCTACCTACCCTATCATTGATCCCCTATCACCCATTCATCTCCCTATATGTGGTGTTTCCCTTGTCATCAGTATTTGGCATTAAGGCTATCCAAAATTCTTATCCAGTATCCTATCCATAGTGTTAGCCTAGCATAGTCTCTGTCATCAGTGTTATCTGTTCCATATCTGATCCATAGTTGTTCCATATCTGATCCATAGATGTTCCACATCTATTCCATATCTGATCCACATCTGTTCATATCTATTCCATATTGTGTCTCATCTGATCCATATCTTAGGTCCATTAGGGTTCTTCCCGAACTACGTTGCCTCTACATCATCACCAGGCAAGATCATTCTCAATGCGTTCCGCTCCACTCTACTTCTTACCTCTCCATTTCCTTCAAGTATCGTATGTCCTACTATCCATACCATTTTTGTATCTTTACCATCACCTAGATCCTATGTCCATTAGGTTCACCCCAAACTATGTTGCCTTTGCGTCGTCACGTAGGCAAGGCCATTTAGCAATGAGCCCTTGAGGCACTAGGTCAGTCCCTCAGGGTCCATCTCTCCATGTTTGTTTGTCATATCGCCCATAATAAGTCAATCCTTGTCTAAACTGGGGGCAACTCCTTGACCTAGTTACAGATTTGGATTCTTGAATGCCGTATTTTCTAAGAGGACACCAATAAAGGATTGTGATACCTTTTCACTAGATAAGCACACACAGCAAAACAAGCTTCCCAAAACAACATCAATCTTGGCATAGAACATCAACCTATCCAAAGGAAAAGAAAAACACCATACCGAAACACTCAAACTGACTCCATATCAATTATGACAAAAAGACGTATCTAATGCAAGAATGTTTTGTGAACAGGTTAACTTACAAAGTCCTGGATTTTTGTCATTATGTCTTCCTATGCTACTCAAGGATGCAAAAATCTAGAGATGCTATGATGGGGGCATAATCTTTTTCTTTGTCTGCTGCTTGTGGATCAAGCTTTAGTAATGCGACGACTTTTGTCTAACAACATGATCAGGAAAAGATCATCGAGGACTTCCGAGGTCTGAACATGAAAAAGGGCAATCCTTGTCTGTTAAAACGTAAGAAGTACTCAGGTCATCTAGATTCAAGTTTGACTAGATGCTTGTATCAACTTGCTATATCAAAATCCATGTAAGTACAATACTCAAGTCATCTCGGTTTAATTATACCTTGATGCTTGTATTTTCTTACAACATAATAAAAGCCCAATGATGAAATAAGCACTTCAAAATACTTGCAACATCAAGATGACAAATATCCATATCCATATCCATAATGTATCCAATTGCATCTCATATTCATGTCCTTATCTATTTGAATTTCGCATACTATCCCATGCAATAAAAAATTTGTGCATAGTATCAATGTTTACAAATAAAATCTTTTGATTTCTTCTGTCGAGTCATTCTTATATCAATCAACTTTCTATCTATCATTGTGGTCCATTCTTCCCAATCCAGTTAGTCTAAGCAATGATCCACATGCAAGTCCATACTTAATCCCTACCAATCAGGTCATGTCAATCTTGTCAAATGATCCATTCACAATCACTGGTCTTGATCCTTGTCTGGTCATAAACCAACTCGATCAGTTATAATCAAACATTTGTCTTATACAGGATGTAGCATTGTCGAAATCAGACCAATACACGCGGCTTACATGACATGCTTCATTTCCTAAAACTGGACACTGTCCTTCATGTTGCTCTAGGGATCTATCATTCCCCACCATGACAACACTAATGTATATCATTATCAGTATATTGTTCATTTACCGCTTAACAGGGGCAATAACTTGTTTGTTCTTGTATCATTTGTACATACTTTCTTACTTGCTTGTGTGTGTTATCATTTTATCTTGCATCGTGTATCATTCGGCCCTTTCTTCAAACCATTTTTTTGTTCATCCTAGCCTATCTTCCACCTTCTTCTTCATGAGATTGTTCATCTCACACCTTCTGCCTTCTTCCCATCCAATCTCCCAAGGGGGAATCATGTCCTTAAACTTGTACCAGGGGCAAACTGGGGCATGTATCATTGTAAAAGAAAATTATTCTTTGAAACAACGTGATAAAACACATTGCATCAAAGAGGCAAAAAATGTATACACCTAAAAATGACATGACTCTACTTAAATAAATATTGTAAATATTTATTTCATCTTCATATTCCTCTATCAATAAATAAATTTATTTATTTATTTATTTGATTCACTTTCTTCCATTAATTGAATAAATTACATTTATTTAATTAATTCCATCTACATCAACTTTATTCTTCTAAATAATTAAATAATTTAATTATTTAATTAAATTTTTCATTCTTCCAAATTTGAATAAAATGCAAATTTATTTAAATTAAAGTCTCCAAAAATAAAATATATTAAATATTTTATTTATTCCTCCAAATTATCTACAAGTAATTAAATAAAGTTATTTATTTAATTATGCTTTCTTATCTTCTAAAAAATCTTCAATATCTTCTAAAAATAAATTCTTCTTGTCACGCAAAAGCAAAACCTGAGTTAAAGAAACTTTAAAGCAACTTTGTTTTTAAATTAGAAAAATATATTCTAATTTAAGAAAAACAAAAACTCATCCTCATTAAGAAATAAGTTAACTCAACAAAGCTTCTTTTTGAATGACACATGTCCTTCTATTCGTGCATGTTCTCTCAAACATTCTCCTCCGATGATCTTCTTATCTCTTTTCCATCGTTGATCCTCTCTCACACAACTCTGTAAATACAACCCTCTTCTTCTTCATTTGATATCCATCATTTGAGTAAACTTATGCTGCAGGAACTATAGCACGCCATTGGCACCCCATTTTCATATCATTCATCATCCATCCATTTCATAGTGTGTTGAAGTTCATCTTTAACATACCAAGTATCAGAGCTATTTCTCCTTGACATCTTGACGAATCGAAGCAAGGAAGCAAGCTTCCTGAGGGACATCTTCATCACCGAAAGATCAAGAAAGAATAGGCGAGCAATAGAAGTCGCAAGGTAAAAGGTTGTGAGTATCATCTCTCTTCTTTATTTTAAATCCTTATTATCTTCATATTCCATTGATGTTTGGGTTTTTATTATTCATTTGATTATCCCATTTTTACCCTTACACTTGCTTGTCAAATTCAAAGCTAATCTATGTACTAAATTAGGTTGGGAACATTTAACATTAGACCTTGAAGCATAAAATATTTTGAGGTGCACTGCATTAATAGGTTATTTAAGTGGCGTACCTTGCTTATCAGCTAATTTATACACTCTAGATCCAAAGGCTTTAGTGATTATATACGGTCCAAGCTAATTAGGGCTGAACTTACATTTTTCGCCAGGTGGTGCATTTACATTACGTTGGTTTTCATAAAGAACCAAGTCCCCAACGTTGAATGACTGTTGTATGACTTGCACATTATAGGCTCATTGGATTCCATTTTGATAAGCCTTGAGATGTTCAAGAGCGTTAATTGATCTTTCATCAAGCATCTCAAGCTCCTATAATCTTTTCTCTCATTCTATGTCATCATCCATGATATCTCTTAGGGAAATTCATAGGGAAGGAATTTCTAACTTTAAGTGCATTATTGTGTCTGTGCCATAGACTAGATTATATGGTGTGTTATCCGTAGCCATTCGAATACTTGTTCTGTAAGCCCATAATGCATAGGATAATTGCGTATGCCAATATTTTTGAGGTTTATTAATAGTCTTCTATAAAATATGTCTAATAACCTTGTTTGAAGCTTTTGCTTGGCCATTTGATTGAGGGTAATAAGGCATAGAGATGTGATGTTGTATATGATATTTTTCAAGGAACTTTTTGACATCCTTACTCTTAAATGGTGTACCATTATCTGAAACCAAGGAGGAATGTATCCCAAATCAAGAAATTATGTTATCTTGTATGAATCGACAGATTACATTGGTGGTCATGGATCACAAAGGGATCGCTTCGACCCATTTTGTAAAATAATCAGTGGCAGTAATGATAAACGTATGTCCTTGAGAGGAGGGTGGGGAAATTTTACCAATTAGATCCAAACCCTAGATGGAAAATGGCCATGGTGACACCTAGGCATGAAGCTCTTGAGCGGGAGCATGGATTAGGTGCTTATGTTGTTGACATAAGCAAAGGATTCTTGTTCCATATGCTGCCAATAGTATCCCATATGTAACAGTTTTTGCACCAATGATTATCCACCAAAATGCCCCCCACAGGCACCAGAGTGAGCTTCTTCTAAAGCTATCAAAATCTCTGAATTACTTAAACATTGGAGTAAAAGACCATTATAACTTTGTCGATACAAGACATTCGATAATATGATGTATCATACTGCTAGTTTGCATAAACAGAGTTGGGCATTCTTAGATGTCAAATTAGGAATGGTTCCATCACATAAATAGTTGAATATGTAGGAGAACCATTCATTACTGTATGTGTTACCATAGAGTTCCGAGTTCGCAACTATAGGGTCTTCAATTATCAGAGTCTGAAGATTACAAACAACAAAAGTAAATTCCCCAGGAGAACAATTAGGGGATATAAAGGAAGCTGCAATTACCATTGCATCTACATGCCGGTTATCTTTCCTAGGAATGGTGTCGATTGAGTATGTTTTGAATTGTTTTAAGAGAGATAATGCAAACTCACAATATTGAGATAGCTTATCATTCTTAGTTTGATATGATCCCCTTATCTATTTGACAATTAACTGAGAATCACCGTATATTATAATGTTTTTGATATTAAGAGCCAAGGCTGCATGAAGTCTGGCGATAAGAGCTTCGTATTCATCTATATTGTTTGTGCATAAGAAATCTAAGCAGTAAGATAAGGGAATCAGCTTACCAATGGGAGGTATTAATATAACACTGGCCCCAGAGCCAGTTCAACATTTTGATCTGTCAAAGTATAATTCCCATTTTTCATCTGCAGAGATTGTTAAAATCTATTCATCAGGAAATGCATTGACATTTTGTATAGATAAGGGTGAGGGAGCCTCAGCTAACTGATCAGCTATCTCTTGCCCTTTAATCACTTTTTGTGAAATGAATTTAAGATCAAATTCTATTAATAACATAACTCATTTAGCAAGATGACCTAATAAATCTATTCTTGTGAAGAGATGTTTTAGAGGGTCAAATTTTATCATTAGATGGACTTCAGCATTTAAGAGATAATGTCTAACCTTTTGAGTGGTAAACACCAAAGCTAAACAATGCTTCTATATAACTATGTATCGCACCTCATAATAGAGCAAAGTATGACTGATGTAATAGACAATGCATTCTTTACCTTCAACATTATGTTGTGCTAACAAAGTTGCTAGGGCATTGTTAGATATTGAGATGTATAACAAAAATGGTTTATCAGAAACAACGGGTTGCAAAATAGGTAGATTAGCTATGTAATCCTTTAAGTCATCGAAAACTTTTTGACATTCAGAATTCCATTGAAAGTGAGAGTCTTTCTTCAGTAGTTACGTAAAGGGGCGAGTCCTATCTGCAAGTTGTGAAACAAATTAGTGGATGGCCTGTATCTTTCCCTGCAAACTACGAAGTTGAGATATGTTCTTAGGTATTGGAATATTAACAATCACATCTATCTTTTTCGTATCGACTTCTATACCTCAATTTGAAACAATAAACCCAAGTAACTTTCCACTGTCCACACCAAAAACACACTTACGGGGATTCAATCACATATTATACTTTCATATGCACTCAAATATTTGTCAAAGATTTGTAACATGATCCTTAAGATGTATAGACTTCACTAGAATGTCGTCAACATAATCTTCTAAAATATTGTGCATATAGTCATGAAATATAAGAGTCATTGCACGCTGGTAAGTAGCTCCTGGATTCTTAAGTCTGAATGACATGACTACCCAACAAAATGTACCCCAAGGTGTTATAAAGGTTGTTTTATATTGATCGAGAGGATTTATGAGGATTTAATTATATCCCAAAAATCCATCCATGAAAGATAGCAATTCATGTCTAGCTATGGAATCAACAATCATATCGATATTAGGGGGAGGAAAATCATCTTTCAAAGATGCTAAATTTAAGTCTCAGAAATCTATGCACATTCTCATACAACCATTAGGTTTAGCAATGACCACAATATTTGAGATCCATGAAGATTAATCAATAGGTTGGATGTAACCAGCTTGTAGAAGTTTTTCTATCTCAGTTTTAACAAGCAAAGCAATCTTAGGATTCATCTTAGAAATATTTTGTTTGAATGGCTTAATATCTGGTTTCAACACAATATTATGTGTTACAATATGAGGATCTATACTAGGCATGTTTGAATAATTCTGAGCAAATAATTCTAAGAATTCATGCAATAACTTAGTCATCTCTTCCTTTTCTTCTGCATTTAAACAATCACCAATAGGGATAACTTTTTTAGGGTTATCTTTATTCATAGCAACATCGACAGTCTTACCGTTAAGGAGAGTACTATGGTCTAGGGGATTGTAGTATTGTAATTGTTCTTCAAGTTCTTCATTATGCTTTACTATATCAGTTATTATTCTAGTAGTCTTTCCAAAATATGCATCATTGTTTAAACAATAAGGTAAGCCACGTTTATGGTGATAACAAGGAATACCATCATAAGGAACCAAGAATTTGATTATCACTTCATCCACCATGAATGTGTCTAATGAAAGTAATCTTGGAGGACAATCAATGTCAATCATCTCAGGAAATATCAAACTAAGTGTTGATATTGTATTCACATTTAGAGTAGGGCATTTACGAGATTTGGATTCCTTGAAAGGATTGTATCCAATGCCACTAGAGCAATGTCACAAAGTGGATTCTATAGGGACTTTGATTCCTTGTTGGTTTATGCCACAACCGTTACCTACATAGTCACAATTTTTGTTAAGGATTCGGAATCCTCTGCCATAGAGAGACACCATTTCTTTTAAGGGAAGGTAGAGCTTCATAAGTTTCATAGTCAATAGTATAGCTAAGAGTATTATCCTTATTTGTGACCAAAGAAGTCTTATGTTTATCATTCGAAGCATGTGATGTGATCGATGCAATATTTGATATTTTTGTAATGGGGTTTTTAAGTTTATACTCTCTTGTGGAAGAAGATGCAAAGTCTAACAAACCCCAGTCATCACTGACAAATGCATTCGATTGCTTGGACTCTTGCGTAACATTTTTAGAGGCAAGAGGAGTTGATAAATTAATTTTTTAGATTGCTTAAACTCTTAGGACAAACAACATGCTTATGCACTTCCATTTGTAAACAATTATCAGGTTTAGGATCTGAATGGATAGTATGTAGTTTACCTTTGATTATAAACTTAATCAAATAGTGTAAAGTAGAAGGAACTGCTCCTAATGCATGTATCCAAGGTCTACCTAGAATCATGTTATAAGATGGAGAACAAGGCATGACATGAATCAAGGTAGACACCATCACAAGTCCCACTTGTATAGGTATAGTTATAGTGCCTACGAATTGTCGTCTGACATTATCAAAGCCACATATACTTAATGATTACAATTTGATTGTAGATATATCAATTTTAACCTTATGTAGTAAATCAATGCCATAGGCATTAAGGGCTGATCCATTATCAATCATAACTCTTTTAACCAATGTTTTGTTTATTGTAATAAAGATAACTAAAGGGTCATACTAATTCTGAACCTCGAGAGATGGTAATTCATGTTGCTGAAACAAAATATCTATTTTTGTTGCATTTATACAATCTAGTAAAACAACAACATCATTTGGTTTAATAGCAGGAGGAATAATCACCTTTTGTGAAGCTTCTTGTAGCATTCCATGATAAGTAGGTGAAGTTTGTATAAGCTCCCAAGATATCTTTGCTAGAGTAACATGAAGCTTCTCTACAAGATCATAGTCTTTACCACCTTTATATGTTAAACGAGGTGCTTGAGGAAGCATATGTTGAGATACTGATAAAGATATCAGAATACTTGATTGTTGTGTACTTTGTTTATTATTCTGAGTGTTATATGCATGAGCAACCACATTATGATTGGTTTGTTGTAAGTCTTGTTTCACTATTTGTTTAGCATAATCATAAATGTGATAAAGAGATTGAGAAGAAGATGAAAAACCCTTAACAACAAGCACATGTTTAGAGGATGGTTGAACCACATTTACTCATAGAGTGACCACAATTTTTGGTGTTTCAATCTCTTCTTTAGGTTTAGGCACATAAATTGCATTTAAAAATCTTTGAAATAATGATGGCTTAGAGGCCATAGTGGAATGTTCAATCGAGATAAAGTCCTCAAGGGCTTCATCTAACATATTGAAGTCATCATGACTAAATGGCTCATCATAAGCATGAAAATCTTACAAAAAATAATCTAACATTTTAACATGCTCTATTTAAACCAAGATTTAAATGCACAATGATGGCCTATGAAAATGAAATACAATATCCAACAATGAATGATAATTTTCAACTTTTTTAGTGAAGAGATAAAGGATGTAATCCACAATTTAACATGTGCAATTTCACTAAAGGGGTTTTTCAATCAAATTATGCTCTAGAATAGAAAATTATTTTAGATCTAAAGTTTAAAAGGATGCAAATTCTTTAGAGGTTGGGTTCGCCAAAATGTTTAGTGGAGAATTGGTAGTTTGTTTTAGCTAAGTTAAATACCACAATTTCACCACTAAGCATTGGGAGGACACGGATTGAGCTCACGAACAAGCTTCTAATAACTTTGTCAGTCCCTTATGCTCACATGGTTATGAAACCTAAGACTCTAACTAAGGTTTTGATCAAGTGTTTTCCTTTTAACCAAGTAAAACCCTAATTATGTCTTAAATCAAAAATACTCAAAATTTGATCAAACAACTACTAAAACTTATCACAAAAGTGGGGAGAGAGGGTTTTAGAGACCATGCACCTTGATTTTGAGGACCACTTGGACTAGGGCATCAGTTCCCTTGTCCTGAAAGTTTCTGCCTTGGAAAATATTTTGCATAGGGTGTCTGAGACTCCTAAATGGCTTCCAGATCCTAGAAATAATCCCTGGTTGGAATAGGGCACCCTCTCCTTAGTCCCGCAAGTGTCAAAATCAGAAAATTTGAACATTTGTTGCAACTATACCTGCAATATCCTCCTTTCTATAGCTTCTTTCCACTAGAACCTACAAACACAATTTGCACCTCCAAGAGGAGGAAAATGTTGTGGCTATATAGGAGCTTGCCTCATTCAAGTCCCGTCTTTGGTATTTCTACCTCAACAATAGCTAGAGATAAAGATTTACAGAAGTGTGTACAAACCTAACAATGTGTATGCAGAAATATCAAACCCTATATGTCTCAATCAAGGGAAGATCAACAACTTGCTTTGTACCAATATAAACATACAACTTCACCTCAAGGAGATGAAACAAATGAAGACTTGCATTAGTAAGAAGGCAAATAGGCAATGTTCACAGAGGATCTCCAAGGTCGTTGTTAGAGGCTTCAACCCTTCTCCCGATCATGCAAAGGGTGTACAAACCCTAGGAAGAGAAAGATAGACTCAAGATCTTGATTCCTAATCTCCATCCATTGTCTCCATGATAGCAAATACAAAAATACTTCCAAGAGCTTCAACAAATCACTGATCTTCAATATCAATTGCAGCAGAGTTTTGGCATCAAGCTTGCATAAGAATTGTGTTTGTTAAATGATTTTCAAATCTCTTTTTTATATCTAGCTTTAGGGAATTCAAATTTTGAAATAACATCCCGATATTGCGCGAAAATCAAGAATTTGAAAATGGAATCTTGAGGCACTCAATGGGAGCCGACATCCGGCCAAAATTCAAAATCTTGAGAAACAGGGGAGGACTAGGGTGTGAGCGTCCAAGTCCAAGCCCCCTGTTTCCACTCAGATCTACCTTTAGGGGGTCCCAGTGACCCAAATTTCAAATTCCCTTTCTGGGTTCCATCAATAAGTTACCTCAAAATGTGAATAATTTGCTTCTAGACTTAGTCAATCAAGGTTGAGAGGTCACCAAAAGTGAGAAGCTAAACTGAGGGAAATTGTACCATTCCATATAGGAGGACAATTTCTGACATTACCACTAGTATATAATATAATTATATTTATTGTATAGACCAAATATATTTATTTAAATATAGTTGGTATATTAGATAAATATTTATATAAACAATATTCATATATATATATCAATTATATAATTTATAAATATAAATTTTTAGTAAATCTTAAGGATATGAAAAGTAATTGCTGATGATGGCATGGTTCGGTGGTTAGGTCGCTCGGTTGTAGTGGCGGCCACCAGAGTTCAAACCCCTGCTGGGCCAACGAGCTCGCAGGCTTTATGCCTTCGCTGGGCCAACGAGCTTGTGGGTTTGAAGTGTTCCTTCTTGGGGATGAGGTCCCCCATGTTGTGGCCTCACTGGTTCATTGCTCCAGGCAAAAGCATTAGTGTGGAGCTAGAGGGTGTGTCGCACCAGCGTCAGCAGTCACGTTAAAAAGTTTACCAGGGGCATTATTTAAAAAAAAAGGATATGAAAAGTAATTATATTTATAATATTTATGATATAAATAATATAACTTAAACACTATATATTATGAGAAATATATTAATTGAAATAAATAAATATCGATTTATATTAATTTATCCTAATAAGACATATTACAGACATAACAATACAAGTAATATTTATGATATTACTTGAATTGTAAATAGTCTTTTGATATCATTTGAATTGTATTGTATGGATTTGTAGGATTTTAGTTTAGGTCTAAGTATCAACATGCTATTAAAATGTTAACATATAATACATTTCTTGTGTTGCTTTCTATTTTTGTTGTCAGATAATAGTATATATAATTATCTTGATTTAGGATCACCTTCTTGACCTATTTTTCAAATTTTTCAATATAGAGGATAATTGATAGTTGGTGAACAAAAATCTTTATGGATATAGCTTAACGATATTAGTATATATAATTTTGTCTATTCATTATAAGCATTAATTGAAATATAATATATAATAATGATCTATTCATAGTTCCATACAAAATATTTAGTAGATAATGTGTAGTCTATATTTGCATGCATCCCCTTTCAAAATTCTTGTTCATGCATTGCACCCGGGTTCACTTGCATCTCTTTATCTCTCTCATCTCCCTCTCTCTCTCTATCCCTCTACTATATCAAATGTTCTAAGCCGATGGAATTGCTTGGAGTTTGGGTTCAGGATTTCGTCACCATAACAACTCCATGTGCATTTTCTAACACCTCTATATTTAGGTACATTGATGGAATGTTTGTAAATGTTCTTGCATGACTCTAAATTTTTGTATGAGAAATTGGTCTTGGTGTTAATGACTCTGATAGATATATCTGCCTTATCATAAGCATATGCAACATCTGTTGTTGTATCAAAGGTACCTAACCATTTATGTTTGTTATAATTGTAGCCATGGGTTTCTCCTCCATAACGACCATTTCCACATTTTCTAACACCTATATATTTTCCTTCCTTTCTTGATTTTTTAAGTTTGTAGGATTGATTGTCCAATCTATAGTAGGTTGATTATTTCTCGCATAATCTTGATGTTGGAATTAGTCTAGACAACTGAGAGGGGGGGGTGAATCAGTTGTCCCTAAATTTTGACCTTTTATGCACTTTTAATCTTCTTTCTTAATTCACAAATAGATTAATGATGTAAACATTTAAGCATGAATGAACACATGAGTAGAAACAACATGAACACATAACACTAGAATTTTTAATGTGGAAAACCTGGTTAAGGGAAAAACCACGGTGGGGGTTAACCCACAAATATGCATACCCTATTAAAAGTACTTAAGAAAATAGAAGGAACATTCCTTTTGGTACACTACCCAGAGCTCACTGCTCAGAAGAGACGCACTGCCTACAAGAAATTATGATTTACACAGAGATAATGAACTAAAAAATAGCTTCTACATTCATGCCTGATTTAGTCCCTTTAAAAGCTCACAAACTTCTACTCAATCCCTCCAATCACTTCTTCATTACACCTTCATCCTTTACTTCTTTTGTTCCTCTACTCCTTCACTATGTTCTACTTTTCGTAGCTTTCTTAGGATTTTATCATTTTCACACAAGGACACTTTTCCACAACTCATCAATAAGTATTTATACGCTTCATCAACCTTGGAATATCATCAAGGTTAGCTTGACTTAGTGCAGATCACTATACTCTCGGCCCAATATAGCTGAGACTTGAATCTTCCTTCACCAACACGCCACACTCCAAAAAATTTCTCTTAGATCATCTGCAACATGCTTGAAACATTCAGTTGGCCAAGAACTAGGAAGAACAACAACCTCAAAGAAGAAATCTTCAATAACAAGCTCAAACTTCAATGTGGACCTCCAAAAGCACATTGAATTCACCAATAACATCCACTCTATACCAAATTACCAAAATCATTTGTATCTTCCTCCAGAACCTCAAGAACACTGTCTACCATGACTGTCAAACTAGAAAGATAGCTTCTAGACCTCCAAACCATGAACCACTGGAGTTTATGATACACACTGACTTCCCAAATATGCCTTCAGATCCACAGACCATAATATTTCACTGCAGAGCAATCCAAACCAACTTAATGTCACTCTGTCTCTTCTAAACACTACAAAATCTGCTTCCACTCAAATGGAAATAACTTCTTCAATTCTTCATGTATACTTCTCAAATCTTAACTAGAGCAACCTCTGACAATTCTCTAGACATCCATATGGTCCACGAACATAGAATCTTCATTAATTTTCTCAATATCCTCAACATTCTGGTCTCGTGAACAAGCAACAAAATAAGGCACAGTTGACACCAATGACAACAAGAATATGTTGGCATCAATGACAACACTACTTAGGCACATATTTATAACAATATCCCCCTTTTTCATTGATGGCAACATATGATGTGAAAAATTGATTCAACAATCACGACAAGAACTTCTCCCCCTAACTTTTGCAACCACTTTCTTCATTTCTTCCCCTTTCATTAGCAATTAGTTTTTCACATGTCTTCTCTCCCCCTTTGACATCAATGGAAAACGGAACATATTTGTAATCTTTACTTCCCTTTTTATTTCAGACTAATCTCCAATATTTGCATACTGACTACTTCTTAGAGTAGTATCTTCTCAACATCAATCCAGATCTCAAGATATGACTGAGAATTCCACTAGACTAATACACATAAGTGCATCTTAGTTCTTATTGAGATAGGTAATAACCCCTAACTTCTCTCTCAAATACTCAAAAGTATCCTTGGGAAGAGGCTTTGTGAATATATTTGCAATTTGATCCTTTGAAGCAATAAACTCTAATCTAACTTCATTCTCATTTACCTTCTCTCTCAAGAAATGAAACTTGATGGATATATGTTTTGTCTTTGAATGCAACACTGGATTCTTTGAGATGTTTATTAGACTTGAATTGTCATAGAAGATTGTGATAGGCTCCTCAAACACAACTATGAAAGCCTTCAACATTTGCTTCATCCACAAAACTTGAGTACAATTTCCTGTTGCAGCTATGTATTCTGCCTCTATAGTAGATGGAGATATTGCCTCTTACTTTTTTCTCAACCAATAAACCAATCTCCTTCCCAAGAATAATGCACCACCACTAGTACTTTTTATGTCGTCCACATCTCCTACCCAATTAGCATCAATGTATGCTTGAAGAGTGAAGTCATCATCCTTTGGACACCATAAGCCATGATCAAGTGTTCCTTTGAGATATCTAAAAATTCTCTTGATAGCTACAAGATGAGATTATTTAGGATCAGCTTGAAATCTAGCAACAAGTCCAACTGCATTCATGAGGTCAGGTCTAGTCTGAGTTAGATAGAGCAGTCCTCCAATCATTAATCTATACCTTTTCTGAGTTGCCTTAGGGGAGTCATCATCCTTGCTCAACTTGCATCCGGTTACCATAGGTGTACCTACTGGCTTTAAATCTTCCATTCCAAACTTTTTCAACAATTCTCTCCCATACTTAGAATGAGATATGAAGATGCATTTATCTAACTAGATAATTTATAGACCTAGGAAGAAATTCATTTCCCCAAACATTGACATCTCAAATTCACTTTGCATTTGATCAGAAAAAGTTTTGCACATACTCTCATTTCCACCAAAAATGATATCATCAACAAATACTTCAACAATTAGAATATGCTCATGATCTATCTTGAAGTAAAGATTACTATCAGCAGTGCCTTTTCTAAATCCTAGCTTTAGAAAATACTTATCCAATCTTGCATACCAAGCTCTTGGGGCTTGCTTGAGTCCATACAATGCCTTTTTCAATCTGCAAACCATATCTTTTTTATCATAAAACTAAAATCCTTCCAGTTGCTCAATGTAGACTTCTTCCTCCAACTCTCCATTCAGGAATGTTGATTTGACATCCATCTAATAAACCTTAAAATCTTTGAAAGCAACAAATGTAAGAAATAATTTAACTGCTTCTATTCTTGTCACCGGAGCAAAAAAATATTCGAAATCAATTCCTTCCACTCGAGAATAGCCTTTGCATACCAACCTTGCTTTATTTCTTACAACTTCACCATCTTCATTTAGTTTATTCCGGAAGACCCATTTGGTTCCAATCACATTTTTATCCTCGAGTCTAGGAACAAGATCCCAAGTGTGGTTCTTTTCAATTTGAATCAATTCTTCTTCCATTTCTTTTACCCAATTTTCATCGTTGTAGGCTTCACTCACTAATTTAGGTTCAATCTTTGAAATTAAACAAATCTCTTCTTGATCTTCAGCAAATCTTCTCCTAGTTCGAATACCTTTATTTCTATCTCCTATGATTTGATCTTTAGGATGATTCATTCTTACATATCTGGAGGTTTTGGGAATTGCTTGAGGTTCTGTTTCATGAGCTTGTTCCTCAACTTCTGCACTGTCTTCTTGAGATACTAGATTATCCAGATCAATCTGGATCTGAATCTGAGATTACACTTGCCTTTCTTGACTTGGATTTTCATCTTGATCATCTGAATCATATCTGCAGGACCTGGAATGTCCTCCTTTGCCTTCATCAACTCTAACATTAGCACTTTCAACAATATTTTTCAACCTCTTGTTAAAGCATCGGTATGCTTTGCTTTGAGTAGAGTAACCTAGAAAAATTCCTTCATCACTTCTTGCTTCACACTTGCCTAGATCTTCATCTCTTTTGATATAGCATTTATTGCCAAAAACTCTAAAATATCTCACAGTAGGAGGATGACCAAACCATAATTCAGAAGCAGTCTTACCAGAATTTCCTTTGATCTACACCTGATTAAGAGTGTAGACAGTAGTACTCACGTCTTATCTCTGATAAAATTGAGGAACATTTGTTTCCATAATCATGGTCCTGGTAGCTTCTTGAATGGTCTGGTTCTTCCTTTTGACAACTCCATTTTGCTGAGGAGTCCTAGGAGAAGATAATTGTCTTTTTATTCCATGCTTTTCATAGAAGGCATCAAACTCACTGGAAGTAAATCCTCCACCTCTGTCAGATCTTAGACAATTTAATTTCTCACCAATCTCATTTTCAACCATCACTTTGAACCCCTTGAATTTGTCAAGAGCTTCTGATTTTTCTTTTAGGAAAGTTACCCACATCATCTGGGAGTAATCATCAATCAGTAAGAAATATTTGTCTCCTTGCAAACTCCTAATTCTAGTAGGACCACAGAGATCAGTATGTACCAGTTCTAATCATCCACTTGAAGTTTTTTCATTACTTTTGAATGAAATTTTGTTTTGTTTACCCAATTGACATTCTCTACATATGCTATCAGGTTTCATAAGTCTTGGAAGATCTCTTACAGCCTAAGTGGTAGTTATTTTGAGAATGTTATCAAAATTCACATGACACATCCTCCTATGCCATAACCAACTGTGATATGTCTGAGCAATCAAACAACTTTTGCCAAAACTACTTAAATGAAAGTTGTTACCTCTAGTTTGAGTACCAGATGCAATTTCAATTCCAGAGCTCTCCAAGATTCTACATTTTCCATCCTTGAATCGAAGATCATAACCTTTGTCAACCAACTATCCAACACTGAGAAGATTATTTTTTAACTAGTCCTTCAACATACAGAACATCATTGGTCCAATTCTTACCATCAAAAGAGATGGATCCTTTTCCATGGATTCTACCAGCTGAGTTGTCTCCAAATTTCACAAGCCCACCTTCATATTTTTCAAAACTAACAAACTTACTCTTGTCACCAGTCAAATGATGAGAACATCCACTATCAGTCACCCATTCATCCTTTTCAACAACATAAGTAGCTAGGGCACTTTCCACATTTGCATAGCTAGCAGATTCAGTAGACATTGGATCTTCTTCTTTAATAGCAATGAATACCCAATCAGCTTCTCCATGATTAGATTCATCATCTATGACTCCTTCTCTAGCTTCGTAGACATTGTAGCAATTCCTCTAAATTTTGTATCTATTAGGGTTTGGTTTTGAAAACCTCTCCAGACACCTTGAGGCAAAATGACCAATCTTATTACAAGAAAAATAGAAGGCACAAGCATTCAGACACACTGCCCAAAGTTCACTACTCAGAAGAGGCTCACTACCTACAAGAAATTATGATTTACATAAAGATAATGAACTAAAAATAGCATCTACATTTATGCCTAATTTAGTCCCTTTGAAAGCTCATAAACTTCTGCTCAATCCCTCCAATCACTTCTTCATTACACCTTCATTCTTTATTTCTTTTGTTCCTCTACTCCTTCTTCACTCTGTCCTTCTTTTCATACCTTTCTTAGGATTTTCTCATTTTCACACAAGGACACTTTTCCACAACTCGTCAATAAGTATTTATACACTTCATCAACCTTGGAATGATCATCAAGGTCAGCTTGACTTAATGCAGATCACTATATTGTCAGCCCAATATAGTTGAGACTTGAATCTTCCTTCACCAACATGCCACTCTAGAAAATTGCTCTTAGATCATTTGCAACATGCTTGAAACATCCAGTCAGCTAAGAACTAGGAAGAATAGCAACCTCAAAGAAGCAATCTTCAATAACAAGCTCAAACTTCAATGTGGACCTCCAACATAGTAGCCACATGATCTAGAGACATCCACAAGCACATTGAATTCACCAATAACATCCACTCTATACGAAATTACCAGAATCATTTGTATCTTCTTCTAGAACCTCAAGAACACTGTCTGCCATGACTGTCAAACTAGAAAGATAGCTTGTGGACCTCCAAACCATGAACCACTGGAGTTGATGATACACGCTGACTTCCCAAACATGCCTTCAGATCCACAGACCATAATATTTCACTGTGGAGCAATCTGGACCAACTTTTTGTCACTCTGTCTCTTCTGAACACTACAAAATCTGGTTCCAATCAGATGGCCATAACTTCTTCAAATCTTCATGCAGACTTCTCAAATCTTAACTGGAGCAACCTCTGATAATTCTCTACATAGCCATATGGTCCATGAACATAGAATCTTATTTAATTTTCTTAATATCCTCAACATTCCAGTCTCCTGAACATGCAACAAAATAAGGTACAGTTGACACCAATGACAACAAGAATATGTTGACATCAATAACAACACTACTTAAGCACATATTTACAACACTTGATAGTTTGGTTGCTCTAGAAATTTCTTTTTCATCTTATAACCTAATTTTGTTGTTGTTGTCATTTGTAATAAATCCACGCAACCACTATTTCATATGCAATTAATTGATTATTCTGATATCCTACAAAAGTTATGTGACAACAAATAAGCCTTCTTAACACTTTGGCAAAAGGTGCAGATAGCTGAAAATATTGTTACAATATAATAAGAAATTTTTACAAGCTGGAGGAAATAAAAATAGAGTGGAGGAAATATACATTCTACCCACTTACAAAATAGTGTGTATCATGATGCAAAACAACATATAAATCTAATTACATGTATATGGTGAATAACAAATAAAAAAAAAAGGAAACTATATATTAATTGTAGCAAAAATATACTTGACCATCTATAAAAAAAGATTATAACATTTGATAAAAGCTACTTTGTAGATGCAAGATAATCATTAGCATGAGTATCAAGAATCAAAAACATAGGTTGGTTAGCATCCTCTCCATCAATCACATCTGAATATCCCTATGGGTGAATAGCACTTGAACCAAGGTTTTTCCATTGAATAGGTCCTAATTAATCAAACTAGTACTTAGGATTTCTTCAGATATCAAGTAGTCTTGTATGTAATAAAAAACAAGCTTTCTTAAGAGAGTATATTCTTGCAAGATTTCCATGGCATTGGATAAAAAGAGAGTAACTACTTCAGAGAAGTATAACATCCTGGGGAAGTCTTGAAGAATTTTGTGGCCAGTGAATACTTGAATTGCATCCTCCACTGCTTGGTAATCTATTTAAACACTTTTCTCAATATCATTGAGTCAAATTCACCATATTGTGGGTATTCGCATTTCTTAACAGGAAAATAAAGTCATTTAGGAGAAATGATATGCAATGCATAGTTAATGCAATGTGGAGAAATAGAACAAGATGAGTAAGATGTAGATGAAGAATATTACAAAATGACCATTTTTATCAATGAAATAGATAGCGACAAGGAATATGAGTAGGTCGATTATTACAATTGCAAATCTCTAGAACAAATTTTCATTGTAAAGAGGGTCAGCCATCATATTATCTATTGCAAATGTTAGTTACAAATGCATAAGTATGATGAGAAATAGAAAGAACATATTTTGAAATAAGTATGAATAGTGCAATAAACATTAAAAACTACCTATACTCAGTAACCTTTTCATACAACAATATTTTCGTATAAATTTGACATTTTTGGAAAGTAGATTCAGATAATTTTCTAGCAAGTACCTACAAGATGGGCTTGAGATTAAGTATAAAGGGTATCTAAGAATCATTGTTGATGTTAGGTTGACAATTTGAAATACACATTCGCAATAGTTTTTAGTGACTAACTAATATTGAATAGGATTATTGACCACTGAGTTTTTGCCTTCTACTTTGTTGGGCACTTCCTGTACTCTTCTAAATGTGGATGTGACTAGAAGACAAAAGGCTTCTATCAGTTCAACTTGTGAGGAGTCGACTTGACTCTACTCTATTGTGGAAGTTTGTATCGCCATCAACATAACAACATAAAAAAGGTAAAGAATGATTACCATTCAATCAACCATGGCTCAAGCCAGTAGTAAGGCTGAAGAAATAGATCAACATTGATGGGTTCTTGTTATATTTAATGAATTTTTTAATAGATCTAAAAAATTCTAAATATGTAACTGATGTTTAATATAGTTTTTTTAAAGTTTAGTTTAAGATCTCTTAACATAGTTTTAAATATTGACTTAGTTTTAATTATAATTTTAGCATAATTTCTAATAAATAAGAGCAAGCATTAAGCAAGATATTAACAAGATCAATATAATTTGTATTGAATTTGGAATGAGAAATGAAAGTAGGGAAATGATGAATGAATTGATTATAAATGAACTTACCTGGATTTGAAGTCACGTGAAAGAAATTTGTAATTCCTTTCATGCCACTCATTGAAATGGTTGCAATATCATAGGCATATGCAGCCTCCTCTATTGTATCAAATGTTCCAAGCTAATGACATTTCTTGTTGTTTGCATCTAGGATTTCTACACCGTAATTACCCCATGGGTGTTTTCTAACACCTCTATATTTAGGTACGTTGGTGGAATGTTTGAAAATGTTCTTGCATGCCTCTAAATGTTTGTATAAGAAACTGGTCTTGGCATTAATGCCTCTGATAGATATAACTACCTTATCATAAGCATGCATAGCATCTTTTGTTGTATCAAAGGTACCTTTAGTATCATAGGCATATGTAAAATCCTTTGCTGTATCAAATGTTCCAAGCTAATGACATTGCTTGGAGTTTGGGTCTAGGATTTCTGCACCGTAATGACCCCATGGGTGTTTTCTAAAACCTTTATATTTAGGTACGTTGGTGGAATGTTTGCAAATGTGCTTGCATGCCCCTAAATTTTTGTATGAGAAATTGGTCTTGGTGTTAATGCCTCTAATAGATATAGCTGCCCTATCATAAGCATACACAACATTTCCCTATTTTCATTTCTCATTCCAAATTCAATACAAATTATACTGACCCTATCAATATATTGTGAGATGCTTTCTTTGATTATACATGCAAGAATTCGAACATTGAACATTCCTCACTTGATGCTAAAATGTACAACTCTGGTGAACTACTAAGAAACAATTCCTGGCAATCTTCAAAAACAATGATAGAGAGCTATCAACAATTTTTTGGAGGTTCTTTGACCAATTTCCAACTATCTATCTCTCTTCCTAGAGGTACTACAAAAAATACAATGAATGTTGTCATTTACACCTCCTCTATCTCAATTGTTTGATCTCATTTTCACAACAACAATAATAATATAGAATCAAGCTTGTTGGATCGAGTGATCTGGAAGTTCCTTCCTCAATAGGAACAAATACAACTCAAGAAATACACCATGGCATTTTAATACAAATCATTGGCTAATGTTTGTATATGTATACAATACATATACAAACACAAACAAATGGCAGGTAATAGCCACTACATGACACTTTTTTAAGAAGGCATTGTACAATACCAATATCATAAGAGAGTTCATGATTTATGAACTCTATTAATGTGGATTCCTTACCCATAAAGTGACAATAACAAAATCTAAAAAAATATTGTATGCCAAACATCCTTGCAAAATTTTAGGTTTTGCCATGTACAATCTTCTGTATATTTGACTACATAATAATCTATAGTTTAGTTTTTAGGTTATGGTGACATCATTCATGAATTTAATGTAAATTATTAGATTCTACAAGTTTGATTTGTACTTCAACCTTTTTCATGAAATGAAACTTCACAACATTTTATACATGATACTTTCGAATGGTGATTTAACTCAAAGTACAATTTTAAATCTCAAAAGTTAATGATAAACATTATTTTATAAAAGTTATTTTGGTATCAAAAGGGCCCATTGGATCTAATCTACTATTTCAAAATTCAAATAGTTCTCACGTGGAATCAAGTGGAATATTAACACACCATAACTTGTTTGAATAATTATGTTGAGAGGCATTATATAGTCACAGCAGGGTGGGGATGAGAGCACTCATTTTTTTCTACCTAAGTTTATAAATAAAATAAAATACCAAAAAAGAAATTGGAAAAGATAAAAAAAATAAAGACCAAAAAAGAAATTAGAAACTGTTGAAGGAGAAAAAGAGAAAATCACAATAGCTATGGAACCAAAAAAGAAATTGGAAAAAAAAAAAAAAAAAACCAAAAATTAAATTGGAAAAAATAAAAAAATAAAAACGAAAAAATAAATTAAAAATAAATAAATAAAAAATAAAAACCAAAAGAGAAATTGGGAAAAATAAAAAAGAAAAAGAAAAAAAAGAAATTAGAAACTATTGGAAGGAGAAAAATATTGAAAAATAACAAAATATATAGAACCAAAAAATAAATTGGAAAAAATAAATAATAAAAACAAAAAAAAAATGCAAAGGGTTGAAGAAAAAAATGAGAAAATCACAAAAACTATGGAAAAAAGAAATCCCTCGAGAGTCGGCCTACTTTAGATATATTTTTTAAAATATAAATATACTAGTTCTATTTCCAACTATATATAAAATTGACTTGTCATGTGTGAGCTTATTAGTAGTTAATATAATTTATTAATAATATTGTACACACCTAAAAATGTCTTCTACCATCGAACCAACTCCTGACATCCCTAAACATGTCAATTTCCCTCCTAACCAATTAATTAAATTTTTATTTAATTAATTATCCCTTCATCACCCTATTTTCCATCATATTATCCCCAAAATTGAATTAATTTCATTAATTTGATAGTCTAAAACCTTAACCAATTGATTTAATAAATATGCAATATTTATTATTTCAATTTCCCTCTATCCTAAGTCTTAAATCCACCTCACAAAATCCACCTCATCTCTTCCACCTCACCATGTGGCACATATAATTAAATATTCTTAATATTTAATTAGCTAATAGCCTCCATTATCTAAAGATGAATTTAAAATTCAATTGTCCCCCACTATCATCCACTAATTAAATTTTTAATTCAATTGTCCTCTACTATTCCACTAATTGAATTTTTAATTCAATTGTCCTCCACTAATTGAATTTTTAATTCAATTATCCTCCACTCTTCCACTAATTGAATTTTTAATTCAATTGTCATCCACTAAATGAATTTTTAATTCAATTGTCATCCACTAAATGAATTTTTAATTCAATTGTCCTCCACTAATTGAATTAAAAAATTCAATTGTCATAACCCACTCTTCTCAAAAAAGAATTTGTAATTCATCCATTATGAATTAAAGATTCACAAATAATGAGAGCCCTTGATCTCAACTTTTAATCCTCACCCTCCATTCCTTTTTCAAAAATCAATAAATGAAATCCTCACCCAAGCCATTATAACAACTTCTTCTTTCATCAAAACCATGCTCAAATTTCTCTCAAATCTCTAATCTATCTATCCTCTAATCCTTCATCTACATTTGTGTTGAAAGCAAGAGCAATCCACATTTGAATCAAATAGGGTTATCTAATCTAGGAGCTCTTGGGTGCAAGCTTCCTCCTCCCTTGATGAGATTGGGTCTTCATGTGAGGTATAACTTTGTTTTTATGCAATTAGTTTATGTTTTCACTTCATTTTATTTTCCTAATCTACATTGGCATGCCCAGTCTCAGATCTAATCGTCAATTTGTGAAGGTTTTGTTGTCAAAATCTTCATTTTTTAACCCTTGTTTTAGCAAAGTTTTGCAAGTTTTGGGGGTGAGTTGTTGCAGGTCGCATCTTTGGCTAGTCTATTTGCTCTGTTTTTGTTCTAGTGACTTGCAGGTGATCATACAAGGCTGGAACAACATCATACATCAACATCTACAACAATTTGGATAGCAAATTAACCAAGTGCAATCATTTCCTCTCTTATCTTTTCATCTTGTTTGCAAACACATTTGGATTTTGGGCTTAAAACGAACATTAGCTCTTGTTTGTCGTGTCTTGTGCACTTGCACATTTGTGTTATCCCATAGGGTCGAATCAAAGTATCCTCTCCCCTTGCCTTCAAAAGGATTTTGGGTGAAGAGAAATGGTTCTATTCTATTTTTCATTTTAGGACATGAGCCTGCCCTTGAGACACATCCATTCGGAGAACTCATTGGCGACCCCAAGCAATACTTTCATCCGGTCCACTATATGTAAATTGAGGATAAGGCGAAAGCCAAGTCTAATCGGTATGAGCGCCTACCATTCGGTGCTAGTTTGAAAGGAAGTAGTACCCTTGAGGTATATTAAACTCCTAGTAGAGCTAGTCAAAACCTTAAGTGGTTTATTGGATGCTTGTAAGGTGCCAATCCCCCGGATGTTCCCCCACTACGAACCTTTGTTTTAGTGGCCCAAATCTCTCTACTTGTTCAACAAGTATTGTCCTTGCTTCACCTTAGGTTGTGCATGCTTGATAAATCTTTCATAAATCAAACCTTTAGCCATAGTGTTTTTGTGCTTGATTGTTTGTCTACTTGCTAAGAAAAATTGAATTCATCCTAAATCAATCCTACTCACATCCTTGTCACTCTACATCATCAATCATCACCATTCTATCTAAATCATTATCCAAACAACATCATTCTAATCATTACACAACATCATTCTCTCCATCCTTCTCAAATCAACCTCAATCCCATTCATCCCTAAGCACATCCTAGTCACATCTTCATCATTCATCCTCATCATATCAACATCATCCCAATCATTCTCCTAATCATCCCTAATCACTCCATACCAAATCCTAACCATATCCAAGTCATTATCCCATCAAATCAACATCAATCCCAATCATTATCCAAATCCCCCAACATCATTACCAAAATCCACATCCTAAAACCCTAATAAAAAAAATCAAGACCTTAGTTGATCACATCAACCCTCTTGCTTAAGATCATTAGTCTATCTTAAGCATAGAGAACCATTCATCAAATCAAATCGAATCATCCTAAGGTCTTGAAATTTGATCATCAACATCACAATCATCACCCATCATCCCATACTATCTCCCATAAAATGGATCTTTATGAATCAATACAACAAATACAAAGAATTAGAAAAGTCTATGCGAACATGGATCCTAATGCTAAGGAACAATTCAAAAATGACATTAAAGATAATCCCTTAGCACACCTCATCATTGGAGAATCCCAAACCCCTCCCCCATCTTCATCATATCAACCTTCAACATCTTACATATCCACACCATGGACCTCATACCAACCTCCATCATATCAACAAACACCCTACACATCATCCCCATCCACATCATATCAATCATCATTCTTTCAACCTTCATACCAATCTACATTTTACATATCCACACCCTCAACCTCCCATCAACCTTCATCATTTCAACTTCCATCATATCAACCTCCATCATCCTCATATCAACCTTCAACCTCATACCAACTTCCATCATATCAACCTTTACCCTCATATCATTCACCATCCCCTTACACACATCCATGCCATCATACTTATCCAACCAATCACTACCTCCACCTTATCCATCCCCCAACCTTTGTCATGCTAACTTTGATCAATGGAACACCAATCTAGCACACCTTATATCCGACATCCAAACCTCATATCAACAACCAAATCCCCCATCTCCTAATCCCCATCCTCTAATCCCCCCATCACAATATCCCTCCAACCTTATCAACCTTAATCCATCACCTTATGTATCTTCCAATCCACCAATCCCTATCACCCATCCACCATCTAATCCACCATCAAATCTTCCAAGTCCCAACACTATCACCACCCCTCCAACACCACCATCTAGCCCAACACCTATCCTTGAACCTACCCACGAACCATCATTACTTAATCCTATCACCCACCTATCCAATCCCCATCCTAATCCTACACCAACCACCATTATTATCCATCCATTATATTGTTCTTCAACCCATACACTCATGAAGGATGCCATCCATTGGCTATTAGCAAGGAATCAAACACCTACCGCATCCATCCAAGCACCTATCACATCTATCCAAGTCACTCCCACTTCTATCAAACCACATGAGTTATGTCAAGAATCAAATCCAAAGCATGTTGAAACATCAACCCCTTCTCCTAATCAAGATCTAACCATCCCATCTATTGATCAACTTATTGATCTCACCCCATCTTCTACGACCCCTTCACCATCCCCCATGAATCCTTCACCTCCATCTACCAATTCCATCCAAAATCCATCCCCTTATCCACTTGGCACAAGCATTTTCATCCATGGTGACTCCCTTGTAAGAGGTTAACAACTTCCATCCACCACCTATCTTTCTCCAACAAATAATGGACTCGTGTCTTGTTTCCAAAGCACCAAACATCCCATTGCATGTCGCATAATCCAACATATGAACTATCAAGGAAAAGGCTTAGGCCTTCACGAACAAGGCATCTTGGAGCCCATCCACACCACATTCCATCCATCCTCGCATGGTCTTGACTATACACCCCAAGAAAAACAATCTAAACATGTTGGTACCACCCACCCACCTTCCAAAATCCATTCATCCAATCCCAAACATGGTGCATCTCATTGCCCTCCCAAATCATATGTTGCCATCCCTCCTCCATCATCCTATCATTTGCAAAAGCATGTGACCATCCATCTTGCTCCATCAAATTTACCTCCACTCCTACCAACTCCTAATATCCCTATCCTCAAATCTCCTCATCCATTTATCCATAAATCCACTTTTAATTTCTCCACCCATAAATCCCCTAAAATTCCCAATCAAGACCAACAAAAGCACACATCTTTCAAATATGAACCTTCCCCCAAATCCATGGGATTCAAAAGTAATAATTTGAATGCCTCAACTCATAAAGCACAAAAGCCTAAAGCTGTTATCCCTTCCAATCAAAATGACAAATCCCAAAGGCTATCAAAGCCCACACCATCACAAGAAAAAGTAAAAACAAAAATGGTGTGGGTCCCCAAACAAAGATCACTCAAATCTAATGAGGCATCCACCTCCCAATCTACCGCAAAATTCTAAACATCTTGCTCCCCATCTAAAAATCCCATAACACCTAAGTCCATTTGGGTCCCTAAAACCCCACATAGACCATCCAAAAATCCCCCATCTTGATCCCCATTACTCCCAACTCCACATCTAAAATACAAGCTTCCAAATACATCACGGTGTGTGCAACCGTTGGTCTTGGTTCCCCTCCACCACTTAACATTCCCACATACCCCCATCTCTCCATCTTTTGTTCACTATCCTACATATCTTCCCCATCACATTCCTATGGTCCATGCTTTTGCATAATCCATTATCCACCATCCATTCCTTCTTCTCCTATCTTCCAACAATCCATACAATCATCATCCATAATGCTATCCAACATGGTACCATCTTCTCCTTGCTATGGAAATAGATGCTAGAGTCCCCATTCCATAAAAAAAGCAAAAAAATAAAAAAAAATCAAAAAAATCAAGAAAATAGTAAAGAGAAAAAATCTGTCCAATGGTGAAAACCACTCCTTGTGGCACCTTGGGCAAGTACCATGATGAAAACCCCTTGTGGGCGTCATGTGTAATCCCTTCTCCATCCATTTTGTATCCCTACACTTGGGGGTAAAACCATATCCCTCATCCACATCCATAACACCCTTTTGCATATCCTATCCATGTATCCTTATCCTATCATATTCTTATCCACCATCCCCTATTTATCCTATCATTTCCCATCCATCCTATCCATTATATCTTTTTTTACCATCTCCCACCTTAGATCTTGATAAATACAAGGGGTAAAACTATCGACAACATGCTTTGGAGACCTCTTGACATACTTCCTTTATCAGTATATCATCCATCCACCTATTGTAAAGTCCATCCATTCAAGCATGAACCCATCATGCCAAACCCTAAGCATCGGGGCATATGATTCCTTGCAACCTAGCCCTTGGAGAAAATCCTTATCCCCATCTCTCATCCATCTATCTTGCAATCCATCTATCATGAATCTCCTCTCTATCACCTTCCACTAACAATCCCTCCACCTACTTATCATGTCTCCCTACTAGATCCTTCATCCCCCATCCTACACCTTATTTGCATGTATCTATCCATTTATAACAATCTCCTATCCATTATCTTTTCATCGCCAATCCCCATATCCAACCCCATCACCTTCACCTCTAGACTTGGTGTTCGCTTGTCATTGGTATCTAGCGCAAAGGATATCCACATGAAATCCAATGCAACTATCTCATAATAAACAAAACATCACAAAATCAAAAAATCCAAAAACATCAAAAAATCAAAAAACATCACAAAAAATCAAAAAATACAAAAACAATAGAAAACACACAAAATTCCAAAAATAATTTATCCATCACAAAAACAAACTTGCTCCATCACACTCCCACATCATCATCACATCTATCATCAATAAGCTTACACTAGATCCAAGCATCGCATCACCTATCAAAGCATTATCCTTAATCAAAATCATCAACTATCAAATCAGCATCAATCACAACTTGTCACCATCATATCTTGAGCCAATCTTACATCAACAAAACATGATCCAATCATCAATCGATTCCTGCCTTAGGATATGTTGTTCCTATGATAGGTAGAATCTACCCAATCATCATCCATCTTGGCAAAAGATACAATGTTTACATGTTTAGTTCGTTGATCTTTTTGTTTTTGATTTTTATCTTTTATCCTATTTGAAGATCACATCAAAGCTACCTTGATCTTACTATATCATGGTATGTGGCAAAAACATCTAGAATGGGGCATAGTCTTTCTTTCGTATGCTGTGCTTGTGGGTTGGTTTCATTACTCCAAGCTAGTATTCATATCTTGTTGATCATAGGGTCGGTTCTAGCATATTGATCCCCTTATGCATCTAAGGTTCATCATACCTTTTGTGTACTAAGAACTTATGCTATGAGTCCCCTTCCCTCATCAGGACAAGGTTGTACTCTCTTGGGCGTGTATGGGATCATCCCTTTGTTTGCATGTCTAGTCCATGTAAATGTTGGATAAACATCATCACCCTGGTCTTCTATACCTTGGTGAACATATCCACTTTGCTATATCAAACCTAGGATTGCTCTAAATCAATTTCAGCACAATGATCATCCACCAATCATCTCTGAACATCATCCTCCTTTCATCCCACCACTTATCCTTTGACCACATCTACCAATCTGTTTCATCCATTTTGAGAGCACACCCGTGTTCTCGCAACCCGCCTATCCTCTCGAGGGGGCACCACCCTTACCAATTATCCCCAAACCTTACCCTATTCTTCCAAGCCAAAATCTTTTTTCTATCCAATCCAACTCTATGTTTTAACTTCTCTGAAATGATGTTCCTTAGCCGCAACACCATCTCAAAGAGGGGCAAATGTAGACACCTAAAAATGTTTTCTACCATCGAACCGACTCCTGACATCCCTAAACATGTCAATTTCCCTCCTAACCAATTAATTAAATTTTTATTTAATTAATTATCCCTTCATTACCCTATTTTCCATCATATTATCCCAAAAATTGAATTAATTTCATTAATTCAATAGTCTAAAACCTTAGCCAATTGATTTAATAAATATGCAATATTTATTATTTCAATTTCCCTTTATCCTAAGTCCTCAATCCACCTCACCATGTGGCACATATAATTAAATATTCTTAATATTTAATTAGCTAATATCCTCCATTATCCAAAAATGAATTTAAAATTCAATTGTCCCCCACTATCATCCACTAATTGAATTTTTAATTCAATGGTCCTCCACTAATTAAATTTTTAATTCAATGGTCCTCCACTAATTGAATTTTTAATTCAATTATCCTCCACTCTTCCACTAATTCAATTTTTAATTCAATTGTCCTCCACTAATTGAATTAAAAAATTCAATTTGTCATAACCCACTCTTCTCAAAAAAGAATTTTTAATTCATCCATTATGAATTAAATATTCACAAATAATGAGAGCCCTTGATCTCAACTTTTAATCCTCACCCTCCATTTCTTTTTCAAAAATCTATAAATGAAATCCTCACCCAAGCCATTATAACAACTTCTTCTTTCATCAAAACCATGCTCAAATTTCTCTCAAATCTCTAATCTATCTATCCTCTAATCCTTCATCTACATTTGTGTTGAAAGCAAGAGCAATCCACATTTGAATCAAATAGGGTTATCTAATCTAGGAGCTCTTGGGTGCAAGCTTCCTCCTCCCTTGATGAGATCAGGTCTTCATGTGAGGTATAACTTTGTTATTTTTATGCAATTAGTTTATGTTTTCACTTCATTTTGTTTTCCTAATCTACAAATATAATTAATATATTAATATTAAATTTATATTAAATTATTATTATAAAAATTAATATGAATATAATAACATTGAGAGGCATTCCACAGTGGCATAAAAGAACTATATCATGAGCATGCAAAGTAAAATATAAAATAGCTGATGAGGGCATCGTTCAGTGGTTAAGTCACTCGGTTGTAGTGGCGGCCACCAGAGTTCAAACCCCCACTAGGCCAAGGAGCTCGCAGGTTTGAAGTGTTCTTGCTAGGGGAAGAGGTCCCTTGTGTTGTGGCCTCACCACTTCATTGCTTCGGGCAAAAGCATTCGCGTGGAGCCGGAGGACGTGTCGCACTAGTGTTGTCGGTCACATTAAAAAGTTTACCATGTGCATTTTAAAAAAAAGAGTAAAATATAAAATAAATAAATCAAAGTAAAATAAAATAGAAATGACTTTTTCAAAATTAAATTAAAAGTTACATACAAATATAAAAAATCTATGTGTGTGTATATATATATGTGTGTGTGTGTGTGTGTGTGTGTATATATGTATATATGTATATGTGTATGTATATATGTGTACACACACATATATGAAATATTACTTTTTAACATAAAAGTGTCAAAAAATTGAACTTATATTATTAATAATAAAAACATTTATAGATTACATCGAGCTAGAACAACAAAGTGATGATAAAAACATATTGAATAATCTACCTAAAAAAGAAAGCCAAAAGATAACACATGAAGAAAAAATGCAGATGTTACAAAGGAAATAAGCATTGATCAAATAATAGAGACAAAAGAACACCAAATTAAATCATTGGAACATATAAAGCATCTTTCAAGAACACAAAGGAAATAGAACATAATGCATTATATATGTACCTTTAAGAAAGCCTAAAATAAATTTATATTATTATATAATACTATATTATATTAGAAGAGAATATAGAAATATACTTTTATATATTATAATAATAAATAGATTTTGTTTTTTTTAATTAAGAGTTATTTTATTTGCTAAAACACATTTTATTTTACTTTAAAGTACATTTCTATATTCTCTTCTAATATAGAAGCATCATTAATCTCACCCACCTCTTTTTATATAGTTTATCCACCTCTTATGTTATTAATTATAATATAGACCGTTATATTATAATGTAATAGTCTAATGGGATTTGGCCGAATCCCATTCGGTCGAATCTACTCCCTTGTTTTTTTTTTTTTTTAAAATTTGTCGCTTTTTTTTTTAATTACTAAATTATAATAATTTTTTTTTAAACAAAGGATTTCGAAGGGAAGAGTCATATTGAAAAACATAATGATGTGAAAGTGTTTGTTTAATACCTCTTTTGGGTTTTTTAGCTTTTTCTATTTTTTTAGATTTTTTAAATTAATAAATTATAAAAAATTGTAAGAAAAAGAACCACTGATTTCAACAAGGGTAAAGTCATATTAAAAAACACAATGATCTGAAAGTGTTTTTTTAATGCCTTTTTTGGCTTTTTTAACTTTTTGGGGTTTTTTTAAATTATTAAATTATAGAAATTTAGAGAAAAAAGAACCACTGATTTCAACAGGGGTAGAGTTGTATTCTCAGGTACCATGCTCTAAAACATGTAATTGATTAAAACCATTGATTTATTGAATGTAGACCTAGATCTTCAAAAAATAGAGGTTAAAGTCTTTGTACATGTGTTATTTTTGTATGCAGATAAATTCAAATTTGATGAATTTGTGATAGACAATAAAAAGACAAGAAAAAGGTTGTATGATCGAAGAAGAGATACTACAAATGTCGATGAAGGAACATTTACTCAAGAACAACCCATGGAAATTGTTGATGACCAAGGAGTACAGGTACTAGAACAAATTGAAGGTGGTGATAGAAATTTTTTCCTTGGTATGGAAAATATGATGGAGATGGATGAGGATTCTCTTTTCAAAAATATTTCATCTGAAGATATGGTACCTGAAAGCATAGTAAAATTACACTCTAAAAAAATATGGGATGAATTTTTTGAAAATAAGTCTATAATTAGAAGAGCGTGCAGTTATTTAGGAAGAAAGAGATCACCCCTATTTTGGAGTTGTTAGGGGTTGATAATAAGAAAAAGTCATTAGGTTCATTAAAACAAACAATAGTTGAAAACCTACAAGAAGCATTGAATTCTATTGAAAGCAAGAGTCGAGCTATTGATTTAAGTGCTATAAGTAGAGCATTAATGACTGTAATTTCTAGTAAGAAATTATCACATAGAAGACAAGTTCAAGCAATTTCCCAATTACTCAACATTTTCAAGAGAACTGTTCAAAGATATATTGCAAGGAGAAATAGATTGGATGGAAATGTTGAGAATAATTGGGTAAATATTTGCAAGGTTCCCTGAAAAGATAGAATCTCAGAAGATGTAAAGGAATAGGTGATTGAATATTGGACCAGCCACTCTCATGTTTCTTCCAATAGAAGGGACAATATACAGATAAAAGGTGAAGATGGTACAAAAATTTCACATCCAAAACATTTTATAAATACAACACAAAGTGAACTTTTTGAAGCATTCAAGCAAGAATTTTTAGATGTGAAGATTTGTCAAAGGATGTTTGAGAGTCTACGACCAAGTTTTGTACGTATAAATAAGGTACGTGAGACTTTTTGTCGAAATCATGTTGAATTTCATCTACACTTACAGTCATATAAAAAAGCTATGGCAGCAATTAATCCAAATATAGTTATCCCTGGAAGTACAACACAATTTGTGAAAACTCTTCTATGTGAAAAATCAAAAGATTCTGATGAATTCAAAGTGCAGTGTATAAAAAATATATGTAATGATTGTGAAAATTTGAAGAATCTTGTACAGGTTGACAATATTGATCATTCGATGCAAGTTATGTGGAAGAGATTTGAATATGAGAAGTACTCAACAAAGTCAAGAGTTGAGAGCAAAAAAATTGTTCTCAAAGAGAGTGAATTGTCAAGCAATGAGTTTATGAAAAAAATTTGCAATATCATTTATCCACATATTGACCATTGTCATGGTGCTAGATGGCAAGCTAAGCAATTTCGTGATTCAAAGAATTGCTTTCGACTAGGTTGTATTCTGTCTATTGTTGATTTCTCTGAGAACTATACATTTAGTCATCAAAGTGAGATTCAAAGTCAATATTATCATTCAGAGAAAGTTGCAATATTTGTACAAGTTTGTTATAGGCATGCTGAAGAACATGTGGATGGTGTACAAAGTAGCAAAGATGAACGAATTATCATCAAAGAGGTTCACTTTTATATTAGTGATGATATAGGTCATGATAGAAGCTATGTAGCCCATTGTTTTGCAATGTTTTTTGAAGACCTAAGACGACGTCAAATAGATGCTTCACAACATTGGATATGGTCTAATGGATGTGCTGGTAAGTGTTGATTTAATTTTTTTTAAAATTATATTATATTTATTTGTGTAATTAACTCGTAGACTTGAATTGTTCAGTTACTTAAATATGTTGTACCTCGATGTATATAGTTTTTTTATTATTATTTTGGTTATAAATTTGAAATTGTTTGTAACTTCACAGGACAATTTAAGTCTGCAAAAGCTTTTAATTGGTTAAGCCAACAATATATTAAACGGAACATTCATTTTTTGTGGAATTTCTATGAGAGTAGACATGGGAAAGGAGAGCATGATGGAGCTGGAGCATGTGTGAAGCGTGCACTTTGACAACATGAACTTGCAGGTAATACAATATGGAATACAAATTTAAATTTTTAAATATATTTTAAATAAATTTAAACTTGTTAGGAAAAAAGTGTAGATCTCAATATATTGCATATGTTGAGAAGTGGAAGCTTAAGCCATTATGCAATTTAATGGTTTTGATATATCCAATGTTGCAGATTTTTAATATTTCTGCTGTTGGATTTTTAAGAAAATCTAATTATGTTTTTTAAGATTGTCTTTTCCTTTCAACTAGAAAACTGAGCTTAACCTGACATTTCACCAACATGAACTTGCAGGTAATGCCATAAGGAATGCAAATGAAATTGTTGAATGGTGCAAAAGTCATTTTACCGTCCGTGACTCAATATACAACACACGCTATTTTTGGGAAGTTAAAGATACATAAATATTTTGTTTTGAATTTCAATGTGTGTACATGAATTGAATTTTCAATTTTATACAATTTTTAATTAGATGATTGAAATTTAAACAAATATTGATCGATCAACTCTTAGTAATTGTCAAACAATTAGTGGTATTAAAAAGTTTGCATCAAATCATGACAATAGTTCATAAAAGGCCTCCTATAATTCAAATGAGAGAAAAATCATGTTTTTGTGTTGATTGCATTGAAAACAATGCAAATACTCCACAATGTGAGAATATTAGAGATGAGTATATTTCAGAATAGGAAATAAAACAATTAGTGGCCATGTCGGACCCCTTTGAAGATAATGACATTGTAGATGTCTATAATCCTTTGTATTCAGCTAATTACGAATGTGTATCATATTTAGTTGTTACAAGTAAATTTTTTAAATTTTTAAATTGAATTTTAACTTGTACATTTGATTTATAATATATTCTATTTAAGTTGAGCATGGTTTACTACATGGTGTGTACAGGAGATATTTTTGTTGTTCTTGTAGATCCTGACAATACAGAAGGTGTAGATTACTATCTACTAAGATGTACGTAAAAAAATGCAAATTGTCAGAATCAATGACAGATGGTGATGGACAAGAGTATCTAATTGGATTAGTGGTTGTTGAAGGCACATACTATCAACAAATAAAGATAGATACAAATGGTATTATATTTATTGATTATATGCCAAGTCAAAAGGTTCTGCATTATAGTCACTTAGTTATAGCAACACGAATAAATCTTGAAACTTTACCAAAAAGAGGACGTGTCAAACAAAGGTGGAGGTTGCCTATTGAAGATCATGAAAAGATTTTAGAGATAATAAAAGATAGAGAGGATCTAGATTATATGTACCAAGAACTTTAAGCTATTTTTGTACATGTATATATTTTCTATGACAATTTATTTTATGTTGAATTCAAATAATTTCATTCAATGTGGTGATACATTACTTTTTTCTTAATCATCGAAATAGATAGGTCATCAATTATTTGCAGCCCACATGTTTCTTTTTCCTACATTTTGGTGTTTAGATCTTACCTGATATTCAGGTCATCCTAAGATATTGGGATTTGATGAAATTATCTAGGCTATCCTCTATGGCTCCTAAATTCTAGATGTCATGGATGTCATGATAAAGTTATTGGCTTTCTTATTTTATCTTAATGTAGCTTAATTGAATTGAGTTATTTTTGGATGTCATGATAAAGTTTAGTTTTTAAGGCCTAATAAACTTATTTATAGGTTGAAAAATTCTACATGATTGAGTATGATGCATGTGTGTAGTCATTTATGTGTTCACCAAGTTATTTGTTAAATCAACATGTTGGTGATCTGAGCTATTTTCTAATGACTCTATGGTATAAGCTTAGTTCTTGAGGGTAGGGAATGCCAATCTCAAGACCAATTTAGTTAAATAGCTTGTACATTTAGGCAAAGGATAGTTCAATCTTCAAACTTGTATAATTTCCTTTCTAGAATGAAAATGCAATTTAGCATCTTACTAAAATTCTCTTTCATTTTAATCCAAGTATAATTTCACTTTTACTTCACAAATCTAATCAAGTAGAAATAAATCTTAGTTAATAATATTTAAGTAATAATTTTTTAGTGATAATAAATTAAATTTACTCTTTTTTTATTCATGCATTTTACTTAGAAAACATCTATTAATGAAATATTAGCTTTTCTAATTTATTTATTATTTAATCATACATAACTCAAGCAAGGAAATCATCTAACCTTTAATTTTAGTCTTTAATAGCTTAATGTTAGTGATATATATATTGTTATACTTCTAGATATTTCTTTTATCTAAATATCCAAATTCAATGTAATTGTGTCTATACAAGTGAATGAAATTTTATTGAGTTTGTTATGGATGTCATGGAGTTGGCCTTTGCTTCACATTTTTTTTCTTTTGGGGTAGTACATTGCACATGATCCAATTGTTATCATGTACTTATTATCATTTTAGATATAATAGACATGTAAAAAATGAAAAATAGGAATTTGTAATATCATAAATGCACTATAATAGATATTACAAGAAGTACATTACAAGGCTAAGTAAATGCATGTCTACTCTAATTAGTAGCATGGGATTAAGTTCCAATTTATATCTCACTAGAAAACTAGTAGACCAAACTAGTCGCAACTTTCAAACAAGAGATAAACTCATCATAGAAAAATATCTCATGTTCTAGAAAGTTAAAAAGTAAAAATAGACCCTAGAATTTCCATTCCCAACCCAACTATGAAAATATACAATAAAAAATCCAAGAAAACAAGAATACTAGACATATATTCTATAAGGTGGAACAAATATTGTAAGGGAATGCACCAAGTGGCATAGCTAGTCAAGTATTTATGCTAGTTAAGCTTTCCTCATTTAGTTATCCAAGGGATGTAGATTTACTTGAGGTGCATATATGCCCATAGTAATTTTTTTAAAAAAAACCTATACTCAAGTGTTAAGGCTACCTAATTCCCCTTATAAGCTTAGCATTTGAAGATGAAGACATAGAAATGCAAAATAACAAAAAGAAGGTTTTACATACTTTAAAAGAAAAAGAATCTTGGTGTAGATATTAGACCCAAAATTCTACCAAACCTTCTTACTAACCTCAAGTAAACTTAGCAACATCGATTTTGATAACTGGTGAAAGGAAAATCTTGATTTTATTTTCCTAATGAAACTAGTGTGACACTTTTAGGAGGTTCCTAGCAGCACCTATTTCATTCAGTCTTACAAAAAAACATAAAACCAATTCCCAAAATCAATAGTATACATTTTATAAAACCATAGAAACATTAAAGACTCCATTCCAAGTTATAATTTTATCATATTCTCTTTCCTAAGGTCATAGATAGAATATTAGGGTTTTGTATTAATCTCCCCATAATATGAATCCTATGGTTTTGGTTTCAAATTGACACATTCGAATTTAAGTCACAAAAATTGAATTATGTAGATTTGAATTCATTCAATTTCAATTTTACAAGAATTTCAATTTTCCCTATATTGAATTCAGTAGCTCTTCCAAGGTTTGCATTCTCTAAAATCCTCGTTCACTTAATCGATTCAAACACAATTTCGATACAAAATCATTCACAAACACATTCATGGATTCATAAATATCTAATTATTTTTTATTTTAAAATGAAGCACTCGATCTAAATAATTCCATGTTAAGATGCCAAGCTCTTCAACACCCAATTTGCTAACCTTGTTTATAGATGCTAAACCCTTGAATCCTTCAACAAGCATTGAAAATATTCTCAATCTCTAATCTAATCCTTTGTGAGTGTTTGAATATCATAAGGAATGTTTGTTCTATTAATTTCTTATCTTTTATAAAATATCTCTTTCTAGAAAGCTCCCAAAACCATAATTTCAAGCCCTACTTAAAGATAATCATAAATCTATTCTCATACTTAAGAATACAAAATTAAAATATTATCATGGTTTGACATCCACATTTTAGTGTTTCAAAATAGATGTTTAGTGTTTCAAATAGATTTTTTAGGGTTTCAAAATTCATGTATTAGAGTTTCAAATTTATTTATTAGGGTTTCAATTTATAAAACATTAAAAATATAGTGCATTTACCATATTACAAATTCCTATTTGTAATATCTATTATAAAACATTGGCCTCTATTATATTACAAATAAGTAAATGAATGTCTGCTCTAATTTGGAAGAATATATCATCCATTTTTCATTTTTTATCATTTTAGATATTACAAATTCCTATTTCTAGTGATATTTAATCCCTATGATCAAGAATACAATGAATGTCTTACAAGGCTAGCTATGAGCCACAAACATGAACCAAATTTGCAAAAGACATGAATTGGAATCACAAAGCACATAACAATTATTAAGAAAGAGATTTGTTAACTACTTTTAGAACAATAATTTTATCTTTTCCAATTATTTATTTAAATCTAATGTATTTCTTGGCATGCAAGGATTAAACAAGAATCATTTTTTATTTGCTCATGAATCAAATTTATTATTTATTCAATTCCTAATGTAGTGATGTGTAATTAGAGTAGTGATTCCATATTTGCTTCCAAATTGTACCAATTAGATCTTGTTGTAGTAGAGACTATTATTGCATACTTTCATTCAAACTATCCTTTGCATTTTTAAATATAATACAATTCAAGGGGAATGTCTTGATATGAGAAAAAAATAAAAAAGGTTGTTTAAAGAGGACTTGTATACAACTAGAATTTGAAATGAAAATCCTTGAGGGACTAAGTACCTATAGAATTGAATGTTACCACATTGCCAAAATGTTCAAACCATAATATAAAATGTCAAACCATAATGTCCAATGTCAAACCATAAAGTCAAATGTCAAACCATAATGTAAAATGTCAAACCATAATGTCAAATGTCAAACATAATAAGATAGATCAATCTTCTGATCCATGTGTGGATCTATATCCCAATCTCTCTCTGGATCCTGATTCGTGTGTGGATCCATGCCTCGATCTCTCTCCAGAACCTGATCCATGACCTGATCCACCTCCCTGCACAAGAAAGTACATAATTTAATTTTATGTACATGTGTATATATATGTAAAATCATCTTAAAGTTTTGTACTTTCAACATGTGTGAATTTATCATGTAATTTATATATATTATAAATGTACCTCAAATGTATCATGCACAGGATCCTCTGCATGCTCTAGATCTCTGAAGCGCGACAAATTATACCCTTGTTGCTATAAATTTTCAAATACAAGATTTCAATGAATAGTGAGAACTACTTTTAAGTAAATTTTATTTAATATATACACATGTGAATTTGTAGAATGCAAAATATAGAAATTATTCAAGTACCTACACATCCTGGAGCACTCTACCAATCCCACTAATCTCAAATGAATGAATGGTAACATTAGGAACACCTATATTTGAAGGTAAAGGACTAGTGCCAAAGAGAAGTGTGCTATATGTGCCCTGTACATTAGGTGCAACCTGATAATGTGTGGCGGCTGTAGGCTGATCTAGAATATTCTGGTCCTCTAAATCTGCCTCACCCTAACCCGACTGTCTACCAGTATGTCGTCTAATATGAGCTGATATAGCATCCAAAGGAATACCATACTCATCACTGACAAACTGGTATGCTGATAGTAAATCAAGAATAGAAGCTGAAGCAATATTATGTACAATGGTGTCACTCATATGGGTCACATCTGATGGGGATGGCAGATCTGCATGAATGTAGGGGTCATAATTCACGGATGTAGCCTCAGTGGGAGGAAGGCCAATCCGTGGATGTAGTAAGTATCTCCCTACACGATCAGATGACATCTGATCAACTTGAGTAGTAATGGTGGTCATCCTATCAAAAATCCTGGATCTAGTTGGTGCGATTGATGCATCTCCTGTTGCTACTAATTCTAAATGTTTTGGAAGAACCAAAAGGTTTGGACCAACTAATGCCCTCTTATTTTTAGGCGGTGGCAAATTTGGACATCTAAATTTAGGTTTATCAGCAAAGCTCCTCTTGCCCTATCTAGCATGTGCAAGCATAGATCTATAATCCACAGATAATCCTAAATGAAACTCAGCATATATTTCTTTGCAAAAATATAGTGGTAACCCGTCATTATGAGGCCATCTATGATTGGCTGCCAAAAATCTAGGATATATAAATAGACCAACTAGTGGATCTATACACCTGGTAACAGTATAACCTCTAACTTTGTCTTTCCCAGTATAAAAGGGAACATAGTATGCACATTATGTAATGAAACTCTATCAGAAATAGTTTTGATATTCTCAGTGCCAGTAACAGTCCTAGCAAGGGACCTATAAAACTCCTCAGTGCTAATATCATCATATGGATTCTATGATTTTATTGTCTCAATCATACGTCTAATCTCACACCGAATATTAACTAATCTATCTCTATTAGCCAAATTTTGGGGCTTCTATATAGTTTGATCCAAACATTTCAAAGCATTATCTAATCTAGAAATGCTATCATTTTAAAATTATTCCTAGCCTCAGCTTCACGCTAAGACTGCGTGGAATGATGAGATCCCTGATCATCGCCATATCTAGATAAAACTATGTAAAGAGATCTGCATTTAATTAAAACAAAAAAATTAAATATGTACAAGCATTTTTCTTTTAAGCATACAAAAATATAAAAATGCAACATGTAGATCATCTAAATAAACACAAAGTTTAGATTTGCATGTGAAGAAAAAGGATTCAAAGATAAGCTTGGACAATTTACAAGATTCAACTTTTCATAAGTATATAATGGTTTTCATAACTATAATGGAAGATATCTAATTAATGTGTTATCAAATAAAGAGAATTGAAGTTACCAACAATTATGTTCATTGACATTTCATAGATTGAAATTTGGAATTATACTTACACTTGTCAAATTGTAAGGCTTCAGCCTTGTGACTTGGGGACAACTCAAAAGTAAATTGCACCTACAATTTAGTTTGTGGATACTTGTGAACCTAAGCTCTCATTTTGATAATGTTTGATCTTTTTACTTAGTCTCCCTTGAATAATCCCCCTTGTAATGTCCTAGGGATTTCCTTAACTTTAGAATCATAGGTGTTCAAATCAAAATTTTAAGCATGGAAGTCAATAAAAAAACAAAATGAAGCATAGTCAACATGCAATATAGAGCTATGACTATCAAAGTAACAATCATTAGTTGAGGATGAGGAGTGTAGGCATTATCACAAGGATAAATAGGAGGTAATTGGAAACATTTTACAAAGATATCTTGGCTCATGATTGTTTGGTATGAATTTATAAGCCTTGTGAACTATCAAAATGTTCATGATCTAAGAGAAATGACAGTCATGGAGGATGGTAGGGAAAGAGAAGAAGGTGAAGAAATTGTTAGAGGTGTTGTGATTGTGGAGACTCTATTCACTATGTTTTTTGTGTTACTATTATTATTGTTGAGGTAGGGCATCTTGTAGACTTTTGTAAACTTATTGGTAGTTGTTGATGTTGTAGGTGTTGGTGTACTTGTAGGAAGTTTGACCTTATCCATCTTAGTTTCATAATATCCAAGTGTGGAAATAAGTCTACAAAGGTATTATACATTTGAAACACGATTTTATCTAGGATAGAGAGAATAAGATTATCCATAAATACCCTTTGAATTTCCAAATGGTAGAGCATTTTTCTAGGATGGATTGGAACTGTAGCACAAAATCACTAACTTTTATTATGGGCCTTGTTTGCAATGTATAAGGTTAATGAATCTCACTTCAAGGGAAATTTGGACATGGAAATGATTAATGAAATATTTTTTATCATCTTCAAGGTATGAATGGAGCCATGAGGTAATGATTAAAACCACTCAATAGTGTGTTCTTTGAGTAATTGTGAGAAAATTCTACATAAGATATGATGATCATAGACATAGTCCAAGAAAAGAGAAGTAAAATGTTTAGACATGAATCATGGGGTCTCCCTTGGTATTATAAAGTGGAAGGGGTGGTGCGTTGAAGTTCGAAGGGAATGGATGAACAAGAATGTTATAGGAAGGGGGGTTATGGTGGAGATCCATCATTATTTCCCTTGAATTATCTGGAAATGTATTTAATTCCTATGACATTTACTAGAGGTGATGCGGACCATGGGACATGGTAGGATCAAAGGGAGAGAATAAAGGAGGTGGTGGTGGATGAGTATAAGAGGAATCTTGATGAGGTGAAGGATAAGAAGGAACTTGATGAGGTGAGGTAGAGAAGGAATGACATAATGAAGTAGGTAGGGTATATATAGGGTTAGATGGAGGGGGAATATATGCATGATAAGGCATATGGAGTGGTGGAGAATTAGGGGAGGAGATATAAGAATGCATCATGGAAATAGTAGGATAAGATGTAGTAGTGGTTATAAGCACATGGGTATAGGAAGGGATATGGGTAAGACTTTAGTGTATGTGTTTGGGTTGAAGAATGAAATTTAGAGTGTGGTCTTGTCTCTAGTTTATTATCTTCTATGCTTGGGAATGATGGAGGATGAGAGCATTATCATCAAGATGGTGGTTACTTGGTGGATGTTGTAGATGCTTTGTTGAACCCATGAACACAAAGGGGTTGGTGCAACATGGTTATACCCTTGGTGGTTAGTTCATTTTGCTGAAGCCCTTTTGCTTTTTCATTATGAATATCAAGTGGGAGAATAACTATTATGAGAGGAGACAGTATAGAAGAGGTTTGTCACCTTTAGACACAAGGGACTGATCCATATTAATGACTTGAATCAAATCTAATAGATGCTCTTGAAATCTACATGAGCCCTAACTGATCTTCCACAAACCTATGTCAATCATCTGTGACATATTTGGTATATTCCATAAAAAGGTTGCATGAATAACTTGAATCCTTAATATTGTACTCTCCTAAGCACCTCTTATGCATATCCATAAATATGAAGATGGAACTTTTCTGTCATTCTCTATTGAGAAAAAGAAGAAACCACCATCAAGGATGTTGTAACTATCTTAAATAAATTTATCTATCTCTTGCAATTTTGGTACAATTTGGAATAGCAAAGGAACCTCTAATAGTATCTTTGGTTTTTGATTTCCTTGAGGTGTGGATGAGAATTATTTCTCCAACATTTCATGGTTTAGTCCCATATGTATTCTTGTTATGTGATCACATCATTTAATGTTTGCAGATTTGTATGTTTGCAAAGACAAATATCGAGGGTGGCAAAATGTGAAGAAAGGAAGACATATTCATTGAAGAAATAGTCATGTTGAAAGTAAGAAACCATATGTATTTATTTTTGCTTTAAATTTCTGCAATTACCATATCAATACCAATTAATACTTGTGTTGATAAAATATGTAAAATGAAAATGAATAATTTCATGGGTAAGTTTTGATGCTCAGATATTGAAATAATTGTGTTACGGTACCAAATGTGTAAAAATCTATGACTGCCATAATCAACTTGAGCAGTGTGTCGGTGTACATCATCAACCTATCTATAGAAGTTAAAATACTTCACGCATCTTCGATCCATCAAAAAACTAAAGCCAAATGTTCATTTAGCTTAGATCAATTAGATTCATGCATAACCTACCGAATCAGCTAAATTCTTCATTATGTTACCTTGTTTGAATCATCCAACATCCAGTAAGGAAGAAGTCTATATTCTATTAAATTTTGTATATCTACAACATTAATTCTATTCCAAGAAGTCAAATGTTAAGCAGCAAGATGGTTCATATGGCCCACAATCCAGCATTTTCTAAGTTGACGGTCTGTTTCAAAATATTTGCTCTCTTTTTGTCTATGCGGTGTTATTAAGTGTTAGTATTAAGTTAGTTAGCCATCAGAGATGGTTGCCAAATCTCTATCAGTCCACCATATTTTTAAATTTTCAAATTTTAGCTAAAAATAACGTTCTATAATTCATTTGAACAAACCACCTTAAACACAATTTATCACAAATTTAGGATAAACCCTTGAGGTTAAAATATGAGCAAAAAACTTTTTGATATCATGAATTCCAGACTTGTTCATTAGTGCTCATCTCTCAAGAAGTTCAAGACTTGGTAGTATTTGTTTTCCTTCCCACCATAATTTTTTTAACAATCTGCATTCCTAAGAAAGTTTAGTTTTCCTTTTTGAGATTAAAAATCCATGTTCTCTTGAACTAACTTCCTTTTTGGTTTCTGAATGCACAATGTAATTCTGAAATATTCAACTAAATTAAGTTCATATTTCAGAAACCAGCCTCTTGATTGACATGTTATAAGATCAGTGTCTATGGTAATTTCTTGAATTTTTCAGCAAATAGCATTCTCCATAAATTTTCATTCTAGACGTCTAATAAATTTGTGAAATGCATGCCCAATACACAATCTTATGCCCTATTATATACATGGGACAATCTATTCTAGACTATACAGAGAAGCTAATGGGAGAAAACAAGTAATGGAGCAGAGGAAGAATATGATAGAAGTCTGCAATTTCAAAGAGGTAGTCTTTTTGTGAGGTTACAACAGTCATCTTTTGTAAGGGACAGTCATTAGTCATAAATAATAATGGTAAAAAATAGAGACAGTGCTCTCAAACCCAACAACCAATGACAAGAGGTCCACAAGAGTAGTAAATGAACTTTGAGTGTTCTTTCCAATGTTGAGCTCCACTTTATCAGGAAATGGAAGCTCTTGAGATTCATCGACAATGCTCTAGTCATTGCCTCACCTCCAAAATTCACTTCAACTATCCTACTCTCTTCTTTGGTGGCACCTTGAAAGCCAATACTAGAATTGCAACTACTAATGGAGCATTGTGGCTAAATTCTAAGCAAAAAAAATAGATTTATGCATAAGTCTTGGATAGGCCTCCAACAATGTCATTGAATTTATGGGCTACAAGTTTGGTCTTATTCTTCAACTCAAAGAAAATCTTAAGAACCTTATGTTAATGGGAATTCCAAGCTAATAATTCAATGCCTCTTTGGTGAACATGTGTTCAATCTATCCAATCACATCTTTTGCAAAATCAAGTCTCTAAGAACTTACACAATTTCAACCAGATTCACTAACAAGTTCAACTTATAAACATAATGAAATATCATATAATAGGTCATGCTTCATAACAAAATGAAAATAATTTTAGGTCACATGTTTGTTTTTTATATAAAATCCTCGATAGAACCATATTGACATGAAATATCAAACCTAATTTTTTCACTATTTTTACAAATAATATATTGTTCTTTTAGTTTTTCCTTTTTTAAAACCCAAACAATTAAATTTCATTTATCTCATGAAGAATAGCAGAAGGCTTATTGCAAATGCAAACAATGGTGTTGAAACAATGAGATACAGTCATGATAGCAAATCAGTTATGACAATCATAAACAATGTGAACATTGATAAAGGCATTAATATGGGAAGAATGGAGTTTCATGGGACAAGGTGTCAAAAGTAGTTGGGAATCCATGTAATAGGCAAGAGCATGTAATGGAAGGGTTTGAGCTATTTTGAAGCTGGAAGGATGCATGAAATAGCAATATTAAAGAAGGACAATGAATACATCTAAGGATGGGCAGAGTAAGAAAGGAATAAGAGCTTGTAAACTCAGTTTTGCAATAGATCTCCTAGATGACTTGATAGTCTTTTGCAAGAACTAGAGAAGAATGTTAAGATGATGGTTGTCAATTGATTGTTCTTCTAAGCATTACGGTAACCTCCATGATGGAGCAACCATGACAAGTCCATGACAGATTGAAACATAGTCATGAGCACTGCCAATATCCATAAGAAAGCATGATATAAGTGTTTTCAAGGGGAAATATGAAACATCCTAGATAGTGTAGGACATGGACAAACAAATAGTGTTTTAGTGTGAAGAAAACTCTGCCCTAATCATGGCCCAGCTAGGGTTTTAAAAAAAAATTCCATTTCAATATAAATAGTGTTTTACTCCCAAAATACTGGCACACAGTTTAATCCTGAAATACTAAAATTCAAGCATTATGAACTGTGAAAATCTGGAGGCAAAAACTAGCACATAGTTTAATCCCAAAATATTGAACTTCAAGCATTATGGACTGTGGAAATCTAGAGGCAAAAATAGCACACAGTTTAATCCTGAAATAATGAACTTCAAGCATTATGGACAGTGGAAATCCAGAGGCAAAAATGACACACAGTTTAATCCCAAAATAATGAACTTCAAGCATTATGGACTGTGGAAATCTGATGTCTATTAGTGTTTTACTATGAAAAAATGTGCCCTAATCATGGCCCAACTAGGGTTTTAAAAAAAATTAATTAAAGCATCAAATTTAGTTTATCAACAAACAAACATCAAATTTATCATAAAAGTCCTTAACATGTTTATCATTTGAATTTACAAATATAATTAAAACAAACAAACATCAAATTTATCATAAAAGTCCTTAACATGTTTATTTTTGTGTTCAATCTATCCAATCACTGTCTATGTGCTTCACAAAAATAATAAAAGTCCTTAACATGTTTATCATTTGAATTTACAAATTTAATTAAAACAAACAAACATCAAATTTATCATAAAAGTCCTTAACATGTTTATTTTTGTGTTCAATCTATCCAATCACTATCTATGTGCTTCACAAAAATAATAAAAGTCCTTAACATGTTTATCATTTGAATTTACGAATTTATATTTCAACAAACAAACAGTAAAAACTGCATGACGAAAATAAACAAATGCACATGATGATAATAACTGAAAAATGGAGCGCAGAACATGGTGATGATAATAAATGAAAAATGCAACACAGTTATGAGAGCAAGATGAAGTCTTACGTGCGCTTTGTAGGCTCCATGTATTCGGTAGAGTAGCATCCAGATGCAACCCACTCGACTGAAAATGCAACAATTAACCGCTACAGCTGTGTTTTTTTCTTTTTTATATTTAATGGATTCGATCGAATAAATGAAGCCACATCAGCGCCAAATATATGCCACATTGGTGCCAAGTTGATTCAGTCAAATCCCACTCGGTCGACTAGTACTTGACCTAAACTTACTTGATCGAAATTGTTCTTTTAGGTCAAAGTGTGACACTACTTTGTGCTTTTACCCAGTATTATATATTAATATGAATTTATTTTTCCTATAAATAATGTATAGACATGTAACTAATAGTATTTATACAGTAATGTATATTTGTGAGTAATCATATTTTTATATAATATATATAAATAAAAGTTATATATAAAGAGAGGTTAGAGTTTGCAAAAAATATTTTAGATTGACATAGTCAAAATAAATTCATATATGTTATGTTGCTAAAAGGAAGTGTTCCTTCATCCGAACCTTCACCTATAGTCGACAAGTGTTTTGACAATTAATATTTTAATGGCCATCACATAAGACAAAGTTTTACCCAATGTAATAGAAAATATTTTCTTAGTCCATATGAAGCCTTTATATTAATAAATTTATCTAGAAAGAAAATAATCAATAGTATTAGTGAATAGGTATATTTTATTTTATTTTACTATTAAAATAATGGTGTTTATATGTTGCACCTACGTGTTACTAGTATACATATCTTTCAAAAAATCTATATAAAAGATGTTGAGAGATATCATTCTTAAAAAAATAGACATATTGGAAAGGATATCTCTTAGCATCTTTTATATAGATTATTCTAAAGATAGTTATACTAGTTAAATTGTATTTATATTGTATTGTAATTAACATTCAATTAACATATTAATTGACCTAAATACATTGTGAGGAATTGAGAGTAAGGCATAGAGTATCATATACATAAAACAAAAGAAATCTTCAATAAATAAAATAACTCATAAGCAAATACAATATTTTTTCAATTGAAAATAGTAAATAATGTAAAAAAACTAATTCTTAAATAGTTCTACAAAATAACATAACTCTCAATTAAATAAAATAATTCAATATTGATATCTCTTGATATTTTTTAAATAGATTTATTTCAAATATCTATACTAGTACATTATATTAATGAAAAGTCAAAATTATTACAATTTTCATTCTAACAATACAACGATATAAGCAAAACAGATTCTATGTGAAACAAATACTATTATTTATCTTTATAGTTTAATTTTAATGTGGTGTTTAACCATTTATTACATGTTATGTGTAGCTTCATTAGGGTGTAAAATTTTATATTAATTAATTTGAAGGAACTTGTATAATTTAAAGAATGAAATTTAAAATATTATAACTAGTAAAAACACCTATAGGTGCCATTTTATGGCTAATATGCACATATATAAATAGTCATGGATATGCACATATATAAATAGTCATGCTTGCCAAGTACTACACATTTATATTGTTCTCAAAATTATTTTTGTAGTACTTGACGAAGAAGAATATTTATATATGTACCTATTAGCCATCTAATAACACCTAGGGGTGATTTGACTAGTTTACAACAATCTCATAGATCTAATAAATTGAGTTTTTTTATGAGTATATATATTAAGAAACTCAATACTATACAAAAGAATGTTAGTTATATGCAATAAAATATATTAGAGATATTAAAGAAAAAAATGAACTCAAACAAAATTTTCACCATTTAAACATAAAAGAACATCAAAAATTGGTCTACAAAGGTACCTAATAAATTATTTTTTCAGATCTTGAAATCACCTAAAATGCCTTAGATTTTTAAATTAGGGAGGAGTGTATTCATTGTCTATATATTTCATTTCTTTTTCTTAATCATTACAAATTCTATGCAAAAATTTGAGTATAGAGAGACCCCTACATATTTGTTTTATCATAAATATAATAAACATAAACATTTAGATAAAACAATTAGAAAGAAATAATATTTGGATGACCAAAAACTTTAATTTTTGTATGAAAAAAATTTATAAGTCATCACTATTGCAAGTATGAGGTAAACCAGTGTTGTCATTGATGTCAACATACTCATATTGCTTTGACAAGAAGGATTCAATGAGCAGTGTGCTGAGGATATTGAGAAAATTAGCCTCAGTCAGGAACAGTAAAGAACAGTGATGAGAAGAAGGCAAATGTACTGTATAGGATGCGAACCGGAGGATGCAGATTAAAGGGTTTGTAGATATGAGTCTTGAGATGCTTCAGTTAAGATTTCAGAGGTTCGCATGAAGATCTGAAGGAGTTGTGGCTGTCGGTGTAGAACCGGTTCCGGCAAGTATTCAGAGGTGATAGAGGATCGCAAAAAGGTCCGGTGAGGTCCAGAACTGTATAATCCTAATCTATGGATTGGAAGGAGTCTTTGGGATGTCCTTGTGATGTGCCATCTCGAGTTGTGTATAATTTGGAGGTCTGGAAGTACCTCCTGCATTATGACAGTGGCGACAGACAGTGTTCTTGAAGTTCCGGATAAGGAGGATAAGAGATTTCAGTAAGTAAAGGAAATGCGGACGTACCTGGTCATTCAGGCAGGCTTGTGAAGGTTCTTGGATCATGTTGAGGTTGTTTTGTTGGTCCGCATTGATAGTAGAGCCCAGAATTGAAGTTATTCTTCCGGATGAAGTTCTTGCTCTGTTTAGCTGACCGGATGAGTTGTTCATCCTGCGAATGTTCTTGTGGTGGCCGAGCGGATGTGTTATTCATCTTGCGGATACTCTTATGGTTGTTTGCCGACTTAGATGTTTGTTCCTAAGTCGATGTCTTGTATAAATAACGGTTTGTGAGTTCATTTCAAAGTGTGGATTGTGTGGATGAGTGTGGCATAGCGAAGAGAAGTGCGAAAGGCAGAGCAGAGGTTTTTGGGCTTAAATGGAACTGATCCAGACATGGTAGAGATGTCATTCTCCAGTTCAAGATTGTGATTCTTATCACTTTGTAGACAGTGTGTCTCCTTGTAGGCAGTGGGCCTCTTTGTGAGCATTGTGCTCAGGCAGTGAGCCCTAATTGGCAAGTGCCATTCTTTTTCTTATTCTTCTAACAGAGAATAATCCTTGGGTTAATCACCCCGTGGTTTTTCCCTTAACCAGGTTTTCCACGTCAAAATCTTGGTGTTCAATGTGATGATGTTTATCTGCTCTTGTGTTTATGTATTATGCTTTCATGGATGATTAATTGATATGCTGTTAACTAACAACGAAGAATCAAGTGTTTGAAAGAACAAGAAGTTTTATACAACTGATTGACCCCCCCACCTCTCAGTTGTATGCCTTAAATCCAACAATTGGTATCAGAGCCAAGTTCCTCTGAAAGAAGCTTAACCACTTGAGGAGATCTAGGATGTCGTCATACAAAAAGGATAGTCCGAAGTTTGATGGAACCAATTTTACTCTCTGGAAGGGTCGCATGAAATGTCACCTGGAATGTATGGGAAAAGCATACTTGGCCATGGTTTCAAAACCATATGTACCTCCACAAGGTGGTCCGACAACTCTGAATGAAATCACAGAAGCTGAAAACAATCTGCGGACCAAGGAAGCTCTTCTAAGCGCATTGAATGACTCAGATCTCTCAAATGTTATTGACCTACCAACTGCATATGAGATCCTGACTAAACTGGAACTTCTGTATGAAGGAGATGAGTTTGTCAAAAGTGCAAGGTTGCAAAGTCTGAAAGGGAAATTCGAAAGATTGAAGATGAGGGATGATGAAAATATCACTACTTTTATGCCAAGAGTGAATGAACTAGTGTGTGGAATTAGAAATGCTGGTGGAACTCTGGATGAAAATGAGATCTTTTGCAAAATCCTTAGATCCCTTCCTGCTGCCTACAAAATCAAGGTTGCTGCAATTGATGAATTCAGAGCCCACACAACTGTCACAAGAGAACAACTAGCTGGCAAACTAGCTGCATTTGAAATGACCGAGTTTGGAGATGATCCTCCCAAGACTGAATCTGCTTTCAAAGCCACTACCTATGTGAAAGGCAAACAGAGATTTGATCCGGGAGAAAACTCATCAAGGAAGATGTCATGGTATGATCAAGCAAGAAGAGACATGGAAGAAGAAGAAGCAGAAATAGCTCAACTTGAAGCCCTCATTGCAAAGAGACTGCCAAGAGGATCCGGTAAGTATGAAGGAAAACTACCCTTTAAGTGTTTCAACTGCAATAAGATTGGTCATTTTGCTTCAAGATGTCCGGAAAGATCTGCAAGGTCTAATACTAACAGACAAAGGTTTCAAAAGAACTGCTATTATGTTCATGAAGAAGATGACAATGAAGGAGTAACAGATGATGAATCCGAACTAGGAAGCAAATCCAGAAATGAATGGGTGTTTATTGCCATCAAGGAAGAAGATTCAATATCCTCTGAATCTGTCAATCACAAGGTTGTGGAAAGAGCTTTGGCTGCTCAAGTGGAAGAAAAGGATGATTGGGTTATTGATAGTGGGTGTTCTCACCATATGACTGGTGACAAGAATAAGTTCTTAGATTTGGAAAGGTATGAAGGAGGAATGGTAAAGTTTGGTGACAATTCTGCTGGCAGAATCAGAGGTAGGGGAACTATTTCCTTTGATGGAAAGAGCAAAACAGGTAATGTACTATATGTTAAAGGATTGAAGCACAATCTTCTCAGTGTTGGTCAGTTAGTGGACAAAGGCTATGATCTCCGGTTCAAGAATAGAAAATGTAGAATCTTTACAAGCTCCGGAACTGAAATTGCATTCGGTGCTCAAACAAAAGGTAATATCTTTCATCTGGTTGGTTCAAACAAAAGTTGTTTGTTTGCTCAAGTTGATCAGAGTTGGTTATGGCATAGAAGAATGTGTCATGTGAATTTTGATAACATCATCAAGATAAGCAATATTCAAGCTATAAGAGACCTTCCAAAATTGGTGAAACCTACAAATAGTTTGTGCAAAGAATGTCAGCTAGGTAAACAGAGCAGAGTCTCTTTCAAAAGCAAAGATCAGTCCTCTACCGGATTGTTGGAATTAGTACATACTGATCTCTGTGGTCTGACAAGAATCAAGAGTCTGCAAGGTGATAGATATTTCATGTTGATAATTGATGACCATTCCCGGATGATGTGGGTTACCTTCCTAAAAGAGAAATCAGAAGCCCTTGAAAAGTTCAAAATCTTCAAAGCTATGGTAGAGAATCAAACCGGATTGAAACTTAAATGTCTAAGGTCTGATAGAGGTGGTGAATTTACATCTGGTGAGTTCATTGACTTTTGTGAGAAGCAGGGTATAAGGAGACAATTATCTGCTCCTAGGACTCCACAGCAGAATGGAGTAGTTGAAAGAAAGAACCGGACCATCCAAGAAGCTGCTAGGACAATGATGTTGGAAGCAAATGTTCCTCAGATGTTCTGGAAAGAAGCTATCAGCACTGCAGTCTACACTCTAAATCGAGTTCAAATCAGAAACAATACCAGTAAGACCCCCTACGAACTCTGGTTTGGCATCACTCCTACTATGAAATATTTCAGAGTATTTGGTAGCAAGTGTTATATCAAAAGAGATGAAGATCTAGGAAAGTTTGATGCTAGAAGTGATGAAGGAATTTTCTTGGGTTACTCCACTCAAAGCAAAGCATACTGGTGTTACAATAAGAGACTAAGGAAGATGATAGAAAGCACTAATGTGAAAGTTGATGAAGGAACTGAGAAGCCCTCAAGATTTTATGAATTTGATGAAGATGACCAAGACGGTGTTCAGATTCAAGGAACTCAATCCTCTCCGGTAAGACAGAGTCAGCCTGATCTGGTAAATTAGGAAGAAGAGATAGGTTTGAATGAGCCTGATCAAGAAGCAGCAGTGCAGGATACTCCCAAAATTCCTAGGTATGTAACACTAAACCACTCTCAAGATCAGATCATAGGTGACAGAAGCAAAGGTGTGCAAACTAGAAGGAATGTTGCTCAAAATCAGGATGAATGTTGTCTGATTTCAAACATTGAACCTAAAACAGTAAATAGAGCCTGCAATGATGAAAACTGGACTAAAGCAATGAAAGATGAATTAATGCAAATTGAGAAAAATCATACTTGGGATCTTGTTCCCAGACCTAGAGATAGGAATGTGATTGGAACCAAATGGGTCTTCCGGAACAAACTGAATGAAGCTGGTGAAGTTATCAGAAACAAAGCTAGATTGGTCTGCAAAGGCTACTCTCAAATAGAAGGAATTGATTTTGAAGAGACCTTTGCTCCGGTGGCAAGAATTGAAGCAGTCAGATTATTTCTTGCATTTGCTGCCTTCAAAGACTTCAAGGTATATCAGATGGATGTCAAGTCTGCTTTCCTAAATGGTGATCTGGAAGAAGAAGTTTACATTGAACAACCGGATGGATTTCAATTGTCTGATAATGATGATATGGTCTGCAAGTTGAAGAAAGCATTGTATGGACTAAAGCAAGCCCCAAGAGCATGGTATGAAAGGTTGGATAAGCATCTTGTGCAGATTGGATTCAACAAAGGTACTGCTGACAGTAACTTATATTTCAAAATTGTTCATGAAAACATTTTGATTGTTGAAGTGTTTGTGGATGATATCATTTTTGGAGGAAGAGATAGTATGTGCAAAACTTTTGCAAATCAGATGAAAAGTGAGTTTGAAATGTCCATGCTTGGTGAAATGAATTTCTTCTTGGGTCTGCAAATTACTCAGACAAAGAAAGGAATCTTCATCTCTCAGACCAAATATGTGAAAGAATTGTTGAGGAAATTTGGTATGGAAGATGCAAAGCCAATGAACACTCCCATGGCAACCGGATGTAAGTTGAGCAAAGATGATGACTCCCCAAAGGCAGATCAGACAAAGTATAGATCAATGATTGGTGGATTGTTGTATCTCACTCAGACTAGACCAGATATAATGCAGGCTGTTGGTCTTGTGGCAAGATTCCAGGCTGATCCTAGAGAATCTCATGTTATGGCAATCAAAAGAATTTTTAGGTACCTGAAAGGAACAGTTGAGTATGGTCTATGGTACCCTAGAGATCTGGATTTCTCTCTTCATGCTTACACAGATGCAGATTGGGCAGGAGATGTGGATGACCGAAAGAGCACTAGTGGTGGGGCATTCTTTTTGGGGAAGAGATTGGTTTCTTGGCTAAGAAAGAAACAAGATGCAATATCTCTGTCTACAACTGAAGCAGAATACATTGCAGCAGCAGGTAGTTGCACTCAAATCTTATGGATGAAGCAGATGCTAAGAGACATTAAAGTTGAATATGAGGAGCCTATCACAATTTTCTGTGATAATTCAAGTGCAATTAATATTTCTAAGAATCTGGTATTGCATTCTAAGACTAAGCACATATCTATCAAGTTTCACTTTTTGAGAGAACAAGTGAACAAGGAAGAAGTCAGATTGGAGTATGTTCCCTCAAAGGATCAGATTGCAGATATCTTTACTAAACCTCTTCCCAAGGACTCTTTTGAATATCTCTGGGAGAAGTTAGGGGTCATGGCCCCTCCGGTGATGAACTAGGATGCACTGATGTGCATCAGTCTGGTGGATATCACAGTCATATCTTGTGATCCGAATTGATGATGGAGAGCTGCTACTAAGGGGGAGCAGCTGGTATGATTCTGATGTGTTAAAATTGCAAGTATGAGCCCTTTGCCATTGATGTCAAAGGGGGAGAGAAGACATGTGAAAAACAAGTAGCTGATGATCAAAAGGGGAGCAGTAAATGAGGAGAAGACATGTTGCTGATAGGGGGAGAAGTGACAGAAAGGAGAAGTTTCTTGTCTTGATGGTTTTTCACATCATATGTTGCCATCAATGACAAAGGGGGAGATTGTTGCAAGTATGAGGTAAACCAGTGTTGTCATTGATGTCAACATACTCATATTGCTTTGACAAGAAGGATTCAATGAGCAGTGTGCTGAGGATATTGAGAAAATTAGCCTCAGTCAGGAACAGTAAAGAACAGTGATAAGAAGAAGGCAAATGTACTGTATAGGATGCGAACTGGAGGATGCGGATTAAAGGGTTTGTAGATATGAGTCTTGAGATGCTTCAGTTAAGATTTCAGAGGTCCGCATGAAGATCTGAAGGAGTTGTGGCTGTCGGTGTAGAACCGGTTCCGGCAAGTATTCAGAGGTGACAGAGGATCACAAAAAGGTCCGGTGAGGTCCAGAACTGTATAATCCTAATCTGCAGATTGGAAGGAGTCTTTGGGATGTCCTTGTGATGTGCCATCTCGAGTTGTGTATAATTTGGAGGTCCGGAAGTACCTCCTGCATTATGACAGTGGCGACAGACAGTGTTCTTGAAGTTTCGGATAAGGAGGATAAGAGATTTCAGTAAGTAAAGGAAATGCGGATGTACCTGGTCATTCAGGCAGGCTTGTGAAGGTTCTTGGATCATGTAGAGGTTGTGTTGTTGGTCTGCATTGATAGTAGAGCCCAGAATTGAAGTTATTCTTCCAGATGAAGTTCTTGCTCTGTTTAGCCGATCGGATGAGTTGTTCATCCTGCAAATGTTCTTGTGGTGGCCGAACGGATGTGTTATTCATCTTGCGGATACTCTTATGGTTGTTTGCCAACTTAGATGTTTGTTCCTAAGTCGATGTCTTGTATAAATAACAGTTTGTGAGTTCATTTCGAAGTGTGGATTGTGTGGATGAGTGTGGCATAGCGAAGAGAAGTGCGAAAGGCAGAGCAGAGGTTTTTGGGCTTAAATGGAACTGATCTAGACATGGTAGAGATGTCATTCTCTAGTTCAAGATTGTGATTCTTATCACTTTGTAGACAGTGTGTCTCCTTGTAGGTAGTGGGCCTCTTTGTGAGCAGTGTGCTCGGGCAGTGAGCCCTAATTGGCAAGTGCCATTCTTTTTCTTATTCTTCTAACAGAGAATAATCCTTGGGTTAATCACCCCGTGGTTTTTCCCTTAACCGGGTTTTCCACGTCAAAATCTTGGTGTTCAATGTGTTGATGTTTATCTGCTCTTGTGTTTATGTATTATGCTTTCATAGATGATTAATTGATATGCTGTTAACTAACAACGAAGAATCAAGTGTTTGAAAGAACAAGAAGTTTTATACAACTGACTCACCCCCCCCCTCTCAGTTTTATGCCTTAAATCCAACAATCACATTACATCATACAAAATCCATGTTTTAAAAACCAAACACACCTTGTCTACTATTGCATTAGTTTTTTGGAAGATTTTTTCCTAGTTTTAGTGCCTAAATTTAAATCCATCGTCTCACTAAAAAACATAGGTTCAATGTAATTGTCACTAATGGGTTATGCATTATAATTATTTAAATGTTGATTTCATTGTATTATAATTGTAACATTGGAAAATGTCCTCTTGGGGGCTTTTTCCTCATAAGGTTTAGCTCCCAGGTCTCTTAGCTGCATTTAGAACATATTACATCATATTTCAACATCCCAATGAGAAAACTGAGCTAAGTGTCTTAACGAATAGGACCTAGGGGGATCACTTGAGATAACCCCTGCCCAAAATAGGGGGGGGACTTGGTTGCCCACACCCTAGTCCTGTCCTATTTTGGGGTAGTCCCAATTTTTGGGTGTCTGCTTGTGACCGTTATTTGGGTCCTATGCCAACGTGTGGTATGTTTGAATTTTGAAATTCTTGGCGGGAGTGTTTGTAGTTGCATATAAAAGCATGTTTAGTCATTCATTTGTAAACTAGATGATTACAAGATTTCAACTAGATGATTACTAGGAAGCTATTGTGTTCTAAAGGTGATTCAAGGATTTCATTATGTTGCAAGAGTAGATTTGTGTTGTTAATCTGTTTGTATTTGCAGATTTGAGAAATCATTTCCTCATGGCATGAAGAGCTTTTTCCTCCCATGAGATCTTCACTACAAGGTGACATCATTTGTGTTTTTGAGCATTTATCATTTAGTGTTTGCCTCTACCTCACAAGGGCGCACACTCTCTATTTGACAATGGTGTTCAAAAGACTTGAATGTCTCTCTGGGGCTTGACTAAGGCAAGCCTCTAAACACCACAATCCCCTCCCAAAGTTTTAATGATTGTAGGGTACAAGTTGAAGCTATAGACAAAGTGAAGATGCAGGAGGGTACAATAGAGTGTCAGAATTGTAGATCAGAGAAGAAAATATCTCCCTAGACTAGGGTGCCCACTCATTAGTCCTCAAAGTTTTACAACATGAAAAATCTCTGGTACAACAGATATAGGTTACAGACTGAGCTTTCAGATCTCAACAAAAAGTAGGGTACTAGACTTGGGCACCCACTCTTTAGTCTCTGACTGTTTCGCTTCAGAACTCTAAAAATAGGTGCACAGTTATTTGTCATTTCACATCTTTCTATAGTAGCATTTTTTTGTAATTCATTTGTTTACTGTCGTATTTGCATAATTAGCGTTTTAAGGTATCATTGAGCATGAGAGATCATAATTGACAATCAAATAATAAAAATTCAAGTTTTCATACACCTCATAGTGACCTAAGGTAGGATAGTACATTGCAACTCAACCCTAGGTTCTTGAATGAAAGGGTGAAAGGAGGATACACATACAAAACTATCAAAAACTCAACTATCCAAATTTTATCCTTTACATTTTGGTGAACTTATGTTATTGGACTTATTTGCACCTTTTTGAGTGTTTTTCTTTAGATTTACAGTAATTTCATTCATTCATATAGTCATTCATCTTATTGCATTGGGAAATTTTTAAAAAGAATTAAAAATTGGAAAAATTAAAAAAAAAAAACAAATTGCATGCTAGGGTTTTGAATGTTGCATTAATTAATTTGAATTTCATCAAATTCATGATTTTTACTTTAGATATAATTTAATTTAAATAAAAATACAAAAATTCATTAGTTTGCATTGCATTTTCATCATAAAATTGCTAGGGTTTTGTTGAAAATTGTGAATTTTGCATATACCCTAGTAATTCCAAAATCTAGGGTTTGTAGGTAACAACTTGTTTCAAATTTTTATAATGATTTTATATGCTCATAAAAATTTGCATTTGTCTTTAGTCTTTCATTTTAGAACAAATTTGCATTAGATTTCAAAAATTTGTATTTTTACATAGAAAATTTTAATAAAAACTAGCATTTTCATTGATTTTTCGTTAGATTTGCACTTGCATTTTGCATGTTAGAGCATGGTAATCATTTTCAGATTTGAAATCATATAATTTTTATCATATATTAGCATGCAAAATAATAATATAGCATTTTACATCAAGATCTCAAACCTAGGGCTTGAAAAACATTGATTTCACTAGATTTGGCCTTATTGATTCTCTAAATTTGCACTATAGGCATGTTGTAAAGAATATTTCTACACTAATTATCTGATATAAGGGGTACTATCTTCTGCCCCTCCTCAAATTCTTTACAACACCTTGTTATTGGCCTCTTGTATTGAAAAATTGGTGAAAAACTACATATTTTTGCTATTTTTGCCCTAGGATTTGGCCTAGTTTACACAGTAAGTATGTTGTAATAGATTTTATGATTGTAGATGACTTTTATACACCTCCTTAAATTCTTTACAAAACCCAATTAGCTAGGTCTTGGAGTTAAAAAATTGTGAAAATTGCTTATTTTTGCTATATTTTCATTAGGGTTTGACCTTGAGTGGCACTATAAGTATGTTGTGATGGATATTTTGTCATTATGTGGCTATTATTATTGATATAATTTTATGTCCATCATCATTTTCCTCACAACACCCTTTGTTGTGCTCTTTTGCATTGAGATTTGGTGAAAAAAATTGCATATTTTAGTGTCTTTTCACTATATTTTGACTTGTTGTCCTCCTAGATTTCCATGAGTTTAATAACTCGCTGCCATAAGAGAAATATTCCTTTAAGAAGAATAATAAGACACATGGAATATAGTGCTCTTGAACAAGTTGGTACATTGAACACCTTCTTTACAAAAGGAGAGACTCAAATGTTACAAGATATTACACCCATCACAAGTACAATGGAAGAGAAAACTTTTCATGATGTTGATGATACTATTGAAGCGATAGGATATGTATCTATTGAGAAAATAGAAAAACATGATAAAGACCTAGCTCAATTTCAAGACTATGTGCAAAATGAGAGGATAGCTGAAGAAGTTGTACCTATGATTCACCATGTAAGAGAATTGATAAAAAAGGGACAAGACAATGTTAATGCAATCTGTGGTTTAGTACATATTGTACAAACCAATATCATGCTAGTGACTGAATGTGTAAAAGTGATAAATAACACTTTGTCACCATCTCATTCTCAAGTATCGGTACCTATACCGACTACGAGAATATCTACCTTTACATCAACGATCTTAACAACTGATGCAAACGCTTGTAGTAATGCTACCACTGGTATTGGAGTATCTAATGGCACTAATTACAAAGTTGGGGGATTTAATTATCAAAATTTAGTTTCTAAGGGAACATCTTCTATGAATAATTGCTCTCAACCACCTCTTCATCCCACTTATTCTCAACCACCTACCACCTACCATTATGTCCAACCACCATTGACCTATTCACAGCCTCCTCCTATCATATCTCAAGCTCAATCACCTCCTCACTTTGGTTCCAATTCCTCGCAACAAACTACATCTCCTAATGATCCATCCAAAATCAACTTTTGCAGGGCATGACCGCTTTACAACAAAAAGTAACAAATTTGACAAATTCTTCGCAACCTAATATACCAACATATCATGCCCGTAATCCCCTTTCCTATGCAATTTTGAGAATGCCTATGTCTGAGAGGTTTGAGACTCCTTTCTTTGAAAAATATGGTGGAAAAGGTGATCCTAATACTCATGTGGCAGCATTCACAACTATGTGTGGTGATTTCTATTTTGAAGAGAACTTGTTGGCAAAACTTTTCCTGTGATCTCTCAAAGATACTACTTTAGAATGGTTTTTCTCTTTGCCTCTGAATTCAATACACTCCTTTTCACAGTTGATTGCTCAATTTTTACAACATTTTCAAGCAAACATTGGACCTTAGTCTCTTTGATTGATTTAGTTCATTATAAGCAAGGTCTGAAAGAGAAGCTAACTGAATTCATTAGTCAGTATCAAGCTTTATATACACAAATTCAATATTAGATCAAAGATGAGGATGTTCAGAAGGTGTTTATTACAAATCTACAACCTAACATTTGTGATAAGATCCTCTTGATGAAGTATAACTCTTTTCAACATTTATGCACTGCCCTTCGTGATTGCCAACTTTCGTCTAGTTAGTATTAAAATCAAAACTCATTGACTCAAGTTAGTCAATCCATGGGTGGATCATCACAAAACAACTTTAAGAGGAATAATAACAATAGGAGTTTCATCAAGATTAATAGACCGAATACGATTAACTTTTCTAATGTGTCTGCTATCACAAATCTGAAGAAGACATCATATCAACCAAGAAAGTTCACTCTAATATTTGAGTCTTATCATTCTATCATAAATCAAGCTGTGAGTAATAATATTCTTAAGCTTCCCCCGATTAAGCCTGTCAATCCTAGTATAGCACAAGGACCTTACTTCGATGCTAATTCCTTTTGTCATTTTCATCAGACACAAAGACATGATATTGAATGATGTATGTGTCTGAAACATGAAATACAAGACCTCATTGATTTGAATATTATACAGGTATTGGGTGTGAATGTTAACAGAAATAATGTTAGGAACCTGTGTTTAACCTTTCTCTTTACTTTGTTAGTGTATTACATTTGGACACATATGTGTTGTAAGTCGTCACATGAGTATATTCTATTATCGCACATCCATGGGAAGTAATAGTTATTTAGATTAGACTTAGTATATAAGTATGTGTTGAGGCCAATGAAGGCATCCACAAGTTTATTATATTGAGCTTTCTCAAAGGAGGTTGCCCCCTTGAAGTGGCCTATGATCAATAAATTCCTTCTATGTTCATCTATCTCTGTTATTTCATGCATTTTTCATTATATTGTTGCAAGAGGTTCCTCTCATCTGGTATCAGAGCACTTTCTTGGGCTCGTTGGGTGGAATTTTTGCCAAAAAAAAATTCGCAATGGCCTCCAGGTGTTGTGATTATTGTAGTAGTTCTTTTTTCTTTGCATCTATATTGTTCATTTCAATTACAAGTTCGGATCAAGGAATAATCCCTATCCACTTTACTGTGAGAATTGCCTAGGCATAGCCCTAAAACTCATTGTGAGGAGTACCACAAGAACCCCAAAGTAGCTGGCCCATTGAGAGGACCTGCCAGTGAAAAGGGTAACAGCCCCTACCTGATTGACTAGTTCCCATCTGTGAGGTAAACCAAGAGCTATCATTTGTGGCAAAGCGGTTATCAGTTTTACCTGAGCCATGGAGTGAGGGGTACTGCCCCAATACACAAGTCATTAGACAACAATGGTAGCTAAGTGAATCCCCTGAACCTTTAGGAAGCCAAACATACCTAGGGTCCATATCTATTGGAAGCTAACAAATCGCAGATTAAATCTGTCAAGATCCATTTGTAGATCCCATTGCAGATCATTTTCAAAAAAAAATCTATTTTTTCACCATATCTTCCTTGCTTTAGCTCTGTTTCCTCTGAAAATTCACTAGAACCCCTGAAATTCCATTCTGCATATTTCTTTCCTTGAGGACCCTATCCCAAATTCCACTTATCGAAGCCAAAAATCCCACATTTGTCTATTTTTAGGGTTTTCCATAACTTATTCGATTCTCACCCAATCAGCTTCAAATTTTGCCATAGTGTTCATTTCCTATTTCTGCTCCTTTGTCCCTCTTGGACAAATTTTCCCATTCTTTCACCATGCTTTTAAAATCCCCATTTTCTGCTTCCCTATCCCTCAAAAAGTGTCCAAAACCTAGTCAAACCCCAATTACCCATCAGAGTTTTTCCCAAATCCAAATTTTCTTTTACTAAAAAGGTTTTTGTTTTTGTTTTTCTACCCATTCCAAAAAAAAACATCCTGGTTATGGTTGTCACCCGTGCAAGAGAAAAAAATATGGAGGTGGAACTTGCAGCCATCAAGACCAAACTCCAAGATCTTGATAAAAAAATTCTCAGGCTCAATCTTTAGCATTTGGCCATGAACAATAGATGGCAGCCAGAGTCTTCTGCAGATATAGGGTTTTCTTCTTTCACCAATTTTTGTGGACCGAAGCTTGATTTCCCTCACTTCAATGGTGATGATCCGACTGGATGGATATACAGGGTAGAACAATATTTCAGTCTGCATAATACTTTTGATGTCAACAAAGTCCCACTTGCCTCCTTTCATTTGGAACATGAAGCCCTTCAATGGTTCTGTTGGTACATCAAAGCTCATGAAGAGCCAAAATAGATAGATTTTTACAAACTCATTTTGCAACGATTTGGCCCTAGTGCTTTTGATGACTTCACAGGAGCACTCACAAAACTGTGCCAAACAGGCACTGTGAGAGAATATCAGATAGAATTTGAAAAACTGGCCAATCATACAGAGGGATTGTCTGATGAATTCTTCAAAAGTTATTTTTTCAGTGGTTTGAAGGATCCAATTCTCTCTGAGGTTAAAATGTTCTGTCCAAGTACAATGATGGAAGCCTTAGGGTTGGCTAAGTTGGCAGAGGACAAGATCACAACTCAACAATGCTCCAAATCCAATTTTGTTCCATTTAGAAATATGGATCTCCAAAGTCCTCAAATAATTCTATCTCCTAGAACAACTCCTATCAAGCATTTGACTGAAGCAGAGGTGTGGGCACGTAGAGAAAAAGGGCTTTGTTACAATTGTGATGACAAATTCACTCGAGGACATCGATGTGTTGAGCAAAGGATCTATCTCTTGGTGTGGATTCTCTACCTGTAACTGAAGTTTATGCAGATGCTCAGGATATAGTAGCTAATCAAGTTGAAACTTAGTAGTCACCTGTTGATCCTACTTCTCAGGAAGACCACCTAGAGATCTCTCTCCATGTCATAGTAGGAGTCACCACCCCGCAAACCATGTAGGTGAAGGGTTACTTCAAGAAGCTCCCTCTTACAATACTCATTGATTCTGGTAGTACTCATAACTTCATTGACCCTCAAATAGCCAAACAGGTTGATTATTTTATTCATCCTTGCTCAAACTTTGAAGTCACAATTGCCAATGGGGGCACATTACCTTGCAAAGGGAAGTGTCACAATGTGTGTATCTCTATTGAAGATTATAACATGTGCTCTAACATCTTTGCCTTGCCCTTAGGTAGATGTGATGTGGTTTTGGACGCCCAATGGTTATGCACACTTGGACCCATCTTATGGGATTTTGTTGAACTTTGGATGCAGTTTTCAGACAATGGGCACAAACACACATTGAAGGGCTTACAACTGGGGTATCTTAGCATCATAAGTTCACATCGCCTAGAAAAGATTCTTAAGAAGAACTCACACGGTGTCATCGCTCAGCTTCACTCATTTAGATGCAACCATCCGTGGTCTCCACTACTCCTTTGGCTCTACAACAAATGATGGCTATTTTGCATGCAGTACAGAAGTGGCAGCCATACCTATTAGGGAATAATTTTTACAACAGGGTGGCTCACCAGAGCTTGAAATATTTCCTAGAACAATGGGTCTCCTCCCCAGCACAACAAAAATAAATTAGCAAACTCATGGGTTATGACTATGAGATCACTTACAAGAAGGCTAAGGACAATATTGTGATGGATTCTCTTTCTCGCACATGTGATTACCAAGCTTCTCTTTCTACTATTTCTATGTCTATTCCAAATTGGTTGGAATACGTCCTGTAGGCTATCTTCTATGAACTCTATGATTCTCCATCGGTAGGGCACTATGGGTTCCTCAAACTTATGAGTAGGCATGGTGTCACTTCTTTTGGAAGGGAATAAACATGGCAATTTAACAGATTCTGGCTGCATGTGATACCTCAGAACAACAGCACCAGTGGGCAAAGTGGCTCCCTCTCACTGAATGGTGGTAGAATACCTCCTACCACACTACATCTAACATGACTCCATATGAAGCAATCTATGGTAGGCACTACCAATGCTCCTTCCATACTCCCCCAGTAGTTTACGAGTTCAGGCAATCAACATGGTTCTCTGTACCCAGGATCAGATTGGGGATCATAAGTTGGCTCCTTCTTCCCGTGTTCATCCAATATTTCATGTCTCTTGTCTAAAGAAATTTCTTGGTGCCAACGACAGAGCACAAACTATTTTACCACAACTTGATAATGAAGGATCCATTCTTTTGGAGCTACAAGTAATCCTCGATAGGCACACTCATCCTCTTCACTCTTGATCCATCATAGAGGTATTAATTCAGTGGCATGGAATGCACCCAGAGATTACTACAGGGGAACCACTCCTTCAGATTCAGCAACAATTTCCACATCTTACGCTTTGAGGACAAAACATTTCTAAGAGGGAGGGGATGTTAGGAACCCGTGTTTAACCCTTCTCTTTACTTTGTTAGTATATTACATTTGGATGCATATGCTTTGTAAGTCATCCCATGAGTATATTGTATTATCCCACATTCATGGGAAGTAATAGTTGTTTAGATTAGACTTAGTATATAAGTATGTGTTGAGGCCAATGAATGCATCCATGAGTTTATTGTATTGAGCTTGCTCAAAGGAGGTTGCCCCCTCGAAGTGGCATGCGATCAATAAATTCCTTCTGTGTTCTGTTATCTCTATTATTTCATGCATTTTTCATTATATTGTTGCAGGAGGTTCCACTTAAATAAGTCGGTTGCTCCGCTAAATCAAAATTTACAAATCTTCACTAATCCTTTTCCTAAACATATTGATACCAATATGTTGGAACAAGGACTAGTAGAAATAGTTGATGATGATTATTTAGACTATGATAATATCGTGGGTATGATTGAAGTGGATAAAGAAAAGTTGGGTAATCCACCTTGTCCATGAAGAAATGGAATTTATGCTGAGGTTCCTCCTCTGTTATCCTTATATGGATCAGGAGATAATCAAAACACATCAAAAAGGCAAGTAGAATAACAAATACAAACAAGTGAGATGGTACAAGATGACTCATGTTACTGCAATAGATGACATAAACAACGAAAACTTGCAAAAAATTGGAAAAGAGTAAGACAACTGTCAACAGCTGGAAATAATAGTGGTTCTCCCCCTCATAAGAAATAAAAGGTCTCATTTACACAAGGATTTGAGAAACAAATATCATATGATAACAAACAAGACTTCCATAAGAACCACTCAAACTTTGCACTAAACATGATCAAGTACCTCTCCAAGGGGTTCGCAAATTCAAAAATCTGATACAAAGATCCTACAGGTAAGTATCTCTAACCCTTTATCTCTATCATGATGCGCTTCCCCCGTGATGTGTTATGTGTTTTTTAGGCCTCCTGGGATGACCCTTGATTATCTTGTAAGGTCCGGGATACCAAGAGACCACCTCTGTTGTGACCTTCTTCTATTTGTATCGTCATTCTTCTATATTGCCTCTCTCTCTGATTACATTGTTGTGTGTTGTGTCTTACGGACATAGCATTGCAGTTGGTGACTTGGGGGCACCCTCCTACATGACTGTCCCTAAGACACTTGTTTCTCCTCTCTTATTTATTGTTTACCTTCCTCTAGTATTTTTATCTAGCTACCGGATGACGAAAAACCTTTATACTGATGCAGACCTAGTGTCGCTTTAGCAAGAAATAAAATTTTGACTTAGTTCCTAATATGACTATGGGGTTACATATCTTATCTGACGCTTGGCTAGTAGAAGCACTCGTGCTTTCTGCGTAGTGATTTTGATGGTGTTCTATCTCATTTACAAACCTTAACAATACTGATGCTTTGCGTACTTTGTTTATCTTTGAATCTAGCCTTGGTGGTACTCAATTCAGAGATCTTCATGATATAGCCCCATACATATCCTCAAACTCTGAATTTGTAGTTTAAGCCTGGCTCTTTGTGTGGTTAATCATATGCATTGATGTTGTTGTTTATCATGATTTTGTAGAGACTAACATGTTTCTTGCAAGGATGTGTTTGTGGGAACATTTGGCGATCGTAAAGTACATGTCACCTCCGAGGGACATGGGCTTTACAAAATTATGTGTTCCCTTGTGTGTTTTCTTCCTACCTTAACGTGATTGATCATATCGATGCATGATATCAACCACCTTAAGGTGGGGGCGTATATAAGGTAAGTTGTCTGTTGTAGATGTTAGCAATGTGCTTGTCCTCAGGTGCAGTTTAAAGAATTGTGCGATGAGTACATCCTGCACTCTGAGTTTGTTTGCAATCAACCAATCAATCATTTAAGCCCTCTGCAAAGGTTGGATATCACGTATATCCTTTTTATTTTAAGCCCTCTACAGAGGTGGGGGTGGTATATTTCTCAGAGCAGAATGCACCATCCTATCATTTTCAAAAGTCCTCTATGGAGGCAAGGAGCGCTTCTATGACTAACTCAACCCTTAAGCATGTCTTCGATGATTGTTGTGGTAAAGCCCAATCATCCATGTGTGCCTATAATGTGCCTGAGATGGTGTTGGACCTAGAAATAAGAACACCCCATTGGTTTTCTGTCGTGTTTTCCCTGTGTCTTCAAAGTTTGTGTTTTTGGCATGCTTGCTTTGTGTGGCATGTTTGTTGCCCCATATGCAATCTAAGGACCTGTGTGATGAGTACATCCTACATTTTGGGAGGTTTTACATGTCTTGTATGTGTGTTGCCCCATATATGCAGTTTAAAGACCTATGCGATGAGTACATCTTGCATTATAGGAGGTTTGTTTACTTTCTTGTACTTGCATCCTCATTTCATATATATGAGAAAAAGAAAAGAAAATAGACCATTCATGTCTTCTATTCATTAATGTGTCTTCATGTTTTGTGTGACTGTAACTGTCTTCTCCTTGTTTTGTGTGCCTATCATTGTCATCAATGTGTCTGGCGAATCTTCTCCATGCTTGGTGTGTTTGCTATGTTTGTTGACCATACTTTAATGCATGTATTGGCCTCACGTTTATACATACATTAAAGTGGGGGCTAAATGTAACATCAAAAAATGTCCCCTTGGGGGATTTTCCCTCATAAGGTTTAGCTCCTGGATCTCTTGGTTGCATTTAGGACATATTACATCATATTTCAACATCCCGATGAGAAAGCCCCTAAGTGTCTTGACAAATATGATCTAGGGGGATGACTTGAGATAGCCCCTATCTAAAATAGGGGGAGGAGGACTTGGGTGCTCACACCCTAGTCCTTCCATAGTTTGTGGCATTCCCAATTTTTGGGTGTCAGCTTGTGACCATTATTTGGGTCCTATGCTGACACGGTAAGTTTGAATTTCAAAATTTTTGGCGGGAGTGTTTGTAGTTGCATATAAAAGCATGTTTAGGCATTCATTTGTAAACTAGATGATTACAAGATTTCAACTAGATGATTACTAGCAAGCTATTGTGTTTGAAGGCGATTCAAGGCTTTCATTGTGTTGCAAGAATAGATTTATGTTGTTTACGTGTTTGTATTTGCATATTTGAGCAATTATCTCCTCATGGCATGAAGAGCTTCTTCCTCTCATGAGATCTTCACTACAAGGTGATATCATTTGTGTTTTTGAGCATTTATCATTTGGTTTTTCCCTTTGCCTCACAAGGGCACGCACTTTCTATCTAACAATGGTGTTTAGAAGACTTGAATGTCTCTCTGAGGCTTGACTGAGGCAAGCCTCTAAACTCCACTACCCCCTCCCAAATTTTTCATGATTACATGGTACAGGTTGAAGCTACAAACAAAGTCAAGTTGCAGGAGGGTACAACATAGTGTCAGAATTATAGATTAGAGAAGAAAATAGCTCCCTGGACTAGGGCACCCACTCATTAGTCCTCAAAGTTCCACAATGGGAAAATCTCTGGTACAATAGATACAAGTTGCAGACTATTCTTCCAGATCTCGACAAAAAGTAGGGTAGTGGACTTGGGCGCCCGCTCTTTCGTCCCTAACTGTTCTGCTTTAGAACCCCAAAAATAGGTGGATAGTTATTTGTCATTTCACATCTTTCTATAGCAACATTTTCTGTAATTCATTTGTTTACTGTCGTATTTGCATAATTAAGGTTTTAAAGTATCATTGAGCATGAGAGATCATAATTGGCAATCAAATCATAAAAATCCAAGTTTCCCTACATCTCACAATGACCTAGGGTAGGATAGTACATTGCAACTCGACCCTAGGTCCTTGAATGAAAGGGTGAAAGGAGGATACACATACAAAACTATCAAAATCTCAACTATCCAAATTTTACCCTTTACAATAATTAATTCTATATATTATAGTGTCAACTAAAAGGAGAGATCCATGTATAGATGTAATATATCTCTATCCCTTTAAACCTATACTAAAAGTGCACCCAAAATTCCAAAAAAAATAATTATACGATCTTAATCAATCACAAACTAATGCAAAATGTCGCATACCAAATTTATGTTCTCAAAAAAGCATTATTATGGTACAATCACTCTCAGGTAATAGAATTGATAAAAGAAAGGAGTGACTTTAAGAACATTTATTTAAAAAAAAAATTAAATACTCTAGGGGTTTGTTAAGTGAACTATTTAGGATATACATACTCAAATTCAAATCCCTCTCTCCTATGGCTAGATAAGGGAAACAATACATTACAAATTCCCAAAAACTTAATGTTGTTAATTGGAGCCTAATTAGACTTGGGGGTTAAATTTACTCCACTTTTATTGGCATGGTTTCCCCCCAAATTATTTAATGGGTTCAAGGGGCAGCGCTGGGAGTTATTTTTCTATTGGCCAACATAGAAAAAAAAACCCTATATTTGTAACTGACATAAGGCTTGATAAAAGTGGCTAAGGGTTAGGGTTTTTGTTGATTTAATGTAGCATTTTGCAGTGGTATTGAGTTGCAAGGATTGCTAGTTGTAATTAGTTTGATTTACTGGATACTAATATTGGACTCTCTATTGGTGGATGTAGCCCAGGTTTGGGTGAACCACATTAAAACTTGTCTCTCATTGTTATTATTTCGGTGTATTTTCAATCCTCTATTTAATCTTTATTTGCATTTAATTGATATTTTCTACTGGCTAACACTAACACTTAATAGTTAACACTAAATATGCCAACCTCCTACAAGTTTCTTTCTCTCTTTTTAAATGAAAAAAAAAAAGTTGAAGGTATTTTGATGCAGCGCACAACATACACTCAATATATTTTTTCCATTAATCATGTGAGATCCAAATATCTGAAGAATGAAACATAAAAAAATTCTATTCCTCAACTCCCCTGATACAATGAGAGAAAACTCTCTTATATCCAAGAAAACGAAAAAATCAAAAAATTACCTTTTTTGGCAGATTTCGACAATTGTCAGATTTTGCCATTTTAGGTAATTTTACAATCATATCTTGAGAATCCAGTTTTTTCCCAAAAAACTCATAAAGCTAAGGTAGGACGAAAAAACAACTAACATCCTAAATTTGAAACATGAGTTTTGAGTTATTAAAAAAAGCAACTTTTAAAAAACTAGAAAAAAACACTAATTTGCCATTTTGAGGGCCAAGATGAAAGTTTCAAGCCCTGAAAAAGTGCCAAGATGAGGTCCAACCGACTAGGGTGGGTTGGGAAACCACTGGCCACCTCATAACACATCCACCTATAAAATTTTGTAGAAAACCCACATCTGAGTCAAAAGTTAGGACCTCCGGAAGTCCCTGCATCATTCTCCTCTGGTTGAAAAGAACGCAGCTCCTGCAAGTGAGTGTCTTCAAACTGCTGCCATTTGACTAGATCTAACCTCTACACTTCCCACTCTATAATCCGTGTGCTATCTGATGGTGGCAATCTGTCCCACTGTACTAAATACTTGTTGTAACACCCGTGCCGAGTGTAGATAGTGTTCTTATCAAGAACCTGTGCAATCTTTTCCTTCTTATGGAGAATGTGATTGTGCCATGCCACCTCTGGTTGACTATCTTCAGCATCATCCTCACCATGGAATGCATATAAATCAGAAATATTAAACACATGAGAAATATTGAGATCATCTGGTAAACTGACCTCATAGGCATTATCATTGATCTTCTTCATAATTCTGCAAGGACCAATTTTCCTGTACTTCAACTTGTGATATGTTCCAGTAGGAAACCGCTCTTTTCTCAAATATACCATCACTAAGTCACCCTCACTGAATGTCTGATGTCACCTACTAGTATCCACTGAATTCTTGTACCTCTCATTACTATCCTGTAACTTCTGTCTCACATCTTGCTACAACTATTGAAGGTGTTCTGCAAATGCTTCCCCATCATCACTGACCCTGTCTTTCATTGGTAGCTGTACCAAATCTAGAACACCTTGAGGATTCCTGCCATACACAATCTGGAAAGGAGACTTTCCTGTTGATCTATTAATAGAACTATTATAGGCAAATTCGGCCTGGGGTAATGCCAAATCCTATTGTTTTGGCTTTTCTCCAACAATACACCTCAGCAAATTTCCCAGACTCCGATTGACTACCTCTGTTTGCCCATTTGTTTGAGGATGATAGGCACTACTAAACTATAACTTGGTCCCCATCTTCTTCCATAAAGTCCTCTAGAAATGACTGAGGAATTTGGTATCCCTGTTAGAGGTAATAGTCTTTGGAACACCATGTAGTCGAACAACTTCTGAAAAAAATAACTCTGCTACCCTCATTGCATCATTAGTTTTCTTACAGGTAATAAAATGAACCATCTTGGAGAACCTATCAACAACTACAAAAATGGAATCATTACCTCGTTGAGTATGTGGAAGTCCCAACACAAAGTCCATGCTCAAATCTGTCCATGGTGCAGCTGGTACTGGTAAGGGCATATACAATCCTATATTCTATGAATGTCCCTTAGCCACTTGGCAGATTCTACACCTTGTTACATACTTAGTTATATCCCTCTTCATCTTTGGCCAGTAATATTTATCTTCTATCAAGGCTATTGTCTTGTCCTTGCCAAAATGTCCAGCCAACCCACTACTATGAAATTCTCTGATAATGTTTTCCCTCATAGAGCCAACTGGTATGCATAGTTGTTTTCCTTTAAATAGATACCCATCTTGCATAAAATATTCACCCCTAAAGTGATCCGAGCCCTGGAATACGCCTGAATGAACCGATCTGCAAACAAACCACACAAGTATAGACAAAGATATACAATATACACAGCGGAATTATATAAACAAGTTAGTGCAAAGATCCACACAACAATGCAAAAACTTAACACAAGATTGGGGTGTAACAGTTTCTTTTTATTGATGTTTTGAAATGGCAAGAAGCCTACAACAGATAATAGAAACACTGGCTGAGTCTGCTACGCAGAAAATGCTCAAGCCACCCTTTACAGATTTGACAACCACCCCAGCCCCCACTGACTCTCCAAGTTGGCACTTTGGTGTGCACTACTCCAAGACTATGACAGACTTTGGATAACTCTTCACGACAGTTCAAGGCACCCAGATCCACCCTTTGAATCCAGAATGTCAAACCCAAACCAATCCAATCCCCTGACTTGTTGACCAACAATAAGCTTGGTGTTTCCTTGCCAACTTAAGGCAACATAACACCTTCGTATGGGAGGAGAAGAAACTCTTTCTGCGCTGCTCACACCTTTGAACAATGTAGAAGCGAAGTTGCTGTTCGCTGCGGAGGCTCTTCTCCCCCTAAGTAGTTATAAGTCTGAACGCGGCACAATGGAAGGCTGAGAAAAAGCCCCGCAATTACCTCATTTTCCGTCATCCGAAAACTACCCGGCTTCTGGTTCGGGCGAGCTCGACCCAGTTGGCCGACTCAGAAAACTACCCGAAAACTACCGGGGCGTTTTCGCAGAACCTGTTCAGAAAAACTACCCGTGCGCTGCGCCTGTCCAGAAAAACTACCCGACCTGCACAGTGACTTCCCAGGCCACCACCTTTGACGACTTGCACCAAAACTACCCGGTGCATTTTTGCACAGCTTGCCAAATCCCAGCTCGCCATGACTTAGCCATTTTGCAGCCCGCCATACTTAGCCAACTGCAGGAACAAAACTCAAACTCAGAAGTGACTCAGAAATCCGCATGCATGTCTTCAGATCTCCTACGCGCCAACGATCCTGGGTCAACTTGTCACACCAAGTGCAAGTCTATGAGCAGCCCCTTACATCCTCCCCCACCCAATCTGGCGACGCCTCGGCGCTGGTGTGCCCGCCCACACACTGGAGAACCTCCCATTTTCTTTACTTATATGGGAAGGCAGTCTTGCTCCGCAAGAATGCCTGAATCTGTTTTTCATACTTCCACAATGATGCTGCAGACTCCCAGCTTGCACTGGCCGTGGATTGCCCTTTCCATCTGACCAGAAAATCTCTGCTTTTTCGGTTCCCGAAGCCACGCTCCCTCATCTGCAAAATCTCCCAACCAGATACTAGTGCTTTCAATTGTTCCACAATCTCCCAAAAATCATCTTCAAACTCATACAAATTTTTGATGGCATCAAAACCAATCACCTCAGCTTCCATTGTGGTCAAAAGTGCAACACGCCTACTTAACGCATCTGCAACCTAATTTTGTTTTCCAGACTTATGCTTCAACACAAATTTGTAACCCTGCAAGAAAGATACCCACTTGGCATGCCTACTATTCAACTTCTTTTGTGTGTTCAAGTATCTCAGTGTAATATGATCTGTAAACAAGACAAACTCCTGGGGAACTAGATAATGTCTCCAATGCCTCAATGCTTGAACAATTGCATAAAATTCCAAATCATAAGTAGAATAATTATTTTTCACTTCAGTCAGCTTTTCACTAAAAAAAGCTATAGGTTTTCCAGCTTGGCTAAGCACAGCATCTATTCCCACATGGGAGGCATCACATTCTACTTCAAATACCTTATCAAAATTTGTCAATGCAAGTATAGGTGCTTCTGATACCTTTTGCTTCAAGTACTTAAAGCTCTCCTCAGCATCCTTGGTCCATATGAGCTCCCTTCCTCTAGTGCAATCTATTATAGGAGCTACAATACTACTGATATTTCGAATGAACTTTCGATAGAAAGTGGCCAGGCCATGAAAACTTTTTACCTCTGTGATGCTGCTTGGACTAGGCCATTCTAGAATTGCCCTAACTTTTTCTAGATCCATTCTGACACCATCTTTAGAAATAACAAAGCCTAAAAAAACCAAATTGTCCTGCATGAACCTACACTTCTTCAAATTGGCATAGAGCTTCTCCTTCCTTAACACACCAAAGATGATCCTCAAGTGTTGTAGGTGCTCTTCTTTGTTGTTACTAAATACCAAAATATCATCAAAATAAACTACCACAAACTTACCAATGTAAGGTCATAGTATAGTGTTCATCAATCTCATAAATGTGCTAGGTGCATTTGATAACCCGAATGGCATAACCATCCACTCATATAATCCATCTCCAGTCTTAAAGGCTATCTTCCACTCATCCCCTTCTCGAATCTGGATTTGGTGGTAGCCACTTCGTAGGTCGATCTTGCTGAAATATTTGGCCCCTGCAAGGACATCCATCATGTCTTCCATACGAGGTATAGGAAACTGATACTTGATGGTAATTCTATTAATTGCTCTACTATCAGTGCACATCCTCCATGTTCCATCTTTTTTTGGGGTCAGCAATGCAGGTATAGCACATGGGCTCATGCTCTCTCTCACCACACCTTTACTTATGAGTTCTGTGACTTGCTTATTCATCTTTGCATGTTGTGTTGGATTCATCCTATAAGTTGCTTGTTTGGGTAGAGTTGCTCCTGGAATCAAATCAATATGATGCTGAATATCTCTCTTTGGTGGTAGACCATTAGGCAATTCATCAGGCAAGACATCAACAAATTCTTCCAATAACTCTGCTACTTCTGGGGGAACTGAAATGTCTTCCTCTTCACCTTTTTTCACTACTAATGCGTAACAACACCCTGTCACCTTCATTTCTTTAACAAGATCTCTTTTAGACAACATGGTATCACCTTTTCCTTCATCCTTGAGAGGCAATAAAATCACCTTAGAGCCATCTTTCCAAAAGGTATATGTGTTTTTCTCTCCATCATGCATAACTTTTCTATCATACTGCCATGGCCTTCCCAATAACACATGACAAGCATCCATTGGGACAACATCACACCATATCTCATCTTGATAGATCTTCCCTATGCTAAACTTAATTAGGCATCTTTTATCAATAGTGATTTCATTCCCTTTTTTAAACCATGCAATGCGGTACAGATGAGGATGTTTTTCACAGTGTAAATTCAATTTCTCTACCATTTCTTTAGAAACCATATTTTCACAACTACCTCCATCAACAATAACTTGACATACCTTTCCACCCGAAGTGCATCTGGTTTTGAAGATATTAGTTCAAAGCCATGAACCATCAGAGATTTTGGCTTGTATTTTCTCCTTCTCTGGGATCACCAATGCTCTTCTCATCATGAGACTTTCTCCCACATCTGGTGGAACCTCTAGTTCCGTCCCTTCTGTTTGAATCAGGTTCACCCTAGGTTGTCCTCCTTGATTTCTTTCTTGCATGTTATAATTTGAGCATTCAAATGCCCTATGACTTTCTTCTCCACATCTGAAACAAGTGAAAGGCCTTCTCTAGTTTTCCCATCCTCTACCTCTTTGATATCCCCTTCCTCATTCTTGATTCAAAGGATCTTGTCGGGTGTTTGCTTGTTTTTCCAATCCATGGGATGACTCTCCCCTACCATAATTCAAACTTCCTCGAAATGGGGTTGATGTACCCCTTCTTCCTCCTCTATTCCTTTGATGGTATTGTCTGGTTTGTTTTTCTTCAGCCTTTAGAGCCAATCGGTAAGCTTCTTCCATACTGTTGAGTTGATGCATGCTCAATTCATCTTGAATAGAGAATTTTAGGCCATTCACATATCTAGCAGCCATCTATTCATCAGTTTCTTGATGCTCTATACGTATAGATAGCGTATAAAACTCATTTGTATAATCTTGCACAGAAGAGAGGTTTTGGTTTAAATTTTGAAACCTACGAAAAAGGGTTTGCACATAATCTATGGGCAAAAAAATTTCTCTCAGCTTCTTCGCCATTTTATTCCATGTCCTGATCTTATCCTTGCCTTTCCTTGCTCATTCCTTTTGAAGATGATCCCACCAAATCATTGCATGACCCTTTAATTTGGTGCATGCAAATTTCACCTTCTTTTCCTCTGTCATGGATTTCCATTCAAAAAAATTTCTCATGTCATTCAACCAATCTATCAACTCCTCTGGTTTAAGACTACCTGCATAATCTGAAAAATCTACCTTGATCCCTTCATTTTTCCCTTCTAAGGCCCTGAGCATCAGGTCTCCAAAACTCATGCCTTCTAATTATTCTTCTTCATGTTTTGTATCTTGATTTGCACCTCCTCGACCTATCTCTTCATCAGATTCGTCTCCTCCTCTACCCAGTCTTTGGTTTTCCATCTGTGTTGTAAGTTTAGCTATTTGCCTTTGCAGATTTTGCATTTCTCTATGCATTTGGGCAAGACCGCCTCTTCCTCTTCCTCTTCCTCTCCCAGCCATCTTCCTGCTCTAATACCAGATGATGCAGCACACAACATACACTCAATATATTTTTTCTATTAATCATGTGAGAGCCAAATATCTAAAGACTAAAACATAAAAAAACTTCTATTCCTCAACTCCCCTGCTACAATGAGAGAAAACTCTCTTATATCCAAGAAAATGAAAAAATAAAAAAAATTACCTTTTTTGGCAAATTTTGACAATTGTCAGATTTTGCCATTTTAGGTAATTTTACAATCATATCTTGAGAATCCAGTTTTTCCCAAAAAACTCATAAAGCTAAGGTAGGACGAAAAAACAACTAACATCCTAAATTCGAAACATGAGTTTCGAGTTATTAAAAAAAGCAACTTTTAAAAAACTAGAAAAAAACACTAATTTGTCATTTTGAGGGCCAAGATGAAAGTTTCAAGCCCTGAAAAAGTGCCAAGACGAGGTCCAATTGACTAGGATGGGTTGGGAAACCACTGGCCACCTCATAACGCATCCACCTATAAAATTTTGTAGAAAACCCACATCCGAGTCAAAAGTTCTGACCTCCGGAAGTCCCTGCATCATATTTGTAAAGTTGCAATTTCTAGAAAAAGTCAACTAGACAAGTAATAGCTACAAAAACTACTTTGTACTAGATTTAAATTATTTTTAACCCATAGCTTAAGTCAAGGAAAATAGAATTACATTATATTTGGTGGTTTACACAACCTTAGAAAAAATGTAATGACATCTCCCATTACTTTCTCTTTACTACTTCCTAGTTTAGAAATAAACCTTTCTATTAAGATTTAGTGGAGAATGGGTAGGATTTATGGGATAGAATGTAGTACGTTATAGTAATTTTTGTGGTTTAACTATTATCCATGTCAAGACTATCATTGTAGGCCATATGTATTTTATCAATATATTTTTTTGAGTGTCGTTACATCCTTAACTATATACAAACTCAAGAACCTATCTAAAATTTACTCAAACTCAAGAAGCTATTTAAACTTTATTCAAAATTATCACCTCTATTTTATCTCTCTTACTTGTGCAATACAACAACATCACATGCTTCTCTTCCTCAAAATATTCTTTCTTCCAAAGAAAATAGAGACATTATTTGTTTAGGATGTTGGCCTCTATTGTTGTGTAGATATGAGATGTGATGTCTAACAAGGAATTAGCAGAAATTGTGGCATCTACTCCCACATGAAAAATTGCATCTAGATATCTAGTATACTTTATTGTTCAAGAGTGGAGAGTGAAACTTCCAACATCTAAAATAGATGATTGCACTAATAATATTCTTTTACCTTCATCACTCTCCTTTAGTTCTCAAGGAAAAAAGAAAGAAAGAATCATCATAGGACTAAATCCCCATGAAAAATAGCATTACATCGACAATCACTATTACAGAAGATAAATTCCCTAAAGGTCAAAAGGCAAGTATCACCACATTATGCCATCAAAATACTATAAGAACTATTGATGGTGTAAAAGGCAACTGAAAAAGTATAGAAATAGTATAATTATCTACATAATTGAAGCATCCAAAGAGGTCTCAATCCCATAGAAAATTTAGAGATTGTCTTTCTGAGGTTGATGATGAAGAGTGATTTGTACTCAAAGGTTTTACCAGGGTGAATTGTTTTTTGAAACTTTATAGGACAGCAAGAGGTTTGAGAGAGTTGCATTGACTAATGAATAATCTCTGCTTAGTTTCAAGTACTATAAACTAGTGTATTTATCTCAAGTTTTGAACTTCATTTGTTAGTCTTTTGTATCATTATTTATTTTTAGAAAACCTAGACAACAATTATATAAATCTTGAATCTTAGATTTCTAAATCTTTAGTTCCATGTGTTCATAGTTGAAACATATTGACTTTGGATTACGATGGGATTAGGGATTTTAGTATATTATGTTTTAACTCTATGATGTTGAAAGTGAAGGTATGAGGTACAATGGCTTTGAAACAAAGAGTTTTTGGTGTTAATGCAATTATAGATTTGTGCATTTCAATGGATTAAATCTTTGTCTCATAGAAGCCATTTGCAATTAGGTGTCACATGGTAGGTAAATTTCTAGGACATAATGTTTGACATTAGTACACTTAATTTACACAAAGATTGGAAATAAAATTGCACCACTCAAGTCTTACAATTTGGTGAAACTCTTTGCTAAAGTGCATTCTAGGGGATATCAATCCTTTTTACTCTCAATAAATGGCACCAAATAGTGGGAAAATAATTCCACCAAATTGATGATGGAAAATAAGCCCTCCACAAAATTTTACAATGATTCTAGGTTTTATAGTGAATTCATGTGTTCAAAGAAAGAAAAATAGACATTAATATACAGATACTTAAACAAGAGATTGAAATTTTTAAAAAAGATAGAAAAATGGACATAAATGAATTCAATCGTATTTTTAAAAAAATGAAGGGACAAATGAACAAATTACTGAACTTTTAAAAATGAAGAACTTGGTAAGGAAAGACATGCTAACTTTGAAGAGTACAAGAACTAATTGTTGAAAGAGAAAAGGCATGGATTGCTTGTGATGGATTTTTATAGGTAAAGGGACTTGAACCCTAGTTGAATAGGGGATTGATCAAGTGCTATGTTAAGGTCTAATTAATACTTAGACATAAACTAAGAGATTTTCCCTTCTTTCATAGCCATGCCATATTCTATAACCCTAAGCCAAATATAAATAGTTGTAAAGATCACAACTAGGCTAAGAAAACTGCTTCCTATCCCAATCCCCATAATAGCCAACACAAAAAGCCATAAACATTCTTATTATATAACTATAATACACCATCTTTGCCATTACATGCATGACCCTCCATAAATGAATATAAAATACATGTGGAACTTAATGAAAATGAAATAGAAAATTAACTCCCAAGGTGAGCTTGTGAAATTCAAGACAAATGATTTTTGAAGGGTATTATAGGTGTCATAGAAAATTATAATTGGATGACAAAAAACTTGATTTTTGGACAATGAAAATGACAACTAAAATTTGGAAATTTTCAAGAAAGTTCACTAAATAATGGGCTATCAGCCAACTAAATTTCTTTTAAAATTTGAAATAGTTTTGTACCTTTGTACGGAGTTAAGAGACCAAGAAAAAAGTAAACAAAATGTGCTTTGAAATATCATTATTGTTTTTTTAATTAATTTAAAGGGTTGGATGAATGTTAAAATTAATTGCAAGTGTTAGTGTAGAGAAAATTGTACAATTTTAGTCATAAATAATATTTTTTATCAACATGATAATTGTAATAATATTTCAATGCTTTAATCCAACAATTTTTTAGCTAAATTGAAATAAATGTTATTCTTGTTTTTTTTCATTAAATAATATGTTTCCTTCTTGCTAACATTAGAGAACTAAAACAAATAGAAAATAAAAACTTTTAATTAATTTGATAATAATACATTAATAAAAAATAATAAAAATTTGTGATTACAATAATATTTACCTAAGACATATACTTACTAACTACCAATCTAGTTTTAGGTAAAATATAGCACCCACAGTTATATTAAAGTATACGTACCATATGAAGAACCATATGTAATGGTCATCATCTCTGAAGATCTTTTGTTTTGATCGAAAGTATATCCTTCGACCAGTATATACTCCAATCCCCACTATAATCCATATTATATAACTAATTCCCATGACATGGAAAGGTACTGGGATATTAAAAAGTATACCAGAAATCAAGGCCCATATGAAGAACCATAAGTAATGCCCATCATCTTTGGAGATTTTTCCGTGTGATCGCAAGTATCTCCTTTGATAAATAAACACTAAAATCCCCAATATCCCCACTATCATCACTATAAACAGTATAATATTAATAAACAGGATATCTGGAACTGTGTCTTGGATGCCAATAAGTATTAAGAAAATCCAAAGGTGGTATTCATCTTCTCTAAAGATGTATTTCTTGGACCGAAAAATCATTATTCTTATAAAAATTGGAACAATGCTCACCATAGCCCAAACAATCTTTGCTACAACCTTATGGTCTGGTGCCACCGCCACACAGATGCCTGCCCCAAATGCCACCAACAGAGATATTAATGATATCCATAGTGCAATGAGAGAGGTTTTCAGAAGAAGAGAATCTTCTTGTTTACCATAAAGTGCATACATTAGCAGAATTGCTGATGAAATTGAGCTACATAATGCTAATGCATCACTAATCACTGTAACTTGAAGGAGAACACCATATATTTGGTGATTTTTGTCTTCCTTTGGGAGAGTAAAAGCTGCTGCAAATGCTACTGTCGCAATCAACACTGCATTTACTAAAACAATTTGGACTTTCCATGTCGATTTTTTAGTGGGGAATAAGTGCTCACTTGTTTCCTGTGTCACCTTTGGAGTGCTTCGTGCACCATTTATTTCTAGCAACCTTTTAATCTACACAAAAAAAAACATCTTTTATATCAAAATGAATTGAATGATATTCAAAATTTTTACAAACATTAGTAACACAATAAAATTAGCTTTAAAAGTAGATTATTTAAAAGTAGGTTATTTATGTTTCAATAAAAGTAAATATTTGGAAATTGATATTTCCTACAAATAGCTTTTAAAGGTAATGAGCTTTTATAATCTTTCTATGTAAAATGGGGCAAGATTTGAATCTTTGTAGTTAAATTAAATTTAAATATGAAACCTTCATGTCAAATCTATCAAATATATGGTGGTTTGATTTTGTGTCTAGTTCATTATATTGGACTAGAGAAGTAGGTTAAGGTTTAAGAAGGGCAATTTATAAATGTGAAACTTTTATTTTTAAGAAAAATCATAGATAATTAATTAAGAAATATATTTTAGTTGAGTTAGGAAACAATACATGTGTATTTTAGGGTTCATACAATCTTGTTAAGGTTGATGATATTAACCTTGCAATCCTAGGACTATGTACCTTAGTTTTAATATTTTTTATTGTTGATTATTATTTCATGTGACTCTAAGAATCATGGAATGGGATCATGGACATCTCACATGAGTAAGAATATTTTTTGTAATTAAAAAATGTTTTTAGACACTTAAAATATTCTTTGTAGTGTGGCATTGAGTGGAAAAGCTTAATTTAGCCTATGACAATATCTTTGGACACTTGGCATGAATTGGAAGGGAATCTAACTATTTATGGTGTTGTAAGAGGTGTAAGAAGCATCTATTACATTTTTACAGGTGTAAAAAACATCTTTGATTATGCATGAGAAGTTGGTAGCCTTTTTTAGACTTGAGAAGTTTTTTTTCTATTTTAATAAGTTATTTTTGTCCTCTAGTGAAATTTGATGCCCAAGTTCATGAGAAAGGTCTTAAAGCTTTGAAAAAGGTGCTTGTAACTCCTAGACACATGCTATGAGGTATTTTTCACATTTACATTACTTGGCTCATGGTTTGAGTCCATTGTATTGGAATCCATTTATGGTTTCTTGTATTACTTTTGGCTATAAATTGGAGCTTGGAGTAGAGTGTTGCATAGGTCATTTTGCATCCTATATAAAAGTACCAAAGTGCTACTAAAATTTTGAGAGATGCTTTGTTCTTTTGTAACATTATTTATCATTAAGACAAGGTTTGGGTCTCTTTGGGTGTGGGTTTTCCACAAAGGTTTCTCCACATAAATCTACTTTTATGGTTTGCATCTTCTTTATGGTTATTTTCATTTTCATTTTCATTTATGATCTATCATTTTTATTGAATTTGGATGCATTAATTTTAAACAGATCTCATTGCTTTAGTTGCACTCATTTTCAACAAATTTTTCTCACCTAAATATATTTAATTTTATCTCTTGATTTGCTTTGTAGGTTTGTAATGAATTTCCAATTATTAGTTTTCTATAGTAGGAGATAGGTCTCACCACAAAGGCACTTTCTTGTCTAATCTCCAATTCAATGCATCTCAACTTCTATAGTAGAATATCACCATGTGAAAACCATTCTATCTTTTTGGTAACAATTGAAGACATATCCAATCTCATGGGTTCCTAGGAGGTTCATGGTTTGGCTGACATCAGATTTCACAAGAAGGATCTCACCACACATGGTATCCACCCTTCATATTCTCCTTATCAACAAGTTACAACATGTAATTGGCCCTTTTTGGTTTCATATAAAAGTTTGAATACTATGTTGACTAGAGTACTTTGAGATAGGTCCCAAGAAGAGTTATGAAGGAAGGCTCATGACCCTTTGGTCAATGGTACCTTATCATTCAATAGGATACCTATAAATATAATAGGATTGTCTTTGGAGTGGGGAAGATCATAAGAGACAAGGGGGTCAATTTGGAAATCTAGGTTACATATTGATGAAATTGTGTTATCTACTTGAGGATATTTAATATTATATTATATATAAGCGGATAGAGATACTGAAATGTGGCACACATCCCTTGAGTTAGATATTTTGAGTAACTAATTATATTAGGTAATTAGGAGGTCTCCATGGTTTTACTAGTTTACCCCTCCATTGTGTTATTAAGATGAGGTTTATATAAAGAAGGTAAATATTATTATAAGGATATGTGTTGAATATGATATTGTGTTTGGGATCTCTCAAAAATATAGCATGGATTGGCTTCTTCTATAAGAAGTATTGTACAATGTTATCCTACCTCAAGGGTTTATTCTGTTTCTACATATATTAGATATTAGGGAATCTTGGCCCATGAATACTTGGTATGATGGAATGGAAAAGGACCATATGATGACACATGGCTTCATGGAGATGAATGGGTTGGTCATGGTGCCTACTGTAACCTCTCTTAATTCCTTAATTTTGATCACCATGCTCAATTTTTTTTACCTATGATATCTAATGTAAAAGCACCTTGGGGGTTGAGTAATCTTGTATCACCCAAAAATTTATATTGGTTTACATTTTTTGTTTTATAGGTCTAAGTTCTTTTTCTAGTTTTTAAATCGGCACTGTAGAAGTTAGTTCACACCATGAAGTCATTTCTTGCCCAATCAGTATTAAATTTCATATGAAGTCCAAGATGAAAATCTTACCATGGAGTGAATGTTCTAAGTTGCAGTAATCCTTGAATATATTTAAATATTATTGGTCCTAGGGATGTTCATGGATTGAACCACATTGATTTTCATAGCATAAATCTGATCACACATGGCATTTATTTTATGGGTCCCTTATTGGCAAGTTATAATGTGTTATGGGAATTTTGGGGTTTCATGCCACATTTTGAATAACCAAAATTTGAATATAACACTAACTAGCATAATTTGAATTACTCCTAAGAAGAGATTTAGACTAAGGATCACAATCTTGAGTTCAGTGGTATTTTATCCTTTGAAGGGATCTTTACAAATAAGATAAATTCATTGGAATAGAGGTAGAGCATTATAGAGATATGTCCGAGCAATAGGATCTAGCGCTCTCTATAATTCATTTAGAATGTTCTTATGGGCATATGTAATTGTAATATTAAATCTATTTGTTATGAAATTGTGAAAACCTTCAAGTCAAGGAATGTATTGATGGAAAGTTTAATGAAGATTTATAGTGACCTATCATGTCAAACCCTTTGAATTCTAGTGTCACATTTATCTAAACTATCTTGCTATCTACTGTGTGTTTATGATATTCTACAGATCTAGGTTAGGGTTACACAAGTAGATGGTCCTTCATTGGATTCTCTATTGATCTAACTACATCACTTTATATTTCAATGTTCCTAGTTAGCATGCGGATAACGTTCAAGAAGACACATTTGGTGGTGCATGTTGACACAAGGGACTTAAATATGTGTTAAGTTATTCATGTCATTTCTTCCTTATGTTATGTATCCTTTCTGTTTGGGTATTTTTCTTATGTGTTGTATGTTGTAATCTCCTTTCCTATTCAGCCATTTACCTCATGCGTCCTCCAATTCTCATTTCATCTTTTATATTACATCTCTTATTTCTAATTATCCACCTCCTATTGCTATTTATTCCTTGTTTTGTTGGAAACAAGATAGATAACTAACAGGGCGGGTGAATCAGTTATCTTAAATATCTTAACTTTCTTTTCTCCTTTAACAATTAGTGCAGCATTAAAACATATAAGCATACATAATCATGAGAGCAGAAATAAAATCAATACACATAACACAAGGATTTTTACGTGGAAAACCTTGTTAGGGGGAAAACCATGGGGTGACTAACACAAGATTGTATTCTCTGTTAAAAGAATAAGAAGTACAAAATGGCACTTGCCAATTAGGGCTCACTATCCGAGCACACTACTCACTGGAGGCACACTACCTATAAGAGACTCACTGTCTACAAAGTTTATGGAAGGTAACCAGGTGTTTGAAATGATGAGAGGCATCCACATATGTTGAGGATCAGTTCCAGTTAGGCTCAATCTACTGATCTAATGCACTTCATTCTTCCTTTTCTTTAGTGTTGTTGTTCTGTCACATATCAGACTTGTATTGCTGCTTCCACCCTTATTTCTACCTTTCTTCGCACACTATTTCCTTACACCTACACCTTCATACTGGAATCCATCTGGTATATGTATCTGCACCAAGGATTTCAACAACTTTCTAGTCAGCAACCGGAATACTCAAGATATTTACAAACTACTGATTTGTCAGCTGAATCCATGTTTGATATGTGATGCATATCAAAATCATAGACATTGGAGTTATCAATCATGTTGGCCAATATTGTATGGTCCCTCAAATATCTTCTTCATCATCAATTTCTCATCCAGATTGAAGTCTGATACTCTGCTGGTTAGTTCTTCCTTAGTCTGCTCTACCTATCTAGAACCCAACACTCAGATGCTCATATCTTTTCCATGTTTTCTCACTGGAGGCTCAATCTCTGGAATATAGTAGTCATGATACTCCTCTTGGCTTGTAAGTCCACAACTTGCTGAGTTACACCATCTGAGAGATCTAGACCTGATTGTTGAACCTTGCTGCATGCTTTATTCTTGCTCACCAGACCTAAACAATCTTCAATCTAACATCCGGTATAGACATACTATGTGTTGTGGATGTGTGGGATAGACTTTGTTGCCATCAGTGACAACAATCATGAAGCCACATAGTGTCTCTTGCCAATACTCTCCCCCTTTGGCATTGATGGCAACACTTAGTGAAAAATGACTAAGTGTCATGGCAAACTCCCCCTAGGCTGATGCTCTATCTTATGTACTATTTTACCGGAGCTCCCCCTTAGCTGGATTCCACATTTTTCACTACTCCTCACTCCCCTTTTGACATCAATGGAAAAGGGTGGAATCCACACATGAAAATTTGCAAAAATTGACCTATACATAGCCGTATAAGTATATATACATGTTATACTTACATATACTTAAGTATATCCGCAAAACTGGTCTTCAACTGTATAAATTTTGTACCCCAACTCTGCTTCATCCTGTCCAAAATTGAGATGTGAACACTCAACAAAAATGCATAAGCTTCTGCCCTTCTTAAGTTTACCGGATCATTGGTTTGGGCTGTGGTCTGAGCATCAGTTAAGGCCTCATGCATTGCCTCTAACTTAAGGATAATTATCCATCTAAGTTCACTCATCCTGCTTATTATATTCTTCTTTTCCTTTTCAAGCCTCTTTATTTCATTTATAATGAAAATAGCCTGGCACTTTTGATTCATTATGGATGTGGTGAGGGGATCAAAATTTTGAGATAAACTTGATAGTTTACCTTCTTGTTCTTTCACCTTCTTTTCAATATCCTCTGTCACTTTAGACCAGGATAGACAAAATTTGTACATTTCTCCACCATCTTTAAGAGCTTTTTCTAGGCTCTTTATCCAAATATCTAGGGTTGTCCTATCATTAGCTATGAGTCCCTGTACTTCAGTGAATCTCTTTCCCAAAAATACTTTTCAGACCTTTTCTTCTACCGATTTCTCTAACAAATCAAAATGAGTATTGACAGAGTTTACCAGAGATTTCAGGTTATCAGATGGAGAGGCCGAAGGATCCTTTTGGAAGGATGGCATGATCTTCTCTAGCATCCTGGATGCAATCTTTATCAACTCACAATCTTCCATGTGAGACTACAGAAACTTTTATTTTACTTTAGCTTGGGCAAAAGATGCTATCTTCATTGTCTGGACTAGAGAGAGGGAATCAAAATTTAGTGGTCCTTGAAAAAGTTTCGGTTCATCTATCTCCATCAGCTCTTTGTTCAATAATTTATTCACTGCCTCAGTAGTGTCTCTTCCTAGAGACTAAGTCTTCTTTTCTTTTGGAATCTTGAAACTGTCATCAGAGATCTTCTCTATTTGTTCTCCTTCTCTTCCCTTTAGCTCCTCTTCTTGACTCACTTTTTCTTCTTTTCTTCCTTCTCTTTCAGTTTCTGAGTCTAGAATGTCTGCAGTGGGATCTAGAGGAGAGATGTTAACTTCTTCATGAACTTCCTCTTCCGAAACAGAGGAATCCAAGTCTTTAGACTTCCCCTCATCTGTCTCTTTAGACCCTTCTACATTTTTCTCAGTAGATTCTTCTTTTGATGCATTTAATCCTTCGACATCCATGGTAGAAGGTTCTTCATCTATTTCCTCTATTGTAGGAAGATTGAATCTTTCAAAGGCATTCCAGAGGATGTCTTATGTTTCTCTTGTTACCTGATCAGTCTCTCCAAGCATTAGTTTGTTCATTCTTGCTTTGCTCCAGAATTCATCCTTGCGGTCCTTAAAGATCATGTTCGTTTGCTTCGGAGTAATGGAGGGCTAGAGTTGAATAGCAATCTGTTCTTGGATCTCTATGTCCTTTGCCTTAGCATTCTCCTTTCTCAGTTCAAGTACCTTCTCTAGACTTTTGGGAATTAATGAAATGATTTCAATAAAGGCTTTATTGTAAATATTTAGGTACTTGACTATAGCTTCTTCCAAGATCCTTTTGTCTGTGTCACTATACTCATCGTAAAATTCTATTACTGGTTGTAGATTCCCATCCATAGTGACTGCCTTGATGACATCATAAATAGAAAGAGTGGGCCATTCAACAAATTCTTCTGTCTCTTCTTCTTTGGTTTTACCGGTAGAGGATTCCCCAGATGTTTTCTTCTTCTTCTTCATTTTCTTAACTTCCTCATCTGACTGTGTATCTTCGTCATCCTTTTGGCTTATGTAAGCCCTTGTGGCTTTTGCTTTTGTTCTCTTTTCTCCCTTTTCGGATGTCTTGGCTTCTAGTTTTGAGGCTCTTGAGCTCTTAGAGGTGGTAGGTGTAGAGCTCTTGGAGGATCTAGTCCGGGAGGAGGCTTGCACTGAAGCACTTTCTTTTTCTTCTTCTTGTTTCTCTTTCTCAGCTCTTTCTATTTTCTCTTTGTTTGCATCAACTGTCTCTTTTGATATGCAATATCTCTTGGTGATTTCCTCTACTTCCTTTCTAACTTTCCTTTTTATTTCTAGTTGCCTTAGTTCAACATGAATCTTTACACTTAATTCTTCAAAAGTTCCAAACCTTTCTACCTCAAGGTCCTTAGGCTGACTCAGCAAGTGTTGGATATGTAGATCCAGGATTTTTTCATCAACCTCATATCCCATTGGCATAATCCAAACTGTTATGAGTTCAACTACCTCCATTAGGCATTGATCAATGTCTACCATGAAGCATATTGTATCCTTATAATTTTCAACTATTATTTTAGGAATTCTTTCTCTAGCCTGCATCAGACTTTGGAAGTTCTTAAAGTATCCCCAGAGCACTATGCTTTGAGCCTTAGCATCACCAAGTCCATACATATAGTCTCTGATTTGTATGGCAATTGGTCTGTTATTTTTCCATACCCAACCACTTGATCCGGGTATCTCATTCATATAGTAAAAGAACAGACACAGTATTAAGCCACCATACTTGAATGAGTTCTTCTTATCTTTCTTGATCTTCTGCAAGTTTTCTAACAGTTGGTTCAGAAGAAGATCACATAGGTCATAATCAGCAATTTCCCGTAGCATCTGATATGATGTGTAAATTGTAGTTCCGAACACATAATTCTCCCTGCTGGAATGATAGATTTTATAACCAATTATCATAGAGGCAAATTTGATATCCAAATCTATAATATCTTCTATTGTCATTGATCTTTTGTCAAACTTAGATCCAGTAGCTTCACTTACTATCTAGTTCTTGATAGATTTGAGTGTAGGCAACCCACCAGATGAGTGCAATCCAGTTACTACCCTAATGGCATCTTTTGTTATCTTGAAGGGCTTCATCAACCACATGAAATTGTCATGTATTCTTCTAAGAATATACTAGACCCATTCATCTTCTTCAAAATAGGGAAAGTGGATGCAATGTCCAAAATGCTTATCCCAGAGGGCCTTGTATTGAGGTTTGAGTTCAAAAGTTTCATCTATTAATTGTTTATGGTAGATATCTATTAGTTTAGATTCTCCAAATTCCTTAATATTGGCATGGATGTACACCCTAACATCTTCTATGTGCAGTACCCCATGTGGAATGCTAGAAAGAGTGCCTAAGGGATCAACTTCTAGGGATTTGTAGGGGTGTTTCTTGAACTTAGGGTGCGGCCTATCAGTGATCTTAACAACTATTGGAGTAGCCATCTTTGTAAAAGATTCAAAGAGAGATATTTAGAAATGGAAATACCTTTTTACGCTTTTAGGGTTCACAATGAGAATGGGAACAAGTTGCTAGTTGAATCGGATTCTAGTGTTAATCTTTGAGAAAGTTGTAAAAACTTGATGTAGAGCTCTTCCTTTCTTCTTCTCGAATGCAAATGTGCAAATGATGAGTAAAAGAACCCTTTTATCTCTATGCAAACCCTAATTTCCTATTGCAATAAATGCACAACTTAAGTTATCTAGTTGTCTTGTTCTGAGAGATATCTTTTCAAATTACTGAGATGCACTTAGAATCATTTTTGTGATAGAAGATAATGTATTTTCTTTCCTCCAATCATGTCATGAATCCACAGATCAAGATATCTCAATTTTGAATCATACCGGATCTGTCTATGACAATCCTGCTTTTACCGGATGGCTGTCAAACCGGATCAATCTTGGATGATTAAACTCTTGCAAAATTCCATGTGGATCTCTCACATTTTTACTAGGGGTTATTTAGATAATTTTCTGATAACCCTTTAATCCGCAATCATTCCAAGTGCCAAGTTTAGGCACTAATTGACTGGCTGGGGGAATTTATTTTTCTTTGTGACTCCCCTTGAGCCAGAGCTCATATGTTTAGTTTCTGGAAGGAATATCAGCACCAGATTCTGGTGCGGATCCATCCCCATCATTTTCTATACTCTTCTTCACCCAAATCTTGCTCATCTCCCTTTGAACTTCATCCATATTTACTTTGCCTTTTCCCTTGTCTTGATTTTGATAATGATGCACTAGACCCCTTTTATCCTGATTTTTACTTCTATAGAATTTGGCAAAATGACTAGATCTATTGTAATTGTAACAAACAACATTTCTTTGCATATTTGACTGATATCCTCTTGATCTGCATTGATTAGCCATATGCTCCATTCTATTGTATGCAAAGTATCTACCATTGAATGAATTGTTAATTTGCATATTTCTGCATTCATCAGATTTGTGACCATACCTTTTGTAGTTGAAACACTATCCAGAGAAGGATGAACTAGTTTGATTCATTCTTCTTCTGCACTGAGTTGCTTTATGACAGAATTTGTTCCAATTGTAGTAGTATCCATTGAAGGATGGATATCTTTGAGCATTTCGTTGCCTTACCAGAGGTCTTCTAGGCATGTTTCTTTGATTTTCTGATCAAGAGTTTTTCTGACCAGATCTGGAGTTTTCACCTTTCTCATATCCCAAGCCACGCTTGTCATCTACCCCCTTTTGGCTTTCAAGAGGAACTTCAAGTTGAGCTCATCATATCTTGAATTTCTCTTTGTATTTATTTGTTGTTTGAAGATCTTTTTAAGAGTGTCTATCTAATTCTCAAGTTGTTCTTCATTATCTCTAGCTTCTTCAAGATTAGATTCAAGATGCCTGATTATTCTATTCATTTTGTGGCAACCCTCTGTCTTCTCCTTAAGAGATCATTTTATATTATCTTCAAATTTTCTTTTCTTTTTAATTTCTTGGGTGAATCTCATAACCCCTGATTCCATCTCATGCCTTACCATAATTACCTCCTTTGATAGCTTCTCACATAGCTTGTTTTTCTCATTCAGATCTTCATTAGTATCATTGGCTTCACTTTGACTTGCTAATTTTTTAAGTAGTTCCTTCTCTTTTTCACAGAGATACTCAGTTTTTCTTTTAGCTCATTTATGAAATCATCAACTTGTTTGAGTCTTTCTCTCAAGTTGTTGACTTCAGAGTGAGATTGCTCAAGATCATCTAAGGTAGAATGAAGTTGTTCCTTCATACCATACATATCCATTGAGATTCCCAGATCTTCCTCAAGCTGTTAGGCTCTATTTAGAGGAACTTGGCTCTAACACCAATTGTTGGAAACAAGGCAGATAACTAAGAGGGGGATTGAATTAGTTATCTTAATTATCTAAACTTTCTTTTCTCCTTTAACAATTAGTGTAGCATTAAAACATATAAGCATACATAATCATGAGAGCAGAAATAAAATCAATACACATAACACAAGGATTTTTACATGGAAAACCTTGTTAGGGGAAAAACCATGGGTGACTAACCCAAGATTGTATTCTCTATTAAAAGAATAAGAAGTACAAAATGGCACTTGCCAATTAGGGTTCACTGCCCGAGCACAGTGTTCACAAGAAGCACACTGCCTATAAGAGACTCAATATCTATAAATTTTATGGAAGTTAAATAGGTCGTTGAACTGATGGGAGGCATCCACATATACTGAGGTTCAGTTCCAGTTAGGCTCAATATACTGATCTAATGCACTTCATTCTTCCTTTGCTTTCGTGCTGCTCTTCTGTCACATATCAGACTTGTATTGCTACTTCCACCCTTATTTCTGCCTTTCTTCACACACTATTTCCTTACACCCACACCTTCATACTAGAATCCATCTGGTATATGTATCCACACCAAGGATTTCAACAACTTTCTAGTCGGCAACCAGAATACTCAAGATATTTGTAAACTACTAATCTGTCGATTAAATCCATACTTGATATGTGATGCATATCAAAATCATAGACATTGGAGTCATCAATCATGTCAGCTAATATTGTATGATCCCTCAAATAGCTTGATCATCATCAATTTCTCATCCGGATTGAAGTCTGATACTCTATTGGTTAGTTCTTCCTTAGTCTGCTCTGCCTGTCTGGAACCCAACACTCAAATGCTCATATCTTTTCCATGTTTTCTCATTGGAGTCTCAATCTCTAGAATATAGTAGTCATGATACTCCTCTTGGCTTGTCCAAGTCTGCAACTTGCTGAGTTACACCATCTGAGAGATTCGGACCTGATTGTTGGACCTTACTGCATGCTCTGTTCTTGCTCATCAGACCTAAACAATCTTCAATTTGACATCCGGTATAGACATACTATGTGCTGTGGATGTGTGGGATAGACCTTGTTTCCATCAATGACAATAATCATGAAGCGACACAGTGTCTCTTGCCAACAATCTCGCCCTTTGGCATTAATGGCAACACTTAGTGAAAAATGACTAAGTGTCGTGGCAAACTCCCCCTAGGCTGATGCTCTATCTTATGTACTATTTTACTGGAGCTCACCCTTAGCTAGATTTCACATTTTTCACTACTCCTCACTCCCCCTTTGATGTCAATCGCAAAGGGTGGAATCCGCATGCCAAAATTTGCAAAAATCAACCTATACATAGCCGCATAAGAATATATACATGTTATACTTACATATACTTAAGTATATCCGCAAAATTGGTCTTCAACTATACAAATTCTATTTCCCAACTCTACTTCATCCTCTCCGAAATTGAGATGTGACTACTCAACAAAAATGCATAAGCTTCTGCCCTTCTAAATTCTACCGGATCACTGGTCCAGGCTATTGTCTGAGCATTAGTTAAGGCCTCATGCATTGCCTCTAACTTAGGGATAATTATCCCTCTAAGTTTACTCATCCTTCTTATTATATTCTTCTTTTCCTTTCCAAGCCTCTTTACTTCATTTATAATGGCAATAGCCTGGCACTCTTGATTCATTATGGATGTGGTGAGGGGATCAAAATTTTGAGATAAACTTGACAGTTTACCTTCTTGTTCTTTCACCTTCTTTTCAATATCCTCTGTCACTTTAGACCAAGATAGACAAAATTTGTACATTTCTCCACCATCTTTAAGAGCATTTTCAAGGCTCTTTATCCCAATATCTAGGGTTGTCCTATCATTAGCTATGAGTCCCTGTACTTTAGTGAATCTCTTTCCTAAAAATTCTTTTCGGACCTTTTCTTCTACCAATTTTTCTAAGGAATCAAAATGGGTATCGACAGAGTTTACCAGAGATTTCAGGTTACCTGATGGAGAGGCTAAAGGATCCTTTTTGAAGGATGGCATGATCTTCTCCAGCATCCCAGATGTAATCTCTATCAACTCACAATCTTCCATGTGAGACTTCAGAATCTTTTCTTTTTCTTTAGCTTGGGCAAAATATGCTATCTTCATTGTCTGGACCAGAGAGAGGGAATCAAAATTTAGTGGTCCTTGAAAAAGTTCCAGTTCATCTATCTCCATCAGCTCTTTGTCCAAGAATTTCTTCACTACCTTAGTAGTCTCTCTTGCTAGAGACTGAGTCTTCTTTTCTTTTGGAATCTCTGAACTATCATCAGAGAGCTTCTCTGTTTGTTCTTCTTCTCTTCCTTCTAGCTCCTCTTCTTGACTCACTTTTTCTTCTTTTCTTCCTTGTCCTTCAGTTTTTGAGTCTGGAATGTCTGCAGTGGGATTTAGAGGAGAGATGTTAACTTCTTCATGAAGTTCCTCTTTGGAATAGAGGAATCCAAGTCTTTAGACTTCCCCTCATCTATCTCTTTAGACCGTTCTACATTTTTCTTAGTGGATTCTTCTTTTGATGCATTTAATCCTTTGACATCCATGGTAGAAGGCTCTTCATCAATTTCTCATCCGAATTGAAGTCTGATACTTTGCCAGTTAGTTTTTCCTTAGTCTGCTCTGCCTATCTAGAACCCAACACTCAGATGCTCATATCTTTTCCATGTTTTCTCACCGGAGGCTCAATCTCTAGAATATTGTAGTCATGATACTCCTCTTGGCTTGTCAAAGTCCGTAACTTTCTGAGTTACACCATCTGAGAGATCCAGACCTAATTGTCGGACCTTGTTGCATGCTTTGTTCTTGCTCACTAGACCTAAACAATCTTCAATCTAACATCTGGTGTAGACATACTATGTGCTACGGATGTGTGGGATAGACTTTGTTGCCATCAATGACAACAATCATGAAACCACACAGTGTCTCTTGCCAACAATCTCCCCCTTTGGTATTGATGGCAACACTTAGTGAAAAATGATTAAGTGTCATGGCAAACTCCCCCTAAGCTGATGCTCTATCTTATGTACTATTTTACCGGAGCTCCCCTTAGCTGGATTCCACATTTTTCACTACTCCTTACTCCCCCTTTGGCATCAATGGCAAAGGGTGGAATCCGTACATCAAAATTTTCAAAAATCAACCTATACATAGCTGCATAAGTATATATACATGTTATACTTACATATACTTAAGTATATCTGCAAAAGTGGTCTTCAACTGTACAAATTATGTTGCCCAACTCTGCTTCATCCTATCCAAAATTGAGATGTGACCACTCAACAAAAATGCATAAGCTTCTGCCCTTCTTAAGTCTATTGGATCACTGGTCCGGGCTGTGGTCTGAGCATCAGTTAAGGCCTCATGCATTGCCTCTAACTTAGGGATAATTATCCCTCTAAGTTCACTCATCCTGCTTATTATATTCTTCTTTTCTTTTTCAAGCCTCTTTATTTCATTTATAATGGCAATAGCCTGGCACTCTTGATTCATTATGGATGTGGTGAGGGGATTAAAATTCTGAGATATACTTGATAGTTTACCTTCTTCTTCTTTCACCTTCTTTTCAATATCCTCTATCACTTTAGACCAGGATAGAGAAAATTTATACATTTCTCCACCATCTTTAAAAGCTATCTTCATTGTCTAGAGCGGAGAGAGGGAATCATTTCTTCCTTATGTTATGTATCCTTTCTATTTGGGTATTTTTCTTATGTGTTGTATGTTGTAATCCCCTTTCCTATTCACCCATTTACCTCATGCGTCCTTACACTTTAACATCTTAATTATGTGTTTTGTATTATAAACCTCCAATTCTCATTTCATCTTTTATATTAAATATCTTATTTCTAATTAGCCACCTCCTATTGCTATTTAGTCCTTGTTTATGTTAGCTCTTATGCTTGTTGGCATGAACATGATATATTACCTAAATGGTTCCACATTAGGTCCTATTTCCACTTGTCTAGTTAAGTTTACTTAGGGCATACTTAGGATAGTTTTCTTTTTGTGTCTAATTTAATATGCTTACGACACTTGTCATAATCTTATGTTGTTGTATGTTTCACCTTGGCCTATATAAACAAGATCTTCTCATTGTAATATTCATGTATATTCGTGTATGCACATAATGCATGCATATTGTATCCTTTGATAGAATAGAACTATTCTTTCATGTTGGGTCTCTCTTTTGCTTTCATTAAAGCTATTAGATATTGGGTGACTACATCCATAGAAAAATCTTGCATGGTATATAGCATTCTATAGCAATTATTACATGCTATCAAAGCTTGTGGGATTGATTCATTTAAGTGTTTTGAGAGATCTAGGTTGAAAATATTGGTTTCTACTAAAAAGTTGAGTATGCCCTTCTCTTGCATCAAATTATCACCTACATAATTAGAAAAACTTGATAGAAATATCAAATTTGGGAGGGTTCATTATTTGTTGATAAACATATTGTAATTTCATTTTAGAGCATGTTGGTGCAAATTCTAAGCTCACCATTGATTTTAAGGGGTCTAAGAAAGTCAATTTTACCTTTTGATTTATCTAAATTGGGCATTGAAGGCTTGATCTACAAGAATTTGAAGTTGGGAGGTAGTTGCTAGATCTAGAAGGTGGTGAGATTTTCAAAACATTTTGGGTCAAATCTAACCCTACCATCATGTATATAAGGCCTAAGAACTTATATATCAACTATCATTTCGTCAAATTTGGAGAACTTGACCTAGAGCCTAAGAAAAAATTATCTCCTACCCCCATCATACATTATCTCAAGGAATATTCCCCATGAAAGAAATATTTTCCAATTTTTTTTGGTTTCAACATTGGTGAAGGTGTATAGGAGATCATTTAAATATAATCTATTTTTTATTTGATTTTTTAGATTTAAAAAAATGTATGTAGGGTATTGCAGAGACTTGTGCAGTTTGCAGGGTACAAGCCATCGTAGAGGCACCACATTGAATGCCCCCCTGCCACCTACTGGGACCTCTTTGCTAATGGCACCCTTATTAACAATGATCGAATGTCAATGAATATTCAAAGATCCAACTCCTACAAAACAACCCACCAATACCACAAATCACCTTACTACATAGAACCCATTTTGTTGTCATCTCATCAATGGTTTACCAATTACTAATAGTGGTTTCGGACTTTAGATAGTAGTTTCATAAAATTTAACAATGGTTTTGACATATTCACAAAGTATTTCGTTAATCTAGAATATTCCATCTGTAGGAGTTAGGTGACACCAATTTGACATCATCATCATTTTCTCCTCTAAACCTGCCCCCTTATGGTTTATAGTTTTGATTTTACACTTGAACTTTATAGGCTTCGTTCTTTATCATACTAGGTCCTATTTGTGAGCATTTTTATTTAGGCAATAATTTTGAGAGCTTCATAGTGGTGTAGATGGTTTTTTATTTCAGTGTCTAGTTTTCTCTAGAAATTGCATATTTTCATAGTTGTTGAGTAGTTCTCATTTTGGGAACTTTTGAGGCTCCAGTTGAACTCATATAGTAACATTTCTAGGTGCAATTTTTTAAAATTGCATAATTTTTCATGTACTTCTTATTGGTGGGTGATCCCACAATACTGTGTCCCATTTTTAAGTCAAAGTAGGACATTGAAATCAACATTTTTAACCAAATTTTCACTTTTTGACACCTATAGTAACTAAACTGTTAAGAATTTGAAGATGATATAAACTAGTGGTTTTTGAGATTTTGTGTGTAGATTATAAATGTATTTTTTAAAAAATCTTAAGAAATAATTTTTGAATTTTTTTACGTAACTTTTAATAACTTATTTTTTATAGTTAACAACATTTTTTAAAAGTGATGTTTATACCATACATCATAACTTTTTTATAAAAGGATCAAATTATAATATTTTAAACATAGATTTGTAACACCAAGATATTTTTTCATAATTTTTTGTTACATATATATTTTTAATTAATTTTTGAAGTGAGATTAATTATAATTCAGACATAGGTTTATACTATACAACATAATTTTTTCTGTATGTATCCAAATTAAAAAAAAAAATTGTTGAAACAAGGAAAACAATACCTAGTCTACATATATTTTTCATAAAAAAATTTCTCTATTTTTCTTTCCGCATGTGTGGAATAGAGACCTTGATGTCGGTGAAAAATCTATGTTCACTAGAAAATAGAAAATAAATATAATAATCAAATGAAATATATTCAAAATCATACTTTTTGGAAAGCTTATATTAAGGGATACATACCTACAAAATAGAATTTCTAAATGACTTTATTTGATCCCCCTGAAGGTGAAGCAAAATTGAATTTTTGTTAGCATTTTGATAGGTGCAGAGGAGAGTCCATTGATGTTTTGATTTAAGACTAGGGGGTTGTTTCCAAGAGGGTTTTATCTAAGAGGGTTTTATCTAACCCACTTCAATTAAACCCCTTTATATGGAACCCCTCAAGGCTTAAATCATTAATTTTTCTAAAAATATGTGATTTCAAACAAAAATCAGGATGTCCCAAGTTTGGGACTCAATATTGTGGGATCACCCTAGTGTAGTCTTCTTTATCATATTTTGTATCAAAATTATACTTTAAACTTTGTGACGTAATTTGGCATCTACAATTTACTAAGATCAATACAATTTTGTTGATTTGGCTAGTGGTAGTTATAATCACAATAAATATAATGTTCCAAGATCATATAAGGAGGGGGGATAATTGATTGGGTGTGTTTTGGGGGGTAATCTTTGTGGTGATTGTCCACATTTAGTTCTTGTAATGGGAAAACAATAAATTGAGCTCCTAAATCCATATAATTATATATCTTGGATATAATTGATATGGAACTATGTAATGGGAAAAGGTTGTATTGGATATGTGAAAGAAACTATTTATCAACCTACTAATGACATGGTGTAAAGGCAATGTGGGAGATTAGCCATGAGAAAACTCTTAGTTCCATTTTCTCATTGTGTGTCTTTTGAATTACAATTTCATCTTGAATCATGTAAAACACCTAATGAGGGTCAGGAGACTCTTGAATAATTTTATGGTAAAATTAATAAGATTAGGGAATACTGGATTGATAATGATTTGATGAATCTTGATCCTAAACGTTTTGACCACATTCAAGAATATATCTCAAAGATAAAACAGTTAAGAACATAGATAAAGTATTCTAAGATTAATAAGGAGGATTTACAATTGATTGTAAATGTGATATCCAAGCTTGATTTTGAGTATTCAATACTTGTTTGTAGATTTCACATCCATCATCTTTCTATGGAGGCTACATATGTTGCGCCTCCTTTTGATGTATCTTCAAATATTCTAATCCAAGAGGAAGTAAATCTAATTCAACTGGACATCATCAAGTCTTATAAACCACATGTATTGGTGGATAGTGAGCCTAAGGTACATAAAGAATTAGGGAATCCTAAAAAGGAACAAAAGAAGAAAAAGAACAAGACACACAAAGATAAAGCATTATCAGATTATGAATCCTATCCATCAAAAGGGGAATCATCTAAGAAAGAGAAGCCCAAGTGTGCATATTGCAAGAAATAAGGGCATGATTAACATCTACATTATTCAAAATAGATTAACAAGTTGAAACGTATTCTACTGAAGAATTATATCAATTTGCCTATAACTATGTCAGAGGGTTCATCATCTTCTTCTCATTCAAAGTTGGAGACACAGAAGGAGCATGCACTTGTTGCAGTTATAGATTTTGAGTTAGGGAGATGGATCCTTGATTTTAGAGCTTCACATGATATGGCTTCATTATAGAGTATGCTCTCTTTATTTGAGACTTGTTCATTAGCACACATCTTAATGGCCAACAACACATATATGTGTGTTTGTGGGAAATATTCTATTGACATAGATGAAGGATCATTCAATGATGTCCTTTGTGTGGGAAAGAAAGCATGGCGATGCATTGGAAAGAAAGAAGTTAGGGGAGAGGGCCTAATAGTGGTGCGGGTACTAATAGTTGTCATAGGATTGGTACATTGAAATCCCAATATTTTAAATAGTATCGTACTAGCAGTTGTAAGAGAGGACCCAATAGTTGAACAAAATATGTCCGTTAGATTAAAAAAGCAACACATCATATGATGCCACATTGACACACTAAAAAACATGATTTAATGCACAACTATTGGTCTAACTTTAGGGGGTCTACTATGACACCTAACAAAAAGCATGTGGATGGCACCTTTTTTTTTGGGGGGGGGGGGGGTCTATGCTGACTGCTGAAGGATATAACTTTATAGTTTTATTACTATGTCAACCCATAAAATTAAGATGTGCCACTATTGGGCCCTGTGCTAATTATGTGCATTGCAAATTAAAGAGCATAAAATGGACAATGCCAAAGACACGTCAACGATAAAATACGGAACGACAGGCGATATAATAGCAGATTACAGAAGTTGAAAAGAAGGATTGAAATCGTTCCGTGTGTATTTCAAATTGAATTTTACTCGGTGCTCTTCATTTTGCTGTTCAGAGTTATGTTAAGCATGTGCTCATAACTATCGTTTTAATTTGTACTGTTTCCACCCTTAGCCGATTCGAAGGTTTGGTTTTGTAAGTTATAGTTGGCATTGGCTTTGAACAATGCCTGCGTTCTCATAGATGAAATGAAATAAAACGTAACCCACAAAAACATTTTGTTTATCACCAATAACTAACAATTAAAAACAGAATAAATGAATCGCTTACCCCATTGAAAAGACGTTCGTCACTGCCCATCTTGTCTATTGCTATATCCATTGCTGTTTTGCCTTGGTTGTCAGGTTTATTGATCAGCCTCTTTGAGATCACCAACAACACCAATTTTTTTATATGCCTCGAAATTCTATCAAAAATTTGTACTGCATTCTCAACCGCCAAGTGCAGAGCATTTTTTCCTTCATCATCTACAATTTCTATGCAATCTTCAGCGTAATTTAATATCTGCGTGACTAACTCCAGGTTCCCTTCTTTCACGGCTATATGAAGTGCTGATTGGTGTTTGTTGTCCACTTTATAACACAAAGACTCATTTTCCGCTATAAGAATTTTGGCAATCTGTGATATTCCTTTAACATAGGCAGCGTTATGTAGGGCTGTTCTGCCTAAATTATCAACTTCTTGAAGGCGGTCCGGCTTATCAGCTATGAGCTTCTTAAGCACTCCTGCACAGTTAGAAAGATATCCATTACCAAAGAGCCAGTGTTTCCAGGATTGTATAAAAAATAAGAGATGCTTTGAGGATACCTTTGTGTTTGTTGTAGACAGCACACTGCACAAGCGTTTGGCCATCGGATCTGCTGTCGTGCTGTGAAGATGTCAGGGGCAAAAGTTTCTCAAGGATTTTCTCATGACCTTCCTCTGCAGCTTTGAACAACGCGGTTTCCCCGGCGTCATTCTTCACATTCACCAGATCACTACCATGCTCCAATAAAACCTCTATTACCTGGTAATGTCCTCCAATTGCAGCTTCGTGGAAGGCGGTGTTACCTTCCTTATTTTTAGCCGTTAGGAATTCACCACTGCTTTGGTTACCGATCTCTATATCACGCTTCATCATCTTAAGCAGCATTTTCACAATTTCTACAAAACCATGATATGCTGCCAGATGGAGTGCTGTATTCTTTGTGGGTGTAACCTCTTGGAGAATGTTCACTGCGTCATCTTGCAACTTTGCAAGCAGCTTCACGTCGCCTGAGGTAGCAACCTTGTATAGTTTTGGCTCCATTCTTTTCAATGGCTCCATTATTTCCGAGATATCAGTCGTGGATATCGATCAACTGAGATAGAAGATTCCAATTTGCTCTTAGTGTTATGACTATACCACACAATAAACCCCAAATACAGAGACTTAACCACGATGCAGAACCATGAATCTGCATTTAAAGACTTGGTAATAACATTTGGTAGATTCAACGAAATTGCAGGGAAACAACAAAGACATTTGATTGGAGAAGAGAAGCTTTCAAGTCAAGCATAAGGAGAAGCTTTCAAGTCAACAATAAAATTTGCACAAACAATAAAAATGTTGTTGTGCCGACTGGATAAAACATGAATATGCGAGATTTGACCCGCCGGCCTCATGTACCTCATCGACGTTTTTGTCGATTTTAGATCGCATCGACGTTTTTGTCGATTTTAGATGGACCGAAGTGTAATTTCAAATTTTATATGGACACAATTGGAATTTCAATTTGCCTGATACGTAAGCTCTTCCCAATCGCACTATCCTTGAAAGATCTCAAAAGCAAAGCATTTTAATAGCATACTCTTAAACACGCTGGTCGAGACATATTCGACATCATTATTGTACATTTAGAATTGACATCACATAATTACTCGGTTGGAAACAACTTAAGCGACGTGTTTGAAGTTGCTAGCCAATAGCTACACAGAAATTGGGTCTATGGAAAGTTAAAGACTAGGAAGGGAAGAAAACATCCCATTTCATTCTCTTTCCTCCACACTAAGTGGGATGGTGAGGCATCTTAGTGGATGTCGAGTTTATGACACATCTTAGTTGAAGTGAACTCATGAGTGGAACATGTAAATAGAAAAAAAATTCTAAAAAAACATGGTCAAGTTTGCTAACATTATTGAGTGGTGATGTGGTGATGTTTGCACAGTTTTAATAGACTAGTTAGTCTTTATTAAATCTAAACAAAAATTAACATTTAATAAATTAATTATATATATAGAAGTTCTAGATAGGTATAGAAGTAATATTCTTTCCTTTAACATCATATGTAATTGCTTTAGAATAATGAATGAAATAAGAATAAATTGACCACAATTACTTGGAAAACTAACATTTGTAATTGTATAACAAAGGAAGGAATAACCAATACAACTCATAGAGATACTGATTAGGAAGGTGGTGTCCTAGAGTTAGTTGAGGAAGATTCATCCTCGATGAGAGCTCTTGGACCTCCACTTTCTGAAGTATACATTACATGATTGCATAGTAAATAAAAGAGATGAATTATAAATGTATATGACTTGATGATCGATTACATCTCAACATGGCTTTATAAAGCCATATATTCCTACGTATAACTACTTATAGGAATTTAACTACTCTACCACTAACAAATAACTAACCTATATTGTTTATTAAACAATGTAATAATGCTAACATTCCTTCCCTTATTACATTGTTCTTGTAAATGTACCCCCCTTAAGGTTTACAGTACACAAATAGATCATATAACAAAACATGCTGATTAAACAAAACAAATACACATTTTTTTGAAGATTTTCCTTTGAAGAAACAAATCTTGAATTAGGTGGAACTCCATCAAGCTACCTCTTAATCCTTGTAGAGGTGTAGCCGAGCCTTACCTGGATTACCAACTCCCCAAACTCCCGAATTATAGATCTCCAAAATTATTGGACAACAATACATGCTAAGCTCTACAAGGCTCCATCAAGTTGTTTCATGACCCTCAGAAGGGTATAATTCCCCAAATCACAGACTTTCAAGCTATCTGGGCAACAATCCATATTGAGTTCACCAAATCCCTTCTTGCCTTCAAAAACAAACTTGCAATATATGCATTCTTCAATTATGTCACCATAAAAAAGAACACATAAGAAAACACAAAAACATATGCTTCTTTTGCAAAGCAACATCTTTGAGAAAGAAGTTGACTTGAGATGATGAAAGCTCCTCCAGCCTTGAGTAGCGAAGGCTTAAATTACGTATCCACAATAATTAATAGTACCATCTAGTGGATCCTCATCCTCAACACAAGCTAAGTTAAGTTCATTTGATTTGTCATTGAATTTTCCTTTAAGAATATCACTTCCTCGAATTCTACAAGTCCAAGTTGTGTGACCCTTTTTCTTACAATAAAAAGATTCAATTTCCCCTTTGTGTGTACCTGACCTTTTATTATTTCTTTGAGAATATAATGCAATCTCATGTGGAAAATCAACTCCTGTATCTTATGCATTTGTTCTCTTTTCTTCTACTAAAAGGGCTGAAATCATATCTTCTAAGGTTTGAGAAGTTATCTGACTGAGTTTAAAAATAACATTATTGTATTTTGAAGGTAAACTATTTAACAAAATAGCTTTAGCATCGTCATCATCTACTAGAGCCTTGACTTCTGCTAGTTGCCTAATGACAGATCTCAAATTACTTATGTGATTTGACATAGTGATTCTATTTCCCATTTTGAACCTGAATAGTTGAAGTTTTAAGGAAAAATTTGCATTAACTGCTTTTCCTCCACACATTTTATTCAAATTATCCCAAATTTCTGTTGATGACTCATCTAAATCTATATGATGTAGTTCAGAGTCGAAAAGAGTGAGACCACTAATAGTCTTGAATTTATCATCTCTAGTATGCCATTCCAATAACTTATTTGCATCTGCAGGTGATGTTTCCTTCCTGCTTACTATTGCCCATAAATTTTTATTCATTAGTTGCATTTGAATTTTCATTTGCCAAGTCTAAAAATTAAAGCCAGAATATTTGTCCACATGAGTCTCCACCTCAAACAAATGCTTAGAAAAGAAACAATATCCATGTAATTTTAACTGTAAAGTCTTGACAAATAACTATCAAATCTATCTCTCCATTCATACACAATCTAAACCTTTATATATACACTTCTCTTTCTTATAGAATCCCCAAAATGTTATATGAACTTCAAACGTTTAATTCATTAATTGCTTATCTCTTACGCTGTCCTTCTTGCATAGTATGTATAAATCTGTAGTTTACACTATTGGAAACTCGACTTAAAACATTTCTTCAATCACAGAAATCCTCAACACTCTTAACACAGTGAGTATCTTCAAATATTTATAGGTGAACACTCATAGATGTCGATCTCCTCCTAGAAGTCTTCTATCTCATTGGAGCTACCTTCAAATGTAATCCATTTCACACTTGCATTCATGTTTCTTTTATTTTCTTGATAAGTGTTTGGAAGATGAAGAAAAACTTTAGTACTGAAGATGGATATTATGTGGGTAACCCTATTGTCTTGTGAAATATTCTTTTAAGATGTTTTTTTGTGAATTATTTTTAATAGTGAAGGATGGAATCCCACTCATCTCTTTTCTTTCATTTTCCAATTGTTTGGCTATGTATTGTAAACTTTTTGGTTTTGTGTGTTGGCTTGAGATTGTGATTATGGCGTTGTGCACCTAGTTCAAGTTTGTTCTCTTGGCTTGGGGGATGGAAAGAGCCTTATAAGCCTTGATGAGACGATGATGGTTGTGGGTGGAGAGCACTCTCTCCCTATCGACCTTCTCAGTCTTGGTTGGTTTATGGAAGTTCTCAGCAAAATCTTTCAAGGGCTATTATTGATGGAGAATACTGTAGTTCTTATGAATCCTATGTGTAAATGTAATTTCAAAAAAAATAGATGCAAATTGTTTAAACTATCTACACTTGTCATGACAATTTTAGAATTACTAATTCTATATGTGTAGTTTTAAAAAAAAGTGCATAACAAACATATTTGTAAACCTTGAATGAACATAGTTATATGGTTAGTGTTTATTAGGTTTAAAAATACTTCTTAAACTAGAGCATAAAATAACCTATATAATTAATTTATCTCAATGTGAGTTCAGAAAGACAAATATATGGGCATGTATATTTACCATTGCATATTTGAAGCAAATAAATGTAAGGATCAGAGATATATTGTTTTGAAAATAAAGTAGAAAAATAGGAAATAAATAAATAATAATAAATAAATGAATAAATAAATTTATAAAATAAAATTCCGCATTATGCATGTCCTTCAATCATGCCATCCCAAGAGACCACATTTGCTTTTCATTGATAAAATTAAACTAAACTAACATCTGCTTAGTGGAGCACTGGGATGGTTGACATGGAGGAAACAACAAATGACGAGGAACGTCTTAACCAGTCAGTGTGTTGTAAGCGACCGACTGGTCGAAGTGTAGTACGGCATGTCAAAATCAATTAAAACTCCATCGACATGTAGTACGGTAGGATAGGTCAAAAGGAGTCAAACATTTTTTTGTTGTTAGATGCAGTCGACTGCAGAACCTGTCAACCCAACCGTACAGTCAGTGGTTTACAACTCACTGCTTGTTTATAGCTAGGTGACGAATATGGAGGAGGGCAAGGCGTCGGCAGTGGGATGGCCTCCATACTCTATAGAATGGCGTTTGGCATTCTGGCGATGGTGGCCATGCTGGAGGTCGCTCTGCTGACCATGCTGCTCAGCTGGGTTACAATTCTTGTCTTGCTGGTGTTTGCCGACAAGCCAAGGGACGTGGGGAAGCGGATTATCAAAGACTCTTTCTTTTTCTTCTTTTTTATGTAAATCAAAAGAGTTGGGAAATGATAAATTAAATGTTATTCTAGAATATTAAATATGAATGAAAGATGTATTTAGTTTTTGAATTAAAGATAGAGTATGAATATTACAGATTTTGAGATTAATTTGAAGATTGTACCCATAGTTCTATGGGTTATATGGGTTATTGTGATCTATATCTTGATATTACTGCTCTAAGGTTAGTTATCTGATATCTCAGAAAAACTTCAACAGTAGTATTTTTCAAGTCTAACTAATGTTTAATAGATGTTTCTCAATATCTCCCACACATAAAATATTAAATATTTGTTTGATATCTCTCTCACATAAAATATCTAACCAATGTTGCAATTTTACAAGTGGACACAAATAAATATTTAACGGGGCTAGATGCATCATTAGAAATGCATCACAAATAAATATTTATTTTAAATAGATAATTAAAAAATATTTTTCTCTTGCACAAGGTATACAATACCCTTTTTCTTAACATGAGATAGTCCACATAAGAAACCAACTCACCAATTTGGGCGTTGATCTTTTCCTTCATTTTCTCATCCTTACTCCCCTGGCCTAGGATAGTAGAGATTGTACCTTGTAGTGATTTATTTTCTTCTTCTCTTGTTTGATGGCCCAAGTTCACCTTTTGGATTTGGTAGTCACCCACTTCATATGCCTTTCTTCTTTATCACATAGTGTGGTGGAAATTTTTTTGGTTATGAATCCATGAGAATTAGTAGTTATAGTGGATAGTGTTATAACCTTATTGGATTTTGGTGGCTCCTTGAACCTATCCACTAAAATTTGAAATTTGTTTGAAGTTGGTCCATACTACCATTTTCTTTTTTAATAGTGGTCTCCAACCAAAATGGTAGACTTCAAACTATGACATTTGCATCCCTTTGGTCCTAAAATGGGGGAGAAGTAGGTGTTTTTGGTGGGGAACTTGACACAAGAGGTTGAGTACCAAGTGGAGGAGAGGGAAGATTTGAATGTACTAAATTGTGAGAAGAGGAAGATCCCAAAGGAGAAAGGAGGGAGGATTTTAGTTGGATTCCTCTATGAAGAAGGAACCTCCTTTTAATAATATATCTCCTGATATACAATTTCCTCTAGTTTCTATTATTTTTTCTTCCTCTTTTACCTTCTTTTCTTCTTCTTCAATAGAAACTTTCTCCTTTGTTGTGACAAAATCTCACATATGACTTTCCATTGGCTCTTCCTGTTGTTTCCCATCCATTTCTTGCTAATCTATATCTCAATCTTTGTAATGCCCAACCTAGTGTTTATCTAGTGTGCTTTTAAATTTTATGATATATGTTGAATAGAATTTTATTATTGTATTATATGTTTCTCATGTTATGAGTCATCGCACCAAACTTGCCAATGAGGTTTTTCATGCCATCAACATGTTCTAATCGTGTATTTTGGATGTTCATCAAGGTGTTTCTAATGGAGTTTTATATTTGCATTGGATTTTGAATATGCATATATTGTGCCAACATATGTTAGATGATTGTAGTGTTTCAACTTCACTATTTTCACTATATCTATTATAGTTTGATAATATTTTTCAACATTATGAAATGTTGTTGATTATGCATTGTGTTCTTGGATCATGCTAGTCATAGATGATTTATAGTAGATGTGATGATTTTATATCATGTATGATTTACACCATCTTGGGGTGGATTATGTTGCTTCGAGTATTATATGTGGAGTAGGTACACTTGATGTTTGACCTATGTGTGCAGGTATAGGCTTATTTCCTTAATGGTGGTTAAATATTGGAGATCGTTGTCTTTGGGTAAAACATGTGTATTAACCCCTATCTAACTCAATTTGAGTGTGAGATGTGTCTTGTGAATCACTATCTTAACCTAGATTCAAATAGTTGGTGATTCTAGAGTTTACATGTTGTGGAAATTTGTAAAGCATGTATGAGTCATTTGCATGTGTTTCTTTTAGATTTTTACATTACATTTTAATTTATCTTGAAATGTGTGCTTTTCATGTTTGCAAGATATTTAATGATCTTGAGTTGAAAAAGATTAAGTTTATGTTAGTGGAAAATTTTATTGCATCGTTTTATTCTAGTGGAAGAACTAAAGTGAAGTTAATCTTTTCTTCAAAATGAAATAACTTACATTTCAAAGGTATAATTACATTTTATTAGATATTTGTTTTAATTCCTTTGGCATTCAAAATATATTAAATGTGATTAAATCATGTTGCCTTGCATTGTGGAATTTATTGTATTAAATTAATTGATTAAATTCCCTTTTCTCTTAAGTCATTTTTTGAAAAGAATAATAAATAGAAGAAAAAGGATTTTGGAAAGCATACAAGGAAAATAGACTTGTTATTTCATTTTAACTCTTCACTTATAGATTATTTCTCCAAAAACCCTCTTCTTGCTCCATGAAAGGAAATTAATTTTTAGAAAGAATTGAAGGAAAGGGAGAATGAAATTTTTCGATGAGAGATTTCTTGTGTGTGGCAAGGGATTATATGTGACATGTCTGTTTCAACAAGGATTCTTCTCTATTATTTATGCTTGTATTGGGAGGTAATTTCCCTATTGTTATTCATTTTTCCTTTATTTCCATGCCACAAGGAATGGTTTTCTTATGTCCTCCTTGATTGAAGGATTGAACTTGAATTAATTTAGATGCTTTAATTGTGTGTTTTTAATTATTTTATAGAATTTTTCAAAAGTGCTAGAAACAACTATACTATGGTAAAATTTTATTGGAATGGTCTTTTCCATATTTTATCGGTGAATATAGTTGTTGTGCATATTTGGGATGAGAGGGTATGTATAGATTTTTGAAATTTCTTTTATTTTGGAAAATGAAACAAATGCAAGTTAGCAACCACTCCATTAATGGACAAATTTAGGGTTTTATGGTTTTCTTCCATTTAGAAAATGAATGAAAATTACATTATAGGAATTGTATGGATGTTTTATAATATAGGAAGAGTAGTATCCCTAATATTTTTAGATTTTACATCGTTTTGATGAATATGTGTCTATATCATTAAAAAGAAAATATTATTACACATATTCACAAAAAAAGGTGGGTGGAAAAGGTCACCATGGAGTCCAAATAGGGCCAGATTCTAAAAATATCAAAACAAAATAATAAAAGGCCACAACATGAAAAGACTTATGGTACTAAATGGAGGAGGAGGGTCTCAATCATCTATCTTGCCCCATACATCAATGAATTCTAGAGTGTCTTCACAAGGGCCCTAACCTTCATCATTAGCTTTTTCATTACCATCATTATATTCTTATTATCACCTTTAGACTAAATGTTGCAAGTATGGATGATGAAAAGAGCTAGCCTAGGAAATGTATCTAGAATCATCCAACCTATAGAACCACAACCAAGGGTAGGTGGACAAGAATAGTGGTGGAAAGAAGGTTGAGGCCACCCTTGCCAAGTACTTTTTCTTCTTCTAGGCTGCTAAGAATCCTATGAATGAGCATCATGGTCTCTGTGAGTGGAACGACTAGATCCCTACGATGCCCATGAGGTGGTTACCAACCTTGATTAAAGGTAGGAGCTAGGACAAATCTAGCCATAGTGCAAGCTTGAGTATTTCCCTAGTGATCAAGAAGTACCTATAAATGTGCAACGCCATGGGAAACCTTGTTATCTTACACTTCTATTTTCACAAGAACACTGGAGCAAATCATAGATTTAGAGTAAAGCAATAAATTAGAATCAACTACATTTCTAAAAAATAAAGCAAAATTTCTATCCTTCCATATGCTAAAACTAATCTCCACCCTAAGAGTATGCTAGCTTGGGAAATTTTGGAAGGTATTTGATGCCAATCCCCTAATAAGAGCATATTCCATGAGAAAGGTGGTAAGTACATGGAGTTGTGGGACCAAAAAGTCACCACATGACTTTTTGGTCCCATACAGACTATAATGTGAGCATGTTATAGTCTACATAAAACAAAAAAAACACATTTCATTCATACCCACAGTTTGGCAAGAAAAAAACCAGTGAAATAGTGCAAGCACATTGAAGGAAGGGAAATTCAAGGAAGTGCTAAGAGTATTTGACATTTTCATGATGCCACCTCGCCAAACCCGCTCCTGAAGATTTCGTGAAGAAAATGTAGAGGGTCTAGCAGCCGAAGAAGGTAGGGTTTGCTTAATTTTTGTGACTTTGAAAATAACTTTTGACTTTTGCAATGTTTGATTAGTTTTTTATATTGACTTTACATTCAATGAGGCAACACAAAACACAAATGTAGTAGAGGAGGGTCAAAACAACCCCAAAACCCCTCAAAACCCCCCACATTCACGTCCTCACCGTTAAAGAGATACACAGGAAAACTATGTAGGAAAAATAGAAGAAAATAAAAAATATCTTCAAACCCTAATTGCAATGTTAAATAATCCAAGTGCATGCACCAATCGTAGGAGTGTGCTTGCTAAGTCATTAGAGATGATTGTTCTTCACATTGAATTGGTGACAAACCAAATCACCAAATTTCATGACTATAGGTAGAGGTGTTGGCAATACTACGCTAATAAATTGTCTTATGAACAAGTGAAGGATGAACAAATTACAATATATGCATTATGTTCACATTTTATAAATTCTAAAACTAGCCAAGATTAGAAGCGACTTACAAAAGCTTCCCTATTTATTGGTGTACAAACCAAGATATATCCTAAAAAAAATTGGGATAGATGGTACGTGGTGTTTGATGAGTGCCCATGTGGTGTAGGAGCACCTTGGCAAATTAATGTTTTCATAGACCAATTTTTTGGAATTTGATTCGATTTTAGAGATTCAATGTTGTAATAGGATCATTTTGATCATTTGAAGTTATTTTGGAGTCATTTGGACATAATGTGTAAAAGTTATCACAATTGCAAAATAATGCAATCTTTGGAAGATGAAGGGTCATAGTTTGTTCCAAGTAGTTGGAAACTGAAAAGACAAATTCTAATGCCTTTAAAAGGCCTTGTATACCTTGGTAAACTTGGAGGTGATTGGATATTTGAAATAGAATAGTAAAAAGCACTATTTTTCTGCATTCTTCTTCAGAAATTCACTGTTTTCAAGCCTTGTATAGCTCTATACCGGCATTAGTGCATGTTTAATTGGTTGTAAGTATTAGTGTCTTCAATCACCTTCCATATGAAGTTGGTCTTAGGCATTTTGATTGTATTTTGAGTTAGTTCTTGTAATTTTTCTAGAAACTGTCAAAACCCTCTATTAGAGTAAATAGTGTGCTTTATAAATGGTGTTTTTCTATTTTCAATCGATAGAAAAGGCTAAAAATGGGTGAAATGATATTCCTAAGTGTGTGTTCGCTGATTCCAAGATTGCAGAGTTATTTGATGGAGCTTGATCCTATTTATGTGATGCCCTAGTGCTATTTCCCTAAGTTTCTGACTGTGACAGTCACAGTCATGACTGGTTATGAAACTGTTTTTATGTTCCTATGAAGTATGTAAACCCTAGAAGGGTGTAGAAGGAGATGATCTAAATGTGAGATGTTCTAAATGCTTGCAATCCATAGAAAGGGTGCAGATCAAGAAAAGGCACTTTGTTAACTATTTTTGTGAATGATAAATAATTGCCATTTCTGTGAACAGTTAGAGTTAGGACAGTCTTGCTGTAGCTTGTTGTCCACTGTCTTGGAGGGTATAAAACTTAGTTATTTGGGTCAGAGACCATGTGTTGGTCATGTTGTATTTACTCTTTGAAAGTTGTTTCAAATATTGAGTCAGTCTTGAAAGGCAAGGTAGGGGTTTGTGGTTGAAAAGTGTCATTGTTACTCACTGTAGGCAGTCTGACAGAAGCAATGCATGAAGGTCTTTGAAAGGAGTTGAGTAAAGGATTTGGAGTCTGTAATGAAGATGAAAAAGGGTGTATACTCTTGTTTGGGTCTGTGAGACTAAGAAATAGAAGTGTCAAGTGAATGAAAGTTGTCTAGAAGATTGATTTCCTAGAAGGGTGAAATGGGAGAAGCCCATTGTTATGCAAAATGCTAGTATGAAGTTGATTTGTTCTTTTCTTCTGCATCACCATGCAACAACAATGAGGTGCCACAATAGTTCTTGACGAAACTCCATTGCAAGTTTGCCCTCAAGAAGATTCTTAATTATTCTAATAGTCAAGAGCTCCAGGGCAGAGGTGGTGGCTCTTTCAAAGATAATGAGGGGGGACAATGAGACCAAAACTATGTACGTAGACCACTAATGAGGATAGCACATGTGTCACTTCATTTGACTTTGAAGGAGAGTGTTGAGGTGGAGATACTACATTCATTGAGTGCTCTCACACAGTCTCTAGCACAACACGAAGATGATCTCACCCAAGCCAATGAGGGTGAGATTAGCATGCATTATTTGTCTCCACATTTGTGTAGTTCATGTGGGAACCTGTGCAATTATGGGACACAAGACTCAAGGCAGGACTTAAGGTAGGATGTTATGACACAGAGGTAGCATCCAATGATGGACACATCCATATTGGATGATCTAGTTCACATAGATGATGTCTTACAACATACATTTGGTATTGACTCCCAGGTAATTTTTTACAAGTTTCATCTTGATTTAATATATTCTTATTTGAAATTTATAATTAATTTTATATGACTATCTATATTATAAGTCAAAATTAATGTACATACAATTGTTTGTGCAATAAAATTCCAAGGTCAGAGTCTTCATCCTGTCTCTGTTAGCCATCCATTAGTGGGTTATGAGAAGATGCCAAGTCAGCAGGTATGTAATTTATCACATGATTGTAAATATAGTACATATATCAATGGTAATATTATTTAGTGACAATTTGATGATTTCAATAGGGAGCTTCACTAGTACCTCCATAGTTTCCTTGGTCCCCTGCATGCAGAACCACTTATCCGGATCTAAATTTAACCATTTGTAATCATTATGCATTTAAATTCAATTTTATGTATCTATTTTGGTCGAATAACCTTGAACTCTATTTTTAGATGTTGAATATGGATACTCCTCCTCATCTTCATGAGTCAGAATAGGCAGGCACTGCTACAACCATGTTGTCTTCAATTCCTTTGACTAAGGTATGAGCTTGTAACATGTATACATCATTTTGTATTTCTTATTTTATCTCATGTCATTTGATGTACATAAATTATATTTATGTTTAGTCAATTTTTCTTCTTGATGCTTCTCATAGGAGGTCACAACTCCAACCTGTCCAACTACAGACAAAGAGAGAGAAAAGATGACCAAGAGGGATCATCAGGTAGCGATAAGTGATTGATTACATATATGATGTTATATATTTCATGTTTCAATATTAATGTGCATATTGTTTGATTGTAATAATAGGTGGAGCTTTAAAAATCTCTGTCGAGGAGGTCTACTTGATGGGAGATAGAGGATGAGTCACTAATTGGCTCTCCATCTTCATGGCCAAGCAAGGGCTACCGATTATTTGATAGAAGTTCATAGGAAACTAGATTTTAGGACATCTTTTGTATGCCTAGATGGCTTTGTATACATACTTTTGTATGTTACCGAAGTATATTTTTGTATATGCATGCATGGCTTTGTTTGGACATGCCTATATTGATTTATATATAGACTAGATATTATGTTCATCACATTATGTATATGACAGTTTATATTAAATATTTAATATGATGATAATTATCATTATAGGAATTTTGTTGTACATGTGCAAATTGCATTTGCTTGAAAGTTTATAAATCATTTTCAAATAATTCATTTTGTGCATATCTTGCAATCATTGCATTCCATGAGACTATGCATTTCTTTAAGGCATCATGTCAAATAGTTCATGCACCTTGTCTATGCTTCCACACTTTCCATACATGTCTACAAGGGCAATTGCAAATACATGTGACAAAATTTCTATATCCTTTATTCTTTAATGGTTGTCCACACCATGTTCCCCAGATCCCATTTCAACATAGGCAAGGAGGATGTTGGATAAGGTTGTGCCATTTGGTTTTAGATGTGCCAATTACATTTGGTTGAAAGTTTCTTTTATGCATTTGCTTGAATTTATGATGGATATGAATCCCTCTGGAGTCAAAGATAGAATTCACAGAGTACCAAACTTTGTAATGAAAGTGTGATGACTATACTAGTGGCATATTGGAATGCTCTGCATTCCACCACAAATGAATATTTTGCTATGTAGATTTGAGGATAATTCTATGGATGTCAAAAGTGTGTTGTCTTCAAGTGGTAAGCATTTTTGTTGTCCACATGTTGTATTGTCAACTAATAGTTAGTTCATGCTAGTACTATTTCACCAGTTGAGCTGATCTAAATGTGTTGAGGTTGTACAGAGTTGATTCATGAATGGAACAAAGTCAAGGGAGGAAAAATTGGTTATGCGAACTTATCTATATGTCTTGTATGTTTGGTTATGTCTGTAAAGCGTATAAGGTTATGTCTTGTATGATTGCAGTATATAAACAAGATTGATTTCTTGTGTGATGTGTGAGTTGATGTGAAAGAGTTAAGTGTGTATGTGTGTGAGAAAAATCTGATGCAGAGAAAGATAAGTTAAGACTGTGGTAAAGATGAACTGTGCTAAGTCAGTATTCTAAGCTTCAATGGAACTATGTCTTCAACATATGTCAAATGCATTTCTGGAAGTTCATATTTGGCAGTGAGCCACCCCTTCTTCTATCTCTTTCTATTCAAGACAATGAGTCCTTTGGTAGTGAGCCATCTATAGTGAGCATTCTCTTTCATGGATAGTGACTCCTATTGGCAGCGAGCCTATTTGTAATCAGTATCATTATTCATGTGTGTGTGTGTGTGAGCTAATCCTCACCATGATTTTTCCTGTTTTGAGTTAAATTCCAAGTAAAAACTTTGGTGTTCATGTGTTATGTTGTTTGTTGGTTGATTTCATGGTTTCCTTTCTTATTGCAAATTAAATATACTATGTGGAATGAATGTTTAAATTCCTATGTGGTTTCAGAGAATACTAATTCACCCCAGTCTCAGTATTCTAGGTGCCCAATAGTTTACAAGGGTAGCTACATATACAATATGTGACAAAATTCCTATATCCTTTATGCTTTGATGGTTGTCCACGCCATGTTCCCCAGATACCATTTTGGCATAGGCAAGGAAGATGTTGGATAAGGTAATTTGGTTTTAGATTTGCTAATTTCATTTGGTTGAAAGTTTCTTTTGTGGATTTCCTTGAAAGTTTATAAAACCTTATGAAAAATCTATTTGTGCATATCTTGCAATCATTGCATTCCATGAGACAAAATTTCTTTGAGGCATCATGTCAAACAGTTCATGTTCCTTGTATATGCTTCCACACTTTGCATACATGTCTCGCAGGGTGCAGTTGCAACTACAACATTTGACAAAATTCCTATATCCTTTATGCTTTGATGCATGTCTATACCGTGTTCCAAAGATACTATTTCTAAGGTTTTGGAATTTGGCTTTACACCCACCAATTGCATTTTCTTGAAAGTTTCTAAACCCTTATTAAAAAATCCATTTTGTGCATGTCTTAGAATCATTGTATTCCATGAGGTGACATTTCTTTGTGGCATCATGCCAAATATTTCATGTGCCCTGTCTATGCTTCCACACTTTGCATACATGTCTCCGAGAGCAGTTGCAATTACAATATCTAACAAAATTTTGATATCTTTTATCCTTTGATGGATGTCCATACCGTGTTCCAAAGATCCTATTTTGGCATAGGCAAGGAGAATACTGGCTAAGGTTGTGGAATTTGGATTTACACTTGCCAATTGTATTTTCTTGAAAGTTTATAAAGCCTTATCAAAAAAATCCATTTTTTGTATATCTTGCAATCATTGCATTCCATTAAATGGCATTTCATTGAGGCATCATGTCAAATAGTTCACGTACCTTGTCTATGCTTCCACACTTTGCATACATGTCTACTAGGGTAGTTGCAACTACAAGATCTGAAAAAATTCCCATATCCTTTATTGTTTGATGGATGTCCATACCATGTTCCAAAGATCCCATTATGGCATATGAAGGGAGGATGTTGGCTAAGGTTGTGGAATTTGTCTTCACACCCACCAATTGCATTTGCTTGAAAGTTTCTAGACTTAAAAAAAATCTATTTTTTTCATATCTTGCAATCATTGCATTCCATGTGACGACATTTCTTTGAGGCATCATGCCAGACAATTCATGTGCATTGTCTATATGCTTCCACATGCTAGGAATAGTAGGTAGAAGATATCAATTAAATGCAGATAAACAAAGATAAACAGAGAAATTAAAATACACAGAAATAACAGTGAGAGATAATTTTTACTTGGTTCACCCAAACTCGGGCTACATCCACTAACAGAGAGTCCAGTATTATTATCCAGCAAATCAAACTGATTACAACCAACAATCTTTCTACAATGCAATATCATCAATAACCCTAACCTTTTACCTTTTCACCTTCCCCATCCATTTTTATCAAGACTTATGTCAGTTACAAAAATAGGGTTTTTTTTTATGTCGACCAATAGAAAAATAATTGTTAATGCCTTTATAAAATAATAAGCAATTTTTGCTTCAGGGGCACTGCCCCTAAGCCCCCAGCTGGGGACGCTGCCCCCAGCAACCCCCACTAGGGACGTTGACCCCAAACCCCCATAGTGGGCTCCACCCCCGAGCCCTAGAAGCACTAATCTGCTCCCCTTCCAATTCACCCACTAATTAATTTTGGGGGAATATGGATTAGCAAAAGTGGGGAAAATTTAACCTCTAAGTTTGATTGGGCTCCATATAACAACATCACACTTTGCATACATGTCTCTGAGGGTAATTGCAACTGCAACATCTAACAAAATTTCCATATCTTTTATGCTTTGATGGATGTTCATACCATGTTCCAAAGATCCCATTTTGGCATAGGCAAGGAGGATACTAGCTAAGGTTGTGGAATTTGGCTTTACATGTGCCAATTATATTTACTTGAAAGTTTATAAAGCCTTATCAAAAAAATCCATTTTTTGCATATCTTGCAATCATTGCATTCCATGAGATGGCATTTCATTGAGGTATCATGTCAAATAGTTCATGTATCTTGTCTATGTTTCCACTTTGTATACATGTCTACTAGGATAGTTACAGCTACAAGATTTGACAAAATTCCCATATCTTTTATGCTTTGATGGATGTCCATACCATGTTCCAAAGATCGTATTTTGTCTTTATGCCTCTCAATTGCATTTTCTTGCAAGTTTCTAAAGCCTTATTAACAAATCCATTTTTTGCATATCTTGCAATTATTGCATTCCATTATATGGCACTCTTTGAGGCGTTATGTCAAATAGTTCACATGCCTTGGCTATGCTTCCACATTTTGCATACATGTCTACTAGGGTAGTTGCAACTACAACAAATTTGACAAGATTACCATATGCTTTATGCTTTGATGGATGTCCATACTGTGTTCCAAAGATCCCATTTTGGCATAGGTAGGGAGGATGTTGGTTAAGGTTGTGGAATTTGGATTTACACCTGCCAATCACATTTGCTCGAAAGTTTCTAAATCCTTATCAACAAATACATTCTGTGCATATCAAGTGCAATTATTACAACATATATACTTTGAGCTTAATTATTGCAAAAATATACACAATAACAATTCCATAAATAAGGGTTTCATTAAAAATCATTTTAGAGTTGCAATAAAGCCATAGGCCTATCCTATAGCCCTTGCAAATATTTCAAATTCTTTTAAGGTAACATTTTTCTCATATGCAGATACATAATTGATATCCACGTATTCAATCAAAGTAAAGCATTTTTACTTTGTTCTTAAGGGCTAATAACAAAACATCTTATCTATGAGACTACACACATGGAACTAACAACCACAACAATATTCAAGTGAAAACTAGTATAGGTATATTACACATGAGAGAGAGAGAGAGAAGTTGAGTATAGGTATATATTACACTACACAATCCTCTAGGGTTTGTCACTATGACTAAAACAATACCATTGATCTTCACCATAATGCTCATAAGATAAAATCCAAATGTATAATAGTTCTCGAGACATGAAACCCTTGTCCACCATTCAAAATAAAACCTACATAATAATCATCACCGTCAAATTAAAAAAAAACTACATAATATCCTTTATGCTTTGATGGATGTCCATACCTTGTTCCAAATATCCTAATTTGGTAGAGATAGGGAGGATGCTGGTGAAGGTTATGGAATTTGTCTTTATACTTGCCAATTGCATTTGCTTGAAAGTTTCTAAGTCTTTTCAACAAATCCATTTTCTACATATCTTGTAATCATTACATTCCATGAGAGCACCTCTCTTCATGGTGCTCTATCAAATAATCCACATGTCTTGTCTATGGTTCCACACTTTGCATACATGTCTACAAGGGTAGCTGCAATTACAACATCTAACAAAATTCTTATATCATTTATTATCACTGAGATTGAACAATTATCATGTGAAACAATCACAAAACATGACTTCCAAAGAGACAGTCCTCAAGTCATGATTATGAGACAAGGAGTGTATGTGAAAAGGAGGTAGTCTTGGACCAATAAAATAATCTGAGACAGTCATGAAAAAATAAGAATGCTGATTAGTCTGAGATAGAAAGGGGTTGTTTTATGGTCTAAGATAGAATGGTGATTGGTCTGAGATAGAAAGGGGCATTTTTAATAGTCTATGACTGTCATAATAAGCATAATAAGCCTCGCCATGACAAATCCTCAAAAATATAATAAAAGACAACCTGAAACTTGCATAATAAGCCTCTCCATGACTGTACCAAACCCTCATACAATATCAAAACCTCAATTTTGAAATAAATCTTTCATAAAACCCTAAATTTTATTGATGCTAGGTGTGAAGTGATGCCAAAATTATTAAAACTTGATATTATCATGAGCCCTATTATGGACTCTAGTTGAAAGTAAAGCTATGGCATGCTTGCATTAAGCTGAAAATGCTTAAGAAAATCTAGAAAACCCTAGCTTCTACCAAGAAATGGATGAAATATGTGTCCTCAACACATTGTCCATACATGTGTATTGAAATTTCATTACAAAAAAAATCATGGTGTTTGTAATCTTTATAAGAAGTTTTTGATGTTGGCGAACAGTTAATGTAAATAAGAGTGACTATCAGATTGTTTTGATAAGTGAGAATCTATGTTGTCTTATATATCTTTTTTATAAATATGTTTTTATTAAATTCATGTGGTTGAGCATGTTCCAATAGCTGTGATAGTATTTGTGAATTTAAGGTTTAATATTTTTAAAAGTTTAACACTACTAGTTGTGACTTTAAGGTTGTTAGTATTGACTATAAGTACATACAATTGAATGAAATGTGCTCTTTACATCTAAAAATAAACCAATCATGTAATGCGACATCATCGCACTAACAAAACATGACTTAATACACAACTATTAGAGGTGTGAAGTTAGGATGCTCCAAAAATTAGGTCCACTCCCCTATGTTTTTTTATTACTTTCAACAACAATATTGTGTCGCAGCATTGATCTCTTATCAAATGGAAACATAAGGGAAAAAGTGGCCAAAACATAAGAGACAAAAGGGGAACTACCTTTTTTTTTAGTTTCATATACTAGAAAGGTGCGAAAAGTGAAATTTTGCATTCCATACATCGAAAGCAGACAATCTCTCAAATGCTTCAGTTTCATGCAATGGAAAGGTGCTAGGAGTGAGATTTTGCATTCCATGGGTTGGGCCAAATTGACTGCTCCACCACATTGGGGTGGGCAGGTAAATACTAGAAGAGCTTTCATTTTATGTGCCAAGTCTCCTAGTCATTTAGGGCAGCAGGCTACTGACAAAGTTCCTTAATTAGATTCGTAAGACCAAATAACTACCAAACTATGATGAAGCAATTCTTAGAATTCATGGTAGCTGAGAACATTTCATTTGGACCTATAGGTACATGTGGGATCCATTCACAATAATCTCTCTCAGTTTTGGTCAAGTCCAGTCTGTTTGACTGTGTCGAAATCAAATGCATTCTTGCAAAATGCTTCAGTTTCATGCAGTGGAAAGATGGTAGGAATGAGCACTTCCATTCCACTACTTGTGGGCTAAAACTGACTGAGCCAATGTATCAAGGTGGGTGGGTAAATTCTAGGGGAGGTCTTTTTTTATGTGTTAAGTGTCCCAGTCATTTGAGCCAGCAGGATACCAGTAAAGTCACTTAAGATCCTAAGAGCCAAAATTGCCAAATTTTGATGGAGCAGTTCTCAGAATTTTTGGTAGCTAGGAATGTTTTGTTTAGACCTACAAGTGCATGTGGATTCCATCCACAATAACCTATCTTGATTTTGGTTAACTCAAATCCATTTGACCGTGCCGAAATCAAATGCATTCTTTTAAAATGCTTTAGTTTCATGCAACATAACCTTTCCAGGTGCAATATTTTTCATTTTGCTTATTATGGGGCCAAACTGAATATGCCAACATGTCGAGGTGGGTGGGTAAATTCTAGGGGAGGTTTCATTTGATGCACCAAGCATCCCAGTCGTTCGTGGCAATAGGCTACTAGCAAAGTCCTTTAAGATCCCTAAGAGAAAAAAATTATCAAACTATGATGGAGCAGTTCTCAGAATTCATGGTAGATGGGAACATTCCATTTGGATCTACAAGTGAACATGGGGTTCTTCCACAATAACCTCTCTCAATTTTGGTCAACTCCAGTTTGTTTGACCATGTCGAAATGAAATGCATTCTTGCTAAATGCTTCAATTTCATGTAGTGGAAAGGTGCTAGGAGAGAGATTTTGCATTCCACATCTTGTGGAGCTGAACTGACTATTCTAGGATGTTGGGGTGCTTGGTTAAATGCTAGGGGAGGTCTCATTTCATGCACCAAGCATCCCAGTCATTTGGGGTAGCAGGCTACCAGTAAAGTCCCTTAAGATCACGAAGACCAAACAACTACCAAACTATGACAGAGTAGTTCTTAGAATTTATGGCAACTGGGAACATTCTGTTTGGACTTATAGGTGCACCTGGGGTGCATTGACAATAACCTCTCTCAGTTTTGGTCAACTCAAATCCGTTTGACCGTGTCGAAATAAAATGCCTTCTTGCAAAATACTTCAGTTTCATGCAACACAACCTTTCTAGAAGCCACATTTTTTGTTGTACTCATCGTGGGGATGAATTTACTATGCCAACATGTTGAGGTGGGTGGGTAAATACTAGGGGAGGTCTCGTTTTGTGTGCCAAATGTCCCAGTCATTTTGGACTATAAGTTACCAACAAAGTCGAAAGGTGCTAGGACTGAAATTTTACATTCTGTAAGTCGTGGGGCCAAACTGACTATGCCAACATGTTGAGGTGGGCAGGTAAATATTAGGGGAGGTCTTCTTTCATGCGCCAAGTGTCTCAGTCATTCTAGGCTATAAGCTACAGGTAAAGTGGAAAGGTGTTAGGAGTGAGATTTTGGTTTCCACAGCTCGTGGGGTTGAACTAACTACTCTAGTGCATCGAGGTGGGTAGGTAAATGCCAAGGGAGGTCTCATTTTGTGTGCCAAGCATCCCATTCATTTGAGACTGTTGAGTACATGTGTCTTAGATTTACAGGCATTGGCAAGAGTTGATTTAAGTCTCAGCAATCGGCAAGTATCTCATCGATCACATTGTTCACAGTGGATTGTTCCTTACATCAGTGAGATAGTGTGTTGTGTTATCCCGGCGGTTGGACATCGGCATGAAAATCATTATCAGCCTGGTTTGTAAATGTTGCTTTGATAGTTTGTGTCACTCTGATGAAAGTTGGTGTCAACATGAGGATTACGATCGGCTTGTTGTGGATATCTCCCTCCAATGTGTTAAGTCACTCCAATGGAAGACCATCAGAGTGAGTAGATTTATCAGCTCAGTGGTAATGGTTCTTACCGATGGGCTTGTCATCCCGATGTTCGGCGAGAAGATATTCATCGGCGCATCGTAAAGTCTTTGGGCCAATGGTAGAGGTCACTCCGATGGAGGATGAAGGCTTGGGCATCAGTGGGACAAGGAACCATTGGTGTAGGCAATGAAGCAGTCTCTGATGGCTTAGGCTATTCTGATGAGACTTAGGTTGGTGTCATCGGCAACAAAATTGCCGACAATAGACTTAGTGAGTACGCGTGTATGTAAACTGGGATAGCGGCCGTCGACTGGTGCATGTGGGATAATTAGATCTCATGAATATGAACAGTCGTAGAAATGGTTATGAGATGGGATGCTAGGAATTGGTTTGACAGTGGTAACCATTACTCCATGACGTGGCAAAAGAACAGAAAAGCAAATGTTGTATTGGAAATGCATACGGAATACATTTCTTTTTTGTAACTGTCCAGTCTATTGTAGAAGTGGAACCGAATGTCCTCCTCTGTAATGTGACATGTAAAAATGCATTGAATAGAGGAGTGCGAATAGTGAGTGGAAACAAAGTTCAGGTGTAGGGTGATGTCATGTGCTATATGCTATTTGTGGCATGATAACAGTATCAAGGACTAACCCAAGTGATGGAGAACTTTGTGCAGGGTTATGTTGTCAGTTATTCTTCCAAAGGAGCAAGATGTAAATCTCCATGAAAGGCTTAGTGCCAGATTTGTATTGTAACTATATTCTCTGTTGCTGAATAATACAATGGCGATCTGGGCTTTTGGAGTGTGGAGTTTTTTACCCATAAGGGTTTTCCCCATGTATATCTATGTCTTCTATTCTATCTTTTATGTTAGCATTTCTGTTGTTGAAATTAGATCTTGTTGCTTGTATTTCCTCTAAGGGTCAATGTTGGAAATGCTCTATGTCTGTTTCTACTTTGTGGCATAGTTGTGTGTGTTTATGAAGCAATTGAAAAGAATTTAATTCTGTTGAAGACACCACTGTTCTTACAAATACGTTCTAAGATGATTTCATTTCCTTACAATTGGTATCAGAGCCTTCTTCTGGGATCTACTTTGTTTCTCACATATGTACATTTGTGTGCTAGATGTGTTTGCAGGTGAGAGTTCCTGATGTATAAGGTTTGGGTATTCCTTCTGTGATGATTTCTTAGTGTGACAGGCTTGAGGAAATCTAAAGGAATCGTCTAATGATTGATCCTTGTCTAAGTGAAGTCTGGCAGTTGATCTTGTTTTCATGTTACAGCAGGTGCTTGAAGGATGGTGAAGATGGAGATACTGGAGCTAGTCATATTCAAATGATGTGGTTTGAGGCTCGTAGTTGGTAGCGATATAATCCTGATGCATGCGGTGGAATATTTTTCTCTATGTTTGAGATGCAGCAATTCTCTTTATTGGGTGTCTATGTGAGAGGCTCCCTGATGATATGGAGAAGTTTGGGTTGTTTTTCAGCTATGGAGAAATGTACTTATGCTGGGTGTTTTGTCCTAGCATTGGAAGGCACAACTTTCTTGTTATCCTGATTGAATGTAGGCTATGGAGTTGATCATTGGATGGTTTGAGAGCTTCTGTAATAGTTTGTCTCTCTCAGATGCATGTGCAAGTTGGTGGTTGTGGAGTTGGCCTACAAGTGGGCCTGAAGTTCCTGAACTATTGTTTCCCTTAATGGATGCTTTGTACTTGCATGTCTCAAAATCATGTTCCTTGGTTCTGAGGGGTTTCATAGTTTTTCCTAAAATCTATGGTTATGCATATTCATGATGATCCATTTTTTTTTCTAGTTTAACCGTTATGCTATTTCTTGACTCATATTCTTGGTCTTCCAGCTGTGAAGTGGTTATGGATGTGCACGGGTGTTTTTCAAACATAGTGGTTTTACAGGTTTTACACGATCAAGAGAAGAACTTGTGGTTTTGTGAAGCTACAGTTAAGCTATTTCTATAGCCTAGCTTTTGGGGTGTTGCTAGATGATATAGTTGCAGTTTTACATGCATGCTTCATGCATGGTGTGAGGAGGTGAAATGCTTTCTCTGCATGGGAGTGCTGGTAAGTGATATGTCACTCAGTATTTCTGTGGTAATGCTTCTGGTTTTCTATACTATGGTGCTCAGGTTGTGGACATGTTTGGCGAATCAGATTTGTAAGTAATTTGATGCTTGAGTCAGGTTGTCTACATTGTTATCTATTCCTTGAGATCTTAGTTTTGCAGTCTCCAGTGTGATAATGAGTTTACATGATACATTGGTTGGATCTATGAGTTATGTATTTTTGTGAGCTAATCACCTATTAAGCTTCAGTGAGATGACTCGGATGTGGACTGTCTTTATCCACCAGATTTTTTCAGTGTTAATGTAGATTTGTTAGTTGGCCTAGTCTGTGGTCACTTGTGCATTGGTGTGACTATTTCAGGATGAGAGGATGGATGTTGTAGAGTACCTGAATAGTCGGTTATGGTGACCTATAGCATGTCTATTACGATGTCATGAATAGCTTGGATTCACAGGTTTGTGTAAGCTATTGACAGTGATAGTGTATTTCCTTGGTTTGGAGATATTGGTGCCACTTGGTTTTATTGTCACATGGACATGTTAATGTGTGGACTTGGAGGATTTTCAGATTAGGAGATGTTTGGTCATGATGCTTGGAAAGATTAGTTGTCACGGTTCAGTAGGAGCTTTAGCATTGACTATGAATTGATCACTTAGTGGTGAATGATCTTCTTTAGTGTTGCAGATGTTACTAGGAGGAGCTCTTAGATCTTGTTGCTGCAGAAGGGTTCTTTCGCATTTGTAGGGGCACTATTTGAGGATGTGTAACATCTTGGAGTCATGGAGGATTAATGAAATCCTTGGCTGAGGTGTTGGTGGTACTTGATAGGTGATGTTGGTTTAGAGTATGGTTTGTTTCATGTCATGATATTTTCTTAATTTTTTGCTTTTGAGTTTTGGCATGATACATTGCTCTTGAGACCATGGCTATGTTCACCTGGAGCATGCAATCTCCTAAGGGGGATGGTAAGATCATGATGTCATGTTAAGTTCCTAATTCAGATGATTAGAGCTTTGATAGTGGTCTGGTGATTCTCTGTGTTGGGTGCATGGATTTTTTGCTTGATTACTTCATGTTGGTGCAGTGATGCATTTGGAGTTTAGCATGATATGATTATTTGTAGATGCCCATGGGTACATGGAGAATAAGGTGAGGCTGTACTTCTCTTAAGATAAGAGAAGTGTTGTTGATGGTTACTCTTGGTGAAGATTTCAGCAAAAAGTCTGAGAAGCCTACACCTTGGTTGGACGTGAGTTCAACAGAGACCTATGAGGAGATTGCTCTTGGAGGAGAATTCTTGTCCCCGCTCATAGTCTACTCAGCAGTTTATTACTTGAGAGGTATTGCCCATTGTTTCTCTCAGGTGTTTTATGCTTTCTTTCATAAACATGGATCTTGAACTGCTCATAGATGGTTCTGGAGGATTCATTGTGAGAGATGGATAGCATGTTTATCTCCTTTTGCATTTGAGTTTAAAGATATCATTCATTGATGAGAATTGTTAGGAGATGGTTTTATGGGCTGATTTCCTGAAATGGGAAATGGATTAGTTTGATCTTCTTTGGTTTGAGAGGCTTACATCCATGTTAGTTGCATGATTACATATGTTGAATTTGATCTCTTGAGATTCAATGTTTATTTGGGTGTTGTTATGTTGTTCTCTTTGGGGTGTTTTCAAGGAGATCATACTTGACACAGTTTGCATTCAGAGGTGTATGTAGAAGGATTGTCTATAGGTATATGATGTGTAGAGTTACTCTCTATGGTCCTGGTTATCTTCCTGGATGGTTTGTTTCACACTACATTGGTTTGAGGTTTGATTGGAGCTGAGGTGATCACTAGTTTGTGGTCATGTGTTTTCACTTATGTTCTTGGGTGATGAGATGGAAGTTTTGTTATCTCTTTCCCTTGTTGGATGTGGAGAACTTGGGAGAGTTTTGGACTGGTGGTGAGGAGTTAAAAATTATAGGTGTTGCGTATCATTGTGGATGTTTCCTTGGTACTACATGATGTTTACATTTTCTATGTAATGTTATTGGTGGAATTTGTATGCCATGATCTTTTTTAGATCTACATTACCTATGCAGTGGGAGTTCTTGGATGTGTTTGGTCTTTTTTGACTGGTTAACACATGGAGCTTGTATTTGCAATTGATAGGTATATATGTAGGTGGCATGAGTCTACTAATATGAATACCTTCAAGGTATGGATGATTGGATGGATTAGCACTTGCCGTGTGTGCTATTTTCAGTCATGTGGGTTTTGTTCAGTTGGATGGGTGTAGTTAGTGTTTTTCTGATTGTTGTTCTAGCTGATGTTCTATCTTATTTTTGAAGAATGACTTCACAATTGTGTTCTGGTTTTGGCTTTGAAGTTGATGTTGTGATGCTTCTGTATAGCTTGTGAACATAGTGAAATGGAGACAGTGTCTGAGTTGATACAGTGACTTCAAGCATTGATGGAATCCTGCAAATCCCTCATCAAGTGGGAGAATGTTGAGTACATGTGTCTCAGATTTACAGGCATTAGCAAGAGTTGATCTAAGTCTCAGTGATTTGCAAGTGTCTCATCGATCACATTGTTCATAGTGGATTGTTCCTTGCATCAGGGAGATAGTGTGTTGTGTTATCCCGAAGGTTGGACATCGACATGAAAATCATTATCAGCGTGGTTTGCAAATGTCGCTCTGACAGTCTGTGTCACTTCGATGAAAGTTGGTGTCAGCATGAGGATTACTATCAGCATGCTGTGGATATCTCCCTCTAATGAGTTGAGTCACTTCGATGGAAGACCATCAGAGTGAGTAGCTTTATCGACTCATTGGTAATGGTTCTTACCGATGAACTTGTCATCCTGATGTTCGGCGAGAGGATATTCATCAGTGCAACATAAAGTCTTTGGGCCAATGGCAGAGGTCACTCTGATGGAGGATGAAGGCTTGGTCATCGGTGGGACAAGGAACCATTGGTGTAGGCAATGAAGTAGTCTCCGATGCCTTAGGCAATTCTGATGAGACTTAGCTTGGTGTTGTTGGCAACAAAATTGCTGATGATAGACTTAGTGAGTACGCGTGTATGTAAACTGGGATAGCGGCCATCAACTAGTGCATGTGGGATAATTAGATCTCATGAATATGAACAGTTGTGGAAACGGTTATGAGCTGGGATGCTGGGAATTGGTTTGACAATGGTAACCATTACTCCATGACGTGGTAGAAGAACAGAAAAGCAAATGTTGTATTGGAAATGCATACGAAATACATTTATCTTTTGTGACTGTCCAGTCTATTGTAGAAGTGGAACCGAATGTCCTCCTCTATAATGTGACATGTAAAAATGCATTGAAACAGAGGAGTGTGAACAGTGAGCGAAAATAGAGTTCAGGTGTAGGGTGATGTCCTATGCTGTATACTATTTGTGGCATGATAATAGTATGAAGGACTAACCTGAGTGCTAGAGAACTTTGTGCAGGGTTATGTTGTCAATTATTCTTCTAGAGGAGCAAGATGTAAATCTCCATGAAAGGCTTAGTGCCAGATTTGTATTGTAACTATATTTTCTGTTGTTGAATAATACAATGGTGATCTGGGCTTTTGGAGTGTGGGGTTTTTTACCTGTAAGGGTTTTCCCCATGTATATCTGTGTCTTCTATTCTATCTTTTGTGTTAGCATTTTTGTTGTTGAAATTAGATCTTGTTGCTTGTATTTCCTCTAAGGGTCAATGTTGGAAATGTTCTATGTCTATTTCCACTTTGTGGCATAGTTGTGCATGTTTTTGAAGTGATTGAAAAGAATTTAAATCTATTGAAGACACCACTATTCTGAGAAATATGTTCTGAGATGCTTTCATTTCCTTACAGAGACAATAGGCTATAGGTAAAGTCCCTTAAGATCCCTAAGAGCAAAAAACCATCAAACTATGATGGAGTAGTTCTCAGAATTCATGGTAGCTAGGAACATACCTTCGGACCTATAGGTGCATGTGGGATCTATCCACAATAACCCCTCCTGATTTTGGTCAACTTCCGTTTGTTTAACAATGTCGAAATATAAAATGCTTAAGTTTCATGCAATGGAAAGGTACTAGGAGTGAGATTTTACATTCAACAACTCGTGGGGCTGAACTGACAGTGCTAGTGCATCAGGGTGGGTGGGTAAATTCTAGGGGAGGTCTCATTTTGTGTTCCAAGTGTCCCAGTCGTTTTGGGCTATAAGCTACTAGCAACCTGCCCACCCCAATGTGTTGGCGTAGTCAATTTATCCCCACAACCTATGGAATGCAAAATTTCTAACCATCTTATGATGTGATATGGTTGTTATGGTTGTTATCTTACAGTAAGATTTTCATGTATATAATTTATGATGTGATATGGTTATTATCTTATAGTAATATTTTCTAACCATCTTTTTATTTATCTTAGCATATCTATATCAATGTGTTTGTGGGAACATTCGGCTATCATAAGCACATGTCACCTTGGTGGAATGAGCTTCATGAAATCCCTTGTTTCCTTGTGTATCATAAGCACATCAACCACCTTAAGGTGGGGGCATATATAGTGATATCTATCTGATGATTTTGGTACTAATAGAGTGTTTTTGTAAGCCCTCTCTATGAGGTAGGATGATGTATCTCTGATGTGAGTACACATCTTTATTTATATTACAATCAAAGAAGCCCTCTATGCGAGGTGGGATAATGTATCTCTTGAGCTAGTGCATATCCTTTTATTCAAAAGACCCGTCGAAGGTAGGATGGTGCATCTCTTGGGCTAGTACACATCCTTTTATACAAAAGTCCTCCACGGAGGTGAGGTTGGATCTTCAGACTATCCTCCCTTAAGCATTTTTTTGGAAGTTATTGTGGCATAAGCCCCACCATTAGGTGTGTCTACAGTGTGTTTGAGATGGTGGGACTTAGCAATAAGCTCTTTCCATTGCCCTTGTTTGTTGTGTTTAAGATGTACAATATGTCTATGGCATGCTATATGGCGCTCCTGTATTCTGTGTGTCTTCCCCTTTGTAATGTTTAAAGGGTGTGGTGATGAGTCCCCCCTACACTTGGGTTTTTTATGGCATGCTTCCCCCTTGTGTAGTGTAAAGGGTGTGGCAATGAGTCCCCCCTACACTTGGGTTTTGTATGGTGTATTTTCCCCTTGTGTAGTATAAAGAGTGTGGCGATGAGTCCCCCCTACACTTGGGTTTTGTATGGCATGTTTTCCCCCTCATGAATTGTAAAGGGCATAGCGATGAGTCCCCCCTACACTTAGGTTTTGTATGGTGTGTTTTCCCCCCTTGGTGTAGTGTAAAGGTTGTGGCGATGAGTCCCCCTACATTTTTGGGTTTTTGTGTTTTTATTTCCATTCCATGCATATATATATATGAAAATGAAAATGTTATATCAGTGTATTTATCATGTTTTGTGTGACTGTTCTCATGTCTTTATCATGTTTAGCGTGTCTTTAATGTTGTCTTCTCCATGTTTTGCATGCTTCCTATTGTCTTCATTCTGTCTTGCGTGTCTGCAATGTGTTTTCTAGTGCTTACCTGAGACTGGGGCCTAGAAATAGTTCCTTAATCTTTGTGTGCGCCTTACCTTCAAGTGATTGGCATATTTGATGTGTTTTCAACCATACTTTAATGCCTGTATGGGTCGTAAGATCATACATGCATTAAAGTGGGGGCTAAATGTTATGTTGTAAAATGTCCCCTAGGACTTTTATCTCCTAAGTTTAGCTCCTAGGTCCCTTAGATTTAATCATGCATGTTAAAAATGAATCCCATAGAAAAATCCCCCAAAACCCATGAAAAATGGGACTTAGGAGACACTCTTGAGCTTAATCCATCCCTAAAATAGGTGCCTAGACAAGGGCACCCACACCCTTGTCTTGCCCTATTTTATCAAGTCCCAAATTTTAAATGTTGGCAAAGTGACCATTAAAAGGTTTCCCTTTGTTGGCCTATTCAATTTGACTTATGAAATTGTAGCGAGAATGTATATATAAACATGTTTAGGACTTCATTTTACACCTGGATGGATAATGTGAACTTCTGATCTTATGTTAAGTATATTTAAGGCTTTCATTGTGTTGTAGAGCAGTATTGTGTTGTGTTTGTTCATGTTTGTTGCAGATTTATCTTCATCAATCCATTTGCTCATGGCATGATAGATCTTTATCTCCCCATGAGATCTCAAACCTACTTTAAGGTGATATTTACTTTATGTTTCAATCAATTCATCATATCATTTTCTTTTGTCTTTGTCCTGCAGGGACACACACTCTCTAAAAATGGTGTTGGAAGGCTTGAATGCCATTCTGGAGCTTGACCAAGGCAAGCTCCTAAACACCACATCCCCCAACCCCTCTCTTGTGATTGCAAGTGACAGGTGTAAGATCTTGCAAAGAGGAGTTATAGGAGATTAGAGAAGAGCATAAGGATTCTAGATCTGAATGAAAAGATAGAAAATATCCTTGATTGGTCAAGGGTGCTTGCTCTTTTGACCTCTAGTTTTGTAGTGTCAGGAATCTCTGAGTAGGTTACAATCTGAAGCACATTTTATCCTGAAGCCCTAAGAAAAAGCACTATATTAGTCAAGGGCACATGCTCTTTTGACCTCAAATTTTATGCATTCCAAAATCTGAAATCAAATATGTATCTAATCTACATTTATGTTACAAATATGTGCCTAATCTGTGTTCTCATTGATGTCAACATATTCTTGTTGTCATTGGTGTCAAGTATATCCCATTCTAGAAGACTTGTATGTTGAGGATATTGAGAAAATTAGCCTATCTGGAAGAAACAAGTGTGTTACATATCTCTCTATAAGAGAAAGTAAAGACAGTGCAGTTCAGTAAACTAGATTGCTCTGTATTACCACTAAGATGAAGATTAGAGTCTGCGGACCAAAGGGTGTTGTAAAGGATTGTCTAAAGTTGCTTTAGTTAAGATTTGATGGATCTACATGAAAAATTGGGGAAGTTATGGCCATCTCAGTAGAACCAGGTTTTGCAGGTATTCAAAGGTGATAGAGTGACATGAATTTGGTCTAGATCCACATTGAAATATTATGATCTGTGGATCTAGAGGTGTGTTTGGGATATTAGTGTGTATCCTCAACTCAAGTGGTTCATGGTTTGGAGGTTCACAAGCAATCTTTCTAGTATGACAGTCATGGCAGTTGGTGTTCTTGAGTCCCCGAATGAAGGTACAAGTGCTTTTGGCAATGTGAGGTGGTGTGGTTGTTCCTGTTGATTTCATTATGCTTGTGGTAATCTCTAGATTGTGTACCTATTGCATTGGTGATCCACATTGAGGTTTGAGCTTGTGATTGAAGATTTCTCTTTGGATGTTGTTGTTCCTTCCAGTCTTGGTCAAGCAGATGCTTTGTGCATGTTGCAGATGATCTAAGAAAGGTTCTATGAAGTGTGGCGTGTTGTTCAAGGAAGATTTGGATCCCAAATATGTTTAGCTGACAATATAGTGATTCACATTAAGTCAAATGCTTGTAGTGCCGAACTTGATGTTTATTCCAAGGTTGATGAAGCATATAAATATGTGTGGTTGAGTTGTGGAAATGCATCCTTGTATGAAAATGATAAGATCATAAGAAAGGAAGAAAAGTAGAGCAGAGAAGAGGAAGAACAGAAGAGAAGAATGAGGTGATAGCGAAAAAGTGTTTGGGGGAAGAGTAGAAGTATTGTGCGCAACAATGGAACTGACCTTGGCATGAAGAAGATGGTGTTTTCCAGTTCAATCTTTCTGTGACAAACTTATAAATATTTTTGTAGGCAGTGAGCCTCTTTTCAGCAGTGAAAGGTCCTTCCACTCCAGATGAACTCAAAGATGTTGAAAACAAAATTTGAGCTAAAGAAGCTTTACTGAGTGCCTTGACTGATACAGAAATGACAAATGTTCTACAATTGAAAACTACTCATGAAATATGGAAGAAGTTGGAAACTCTATATGAAGGTGATGAATATGTCAAATGTGCTAAGTTGCAGAGCTTGAAGGGTAGATATGAAAATTTGAGGATGAGTGAAAATGAAAACATCACTTCCCACATGTAGAAAGTAAATGAACTTGTGTGCAGTATCAGGTGTGCTGGTGGAATACTAGAAGAATCAGAGATTGTTGGCAAAGTGTTCAGATCCTTACTTGCTTAATACAAGCATAGAGTTGCTACTATTGAGGAGATCAGGACTGTGACAACTATTACAAGAGATCAGTTGGTTGGCAAGCTCTCAACATTTGAAATGAGTGAGTTTGGTGATTCTCTTCCTAAATCTGAATCTGTATTTAAGGCCAATATTTTTGGAAAGCAAAGATTTGATCCAGGTGAAAGCTCTTCAAGAAGACTAACCAGATTTGAGAAGGCAAGGAAGGATCTTGAAGAAGATGAATTAGATCTTGAAGAACTTGAAGCCCTTTTTACCAAAAGACTACCAAGAGGATCCAGTAAGTATGAAGGAAAGTTGCCTTTCAAATGTTTTTCTTCTAATAAGATTGGTCATTTTTCATCAAGATGTCCGGAGAGGGTTTCAAAGCCAAACCCTAATAGACCAAGGAGTCAACAAAAATGCTACTATGTCCAAGAAGCTATTGAAGAAGGGGTCACTAATGGTAAATCTGATAAGTGAAGTACCTCAGGAAATGAATGGGTGTTCATTGTTATCAAAGAAGAAGATCTGGTGCCTATTGAATCTGCTAGCTATATGAATGTGGAAAAAGCTTTGGATACTCAGGTTGAAGAAAAGGATGAATGGGTGATTGACAGTGGATGCTCTCATCATATGACAAGTGATAAGAATAAGTTTGCAAGTATGGAAATTTATGAAGGTGGAATTGTGAAGTTTGAAGACAATTCAGCTAGCAGAATCCATGGCAAAGGATCCATCTCTTTTGATGGTAAGCACAACACTAATGATGTTTTGTATGTAGAAGGGTTGAAGCATAATCTTCTCAGTGTTGGACAATTGGTTGACAAGGGATATGATCTCTGATTCAAGGATAAAAAATGCAGAATCTTGGAAAGCTCCAAAATTGAGATTGCATCTGGTACATAGACTAGAGGTAACATCTTTCATTTAACTGGTACCGATAAAAGTTGTTTGATTGCTCAAGTTGATCAGAGTTGGCTATGGCATTAGAGAATGTGTCATGTAAACTTTGACAACATTGTCAAGATAAGGGCTACTCAGCCTATGAGAGATCTTCCAAAGCTTGTAAAACTTGCAAATAACATTTGTAAGGAATGTCAGTTGGGAAAATAGAGTAGAACTACATTCAAGAGTAAAGAACAATCTTCAAGTGGATTGTTGGAACTTGTGCACACTGATTTGTGTGGTCCTTCCAGGGTTAAGAGTTTGCAAGGAGACATATACTTTATGTTGTTGATTGATGATCACTCCTGGATGATGTGGGTCACTTTCTTGAGAGAGAAATTAGAGGCTCTTGACAAATTCAAAGTGTTTAAGGCTAGGGTGGAGAATGAGATTGGAATAAAGATAAAGTGTCTGAGATCTGACAGAGGTGGAGAGTTTACCTCCGGTGAGTTTAATGCATTTTGTGAAAAGCATGGAATAAGAAGACAATTGTCTGCTCCTAGGACTCCTCAGTAGAATGGGGTTGTGGAAAGGAGGAACCAGACTATTCAAGAGGCTGCTAGAACCATTATGATGGAGGGAAATATTCCACATGTCTATTGGAGAGAAGCTATGAGTACTATTGTCTACACTCTTAACCGAGTGCAGATCAAACGTAATTCTGGTAAAACAACATATGAACTATGGTTTGGTAACGCTCCTTCTGTGAAATATTTTAGAGTTCTTGCTAGTAAATGCTATATAAAAAGAGATGAATATCTAGGAATGTTTGACGCAAGATGTGATGAAGGAATATTTTTGGGTTATTCTAATCAAAGCAAGGCATACTAGTGCTTTAAAAAGAGATTGAAAAAGATTGTTGAATGTGCTAATGTCAAGATTGATGAAGGCAAGGAGAGACATTCAAGGTTTTGTGGATATGAATTAGATGATAAAAATGAAAGACCAAATGAAGGAAAGCAAGTTTAGTTTACTCCAGAGAATCCAGTGACTCAAGAAATTAATGCAGATGTTGAGGAACACGTTCAAGAATTAGAAGTTGAAGAAAAACCCAAAACTCCTAGGTATGTAAGATTGAATCATTCTAAAAATTAGATCATAGGAGATAAAAATAAATGTGTTCAAACTAGAAGAAGAATTCCTGAAGAACAAGAGGAGTATTGTCTGATTTCAAAGATTGAACCAAAATTAGTAAATGAAGCTTGTAATGATGAAAGTTGGGTAAAAGCAATGGAAGAAAAATTAATGCAAATTGAAAAGAATCATACTTGGGATCTTGTTCCTAGACCTAAAAAAAATGTAATTGGAACTAAATGGGTCTTTCAGAATAAATTGAATGAAGATGGTGAAGTTGTGAGAAATAAAGCAAGATTGGTGTGCAAAGGTTACTCTTAGGTAGAGGGAATTGATTTTGAAGGAACTTTTGCTATGGTGGCAAGAATTGAAGTAGTTAGATTATTTCTTGCCTTTGCTGCTTACAAAGATTTCGAAGTCTACTAGATGGAAGTCAAGTTAGCATTCTTGAATGGAGAGCTAGAAGAAGAGGTCTATATCGAGAAACCAAAAGGATTCCAGTTGTCTGATCAAGGAGATAAGGTCTGCAGATTGAAGAAAGCATTGTATGGACTTAAACAAGCCCCAAGAGCCTGGTATGCGAGATAATACAAATATTTGCTAAAGTTAGGCTTTAGCAAAGGCACTGCTGACAGTAATCTTTATTTCAAAATTGATCATGAATACATCTTGATTGTTGAGGTATTTGTTGATGACATCATTTTTGGTGGAAATGAGACTATGTGTAAAAAAATTGCTGATCAGATGTCCATGCTTGGTGAAATAAATTTCTTCTTAGGTCTGCAAATCATTCAGTCAAAATAAGGCATCTTCATATCTCAGTCTAAGTATGTGAAAGAGTTGTTGAAAAAGATTGGAATGGAGGACTTAAAACCATTGGGTACTCGTATGGTAACTAGATTCAAGTTGAGTAAAGATGATAATTCCCCTAAGGCATATAAAAAAAGGTATAGATCAATGATTGGAGGATTGCTTTATCTGACTCATACCAGACTTGATATTATGAATGCAGTTGGCCTCGTTGCTAGATTTCAAGTTGATCCTAGAGAATCTTATGTTGTAGCAGTCAAAATAATTTTTAGATATCTGAAGGGAACATCTGACTATGGCTTATGGTATCCTAAGGGTGATGATTTCACTCTTCATGCATATGTAGATGCTGATTGGGTAGGAGATGTGGATGACAGGAAGAGTACTAGTGGAGGTGCATTTTCTTGGGAAATAGATTAGTGTCTTGGTTGAGAAAAAAGCATGAGGAAATATCTCTATCTACTGCAAAGGTGGAGTATATAGCAGCTGCAAGTAATTGTACTCAGGTTTTGTGGTTGAAGCAAATGTTGAAGGGTATTAGAGTTGTACTTGAAGAACTTGTCACAATCTTCTGTGATAATTCAAGCACAATAAACATTTTAAAGAATCCAGTGTTACATTCAAAGACAAACCACATATCTATCAAGTTTCACTTTTTGAGAGAGAAGGTAAATGAGAATGAAGTCAGATCGTAGTTTGTTTCATCAAAAGATCAAATTGCAGATATCTTCACTAAGCCTCTACCTAAGGATACTTTTGAGTATCTCAAAGTCATGGTAAAGGTTATTACCCCTCTTGTTTAGAACTAAGGTGCACTAATGTGCATCAGTCTAATGGAATTCACAGTCACATCTGGATTGGTGTTAAGGAGGTTTCTACTTAGGGGGAGTAGTCAGTATGCTAATTCTAGATTAAGAAACAAAAAGAGGGAAAAATGATTGCAAATATGTGCCCTTTGCCAATGATGTCAAATGGGGAGAGAAGTCATGTGAAAAACTTGGAAGCAAGCAGTTACTGGTGAAAGGGGGAGTAGTGAAGAAAGTGGTTGTAGATGTGATAAGAGAAAGGGGGAGAAGTTCTTGTCTTGATGGTTGAAACAGTTTTTCACATCATATGTTGCCATTAATGACAAAGGGGGAGATTGTTGTAAATATGTGTCTAATTAGTGTTTTCGTTGATGTCCACATATTCTTGTTGTCATTAGTGTCAATGGTATCCCATTCTAGAAGACTTGTATGTTAAGGATATTGAGAAAATTAGCCTCTCTGGAAGAAACAAGTGCATTACATATCTCTCTGTAAGAGATAGTGAAGACAGTGCAATTCAATGAAGTAGATTGCTCTGCATTACTAGTGAGATGAAGATTAGAGTCTGTGGACCAAAGGGTGTTGTAAAGGATTGTCTAAAGTTTCTCTAGTTAAGATTTGAGGGATCCACATGAAGAATTGGGGAAGTTATGGCCACCTGAGTAGAACTAGGTTTTGCAGGTGTTCAAAGGTGACAGAGTGACAGGAATTTGGTCCGGATTGATCCACATTGAAATATTATGATCTGCGGATCTAGATGTGTGTTTGGGATATTAGTGTGTATCCTCAACTCAATTGGTTCATGGTTTGGAGGTCTACAAGCAATCTTTCTGGTATGACAATCATGGCAGTTGGTGTTCTCGAGTTTCTGGATGAAGGTGCAAGTGCTTCTAGTAATCTAAGGTGGTGCAGTTGTTCCTGTGTATTTCATTATGCTTGTGGTAATATCTAGATCATGTGCCTATTGTGTTGGTGATCTACATTGAGGTTTGAGCTCATGATTGAATATTTCTCTTTGGATGTTGCTATTCCTTCTAGTCTTGTCCGACCAAATGCTTTGTGCATGTTGTGAATGATCTAAGAAAGGTTCTATGAAGTGTGGCATGTTGTTCAAGGAAGATTTGGGTCCCAACTATGTTTGACCGACAATATAGTGATTCGCATTAAGCCAAATGCTTGTAGTGCCAACCTTGATGTTTATTCCAAGGTTGATGAAGCATATAAATATGTGTGGTTGAGTTGTGGAAATGCATCCTTGTGTGAAAATGATAAGATCCTAAGAAAGGAAGAAAAGTAGAGCAGAGAAGAGGAAGAATGGAAGAGAAGAATGAGGAGATAGCAAAAAAGTGTTTGGGGGAAGAGCAAAAGTATTGTGTGCATCAATGGAACTGACCTTGGCATGAAGAAGATGTTTTTTAGTTCGATCTTTCTGTAGGCAGTGAGCCTCTTTTGAGCAGTGAGCTCTAGGCAGTGCACCCGAAGGCAAGTTCTTTCCATTTTTCTATTCTTTTAATGGAGAATAATTCTTGTTGGTTAACCCCCACCGTGGTTTTTCCCTGAACCAGGTTTCCATGTAAAAATCCTAGTGTTATGCATGTAAGAATTAAACACTTAAATTTAGCAAAGGTAAATACTAAATATAAAATACCCATCCCCATATACCATGCAATGTAAGAATACTTATTGTTAGGAATTTAAGTGTTAAACTATAGTTGGTGATTAAATAAATTATTTAGGGGTGTTTAGTTAATAGGTTTAAACATTTTTTTCTCCTGATACTTGTATGCAATTTTTATATCATTTGGTATAAAAGCATCATTTATTAAACCCCTGTGATGAAAGATTTATTGCTTCCAAGCTACAGCCCCATTTTTGTTGCTCTGATTGATTGTAGCCATATTTATATTAATTACTATATGTAGCTTTAGTGAGCAATTAGATTAAAAAAATTGTTAGTTTCTTCTTCAATTCATGTGTGTTAGTTGTGTACTTTGTAAGTGGAGCTTGAATGCTAGAGAAAAAGGTTTTTTTCCTATGAAAAAGATGAATATATTTTATGCTTTGAAGTGTCATAGAGGTGTAACTATTATTTGCATTGGGTGGTTATTTATAAATTTTTTGAGAAAGCATTACTAAAATTACAATATCTTCAATCTAAAAAAATGGTGATTTAAGATGTTTTGGAAAGCTAACACATAAGAGAACAAAACCAAAAAACATTTCAAAAAGATTGTTTGAATTGAAAGACCAGTTTGTCATAGAAAAAGAGAGGAATATTTGATGATATAAATGGAGTCTTGTTGTAAGGAGCATCTAACCAAGAGGAATCTACTTCTATAATATACACAGTAATAGTAGTGCTTGTCTCTGATAACTATGGATTCAATTGAATAAAATGAGAATTTAAAATTGTGTAGTAGTATAGAGTGTTGAACACACCCAAATACTAAGAGGGGGCTGAATCAGTATCCAAACAAATCTTAAATCCTTCAGAGCATATTAAAACTTAATCATTAGAGCATTACTATAGACATGAAAGATCAACACAATGCATAAGAACACATAACACAAGATATACGTGCAAAACCCCAAAGAGGGAAAAACAACGATGAGGATTAACTCACAATATATGAAGCTCATTGCTATATAAGATTACAACTTTGTTTTAGGGATACAATGCAAGGAAGATACTACTCCTTGTTGACTTTGTTTTAGGGCTACAACCCAAGGAAGATACTACTCCCTACTAACTTTGTTTTAGGGCTACAACCTAAGAAAGAAACTACTCCCTGAAGAAATGTTTTAGGTTGACACCCAAGGAAGATACAACTCCCTGCAGACTCTATTTTAGGGTTACAACCTAAGCAAGAAACTACTTCCAGAACTGAGAACAAGATTAGAAAAGATTATAGTATGACAACCCTTACTGACAATGAAGCTAAATTTTTTTGATGATTATACTTCTACCTTTTCACTCCTCTTGAGATGATTGATTCATTTAGGCACACTCTTCACATACCTTTTGTCACAATGATGTCTTCAAGATGAATTCGGATAGTCTTTATTATTTCTTCTCTTTCTCCTTCAGTCACACATCATAATGCATTACACATTCATATTCTACTTTATACAGTCATCCTTGCAATCATGCTTCATCTAGATCAACTAGGTTCACAATATATACATGATTTACATTGATTACATTGCTTGTTGACTAGAGACAACATGGATGTTACATTCACAAGTCAGCTAAAGATCAAAACCACATGAAAAGTGTAGAGTACAAGCCTTTTCATGAACTACATGCAACTCCAAGAAGAGAAACATGCCTTGAGGATCCCAACACATGCTTAACTTGGTCCTAAACATCCTTCATAGCATCATCCTCCATAGATTAACATTCACATGCTTCACACAATTGAATTAAATCACCCTTATGTAGGAAAACATGAAGCTTGTAGCACAACAGTCATTCCAACATGGTAGTGGTCATGGATGATTAACCATTGCTTGCACTTATGACCTTTATAACATCTCCAAACACTCCTTGAACTTTACACATCAACAACATTGTGGCACACACCTCCAACATTCTCAAGTAGGACTCAACTCTTCATAAACTAACTTGAAAGCTTTGTGCGGTACTGGAAACACAAAATATCTGCATGTGCTTCAAACTTGGGAAACATAGAGACAAGTAGAATGTCCACATAAACTCGTATAACTAATTTGTACAATCTCCAACTGGCATGAGTACTCAAACATGTGTTCTGAGAACATTTAGGCATCTTGAGTCAACTGTAGCACTTCTGTCATTTGAAAAATGAACTTGCCGACAACTAAATCGCTTGATACTACAAAGAAGAATGCATTAACCATATCTAAGCATGTCCTCAAAACTACATGAACAAATATTCACTTTCATAGCATTGTGGAGCATTCCAACAAGTCTTCACCATTACTTTACTGTATCAAGTCATAGACTAAAACTTTGTCACTTATAACTTTCATTGTGTTAGGTCTAAAAAATGCAGGTTGTAAATCCTAAGAGGATGCCAGAATCTATTATCAGATTGGCAACGTTTTTGAACTAATACGATGGAGTTAACCTATAGTGTTAATGACTCCCTACACTTTAGGCACTGCTATACCTAGGTGGGTAGACCTTGAAAGTTAAGGTAGATTAAACGACTGTAAGTTTTGTGACTAAGTTAATGGATCTAGTCACAGTGGAAAATGGTGTGGAATAGATGAAAGCTTGGTAACTAGTTCTATTTCTAATATCTGAACAATGATTTGGTATAAATTGTATAAGCAATATCAAGGTAAGAACTAATAAATGAATTTAACTATTGAAATGAGTAAGACTAGTGCCTTGTTGGGTAAATAGAGTTAAGTGAGAATCTAAGATCATTGGTGTATACTTGGCAATAACTCTAACTGTTTGGCACAACGCTTTAGTTTATAACTTGTATAAACGTGCAAGGGAATGATTGACAGACTCTTCTTAATATCCAACTAACACAATTAGGTTTCTTGTTATTCACCAGAAGGAATTTTAATCCTTACTTGAAGGAACCAATTGAATGAACTATGCAAGAACAACATATAATATCAATTTGAGACAAAATGCCAATCCTAATTATGTGGTTCTTCTTAGCGATCCAAATCAATACTTCCAAATTACTGTGACTGACTAGAAGGATTTTAATTCCTCTTTAAGGAAACCAATTAATCAGATCACACAAGTACAACAAATGTACATTGACAAACTGAGTATATACTTGATATATCAGTTTGAATAATAAATAAATACTGAACTAGAGACAACCAAATAACTGAATAATTTCAACAAATAATTGATGCCAGTATAAAGCCATAGAATCAAAGATCTTCTAATAACTTCTTTAATAGAATACTTGCAACATGTTCTTCTAAAATATTATGAACTTCTTCTATTATCTACTACTACTTGATGATCTTTTGACCATCATATGTCCAACTTATATAGAAATATTTCTGAAGAGACAAAACTCTTTAAAATTTCTTTTGAGAAGATTAACATAACAATAAACAAAGATAATGACACTAAACTTTCCTAAGCCACAGGTAGATCTGAGCAACATGATCCAGGTACTTTTGGCTCTAATGTGTATTAGAAAATTCTATAGCATTCCTTGTAATCACATCTATCGTTACCATCTTTTCCAAATGCTTGCAGGCCTCCCCGGATGCTGAGTCTTTATCTTTGAGAGCTTCTAGAGCCTCTTGTAATATTACCTTGCATTCTTTAGTCCATTTATCTTTGCTCTTCAACTACTTATCATTTCTGAACAACATAGGTACACCTATCTTTGAAGCCTCAACATATTCCTCAACATCATTTTGAAGCTAGTCATGATATTTCTTATGTTGTTCTATCAACCCTTGGGCACTGGAGATGCCTGTACTGTTAGGGGTATCCTTACTCTATGTATCATGGATTTTCTATTGGAACCTATTACTTAAACTCTCATGTTCTTGGATAACCTTATGATTCTTAAAGTAGACATTCCAAAATTTATTCATCCAATGCATCATACGGATATACCTATTATGTAGTACTACTGCAAGTGTGTCAATTTGAACCTGAGCTATTTGATCAACAGATGGTGACTGAGCACTTTGTGAGCTTTCTCCTTGAGTTAATCTTTTAATTGATCCTCCAAAGGCATTCTTAACAGTGTCTTTTAGGAAATCATTTTCCTTTGTTAATCTTTCAAAATTCAGTTTATATGCATCTCACTCTTTGATTAGCAATTGAGCCTATGCTTTATTCAGCTTCGCACCATTTATACGAATATCTGCAGTCATCAAAGGATCAATTTCTCTATCTTTCAAAGTTATAACATGCCCAAAGGTCTTTTTAGTATCTATAATGGCAATCTTCTTATGAGGAGGATATAGGACCCATATCATGAGTGAGTTTTCATCATTGTTATACTTGGTACCAATGTATATCTCTGTTACACCTTCAGGAGTGAGTTTGTATTTATCATCAATATTGTGCAAAAAACTATCAAATACCAAGGAAGAATTTATGTCAAGTCCAGGAAATATCATGACACCCGCTTCGTTAAGCAACTGTCTGCCTCTGTTAGAAGTTATAGACCTCAACTCATTATCTACTGTTCTCTTTAACACATCCATCAATTGTCTTTCATTATCAGCTGTGACATCTTTAACTGATTCTCTGAGTTCCTTTCCTTTATATTTATACAAAAATGATTTAAATTCTTGAGAATGAATGAATTGATCATCTACAATGAAAGAATTATATGCCAACTATTTGGGATCCTCATCACCAAGCCCCTCTTCATCCTGCTCTCTACTAGGAAGTTGATAACCTTCCATTTTTTGTCTAGAGATTCTACTTGTCTATTCATGAAGCTCCTCTTCACCTGCAGATTCTTCATCACCAAAAGACAATAACTGTATTTCTGGAAATTATTTTCTTTTCTCATCTAATTCTTTATTATATTTTTCAATTACCAATTCAACTTCAGCTTCTTCCATGTTCCTAATAATATCATCATGTAGATATGGAATGTGTGTGTATCCACTGAGGTTTTGTTTTCTTCTAGAAAAATAAATGAAGCCCTTAGGATCAAATCCTTTTTTTTGTCTCGGCACAGCTCATGTTGTAATGCATTAATTTATCTCTGATGAGACCATAGCCTTCCTTGGACACCATGGTAAAATCCCTAAAGCATAGAGTACTAGGCATGAACGATTTTTTGTCATAGGCACTTAAGTTCATCACATTGGAACAATTCATCTGCCTCACTATCTCCAAGTAAGCAATCCTATCAGGAACTGTCTTGGGCAGTATAAATGGGGTATCTTCAAAACCATAAATTCTAACCATAGTTGAGTCCTAAAAGCAATACCAATCTCCCCAATTGTATGTGACAGTTGGAGGGCCGCCAAAGTATTTTGGTTTGAGAAACCTTTTTATTTCACCTAACAATGAATATCCACTGGGATGATTAAAGTATCTATACAATACTTTTATAAAATATTCTTCAAAATAAATGTAATTGGAGTCGGCAAACCTACTATCCCATACCCTTGTCCATATCCTCATAGGCAACTTCTGTCCCCTTTTGTCTATTTGACCAATTCTGAGTTCATTCGGCCATATTCCCATTTCCTGGCCATAGTATAATACCATGTGCATGAGGAGTGAATAATGCTCAAAAGAAACTATTGTGGCATTGTTCTTAATTGCAACTAAGCTAGAATCAATCTTCCTGAAAATATAAGCAGCATAGTCAAATTGCCTAGCATTATGACATTGGATATCTATTGTTATCACCATTAGTGGAATTGTGATGAAATCAAGAACTTATGACCCTAGGACTTGGCCAATGGAATAATATGTGTATTTCATATAAGGTTCAAACAAGGACACATGGAATGGAGGTCCATAATTGTCATCAAAAGGTACTATTTTTCCCTTTGCCCTAGGCATGTGAAGAAGCAATCTCCATCCATTGTATGTGGTGTCCATCCTCCACTACTCTTTGTCTAAATCCTCATATACTATGGGATGTGTACATAAGTCATCCAAGTCAAATACTCCACAAATGACATTTTTTGATAAGTGTATAACATGCTCTCCTTGTGGATTGCATATGGCTTTGAGGTTGGGATTGTAATATTTAGCCAAAAGTTTTAGGAGTTCCACATTCACAAACACATCTAGGACAACCAATTTGCCCAAATTCAAATGCCACAGATTAGACAGTGGGACATTTCTAAATCTCCTATCATAATGGAATTTAAACAATTCATAGCCTTTTATTGGTGTCCATATATTTCCCATGTATTTGTATTTGTCTTCTAATTTCTCCACCTCCACCCTGAGTTGTGCAAACCTTTGGGCTTTAGGGGTAGACCCAGGCAATTAATCTATCAAATCCTAATTTAGTTTTCTCTCTTTCAACTTTTCATCAGGACCTTTATGATTTAGGTTTACTAGTTTCACCCTATTATTTTCTACCCTTTCCCTTTACTGGTGTCTCCATTAATTATAATTCTAAATAGAACATACAAATTGTAAGTCACCACATAGAGGTTTTATGTGTCTACCTATTGCCTGAGATGATCACCGAATTCATTTGTTTTCTCCTCCAAATTCTTGCTTGCATGCTCTTCTCAGACAATCCTTTTGAACACAATTGCAATGATTTAGAATGACTTCTCAAGGGATTTCTTCTCAGCCTATAATTAATATTTCCAGTACATTAATGTCATAATCATTTGAAATGTCACATCATCATAACATCCTTCATCGGCAGGATTTTGTAATGTCAGTGCGATCTAAATGCTTCTTATCATGCCAATATTTGCAGATAACTCAATTGTTGTGACCCTTTGTTTTATTTCCTCAATGTCACTTTTCATGAAAGCATATGTATGTTTATATCAGCAAGACGTTTCAATACTTATCCAATATAAGAATGAACATAGAAGCTGTTATCGGCCTGACTTACACCATCATTATGAAAACAACCTCCTACTTTGATATTTCAAATAGATCTCTCTGATACTAATTATTTATATCGGTATCAGTCTTCTTGAAATGTTTATCAATTTCTCCTTATAGGGCTGATTAGTGAAATTGGTAAGACCCAAGAAATCGATACCAATATCATTTGTCTTTCTGACACATGTGACTTGTCGGAAAGAGTCTCATTGATGTGTGTGGTTATTGTTTTCATCAGAACAGCATATGCTATTGGGGTGACCTTATTTGATTTATCCAATCCTTATTGTTTCCCCGATGCCATCCTTTCTATCCTTTCTTCATCGGAATGACCATAGTCAAATCTCATTGAAATCCTCTCTCGTTGTGACTATAGACTCGGTAGGACCTATAAATCCTGCTCCGATTTGCTTCCTTTTGTTGATGAGTTATATTCTTCACATATATCAGTATGACTTTGGTCAAAATTACCTTATGGTCATTGAGAAATCATAAGGTCGGAGCAACCTTAATTTTTTGTTCCTATGTGTATTTCTTCCTGATGAGTCGATAGTTCAATCTGTTCCCTGAGTTGTTTGGCAGGACTCTTGTCGAATTTCCCCATCGGTGTGATCTATGCTGTTAGGGGAATGTTCAAAGTATTTTCTAACGATGCTTTCTCATCCTGATGGTCCTTGTATTTGATCAATTCGGTGTGACTGGAGATTCTCTTTCCGATAAGGGGTCATCAACATAACCTCCTTTATCAGGGCATCTTGAAATTCTTATCCCAACTTCATTCCTAATGCTGATACACATCTAATCTACTTCAAATGGAACATGGGTTGATATGAAAAAATTGAGGTCTTGCCAAAATTAGAGATCTTAAGGTTTGGGAGGTGAAACTAATAGTTATGGTAGGGATCTTATTATACAAACCATGCTATGTTTATGGAATTATTGACTATCATTATGATTTTAGGGGTATAATGTTCTAATTTGGTTGGACAGGGGATGGATAAAAGTATAGGAAAATTTTGAAATTTTCCTATCCCAACAGTGGCTCTATCTGGGATGTATACCCCTTGTGGGTGTAACAAGAATTCAGGTCTCTGGGAGAGTAGACTAGGTATTTTATTTGTTGGGGATGATAATTTTATAGGATTTAGGAATATATATGGATGAAATGAGAATGGGAACTGGAAGTGAAAATGATGTAAAATGGGGATGATCCTATACTACTGTACATGGAAAAGATTTTTGTTATTGTTGAGGGATTCCTAGGACTGTCCATGTACCAGCAGATCCTAATCTCTCTTGATTTCCATAAACTACTATGCATGGAATAAGAGTATTTTGAGAATTATTTAAGAGTTATCCATGCACTGGAAACAATTATCTCTCTTTGTGCATGATTTTGATGCTTTTATGAAAATAAAGGTTTTAGAAACTGTCCATGCATTAGCAGTTCCTATTCTTCTCCAGACATATTTTGCAGATAGTAGGAATCTTCTCCTCCTTTCCCAATGACAACAAAAGGACCCAAACACAAGGCTTCAAACTTTCCATGTTTTCCTTTCTCTTGGCATCTAGCATTCCACATCAATACCAAGTCATCTATCTCAAATTTTCTGTCCTTGGCTTTTTTGTCAAAAAGGTATTTTACTTGTGATTGCAACTTGATGTTCTGCTTTTGAGCCATTCTCCTTGTTTCATCAAGTTCTACAAGATGTTATATTCTTTCCTCCATTGGTCCAGGAATGTCTAAATCCTCTTGAAGAATAAATTTGTAAACTGGTAGAAGATTTTCTAATGGCATCCTTTCTTGTATTCCATACACCAATTCAAAAGGCGATCTTCCAATTGCTCTCTTCACAGTAATCCTATCAGCCCACACAGCCATTCTCAGCTTTGAATCCCATGCCTTTTTGTTTCCTTCCAACATTCTTTTTATAATTTTCAAAAGATTTTTATTACTAGATTCTGCCTGGCCATTTGCTTGCGGGTGATAAGGGGCAGCATAAGACACAGTGATGCCATACATATTATAGAAATTTTTGAACTCATCAGACCTAAAACACATTCCATTGTCTGTAATCAACCTCACTAGTGTGCCAAATCTAAATATAATGTTTTCCATTAAAAAATTGATCACTACTTTACTTGTTTCTTGTTTAGTTGGGATTGCTTCCACCTATTTTGTGAAGTAATCTATTGCACTAAAATCCATTTGTGTCCTCCACTTGACTTTTCTACAATCTCTCCTATGAAGTCAATTCCCCATTGATGGAATTGGGCTTCCACCTTCATAGGTTTCAAGGGTAATGCTCCCTGACATTTTCATATTCCTAAAAATTTCTGGCATGCCTCACATTTTCTTGTATAATGATATGAATCATTGAAAACTCTAGGCCAATAGTATCTAGCCCTCAGGATCTTGTGAGCTATAGTTTTTGCTAAGAAGTGTCCTCCACACACTCCTTCATGTAACTCTTTCAATATATGTTTTGATTGATGTTCATCTAGGCATAATAGCATAATACCATCCCTATTCTTCCAATAAAGATCCATATTAATAAACACATACTTTGAAGCCAGTAATTTAAGTGTCCTTTTCTTGTTTTCATCATATCCTTCATGACACTTTGAATGTTTTATATAATATATGATATCAGTATACCATGAAGTATGCTCAATGCTAGAAATCATGTTATTAACATCATCGGTATTACATATCTGAGAAGCCTAAAGATTGTTTTCAGCCATTAGTCTAGCAAGACCCTGTCATCTTATTAGTTCAGTGATTTAGATTTCAATATTAAACTCTTGAATTTTATTAATCCATCTGCACCTACTGCCCGTGACCTCAGTTTGAACTAATACATATTTCACTACAACATTAGGCACATATGTTATTATTTCAGCTCCCACCAAGTATGGCCTAAAAGCTTTGACTACTTTCACCAATGCATACGTCTGTTTCTCAACTATGTCATATTTTAACTCTGCATTTTTAGGAGACTTGCTAAAAAATGAAATGGGTTGTTCGTGTCTCTCATTATTTTTTTGCAACATTACTGCTGCAACTGTATGGTATGAGGCAAACAAGAATAGCTGAAATGATTTACTAAAGTCAGGAGATATCAGAACTAGGGGTTCCTTGATTGCCTTCTTAATGGTAACAAATGCCTCTAATGTTTTCGCTATCCAGTTCACTTCTATATTCTTTTTAAACATTCTTGATATGGGATTAACAATCTTTGCAAAATTTGATATGAGTCTCCTAACAAATTTTATTTGGCCAAAGAATGATTGTATAGCTTTCACATTCTTTGGAATGGGAACTTGGTCAATGGCTTTTACTCTTTCAGGATCTATTCTTACTCCATCTTTTGAGACTATGTGACCAAGCAGCTTGCCCTCTGTTACTGCAAAATGGCACTTCTTAGGATTCAATGAAGTTCCATATTCTAAGGCTTTAATAAAAATTTGCTCTAAGTGTGTACAATGATCTTCAACCTTTTTGGAATATGCTGCCATGTCATCTTGATATACTACCATGATTTCGTTAATCAATTCTGCAAAGGCCACATCCATCACCCTTTGGAATGTTGCTCCAGCATTTGTGATTTCAAATGGCATTCTTAAATACACATACATTCCCCATGGTGTGGTGAATGCAGTCTTATATTGTTCTGATTCTTTGACTTTCACCTGATTATATCCTGAGAAACCATCCATCATGGACAATAGTTCACACCCTATGACTTTTTGCAGTATTGCTTCCATGTTAGGAAGGGGATAGTTATCCTTAAGAGAGGATTTATTTAGTTTCTTGAAGTCCACACAGAATCTAATATCACCATTTTTGTTTCTAATAGGCACCAAATTAGAAACCCAAGAAGAGTGTCTAATGGGTTTGATAATAGCTCCATCCCTTAGCTTTGTGAGTTCTTCAAACATTTTAGGGGCCAGTGTGGGATTAATAGGCCTCTGCTTTTGCTTGAATGGTTTAGCATCGAGCTTAAATGGTATTTCATGCTGAAAATGATCCTCCCTATATGCTTTCAAGTCATCATATGACCATGCAAACACATGTCTATACTTTTTGAGCAAGTTGATGAGCATGCTCCTAATTTTGGGATTCATCTTCTTTCCAATGTATACATTCTTTGGGGTCATCTGTGTTGCTAGATTAATTTCTTCAAGATCATTCTATACTGTGGGTTTGTCTTTCATTCTAAATCTATCACATCAATCAAACACTTTCTCCCATGCTAAGAATCCTTTAGGTATTTTTTTTTGTTTTTAGCTGAACTATCTCTTGACCAAAGAGAGTTTCTCTTCCATCATGTTCCTCTACAAATGCATTGAAATCAATCTCTTGGTCTTCATGGTGATCGATACAATGTAAGAATTTGATTATATCGGTGTCATTATGAAACACTTGCCATTTATGGATATTATCTGGAATAGTGGGTTTGGTTTTGAATTCAATTTCTGTAACACCCACCAATGTGATATCATCCCTTTTCAATGCAATGTTCGCTAGAAAATCTGCCATAATATTTTTTAATCTGTCAATCCAGTTGATTGAGAAGGCATCAAACAACTCAACATTATCCCATAGAGCATTTCTATATTGCTTCAACCTCTTTTTTTTGGATAAATATTTCCCTTTTACTTGAGAGGTAACTAATTCTGATCCCCATATACAGCTAGATTTCTTATCTTATGCTTGATGGAAATATTTAAACCAATGAGAAGAGCTTCATATTCTGCTACATTGTTTGTGCATTCAAATGTCAATACGAATGAGTATTTGAAAGTTTTACCTGTTGGTGAAATAAATAGTACTCCTACCCCATTTCCCATTTTGCTACATGCACCATCAAAATACATTTTCCACACATCATTTTCCTCTTTCTTAGATTCTAGATACATTGGATCAGTATTTTGCAACTCTGCCTGATTTGTTTCAATTTTGAAGGTCCCCAAATCTGTATCACAGAATAGATTTATTTGATTCTGATCTAGGCATTCTATGATGTTCTCATATCTTGGCTCCCTACATAGCTTGATCTCTTAGCCTCCCACTGGTATTGTGGCATATGATAAATCTAATTGGACATTCCCTCTTACCATTGCAGCCCATTGTCTTGATGAGAGGATTCCATAATATGGTGGAATATCAACCATAGTGATACCAATATTATAAGTTGCTTCAAGGTAGGAAGCTAGTTTTATTTCCATGTCCTTCATGATGCCCACAACTGGGATAGACATATTGTCCATCGCATAACAGTTACAAAATGTAGTGTCAACCCACATTCCCAGTTCATTCATGACTACTATTGGCATGATATTCATGGCTACGCCTGAATCAATCATGCAATTCCTCACTAGCATGTTTCTAATTAATAAGGTGGTGTAGAAAGGGTCCACTTGTGAGGGGTTCTTTGTTAAGGTATCACCCAGATATACTTCAGGAACTTGGACTATTTCTTGCTGAACATTGTTTGTTTTATTCTCTGATTCCTTATATTTTTGGTTTGGTATATCTGAAATCAGTTTAACCACTATACTTCTATATTTATCTATCTTCATCATTTCCAAAAGTGGTACTGATATCTTCACCTAGGATATCGCATGAGCAATGTCAAATGAATGAGCTATAATCTGACCATTCCTTTTTGTTCTTATATGCTCTTGTTCTTGAATTAGTGATTTGTCTTTTATTTTATTTTGCTTAATTTTTTCTAGTTCTTTAAGTGAGGACTTTGCATTATTCCTTTTGTAATTTTGATCTTTTATAAAGACACTCTAGGTGTTCCATGTTCTGTACTTATTGTCTTGTTCCTTAGGTTATAGGCATTTTTAGCTTGGGCTACTACAACTATTGTAAGAACTTCTCTTTCCTTTTCAATGGGCCTTCTCCATTGATCATATGATGATTTGTTATGATAACAAGTAGGTCCCTTGTAGTTATCCTCTTGATTTGAGAATACTTCTTGTTTTCCCATGTTGATATGATGTTTCTAATTCCCCACATCATACTCATATCCCTCTTCTTCTGTAGAAGAATAGTCTTCATTTATCAAGTATGGTGTATTTTGCATCATGTTTATTGTGTGGTTGTCTCTGTTATAGTCATACGATGCTTCTTCCTATTGTATTGTTTTAGCCACTACACAATATTTAGGTGAGTGTCATAAATTGCACACCAAACACTAGGGATTATCTTCTATCATATGTGCCCCATTTCTTTTTAGATGATCAGGAGTGTCTTTGCCATAATGTTGCTTTCTGTTGTTTTCAATAGGTCTCCCATCCTTCCAATTTGTATTATATGGCATATCATGCAACCTAGGTCTTTCATTTCTATGCTAACTTTCTTGTTTATTTTGTTGAATATTTGGACTTTGAGAAATTCTTAGATTATCTCTTTTGTTGACCATGCTTGTAGTTTTTCTATTGTTTTTGATAGTCAACGCTACTTTCTATGCTTCAACTAAGCTCCTAGGGCACCGGTTTCTAAGTTCATACCCTGTCTTAGGATCAAATGATTTCAGATAAATACTTAAGGGTCAATCAATTTAGATCCATGTGGTGTTTTATTGTGCAATTTGGAGAATCTCAAATTAAAGTCATATACTGATTCGTTTTAGTTTTTTTGGATACTTATCAATTCATGAAAGGCAAACACAGGGGCATACTGATTGCCATACTGCTCCTTAAATTGACTATGGAAATCTGTTAGGGAACTGAGTGAGGCATCTGGTAAGCTATTGAACCAGTCTCTTGCATCCTCAGTTAGAGACATCATGAATAATCTCATTTTATCATCTTCATATTCCCTACTAATATCTTGTACAAAGACATTGAAGCTTCTAATATGATCCTTAGCTGATATTGCATTATTTCCAGTAAACATGGGAACTATATTCTTCCAACTACTATCAATGGGGTATGGATACAATTTATACCCAATCAGATCAAATTGCCTGCATATGTTCGTGAGGTTTTGTGGAGGAACGTTCATGGGTGGGGGTTAGGGTAGTAATGATACCTGCATGGAGGCTGATGATAAGCATGTTGTTGTTGTGGATTCATGTGGGGGTGCATATGATGATATTGTGGTCTACAATACTATTGGCCAGGGGGTGGGTATGGATTAGCCATATGTTGAAAGGTGTTATGTATGAGGGGTGGTCTAGGATTATTCAGGAGGGTATTTTGATGAATATGACTTTCGGATGCTTGAGGATTGGAAGAACCACTTGTATTTTGGTGTATTTTTTGTTGTGTGTTCCTCAAAGTATTTCCTCTATGTGGAGGTATATATTTTGTGGCAGCTATTTCAGTCCTATTCTTTATCTGTTGAATCTCCTATTTTAGCAGCATTTCAGTTTCTTTTATCTTGATCATTTCAAGTTCTTCGTAGAGCTTAAGCACATTCTGTTGCATTTCATTCATGTTCCTTGTATCCTTTGGAATTTTATTCACCTCTTGATTCATGAATCCATATTTTATCCCTTCTCCTTGCTATAGTGATATTTTATAATCATACTCAGCCTACCTTTGATCAATTTCCTTCATGGCCTGTGCTTCAAACTCAAGCTATTTTTGAGGATCAGGTCTATATTTTGCCAATATATCATCAATTACTCCATTGATTTGAGATAAATTCTCATTTGATTCATGCAGAGGGGCAAAACTATTGTGAGTTATGATAGTTTGTTTTGTATTATCCTCTTGGGCCTCCTGATTATCACTCTGATGAAAATAACTTGATGCTCCATTTTTCTTGGAAAGAGCTCTAAGTGGTGGGGATGATTATAACTTCTTCCCTTTTGTCTTGGATCTTCTACCATTCATTTGGTACTAACTTTCTGTTATAACAGGTTTTAGAGTTGCCACCTATTTTTTGTAAATAGGAAGAGGTTGTAGCTTATCTTTCCGTGTTCTTCTTGCCAGCAAAGTTACCAATTTGTATTCTAATTTTCAAACTTCACTGACTCTATAATAAAATGATCTTCAACTGAAATTCTGAATTGTCCCTAGTAGAGTGACTGCCAGTTTGTTAGGTCTCAAAAATGCAGGTTGCAAATCCTAAGCGGATGCCAGACTCTGATCACATTGGCAATGTTTTTGAACTAACGCAGTGGAGTTAACCTATAGGGTTAATGACTCCCTACACTTTAGGCACTGCTATACCTAGGTGGTTAGACCTTGAAAGTTAAGGCAGATTAAATGAGTGTAAGTTTTGTGACTAAGTTAATGGATCTACTCACAGTGGCAAATGGTGTGGAATGGATGAAAGCTTGCTAACTAGTTCTATTTCTAATATCTGAAAGATGATTTGGTATAAATTGTATAAGAAATATAAAGGTAAGAACTAATAAATGAATTTAACTATTCAAATGAGTAAGACCAGTTCCTTGTTGGGTAAATAGAGTTAAGTGAGAATATAAGATCACTGGTGTATACTTGGCAATAACTCTAACTGTTTGAAACAACGCTTTAGTTTATAACTTGTATAAACATGCAAGGGAATGATTGATAGACTCTTCTTAATATCCAACTGACACAATTAGGTTTCTTGTTATTCACCAGAAGGAATTCTAATCCTTACTTGAAGGAACCAATTGAATGAACTATGCAAGAACAACAGATAATATCAACTTGGAGACAAAATGCCAATCCTAATTATGTGGTTTTTCTTAGCGATCCAAATCAATACTTCCATATTACTATGACTGACCAGAAGGATTTTAATTCCTCTTTAAGGAAACCAACTCATCAGGTCACACAAGTACAACAAATGTGCATTGACAAACTAAGTATATACTTGATATATCAATTTGAATTTAATAAAGAAATACTAAACTAGAGACAACCAAATAACTGAATAATTTCAACAAATAATTGATGCTAGTATAAAGCCATAGAATCAAAGATCTTGTATTAACTTCTTTAATATAATACTTACGACATGGTCTTCTAAAATATTATGAACTTCTTCTATTATCTACTACTACTTGATGATCTTTTGACCATCATATGTCTAACTTATATAGAAATATTTGTGAAGAGACAGAACTCTTCAAAATGTCTTTTGAGAATTAACAAGATTAACATAAAAATAAACAAAGATAATGACACTAAGATTTGCTAACCCATAGGTAGATCTGAGCAACATGATCCAAGTACTTTTGGCTCTGATGTGTATTAGCAAATTCTATAGCATTCCTTGTAATCACATCTATCATTACCATCTTTTCGAAATGCTTGCATGCCTCCTTAGATGCTGAGTCTTTATCTTTGAGAGCTTCTAGATCCTCTTGTAATATTACCTAGCATTCTTTAATCCATTCATCTTTGCTCTTCAACTCCTTATCATTTCTGAACAACATAGGTACACCTGTCTTTGAAGCCTCAACATATTCCTCAGCATTATTTTGAAGCTAGTCAAGATACTTCTTATGTTGTTCGATCAAATCTTGGGCACTCGAGATGCTTGCACTATCAGGGGTATCCTTACTCTGTATCTCGTGGAGTTTCTCTTGGAGCCTATTACTTAACCTCTCATGTTCTTGGATAACCTTATGATTCTCAGAGTAGACATCCCAGAGTTTATTCATCCAATGCATCGTATGGATATGCCTATTCTTTAGTACTGCTCCAAGTGTGTCAATTTGAACCTAAGCTATTTGATCAACAAATGGTGACTGAGTACTTTGTGAGCTTTCTCCTTGAGTTAATCCTTTAATTGATCCTCCAAAGGCATTCTTGACAGTGTCTTTTAGGAAATCATTTTCCTTTGTTAATCTTTCATAATTCAGTTTTGTTGTCATGTTCACAACGCACCCCTTTTTGCTCCTTAGCAAAATGAGGACCCCTGTTGTGGCTTTTACGTTTTGCTTGTGTGTGTTGTTTTTCTTGGTGGTAAAGGGAAAAGGGGAGTGAATAGTACAAACCTTGTTTAAGATAGAGGAAAATTTGCATTAAGTGCCAGGGCAGGGTATAGGTGAATTCCTTGTCAAAAATGAACAGGGGTTGCTTTTTGAACCATCTTAAAATTCCCTGTATTTTGCAAGTTATGAGTGTTTTGGTAAAATGTACATTGGGGTTTGGATGTTGCATGTAAAAGGCCCTTTGTATATTAGGTTGCTTGTATGCAAAGTCTTTTACATATTGGGTTGCATATACAATGGTCTTTGTATGTTAGGTTGTTGTATGTTGCACATGCAAGGGGTTTAGTATATCGGGTTTACATACAAAGTTGTTTGTATGTTCTTTTACTTGTATGCATTTGCTAATGTTCTATTTGTACATGCAGGTCAGACCCGACGTGGTTATGAGTCGAAACGAATATTTTGCTAAATCTACTGGTTGTATATTTGGTGTTTGTATGTTGATACATACAAGAAAAACATACATGTTGAAAGATGCAAGGCCCGCCATATGCAAGCCGTTGACCTGAAAAGTTTGTTAAACAAGGTTAAGTCCTTATATGTGTGCAGGCTTGTCTATTGGTAAGATACAAAGGTGATATGCATCGCATATATACATGCCACGGACTTAAAAGGTTATGATACAATGTTAATTCGTTGTATGCTTTGTGCATTGTATGTGTCCTACATACAAGCCGAGATACAATGCACTTATGCATGGTACGGAACCAAAAGGGTTATGATAAGAAGTTAAGTCCTTGTATATTCATGTGTTGTATGTATGTTGTGAAACATACATTGCAGGATGCATACAAGACGGATCTCAAAGGAGATTAAAGTACAGTATAAAGCATATATCACGTCCGATTGTATATCAAAAGATGCATTGTGTTTTATACATTGCAGAGCTAAAGGGCGAATACACCGCGGTCTATAAAGGGTAATAATTCTGATAGGGACATACAAAGGAGTTTGTATGTTTCAACTTGTATAAATTGCAATACATATCTCCATATAGAAGGAATAGACATACATTCACGATATACAAGGATTTAAACAGACGAAAAGGCAGGAAAGCAAAGCAAATGGATTTTGAAATTGTTTTACAGCTTGATGCATATTTTTGGTCAACAATGGTTCACTCGACCATTTTTGACATTGTATATGCATTTGGATGCGCAATTTTCATATATTCATAGCCCGATATCTATGTTTGCACATTTGGAGCTGGATTTAATGTAAATGTTTAAATTTCCTGCTGGTTTATTAAATGATGGTGCTTAATTCTTATCGATTTGCTGCAGGATCTTGGAGCTATTTCGAAGTAGCTGGAAAATTGTAGAGTTGCTGGCACAGTGGCGGCATGTAGGTAGATATTAAAGATGGAGCTTTAATGGCGATGACATCATGGGAGGAGGATCAGATCGCAGGAGATCGCAAAAGGAGCAGGAGGAGTCAAGGCCTTCAATGCGAAGACAAAATACAGATGGGGAAACATTATTAAATAAAAAATAGCAGTTATTTTGCTAACTGTAAGGATTTCCAAGGGGCATCCTTACACCCAGTATGGGTATGTTGCTAGGGATTTTTTGGTAGGATTTGTTCTCAACCGTTTGATGCTACACTTGAGGGGTGGACCGTTGATTAACTAGGGTTTTTTGGGCACTGTATGGGGGATAAATCAGAGATATATATTGAGCCCCTTTACTGTACAAAGAAAAAAGAAAGGGGGAGGTCAACCATTTTTGTAAAAATCTGACCTGTAACAATTTCATGTAAGAGATCGGATTACTGAGACTAATGAGGACTGAACTATTGAAACATCAAGGTTCTTTCTTCAGATCATTGTAAATGTACTTGCTCTAAAGCATACTGAATGGAGATGAAGCTTCAGATTACATCCTAATTGTAAACTTTATGTAATCTCCAAGTTGATTTCTGGATATGTACTGGTGAATGTTGTGTTCAATAGAAGCGCTTTCATTTCATTGCATGTTGTTGTCAACTTTTCCTTTGAGGATTTGCATTGGATCATGTAGATTTGTGGAATGTCTTAGTGAAGTATGATTCTAGTTTTTCTTCTCTTCCTTACTATATCAGAACATGTATGTGGATCAATGATCTCAGTCAAGTAATTTTGGGAATCTCATTCTTTAAACCCTATCTTTGTCTTTCCTTTTTTTAAATTTCATTGAATCACTTCCATAATTGCAAATCATGAGAAATAATAAGCAGAACAGAGAAATGTGTTAACATCCTGTAGATAACTAAATATCATTAGCATATTTGAGCCAAATGCATGTACTGTTGAAAATATCATGCAAAGACTTGCAAATAATGGTAGAAATCATGCAAATATCAATTTGTAGGCACATTATTTTAGCAAGTTCATAGTGTAAAGGTAGAAATTACTGAAGAACGTAAGGCCCCTGAATGGAAAATAGCAACACACATCAACCACTAAGTAATGTCAATAGATTATGAACTAATCAACGGAGTCTTGGGATCATGAATTCTTTGAAGTCATCGTATCTTTCAAGATAAATAAGGGTTGTTGTGTAACTTTTATTTTGTGTTTGTGACTAACATCACCATCAACAGAAACTAGTGCTAGAAGGAGGGCCTCTCATCATGAGTAAGTTTTTGTCTTATTTGATAATGCAGATAGAAAGGTAACACTCAAGCATCTTTGTATTTCAAGACGTTATATGCAAAGATTTGTTGTTTTAATTTTGTGCATGCTAATCATTTGTGAAATTTTCAAAATTAAGCATAAATACAACATTGGCTAGGGAGTTTCAACCAATCTCTATAGTAAACCAGCCAATCTTCCTTAAATTTAAGAAATCCTAGCTCCCAAGCCAAATACCAGGTCTAGATCTAGTGGACTCTTTGAAGAATTACCTATCAGGGGATTTAGACCTAGAACTGTGGACATTCATCACTCTCCTGATTCTAGTGCATCAGAAGCTTCACCAAAACGTGCTCCTATAACTCTTCTCAGGTTTCAAACACCTATAGGACCGCCTATCACACCCCAGGTCCAGCCTCAACCTATCATACCTTAGGTTCAACCTCCACCAGTTCCAATGCCATTCTTTGCTGCAGAGTCACCTCTAACTTTTAATGCATACCATGCTCTGCCTAAGAATCCTGATAAAATTTGTCCTAAGTATCATCCATATCAGGATGCTGATGATCACATCAGAACTTTCAAGATGTTGTATGCAAGGTATTTCCATTTTCCTTAGGGGAAGAGGCATATATCTGGTACACTAGTCTTGGTCAAGGTTCAGTCAATTCATGGGATGCCTTAGAAAAGGCCTTTAAGGATAGGTTCAGAACACCTATAGATCCTTCAATGAATTATCATTTGTTTGCCACAATCAATAGATTTGAAGGAGAACTGATTGCTAATTTCAATGCCAGATTCTAGAAAATGCTCTCGAAGGTAGTAGCACCTTATGTTGTAGCAGATGAAGCTGCTAGGAGCATTTATTATTCAGTTTTAGATCCCTTGACTTCCATGTTTATCAGGAGAGCACATCCTGGTGTAACAACTTTAGTAGGAGCTTTTGAAGAAGATATCCAAGTCAGTCAGCAATTGGCTGATGCTCCCACACAAAATATTGCCTTCCCTACATTTCCTGGTTATCCTACATATCCTAGTCACCAACAGACCAATGGAGCCATGATACCTCTAGCTGTGATGCCAGTCCCTTTGCAGATACCTCCACTCAGTATCATGCCACCGCCAAATGGAAATGGCTAGATGTTACAATATCCAGGGCAAATACAAGTACCTTAGGTTGTGGAACCATCCAACAATAACAATGGATCTTCCTTTTTCAAGCCTCAGATAGAGAATGTAGTGGCCAAGGTTTAGGAAGAGAAAGAAGAAATGAAGGAGATATCAGCACAGTTAAGAAAACTTACCACTGAGGTCACTCATCTAAGGAGTCAAAACTTCTATTCTCAACCTAATCAGAACAGAGGTTATGCCAATGATAGACCTAATTATCCTGATAGGGGGTACAACAATAATTACAATAACAATGGCAACAATAATCTTCCTAGACAGCCTAGAGTGTGGAACACTAGGCCAAACAATGGTTCCTTGCCATCACCCCTAGACAATCAGCCACCTAGTGAACCTAGGTAGACCACTAGAGTAAACCTTGTAGAGGTAACACTTACAAACTGGTGCAGGATACATAACACCAATGCTCATGCAAAGCTAGATTGTCCTCAGTTTAGGATTGCTGCCAATATTTTCCAAACTGAAGTGTCCAATACTTCAGGAAATCCACCTTATGTAGAGGGAAATGAAATTGTCCCCTGTGAATATGATTCTGCCTTAGTGCTAGAAAGCTTCATGCATCATCCTTATCAGCAGATAATTTCATCTCATCAGGATTACACCTCAACATGTGAGGAATTAGCCATGGCTTTTGAATCCAACTATGTTTTCCCTTTTGAGGATGAGAATGAACCATTAATTGAGCATGGGGAAGTCAATGATTATCAACAGCAGCCTCAAGGTAGGCATAATTACAACTTGAGGAATAACTCAAATAGATCTGTTGATCCTTTGACCACATCCTTGCCTCCAAACAATTTCAACACCCCACCTGATCCCAAGGTCAGTAATAACCCTAGATTTCCCAAAGTCAATGCTTAGTATTTAGTACCACATAATACAACACCAAAAGTTGGTAATCTACCTCCTGAATCTAACAAATTGGTTAAATATCTGGCAGATGAAATGAAAAAGGTTAAAATCATCCTGTCATTGTTAGAGTTGCTTAAAACCCCTGCTATCAAGAAAGCTTTCATGAAATCATTGGATGATCCTACTCAAAAAGAGGATAGTCATGCCTCGGGTCAATTTGGAAATAAAGATCATGTTGCTAGAGATGTTAATGTTAAACATAAAGTGCCAACCACTGTTCAGGTTGTAGAAACTTCCCACATGACCCTATACAAAGACAAGAGTGAGTCACCTCCTTTCCTCCTTACCATAAGGATGTTTGGTAAAAATTTGGACAACTGCTTAGTAGACTGAGGAGCATCTATCAATGTAATGCCCCTATCCATATGCAATGCTTTAGGGTTACATCCTGCTAAATCATTGAAGAAAGTAACACAATTAGACAAAATAGAGGTGAGTGTGGTAGGAGAACTAACTCACATTCACATGCGATTAGCATCAGACCCCAGAAATTAGCACTATATTGATATTCAAGTAGTTGATATACCTGATACATATGGGATGTTACTCAACAAAGACTAGTCAAAAACCCTTAACGGATACATGTCAACTGATTTCAGTCACATGTGGTTACCTTGGAGAGGGATACCAAATCAAATAAGGATAGATGTTGAACTTCGCATGAAACACATGATCACTGAATATAACAAAACCAATGAAATCATGTATGTGGATGTAGAACCTCGAGTTGACTCCATCAGACCCCAGACTGCCAGCATAGAGGAGATCCTAGTGTTTGACTTTCATAATCATAATGGTGACCCTCAGGATGATAAAATAATTTTAGAATCTGATTGTAACCATAAAAATGAAGTAGAGGTAGATCATTTCAAGGATTTTGAGATGCATTTGTTTAAAGAGGTGCAATGATGTCAGTTGTTAAAGGTGCCTATTCATGATATTCTAAGTGATGGATGGTGCAGGTTGCATGATGAGGCACATTCTGGAAGGACTTGTGGTGCCTGTTTAGACATGTTGGAGTTGGAACAAGCATACAGTGAAGCATCTTCATCATCATCTGTGGTGAGTTCTGTAGATAGTGATAGCGAAACTAATTTTTGTTTGTCTTCTACAAGAATAGGAGAATGCACATATCAGTATGAGAGTTTTATTCAAATGACAGAAGAGATACTAGTGTGCAACAAGGGTAATACTAAAAGAAAGAAGAAAATCACCCAAGGGAGTGATTGTTTAGTAGAATCAGATTATGAGTTATCTGATGAGGATAGGGGTAGTAATCTGTCCAAGTTCGAAGAGTTTTTATCAAAAGAAATTCAAAAGATGACACAACAACAAAGATCCCCATAGGATGTTTTGATTGAGGGATGGTGTAGGTTACATGAAACACCACATTCAAAAACTACTTGTTCATTGTGTTTGCATATTCTGAAAAGGTAGACGTTACCTAGTCCAGAAGATCATTCTTCTGATGGTAAAAGGAAGGAAGAAATATTAGCTTTACATAAGGCAGATAAGGTGAAGTCTGAGAAAGCTGAGACACCAAAATTAAAATGGATATCAAATGGTGCAGCTGCTAGAGCTAAAAGGAAGAAAGAAGGCCCAGACAAACCTTTAATTAAAGACAAACCATGGATCCTTAGATTTGATGGATCCAAGTCGAAACAAAGGGCTGGAATAGGGATAGATCTTATTGATCCATTTGGAAAATCCTACTTAGCAGCATACAGATTGCAGTTCCCATGTACAAACAATGTGATGGAGTATGAAGCTCTAATTAACGGGTTATTGTTTGCATTAAGAAAGAAAGTGAAAATTCTGCATTTCGATGGAGACTCAGAATTAGTTGTGAGATAGGTAAGAGGTATATACTCTTGCAATTACAAAAGGATGTCCAATTACAGACATAGGGTATGGGACTTAATAGAAGATTTTGATGCATTCAACATCACACATGTACCCAGAGAGTAAAATCACAGGGCGGATGCCTTAGCCCAGGCTACGAGTGCTCTGGAACCTCTATCTATATTCAGTTTAAAAAGATTCTCAGTTGAATTAGTATCAGTACCTTCTATGCTAGATAATGTAACTAACCTTCAAGTATTTGATGATGATTAGCATATATTAGATTTTATATCCAACAGGGATATTTTTGAGGCACAGATCATAGATGAAAGGGATGTAGAAGATCACATATGGGCAGAGGAAGAAATCCTAGAGCTGCCTAGTAACAAGATTCCTAAGGGAATGATAGAGCTAGAAAGAACATTTGATCTAGACAATATGCTAAAACAGAAGGATCTCCCAAAAGCGGATGGAGGATAGTACTCTCAGGTCAACATTGGAAAGGATGATGTGAAAAGAAATGTTCTGATTGGGAAAGTCTATACAGAGGAGGAGTTGGAAGGAATAACCCAAGCTCTCAAGGATTATATCCATGTCATTGCCTAGACATATGATGAACTGAAAACTTACGACACATCAGTCATCACTCATACAATACCTTTTAAGCTAGACGTCAAGCCTTTTCAGTAGAAAAAAAGACCCATCAATGCTTTACTGGAGCCCATCATTTTCGAAGAGGTTAAAAGAATGCTCGGTGCTAGGATCATATTTCCTGTGAGACATTCCACATGGGTGGCAAACCTAGTCCCAATAAGAAAAAATAATGGTTACATCAGTTTGTGCGTGGACTTCAGAAACTTAAATCGAGCTTCTGAAAAGGATAATTATTATTTGCCCTCTCTGGATGAAGTCCTGCAAATTGTAAATGGTGCCAAGATGATGTCATTCTTGGATGGTTTCTCTGGCTATAACTAGGTGATGGTGGACAAAATTGATAGATTGAAAACCGCATTCACCACAAAGTGGGGAATCTTTGCCTACAGGTGTTGATAACTGAAAGGGGGGGTGAATCAGTTATCTTAATTATTTCAGCTTCCTTAACTTTCACAATAATTAATGCAGCATTAATTAAAATAAGCAAACATAACTATGAAATGGAAATACACATGACACAATATTTTTGGAGTGGAAACCCTGTTAAGGGAGAAAACCATAGGGTGATTAACCCAAGATTGTATTCTCTGTTAGAAGAATAGAATTACAAAATGACACTTGCCAATTAGGGCTCACTGCTCACAAGAGGCTCACTGCCTACAAGAGACTCATTGTCTACAAGTTATAAGAAGAATAACAAGATCCTTGAACTGATGAGAAGTATCCACATATGCTAAGGTTCAGTTTCGGTTAGGCTCAATACATTGATCTGCTGCACTTCATTTTTTCTTTTATTTTGTGCTGCTGTCCTTTCACATCCCAGACCTTCCTTACTGCTTTCACTCTTCTCTTCTACTTTTCTTCACACTTCACACAACAACTCTACACACCTCATCAAAATCCATCTGGTATATATATCCACACAAAGGATTTCATTCTCTTTCTAGTCGGCATCTGGAATAGTCAATATTTCCCAAACTCTAGTCTGTCGGTTGAATCCTTGCTTCCCAAGTGATGCAGATCAAAAAGAAACTTATAAAAGTTATCTAACAAGTAGGCCAATCATGAATGATACCTTAGGAATCTTTATCACCATCAACATCTCATCTGGAATAACTTATGATGCTCTGCCTGTCATTTCTTCCTCTGTCTGTTCTACCAAACTGGACCCCAATACTTGAATGCTTATATCTCTTTACTCTTTCATCACCGGAGGCTCAATTCTTGGAATCTATCAGTCAAGGTACTCCTCTTGACTTCCCCAAATCTGTACTTTCCAAGGATACTTCTTCTGAGAGATCCAGACCTGACTGTCGGACCTTGCCACATACTCTGTTCTTGCTTACCGGACCACAACACTCTTCAATCTGACTTCCGGTATAGGCACACCATGTCCTGCGGATGTGTGGGATGAACTTTGTTGCCATCAATGACAACAATCATGAAGCTCCAATGTGTCTCTTGCCAACAATCTCCCTCTTTGGCATTGATGGCAACACTTAGTGAAAAATGACTAAGTGTTATACTATACCCCCCCTTGGTTGATGCTCTCTTCTAATGTACATTTTACCAAAGCTCCCCCTTAGCTGGATTCCACATTTTTCACTGTTCCTCACTCCCCCTTTGACATCAATGGCAAAGGGTAGGGTCCGCACACCAAAATTGCCCAAAAATTCAACTATACTTAGCCGCATAAGTATATAAACAGGTTATACTTACATATACTGTAATATGTCTGCAAAAGTTGTCTTCAACTGTATAACTTATGTCGCCCAACTCTGCTTCATCCTGTCCAAAATTGAAATGTGACCACTTAACAAGAATGCAAAAGCTTCTGCCCTCTTGAGATCTGTCAGATCACTGGTCCGGGTTGTGGTCTAGGCATCTATTAGGGCTTCATGTATGGCTTCTAATTTGGGGATAATCATCCCTCTAAGCTCACCCATTCTGCTTATTATGTTCTTCCTCTCCTTCTCAAGCTTCTTAATCTCATTCATGATTACAATAGTTTGACATTTTTGATTTACTATAGAAGAGGAGAGGATCAAAATTTTGAGATAGACTTGCCAGTTTATCCTCTTGCTCTTTTACTTTCTTCTCAATATCCTTGGTCACTTTAGGCTAGGATAAACAAAATTGTAGATATCTCCGCCATCTTTGAGAGCATTTTCCAAGCTCTTTATTCCAATAGCCAGAACTCTCCTATCATTTGTTATTATGCCTTGTAACTCCAAGAATCTCTTATCCAAAAACTCTTTCCGGACCTTCTCCTCAGCTAATTTCTCTAAAGATTCAAAATGTGTACTAACACTATTTACTAGAGATTTGAGATTACCGGATGAAGAGGCTGAGGGATCATTTTGAAAATATGGCATGATCTTCTCTAATACACCGGATGTAGTTTCTATAAGCTTGCAGTCCTCCATGTGAGACTTCAGAAGTTTTTCTTTTGCCTTTGCTGAAGTAAAGGATGCTAGCTTCATGGTTTGAACAGGGGAGACGAAGTCAAAATTGAATGGTCCTTGAAGAAGTTCTAGTTCATCAAATTCCATCATCTCCTTGGTTGGGAATTATTCGACTGCTTCTGTTGTGTCTCTTGCCAGTGACAGTGTTTTCTCCCCTTCTGCATTCTTACCACTATCATATATGGTTTTTGGAGTTTTCTCTCCTTCTGAACCCTTATTACTGTCATCTTGTTTTTCCCTTTCCTCTGTTTCTTTTTCTTCTACTCTTACCTCTTCTTTAGATCTGGAGTCAACAGTGGAAACCAGAGGAGAGATGTTTGCTTGCTTAGGGGCCTCCTCTTCTAGAGTAGAGGAATCTAAGTCCTTACCTTTTTCTTCACCTATCTCCTTTACCTCTTCTACCACTATCTCAGTAGATTTGTCTTTGTCATCCATGGTAGATGGTTCATCACTTGTGTCCTCTACAATTGGAATGTTGAATCTTTTGTATGCATTCTGGAGGATCTCTTCTGTCTCTTTGGCTATTTTGTCAGTTTCACCGAGCATAAGCTGATTCATTCTAGCTTCGCTCCAGAACTCATCATTGCAATCTTTGAAGATCATATTCATTTGTTTTGGAGTGATTGAAGGAAAGAGTTGAATACCTATCTATTCTCTAATCTCTAAATCCTTAGCCTTGGCATTTTCTTTTCTCATTTCAAGTTCCTTTTCTAAACTTTTAGGAATTAGAGAAATGATTTCAATAAATGCTTTATTGTATACATTCAAATACTTAACTGTGGCTTCCTCCAAAATCTTTTTATCTACATCATTGTATGCATCATAGAATTTTGTTATTGGTTGCAGGTTCCCGTACATAGTGACTGCTTTAACTACATCATCTAAGGACAGAGTGGGTCTTTCAACAAACTCTTCTGCCTCTGCCTCCTTATCTTCACCGAATACTTTCTTCTTCTTCTTCATCTTCTTTACCTCCTCATCTAACTTAGTCTCTTCTTCATCCTTTTGGCTTGTGTGAGACCTTGTTGCCTTTCTCTTTGTTCTCTTCTCTCCTTTTCTGGATGTCTGAGCTTGCAGTTTTGAAGCTTTTTGACCCTTGGAAGTGGTAGGTACAGAGCTTTTGGTTGATCTACTCCGGGAGGGGGCTTGCACTAGAGCACTTTCTTTTCCAGTTTCTTGCTTTTCTTTCCCCGTTCTTTCCATTTTCTCTCTGTTGGCATTAAGTGCCTCTTTTGAGATTCCATGCTCTTGGCCAATTCTTCTACCTCTTTTCTCACCTTTGTCTTTATCTCCAGTTGTCTAAGCTCCACATGGATCTTTACACTCAACTCTTCAAAGGTTCCAAATCTTTTTGCCTTGGGATCTTTGGGTTGACTAAGCATGTGTTAAACATGTAGCTCAACAATTTTTTCATCTACTTCATACCCCATGGGCATGATCCAGACTATCCTTGGTTCCACATTCTCCATTAGGCACTAATCAGTTTCTACCATAAAGCAAACTATATCCTTATACTTTTCAACTAGAGATTTTGGAATTCTCTCCCTTGCTTGCATCATATTCTGAAAGTTCTTGAAATAACTCCACAGAGTTGTATTTCTTGCCTTAGCATTCCCAAGCCCATGTAGGTAGTCTCTGATTTGAATGGCAATAGGTCTGTCATTTTGCCATACCCAACCACTAGATCTGGGCAGCTCATTCATAAAGTAGAAAAATAAACACAATATTAGTCCACCATACTTAAAAGAGTTCTTCTTATCCTTCTTAATCTTCTATAAGTTTTCCATTAGTTGGCTTAGAAGGAGTTCACAGAGGTCATAATCTGCATTCTTTCTCAACATCTCATAAGCAGTATACACAGCAGTTATGGGTACTGAATCATCCTTGCTAGAGTGATATATCTTATAACCAACTATCATAGATGCAAACTTGATATCTAGATCAGAGATATCTTCTATGGTCATTGCTCTCTTATCAAATTTTGATCCGGTAGCCTCACTCACAGTTTGGTTTTTGACAAATTTGAGAAATGGTATCTCTCTGGATGAGTGCAAGCCGGTTAATGCCCTAATTGCATCCTTAGTGATCTTAAATGGCCTATTCAACCATAAGAAGTTATCATGTACTCTGCTCAACACATACCGGACCCATTCATCCTCCTCAAAATAGGGGAAATGAATGTACTAACCAAAATGTTTATCTCGGATGGCCTAGTACTGTGGTTTGAGTTCAAAAGTATCATCTATTAACTGATTGTGATAGATGTCTGCCAGATTGGATTCCCCAAAATCTTCAATGTTCGCATGAATGTAAACCCTAACATCTTCTACATGCAAAATACCATGCAGAATGCTGGAAAAAGCACCTGAGGGATCCACTTCTACAGATTTGTATGGGTGCTTCTTAAATTTAGGGCGTGGCCTATTAGAAATCTTCACCACATTCAGAGTAGCCATTTTCAAAAGATTTACAGAGAGATATTTAGCAACGAAAAATACTTTTTACGCTTCTAGGGTTCGCTGAATGAGCCAGATTAGTTTGCTAGATGAATCGACTTCAATGATTGATCTTTGAGAGTTTGAGACAATTTGTTGCAAAGCTCCTTTTCTTTTCTTCTTGAGTGCAAATGTGCAAATGACGAATGAGTGAACTCTTTTATTTCTGGGAAATCCCTAATTTCATATTGCAATAAATGTGCAACCTAAGTCATTCCAGTTGCCTTATTCATCTTATTCTGAGACAGATCTTTTCCAGATCGCTGAGATACACATAGAGTTATTCTTGAAGAATAGTGATAATATATCTTCCTTTCCTTAATTATTTGATCTATCCGCAGATCAAGATTCCATAATTTGAATCATGTCGGATTTAATTGTGAAAAACCTACTACTCACCGGATTAGTCTTCAACCTGTTTAAAACTTATTGTGGATCTTTCATCTCTTAACCAAACCTTATTTGGATGTCCCTTTGTGAACCCTTTAATCCACAACTCTCCTTGTGCTAGATCCGACACCAATTAACTGGCTGGGGGAAATTTTTTTTCTTTGTGTCTCCCCCTGAGCTAGAGCTCACCTTTTAATTTCTAGAAGGAATATCAGCACTAGATTTTGGTGCGGATCCATCCCCTACATTTTCTATACTTCTCTTCACCCAAATCTTGTTCATCTCACTTTTCCTTTTCCCTTGTCTTGATTCTGATTATGATGTACCAGACCTCTTTTGTCCTGATTCTTGCTTCTACAAAATTTGGCAATATGACAGGATCTATTGCAATTGTGGCAAACAACATTTCTCATATTTGATTGATGTCCTCTTGATCTACATTGATTAGCCATATGACCCATTCTATTGCATGCAAAGCATCTACCATTGAATGAATTGTTCATTTGCATATTTCTACATTCATGAGATATGTGACCATACCTATTGCAGTTAAAACATTGTCCGGAGAAGGATGTGTTGGTCTGATTCATTCTCCTTCTACACTAATTAGCCTTGTGACCAAAGTTATTGCAGTTGTGGTAGTATCCATTAAAGGATGGATATCTTTAAGCATTAGGTTGCCTTACTAGAGGTCTTCTAGGCCTATTCCTTGAATTTTTTGATCCAAACTTCTTCTAACTAGATCCGGAGCTTTCACCTTTCTCATATCCCAAACCACACTTGTCATCTACCCTCTTTTGGCTTTCAAGAAGAACTTCAAGTTGAGTAGAACTTATCTTGAATTTCTCTTTATATTCATTTGCTATTTGAAGATCCCTTTTAAGAGAGATAATTTGATCCTCAAGTTTTCCTTCATTATCTTTAGCATCTTCAAGATCAGATTCAAGATGTTTGATTATTCTATCCATCTTGTGGCAGTCTTCTGATTTCTCCTTGAGAGATTGTCTTAGATCATCTTCAGTTTTTCTTTTCTCTTCAATTTCTTGAGTAAATTTTATAACTCCTTATTCCATTTCATGTCTTACCATAATGATCTCTTTTGATAACTTTTCACATAACTTGATTTTCTCCTTCAGATCTCCATTTGTATCATTTGCTTCACTTTGACTTACCAATTGCTGAAGTAGATCCTTTCTCTTTTTCATAGAGAGACTTAGTTTCCCTTTTAGTTCATTTATGAAATCATCAACCTGTTTGAGTCTTTCCTTCAGTTCATTGACTTCAGAATTAGATTGCTCAAGATCATCTAGGGCAGACTGAAGTTGCTCCCTCATACCATACACATCCATTTTAATTCCCAGATCTTCCTCAAGCTGTTAGGCTCTATTTAGAGGAACTTGGCTCTAATACCAATTGTTGATAACTGAGAAGGGGGGGTGAATCAGTTATCTTAATTATTTTAGCTTCCTTAATTTTCACAATAATTAATACAGCATTAATTCAAATAAGCAAACATAACTATGAAATAGAAATACACATGACACAATATTTTTGACGTGGAAACCCTGTTAAGGGAGAAAACCACGGGGTGATTAACCCAAGATTGTATTCTCTGTTAGAAGAATAGAATTACAAAATGGTACTTGCCAATTAGGGCTCACTGCCCGAGCACACTGCTCACAAGAGGCTCACTGCCTACAAGAGACTCACTGTCTACAAGTTATAAGAAGAATAACAAGAACCTTGAACTGATGAGAAGCATCCACATATGCTAAGGTTTAGTTCCAGTTAGGCTCAATACACTGATCTGCTGCACTTCATTCTTTCTTTTCTTTTGTGCTGCTGTCCTTTCACATCCCAGACCTTCCTTACTGCTTTCACTCTGCTCTTCTACTTTTCTTCGCACTTCACACAACAACTCTACACACCTCATCGAAATCCATCTAGTATATATATCCGTACAAAGGATTTCATCCTTTTTCTAGTTGACATCTGGAATAGTCAATATTTCCCAAACTCTAGTCTATCAGTTGAATCCTTGCTTCCTAAGTGATGCAGATCAAAAAGAAACTTATAGAAGTTATCTAACAAGTCGGCCAATCATGAATGATACCTTGGGAATCTTTATCACCATCAACATCTCATCTAAAATAACTTCTGATGCTCTGTCTGTCAGTTCTTCCTCTGTCTATTCTACCAAACCGGACCCCAATACTTGAATGCTTATATCTCTTTACTCTTTCATCACCGGAGGCTCAATTCCTGGAATCTATCACTCAAGGTATTCCTCTTGACTTCCCCAAGTCTGTACTTTCCAAGGATACTTCCTCTGAGAGATCCAGACCTGACTGTCAGACCTTGCCACATACTCTGTTCTTGTTTACCAGACTACAACACTTTTCAATCTAACTTCTGGTATAGGCACACCATGTCCTACGGATGTGTGGGAGGAACTTTGTTGCCATCAATGACAACAATTATGAAGCTCCAATGTGTCTCTTGCCAACAACATGCACATGCCATTGGGGTTAATAAATGCTCGGGCAACGTTTCAGCGAGCAATGGACATAGCCTTCAGAGGCTTGATTGGTAAATGCGTAGTCATATACATGGATGACTTAACAGTTTTGTCCAAAGATAGAGCAAACCATGTAGAGGACCTGAGAAAGGTGCTGAAGAAGTGTGAACAATACGGGATATCCCTGAACCCTAAGAAATGCATATTCGAGGTAACCACAGGAAGTTATTGGGCCACCTAATAACAAAAAATGGGGTCATCATTGACCCTGACAGGGTGGAATCGATCATGAAGATACAACTTCCTAGAAGCAAGAAGGAGCTCAAATCTTACTTTGGTAAGATTAATTTTGTTAGCAAATTTATCACTGGCTTTGCAGAGATTGTCAAACCCTTGAAGGCCATGGTCAAGAAGGATGCTAAAATTGAGTGGACACCTGAAGCTGGAGTAGCTTTTGAAGATATTAAAAAGGCCATATCAAATGCTCCAGTTCTGATCAGTGCACATTATACCAAGGACTTTTACATTTACTCATTTGCTTCAGAGCATACTTCTGCAGTAGTGTTGACATAGAGAAATGAAGAAAATGAGGAAAACCCTATAGCCTTCATGAGCTGCCCTTTCAGAGACACAAAGCTCAGATACATGGACATTGAAAGACAAGCACTTGCTCTGGTTCAAGCAGTTAAGAATTCAGGCATTACATTCTAAGAAGTAAAGTGATTGATGTAGTACCTGATGCAGCAGTATAAATGTTATTAATGCAAAGTGAACCAGGTGAGAAAAGGGTTAAATGGATCATTGTCCTCCAAGAGTATGATATGGACATTACACCCATGAAGTTAGTCAGAGGACAAGCATTGAGCTAGATAATATCAGAGATTGATCCTAATATCATGAGCCAGCAGTATGTTGTAAATGCAAAGAAAGATGGAGAATGGTACTCAGACATCAGACACATCCTGATTATTGGAAGGTGTCCTTCAAGATTGCAGGCCTCATAGAGGAGAGCCTTGAAGATAAGGTCATAGAAATACATGATCAAAGGAGGAGTCCTTTTCAAGCAAAAATACGAGGGGATATACCTTAGATGCCTGAAAAGGCAAGAAGCAGACAAGGTGTTAGCAGAGTTACATGATAAGTTTGGGACCGCACATGGATCACCTTTAGCTACCACTCATGCTATCCTCAGGGTAGGGTATTACTGGCCCACTATTTTTAAAGATACTGCTGAGCACATCAAATGTTGTCATATGTGTCAGGTTGCCGCAAATAGAAAAAGATATGTTGCTCAACCTTTGCATCCAGTGATGGAGATGCACCCATTTGCTCAATGGGAAATGGACTTCATAGGACCTATCAATCCTCCATCATCTTCAGGCCATAGGTATGTTTTAACTATTACTGATTACTATACCAGGTGGACTGAAGTTGTTAGCAGTAAGACGTGTAATGCTGAGGATGTCATCAGGTTTTTGGAAAGCAATATAGTAACCAGGTATGGGGTTCCCTATGCTTTGGTATGTGATGATAGATCTGCCTTTGCTTCAATTAAATTATCAAGTTGGGCTTTTGACTATGGAATTATCATAAAATTTTCCTCAAACTACTATCCCCAAAGGAATGGATTAGCAAAATCCTCAAACAAGAACCTATTGAACATCATAAAGAAATTAACAAAAAAGAACCCAAGGGACTGGAATACCTTACTGAAATATGCCTTGTGGATAGATAGAACTAGGAATAAGGTTGCATTAGGAAATTCTCCTTTTTATCTAGTATATGGGGTGGATCCTATCCTCCCTATTAACCTAAGGATTCCTACATTACAGTTTGCACAAGAGTACCTGGGCATTGATAATAAACAAGAGGTCAGGTTGCTTCAATTGATGAACCTAGAAGAAAAAAAGAAGTGAAGCAATTGAACAATTTGCTAAACATCAGGCTGTTGTCAAATACTGGTTTGACAAAAGGGCCAGAGTTAAGGCTTTCAGGATCTCAGATTTGGTCTTGATATGGGACAAAGCACATGAGAGGAAAGGAGATCATGGTAAGTTTGATAAACTCTAGATAGGTCCCTTTCAAATTTCTAAAATTTTAGGAGACAACACCTACAGGCTTAAGACCTTAACCAGTGAGGATGTTCCATTACCAGTTAATGGACAGTTTCTCAAACATTACTTCCAAGCCTGAAGTGGTGCCATGACAGCCATGTGTATCATAGTGTATATTGTTGTATAGTTGTTTGTGTAGTCTACTTTTTTTTCTTGCTTTGTTGTTTCCTCAGCGGGGATTTTTATTTTGATTTAGAGTATGTAGGAATAGACTAACAACCATTGAAAATAATGTAAAACTTAGGACATTCAGGTTGATCATTTGAAATTTATGCATAACTTGTTGTGACTGTCAGGAATGTAGAAAGTTGTTTAACTTTATGAAATTTTGTATTCAATAACTGTGGGTTGAGTATTCAAGGAAGGTTTCTCACAATGACACACCTAACATCATTGGGTTTGTTGAACTTACCAGTGTAGATATTAGGTGAAAAATCAGATGTCACCCTTGCTACCATTACAATTCTTAGCTTAATTTCAGTAAGTGACCACTCCTTGCATCATGAAGTTACAAATGCAATATCTTATGAAGTTCTATCAAATAAAATAAATAAATAAATAAATAAAATGGATTATACCGAAAATCCAAATTAAGCCATCTAAATAACTCTACCGGGGCTATAGACGCTCACTGACAGTGGGGCTCGACTTAGGAGAATTGTAACGATAACCTTGTCGGGGCTATGGACGCCTGCTGGTAGCAAGGCTCTATCCGGTTGGCTATGAGGGAATGACATCAAATATGTAGGCTAATATCAGTCACTGGTTTGTTCAACCGATCTTCAAGATGAGGATTATTAATCATGTGCACCCACTTAAACTGAAAGGAAAATTCATGCACCTTATTGAATACATTGAGTCGCAAGTTGGATAATGATTTGCAAAAAAGATAGTTGGAAGTTATGAAATTATTTCATTTAGTTTTCTTTAATGGTTTGAATTTAATTGTTTTGTTTGGTGGCTAGTTGTTGTGATGTTAACAACATGCCCTTTTTTACTCCTTAGCAAAATGAGGACCCCTATTGTGGCTTTTGTTTTTTGCTTGTGTGTGTTGTTTTGCTTGGTGGTAAAGGGAAAAGGGGACTGAAATAGTACAAAACTTATTGAAGATAGAGGAAAATTGCTTTAAGTGCTAGGGTAGGGTACAGGTGAATTCCCTGTCAAAAATGAATAGGGGTTGCTTTTTGAACCATCTTAAAATTCCCTGTATTTTGCAAGTTATGAGTGTTTTTCCTAAAATGTACATTCGAGTTTGGATGTTGCATGTACAAGGCCCTTTGTATATCAGGTCGATTGTATGCAAAGTCTTTTACATATCGGGTTACATATACAATGGTCTTTGTATGTTAGGTTGTTGTATGTTGCACATGCAAGGGGTTTAGTATATCGGGTTTACATACAAAGTTGTTTGTATGTTCTTTTACTTGTATTCATTTGCTAATGTTCTATTTGTACATACAGGTCAGACCCGATGTGGTTATGAGTTGAAATGAATATTTTGTTAAATCCACCAATTGTATATTTGGTGTTTGTATGTTTATACATACAAGTGAAACATACATGTCGAAAGATGCAAGGCTCGCCATATGCAAGCCGCAGACCCAAAAAGTTTGTTAAACAAGGTTAAGTCCTTGTATGTGTGTAGGCTTGTATATTGGTAAGATATAAAGGTGATATGCATCATACATATACATGCCGTGGACATAAAAGGTTATGATACAACATTAGGACATTGTATGCTTTGTGCATTGTATGTGTCCTACATACAAGCTGAGATACAATGCACTTATGCATGGTGCAGAACTGAAAGGGTTATGATAAGAAGTTAAGTCCTTGTATATTCATGCATTGTATGTATGTTGCAAAACATACATTGCAGGATGCATACAAGACGAAACTGAGAGGAGATTAAAGTACGGTATAAAGCATGCATCACATCCGATTGTATATCAAAAGATGCATTGTGTTTTATACATTGCAGAGCTGAAGGGAAAATAGACTGCGGTCTATAAAGGGTGATAAGTCCGACAGGGACATACAAAGGAGTTTGTATGTATCAACTTGTATAAATTGCAATGCATATCTCCATATACAAGGAATAGAAATACATTCACGATATACAAGGATTTAAACAGACGAAAAGGCGGGAAAGCAAAGCGAATGGATTTTGAAGCTGTTTTACAACCCGATGCATATTTTTTGTCAACGATGGTTGACTCGACCACTTTTGATGTTGTATATGCATTTGGATGTGTGATTTTCATAGATTCATAGCCTGATATCTATGTTTGCACATTTGGAGTTGGATTTAATGTAAATATTTATATTTCCTACTGGTTTATTAAATGATGGTGCTTAATTCTTGCTGGTTTGTTGCAAGATGCTAGAGCTATTTTGAAGTAGTTGGAAAATTGTAGAGTTGTTGGCACAATGGCAGTGTGTAGGTAGATATTAAAGACAGAGATTTAATGGCGATAACATCACGGGAGGCGGATCAGATCACAGGAGATCTCAAAAGGAGTAGGAGGAGTCAAGGCCTTCAATCCGAAGACAAAATGTAGATGGGGAAACATTATTAAACAGAAAACAATAGTTATTTTGCTAACCATAAGGGTTTCCAAGGGGTGTCTTTATGCCTAGTATGGCTATGCTGCTTAGGATGTTTGGGCGGGATTTGTTCTCCACTGCTTGATGCTGCGCTTGAGGGGTGGACCATTGATTAACTAGGGTTTTTTGGGTACTGTATAGGGATAAATCAGAGATATATATTAAGCCCCTTTACTGTACAAAAAAAAGAAAGGGGGAGGTCAACCATTTTTGTAAAAATTAGACCTGTAACAATTTCATGTAAGAGATCATATTACTGAGACTAATGAGGACTGGACTATTGAAACATCAAGGTTCTTTCTTCAGATCATTGTAAATGTACTTGTTCTAAAGCATACTAAATGGAGATGAAGCTTCAGATTACATCCTAATTGTAAACTTTACATAATCTCCAAGTTGATTTCTGGATATGTACTGGTGAATGCTATATTCAATAGAAGCGCTTTCATTTCATTGCATGTTGTTGTCAACTTTTCCTTTGAACATTTGCACTGGATCATGCAGATTTCTGGAATGTCCTAGTGAAGTATGATTCTAGTTTTTCTTCTCTTCATTTCTGTATCAGAACATGTATGTGGATCAATGATCTCAGTCAAGTAATTTTGGGAATCCCATTCTTTACACCCTGTCTTTGTCTTTCCTTTTTTTAAATTTCATTGAATCACTTCCATAACTACAAATCATGAGAAATAATAAGCAAAACAGAGAAATATGCTGACATCCCATAGATAACTAAATATCATTAGCATATTTGAGCCAAATGCATGTAGTGTTGAAAATATCATGCAAAGACTTACAAATAATGGTAGAAATCATTTAAATATCAATCTGTAGGCACATTATTTGAGCAAGTTCATAGTGTAAAGGCAAAAATTACTGAAGAACGTAAGGCCCTTGAATGAAAAACAGCAACACACATCAACCACTGAGTAACGTCAGTAGATTATGAACTAATCAACGAAGACTTGGGATCATGAATTCTTTTATTCATCATATCTTTCAAGATAAATAAGGGATGTTGTGTAACTTTTATTTCTTGTTTGTGTGTGACTAACATCACCATCAACAAGTTTATATGCATCTCGCTCCTTGATTAGCAATTGAGCCTATCCTTTATTCAGCCTCACAACATTTATACCAATATCTGCAATAATCAGAGGATCATTTTCTCCTACTTTCAAAGTCATAACATGCGCAAAGGTCTTTTTAGTATCTATAATGGCAGTCTTCTTATGAGGAGGATAGAGGGCTCATATCATAAGTAAGTTTTCATCATTTTTATACTTGGTACCCATGTATATCTTCATTACACCTTTAGGAGTGAGTTTGTAGTTATCATCAGTATTGTGCAAAAAACTATCAAATACCAAGGAAGAATTTATGTCAAGTCCAGGAAATATCATGACACCCGCTTCTCTAAGCAACTTTCTGCCTCTATTAGGAGTTATAGCCCTCAACTCATTGTCTACTATTGTCTTTAACACATCCATCAATTATCTTTCATTATCAGCTGTGACATCTTCAACTGATTCTCTGAGTTCCTTTCCTTTATATTTATACAAAAATGATTTAAATTCCTGAGAATGAATGAATTGATCATCTACAATGAAAGAATCATATGCCAACTATCTGGGATCCTCATCACTAGGCCCCTCTTCATCCTTCTCTCTACTAGGAAGTTGATAACCTTCCATTTTTCATCTAGAGATTCGACTTGTCTGTTCATGAAGCTCCTCTTCACCTACAGATTCTTCATCACCAGAAGACAATAACTCTATTTATAGAAATTGTTTTCTTTTCTCATCTAATTCTTTATTATATTTTTCAATTACCAATTCGACTTCGGCTTCTTCCATGTTCCTAATAATATCATCATGTAGATATGGAATGTGTGTGTATCCACAGAGGTTTTGTTTTCTTCTAGAAAAATTAATGAAGCCCTCAGGATCAAATCCTTTTCTTGTCTCAGCACAGCTCATGTTGTAATGCATTAATTTATCTTCAATGAGACCATAACCTTCCTTGGACACCATGGTAAAATCCCCAAAGCACAGAGTACTAGTCATGAAGGATTGTTTGTCATAGGCACTTCAGTTCATCACATTGGAATAGTTCATCTGCCTCACTATCTCCAAGTAAGCAATCTTATTAGGAACTATCTTGGGCACTATAAATGGGGTATCTTCAAAACCATAAATTCTACCCATAGTTGAGTCTTCAAAACAATACCAATCTCCCCAATTGTGTGTGACAGTTGGGGGCCACCAAAGTCTTTTGGTCTAAGAAACCTTTTTATTTCATCTGACAATGAATATTCACAGGGATGATTAAAGTATCTATATAACACTTTTACAAAATATTCTTCAAAATAAATGTAACTGGAGTGGGCAAACCTACTATCCCATACCCTTAACCACATCTGCATAGGCAACTTCTATCCCCTTTTGTCTATTTGAGCAATTCTGAGTTCATTTTGCCATATTCTCATTTCCTGGCCATAATAAAATACCATGTGCATGAGGAGTGAATAATGCTCAAAAGAAACTATTGGGGCATCGTTCTTAATTGCAACTAAGCTAGAATCAATCTTCCTAAAAATATAAACAACATAGTCAAATTACCTAGCATTATGACATTGGATATCTGTTGCTATCACCATTAATGTAATTGTCATGAAATCAGGAACTTCTAACCCTAGGACTTGGCCAATGGAATAATATGTGTATTTCATATAAGGTTCAAACAAGGACACATGGAATGGAGGTCCATCATTGTCATCAAAAGGTACTATTTTTTCCCTCTACCCTAGGCCTATGAAGAAGAAATCTCCATATATTGTATGTGGTGTCCATCCTTTAGTACTCTTTGTCTAAATCCTCATTTACTATGGGATGTGTACATAAGTCATCCAAATCAAATACTTCACAAATGGCATTTTTGGATAAGTGTATAACAAGCTCTCCTTGTGGATTGCATATGGCTTTCAGGCTGGGATTGTAATATTTAGCCAAAAGTTTTAAGAGTTCCACATTCACAAACACATTCAAGAAAACTAATTTTCCCAAATTCAAATGCCATGGATTAGACACCGGGACATTTCTAAATCTCCTATTATAATGGAATTTAAACAATTCATAGCCTCTAATTGTTGTCCATACATTTCCCATGTATTTGTATTTGTCTTCTAATTTCTCCACCCCCACCCTGAGTTGTGCAGACCTTCGGGCTTTAGGGGTAGACCTAGGAAATTGATCTATCAAATCCTGATTTAGTCTTCTCTCTTTCACCTTTTCATCAGGACATTTATCAGTTTTTTGTCTCCTAGGTTTACTGCTTTCACCCTGTTGTTTTCTACCCTTGCCCTTTACTGGTGTCTCCATTAATTATAATTCTGAATAGCACATACAAATTGTAAGTCACCACACAGAGGTTTTATGTGTCTACCTGTTGCCTGAGACGATCACCAAATTCCTTTGTTTTCTCCTCCAAATTCTCGCTTGCGTGTTCTTCTCAAACAATCCATTCGAACACAATTGCAATGATTTAGAATGACTTCTTAGGGGATTTCTTCTCGGCTTGTTATTAATATTTCTAATGCATTAATGTCCATAATAATTTTGAAATGTCACATCATCATAACATCCTTCATCGACAGGATTTTTGTAATGTCAGTGTGATGTAAATGCTTCTTATGGCACCAATATTTGCAGATAACTCAATCAATGTGACCCTTTGTTTTATTTCCTCAATGTCACTTTGCATGAAAGCATATGTATGTTTATATTGGCAAGACGTTTCAAAACTTATCTGATATAAGAATGAACATAGAAGTTGTTACCGGCTTGACTTACACCATCATTATGAAAATAGCCTCCTACTCTGATATTTCAAATCTCTCTGATACTAATTATTTATATCGGTATGAGTCTTCCTAAAATGTTTATCGATTTCTCCTTACAGGGTTGATTAGTGAAATCGGTAAGACCCAAGAAATTGATACCGATAGCATTTGTCTTTCTGACACATGTGACCTATAGAAAAGAGTCTCATCGATGTGTGTGGTTATTGTTTTCATCATAACAACATATGCTATTAGGGTGAGCTTATTTGATTTATCTGATCCTTATTGTTTCCCCAACGCCATCCTTTCTATCTTTTCTTCATCGGAATGACCACAGTCATATCTCACTGAAATCCTTTGTCGTTGTGCCAATGAGTTATATCATTCACATATATCGGTATGACTTTGGCCGAAATTGCCTTATGGTCTCTAAGACATCATAAGGTCAGAGAAATCTTAATTTTTTGTTCCAATGTGTATTTCTTCCCAATGAGTCAATAGTTTAATCTATTCCCTAAGTTGTTCAGCAGGACTCTTGTCGAATTTCTCCATCAGTGTGATCTATGTTGTCAGGGGATTGTTCAAAGTATTTGACGACAATGCTTTCTCATCCCGATGGTCCTTGTATGATCAATTCGGTGTGACTAGAGATTCTCTTTCCGATAAGGGTTCATCGTCATAACCTCCTTTATCAAGGCATCTTGAAATTCTAATCCTGACTTCATTCCTAATGTCAATACACATCTAATCTGCTTCAAATGGAACATGGGTTGATATGAAAAAACTTTGGTCTTGCCAAAATTAGAGATCTTAAGGTTTTTACAGATTATGGTTTGGGAGGTGAAACTAATAGTTATGGTAGGGATCTTATTATACAAATCATGCTATGTTTGTGGAATTTATCGGCTGTCATTATGATTTTGGGGGTATAACGTTCTAATTTGGTTGGACAGGGGATGGATAAAAGTATAGGAAACTTTTGAAATTTTCCTGTCCCAACACATTGTAGAGGAGAAAATGATTTGAAACTTTGAATGTACCACCATACCAACATACTAAACTTAACTTTTGAATAGCATGACCATATTTTCAAATGTAGAGGAATGCTGAGCATTTTATGAAGCAGTCTTCAAGTAATTTCCTGTAGTAGAAATTTTCACCAACATCAAAAGGCCAGAGTCTTCTTGTAACAATACATACTTCCTTAGGAACAATAGGAAGGAGAATAAAACATGCTACAGACCATCAACAATATCTCCCAATCATTGCTTCTAATTCCCATCTTAATGTATCAACATTCATCTTAATGCTTCTAATTCCCATCTTAATATATCATCATGATATCATCTTTGCTGACCACAAACATGCTTAATACAACTTTACTTAACATTATTCAAGGCATGACATCGAACCATGAACATTAGCAACACCACTGCTGATGAGTGCCAGGTAGCACCCATGATAATACACATTTTTACATCTCTTTTTCTTCCTTCTTAAACCATTTTCCTGATGATTGCACCAAAGTTGATTGACAAGATTTGTTCTAATTATGTTAATGAGAGATGAATTACCTAAAATCATAATTTTTGATTGAAGGACTAATGTGCATTAAATTAATGGAAATATGCAGAAATTCTCTCTTTTGAATCTACAGGTGCAGATGTTCGGGCAAAGACAATTTTGAACATCTCCAGAGGTGGTCCTAATAATCTCCAAAGTTGACATAAGGATACCACACTAGTCTCCAATGTTTTCCAATATGATTGGAGAGATTTTGAGATAAGAGGATGAATCATCCCTAGAGTGGGACTGAAGTCATAAGCATATCTTTGGAGCTGGACAGAAAGTCATGAGCATATCTGTGGAGCTACAGTCAAAAGCACACACCTCTAGAGCCTCCTTAATACAAATGCAGATTTCTAGCGCCACTGCCAGTCAACACTTCCAATGGTAATTGGGGTGCTCCAGATATTACTCAATCAGTGCATGAGTAATCGAATGAAGACCCTAGTTAACTGCTAGAAGTTTTATTTCTCTTTTTGATTTTGCATGAGTTCTCGACAAACTAATTAGGTACCTATATTTTAGGGCCTCGCTGTCTAGTTGTATTTGAAACTAAGACTCAGATTTAGTGAGACTGTTGTTCCACTAAAATCTATTTTAATTGCATGATTTTTACTCTGTAGTTAAATAGTTGGTAGAATAATAGATTAATGTTATCTCATAGATAGACTGATACTTAGGGTAGGTGATATCTCATCACCGGATTAGATATAAATATACAAAGTACCAGCAGAAGAAACATTGCGGATGCATTATTATTATTATAATCTCATTTTGATATGGATACTTTTTTGAATACAAAAGGATACTAATGAGATTAGACTGAAAGAGAATTGTGATATTATATTCCTGTGCTGATTCATTGCCTTAGTCTTCAGTCTTGAGGGTGAGGAGAAAGGGCCCACTCTCATCATCAAGGCAGAAGGCTAGTATTTGTTTATTTGTTATTCTGTTTCAAATTCTGTTTAGAAAGATAGTTACTATTTTCTCATAGATAAATGTATGCTTCAGTTGTATGGAATATATAGATCAACATTAGCAATTTATTGTTTAAGCTTTGTTTCCAACATTCCTAGAATTTACTTCCATAGCAGATAAATTAGTGGCATTAATTTCTTGAACAAGTAGAGATCATTAGAGTTAGTTAAATAGACTAGAAACTATAGGATTCCTAATTACAGATAGCTAAGGACACAACCCTGGATTTGACACATGAAAATATGATTAAATGCCAAGGACCAACGACCCTTGTCAACTGCTAGCTCACCATTGTAGTATATCAGTGACAGTCCAAACTGAGTGTTCAAAACGTAGTGTTGACATCAATGGCAACCACACAACCACATCAGTGACAACTTTAGGTAATATGTGTGCAATAATCTCCCCCTTTGGCATTGATGGCAACACGCACCTGTTCATTCTCCGTCTTTGACATCAAGGACAAAGGGCAACAACTTCTCTCGCTTAGATCACAAACTCTCCTTCTCAACCTTCTCCCTCTGTCAGCAACAACCACTACCTAATCCTCCTAAGAGGTAGCCACCATTAGTCTAGGAAAAAGATATAGCATGGAATACTTCCCCTGGACAGATGCACCAACTATGCATCTAGCATCTATCAGAGATACTCAAAAGTGTCCTTTGCAATAACCTTTGTGAAATTATTTGCAATTTATTCCTTTGTTGTAACATACTCCAATTTCACTTCTTTCTCTGCAACCTTCTCTCTCAAAAAATGATACCTTATTGATATATGCTTGGTTCTAGAATGCATCACTGGATTCTTAGAAATGTTGATAGCACTAGTGTTATCACATAAAATAGGCATAGGCTCATCATATTGTACCTTGATAGCCTTCAATATTTTCTTCATCCACAACACTTGTGTACAACAAGATGCTGCTGCAATATACTCTACCTCTGTAGTTGATAAAGATATTGAATCTTGTTTCTTACTATGCCATGAAACCAATCTGCTTCCTAAAAAGAAAGCACCACCACTTGTATTTTGTCTATCACCAACACAACCAACCCAATAGGTATCAATGTAAGAACTTAGATCCAAATCATTACCTTTTGGTTATCGTAAGCCATATTCTAGAGTTCCCTTCAAGTATCTGAATATTCTTTTCACTATCTTCTCATGAGTTTTCTTAGGATTAGCTTAAAATCTAGCTACCACACATACTGCATTCATAATATCAGGTCTAGAAGTAGTCAAGTACAATAATCCTCCAATCATAGGTCTATAAAGAGTCTAATGAACCTCTGGTGACTCATCAACCTTGCTTAAATAACAACAAATAACCATAGGAGTACTTACTAGTTTGGAGTCCTCTATACCAAATTTCATCATCTCTCTAACATACTTAGCCTGAGAAATAAAGATACCATCACCTAGCTGACCAATTTGAAGACCAAGGAAGAAGGGCATCTCACTAATCATGGACATCTAAAACTCTTTCTGCATCTCTTTTGCAAACCTCTTACACATATTATCATCTCCACTAAAGATGATGTCATCAACATATACAAAAACTATCAAAATCATGTCTCACTTTTCCCTAATGTAAAGATTACTATCTATGGTACCTTTCTTGAAGCCTTGCTGAAGTAAGTACTTATCCAACAAGCATACCAAGCTCTAGGAGCTTTCTTGAGTCCATACAAAGCTTGCTTGAGTCTATACACCAAGTTCAGCTCTTCTGATAGCTAGAAACCATATGGTTACTTAATGTAGACCTCTTCCTCTAAATCACCATTCAAGAATGTTGAATTGACATCCACCTGATAAACCTTGAAGTTCTTGTGAGAAGCAAGGACAAGAAACATCCTAATTGCCTCCAACTTGGCTACCAGAACAAAAGTTTCCTCAAAATCAATACCTTCAACTTGTCAATAACCCTTACACACCAATATTGCTTTGTTCCTCACAACTTCACCATCTCCATTCAATTTGTTTCGAAACACCCACTTTGTTCCTATAACATTCTTATTAGTTGGTCTGGGAACAAATTTCCATGTCTTATTCTTCTCTATTTGATTCAGTTCTTCTTCTATTGCCTTCAACAATCCATCATCTTTGCTAGCATCAGTAGAGGTTTTGGACTCTACCTTTGATAGTGTTGATTAACGGTTTTGTCACTACAAAAATAACCTGATATGCCCAATAAGGCAACAACAAAAAGATACCAACAAATAGAGTAATCATTGTGAGTACAATGATTATTCTCTACATTTGAGAGGGGTAGATCCCTCATATGATGGGGGTTTTTTGGGTTTTTGAGTACCTTTAACCAAAAGGTATAAAAAGGTAGCAAAAGAAAAGGAGAGATGAAAGGATAGGGAAGAAGTCTACCTATGAGCATAGGCAACACAACACAAACTCCTTGAAGAAAATAAACTAAACTAAAGAGAGGAGCACAAAGTCTCTAAGAGAGAGAGAGAGAATTACTAACTACAGAGGCACAAATTCCTCCCAAAACACCTGCATACTAGAGCAAATGAAGAGGAAATAAATGCAAAGAAACTAATTAGACATAGGAATAATCAGCTTCAAAGGAGTATAGACATAAGAACAACAATCCTTTATTGAAATGAACAAAGAACCCAAAGTTTCTAGTTTTTCCCCTTTACAAAGCTCTAAGCTACACAGGGCCAGAAAGATAAGAACAAACATCTAATCACTACACCCCTGCAGCTCTCATAGGAGCTCTTGGTTGAACAACAAAAAGATGGCCAAATAAAATATAGAGAACATCACTGATAGGAATCCCAAAATTCATCCGCTTCTACCCAAGAAAAAAAATTAAAAAATAACCAAGAAAATTGAAGATCCACTGATGACTCTTCCCCTTCGACTCCATCTTGTGATCATTCACAAATGAAAGTTGGGGAATGCCTCTTTCAGTTTCCATTACCCATGCTCAGATTCAATAGGCGGGTCAAAATTTCTCAATGAAGATATCCCAATGGGTATGATGTCACTCACAGATATCTCATTTTTCCTTTGCTCCTCTTTTCTTTTTGAATTGCCATCAATAGGTATATTCATGTCAAGCCTTCCTAGGTTCTTTTACTTCCCGAATCTCAACTATTGGCTTTTATTTCTACCAACCCGAAGCCAACCATGGTTGTCTGTGATGTTTCAATTTGCAACATTGAGAGCATTAGCTAGGGCACTGCTGAGGAAGAAATCCAGAGATAACGATGCATAGAAAAATTCAGTGACCATGGACCACATTCTCTTAGGGGCCTCACTATGGAAGAACTCCATGGACTTGAATACAATGCCCGACATTTGGTTTTTGAGGTTCAGAAAATAATGCAACTCGTCTGAAATTTTTAGTGTCGACCCAAAGGGCACATTTGATTCCACTTAGCCCACACATGCAAACATCATCAATGACTCCAACCGGCCAAGCACTTTCAACCAAGTCAACTGTGTTAACCCATCAAAAATAATTGATTTGCAACAATAATGAAATTCACCAATCTCACAGCCTATGAATCTTCACTTGTATTACTACCTTGAGCAGCTTCAAGCTCTGTGTGCAAGTTCTTAGATTTATGCAGATCTTGTGATCATCGTGCACATCAATTCATACATTGTTCATGCCTTTACTTCAAACATATCTATCTAAACCCAAATTGTTGCAGCTCATTGTACGTCTCGCCATTCTCATGTTCAAAGGGGAAAATTTTCCTTTTAAAATGATTGCCTATTTTAGTAGAGACTGTTGCTTCTAGTGTTTTCTCATTTGCTTGCATGCTAACAAAACGGCTATAATGTCTAACAGTAAACATACATTGTCACTGTATCTTCTTGAAAGTTCATAAAATCTCTAATTTTAGTGAGATATTCTAGCAAAGGCACCTGTAGGTGGATATTGTTGGTGAAGTTTGTGGAATTTGAATTTATGCCTGTCAAATCGCAAATGCTTGGAAGTTTACATCCATGTCAACAAAACCATCTTGTACATATCCTGCGATCCTTGCACTTTATTGAAGAGTATATCCACTACTTAATAAGTTGCTGCCTTTAATGCTTTCATGTTTTACATGCACGTCCATCCAATTTCAACTACAATATTTGATACAATCTGCCTTTCGTTTTCAATTCTATCACGGCCAGCAAGTACCAGTAGATATTACAGCGTCTGACATGACAATTGCTAATTGTATTTAATTGAAAGTTTCTAACCCTTTTTAATGGATCCATTTTGTGCATATTCTGTGATCATTTCAATCTTTTGAAAGATTTGATATTATATTTTTAGAAAAGGTTGTGGCTTTTTAATGCTTTTAACGTTTGCATGCATGTCTTCAAGAGCATTTCCAACTATAATATCTCACAAAAATCCTATCATGGGCAGGCAAAGGGGAGTGCGCTGGTGAAGATTATGGAGGCTGGTGTTGCACCTGCCAATGGCATTTTCTTAGAAGTTTCTAAAGCTGATTCAACAAATCCATTTTGTGCATATCCACCAACCTTTGCTTATTTGATCCAACGATTCTATCTCAACATAGGCTGGGTGTATACTGGCAGATGATTTTCTTTTAAATTCTTGGCGTTACAACTCCCTCCTACATAGATTTGAAAGCTTCTAAAACCTTTTATCAAATCATCTTTGTGCATATCCCTCTATTCTTGCAAGAATAGAATAACATTTCTCTCATCTTAAAATCTTTCTATTTTTAGACCTCCACCGTGGTCCAAGAAAAGTTGAAGAGTATAAGAGTGGTCACGATAATGGCATGCATCATGAACCTCACAGGCTTGTAGATTGATTTTGATCACGTTCAATATATGCAGATTCAACATCTGCCATCATGAAAGCATGAGCTTTTGCAATTTCCCGTTCTAAAAAACCATGAGCATGGACCCGTGCTACCTTCATTAGGTGGCAAGGATTGTGGAATTCTCCCTTACATCTGCCAATGGCATTTGTTTAAAAATTTCAAAAAGATTTTTGATCAACTCATTTCATACCTATTCTGTAATGTTGGGCACTCCATTACATAACACTCCCTTGAAATTATGAAATCAATTTCTCTATTTTAGGTAGGGCACGTCTATTAATTTCAATTCAGTAACAATGAGCCAGCATTTGCCAAATGAAACATTCTTGATAGTTATACTGAAGCCTTATCTTCACACTGTAATAAAGGTGCCTCTTGACATCCCAGAGAACAAACAATTATACAGCATATGAAGCATAAAGATCTTCCACAAATATTAACCAAATACAAAGATCTCCCACTAGTTTCAGGGCATGAAGAAGTTATCCGATCTCCATCATCTTCAATCAGTAACATAGAAGACCCATCTTTTTGGTTCAATACCATATATTTACAAATGTTGCTCCATTAAAAGCCTCATTTAATGCATTGTTCAGAAGCTCTGCAAAAGCTCCTAAAGCATGTTCATGACTAGTTTAATTTATAATCAAATGATGCTTACATAGCATCAAAACAATCTATACATGTTCCCTTAGGGATAACTCTTGAAAATCCTCTATGATAAGACTTTAGTGAGATTGCTATTATACCACCAAGGACTGTGGTGTATCATAACAAATTTTGATCAAATAGTTGTCTTTCAAGAAGACTCCTTCAAGTTGGTGATGATTATAATGATAACTTCTGAAACACCTTTCCCCATTTCAGAAAAGATCTGCAAGATTACGAAATCAACTATGAATGCTCACATATAATTCTTAAACCTCTAGCTGGTGTCAGAACCTTCACTTCAGCACTGACTTCCACAAAGAGGTCACTCACAATCTAAAACAACTCTGAATCACAGTCAACACTAGAAATGACTTCACATTTTTGGTTTTTCATTACATTATCTTGGGTGTTCACAAGAAACAAAGACCTACACATATATTGGCAGTTTTGATGGTAAAAAATGGAGGAGAACAAATTTATGGAAAAGAGGATTATTACTTATACATGGATTGAGATAGGAAAAGTTTAAAATTTTCATGTTTAAAAATATGGACAACAACACGCTCTAATTGGGGACTGCTTTCCTCCATGGGAAGTAGAGAACTCTAGAATCTTGGATGAAGACCAGTGCCTTATCCATTGGTCCAATAGAGTCAAGGGGAAACAACAAGAGACCTTGAACAAAGCCAAAATTGAAACAGACTCAACAATAACTGGAAATGGAAACAAACTGAGACACCCATGTACCCAGACTAGGTACAACATACCACTACTGCCCCCAAAGACTATGCAAAGTAGTTACCTGGCTAGGAAAAATATATGCCAGTATGAAACAGAGGTGCATATTCATGAAGCACTTGCAAACTAAACAACCTATTGAGGACCATGAATGTTAAACTAAGATTTATGAAGGACAAGAGTTCACTGAAATGTGTACCATATAGCCACCTTTCATTAAAGACTTCCATAATTTCTAGAGAACTCTTTTGCATATCATTTACATTCTCAATTGGAATCAGATCTGAATAGACTCCTCTTGAAACAAACTAAAAATTCATACCATGAACAGCAACCTTGTTGGGCTTGAATCCAATTTCCCTTTTACTTTCAGAATCAGATTCATGCTTTTCTAATGGCAACTCTAAATTTTTGGATGTCACCCAAACCGTCTTTTTCCATAACCTACAAAGGAGGCACAACCACTTCTTCTCCACATAGGAAATCATCTTCTGGCATTTCTAAGCACCATTTTGGAATGTGAAAAACATGGGGCTGAACATCCTCATTTACAAAATCAATGTTACTTTCTCCATATTTATTCATACAATCATTTTCATCCGGTGTTTCACAACTTCAAAATTAGATTCAAAAGTAAAATCATTGCTAGCCTTTGCTTGCAATTTTACCTCTTCATGATTTGATGTGGGAGCTTTAGAATCTTCACACTCCAGCTTTGGCTGCAATATTTATTCTTTATCATCTTCTTCATGAAACTCGAAAGTCATATACTCTAGTTGTATATCAATGATAACTCCAATATCCACACCAAGACTTGGAAAGAAAACATTAGAAATGAAACATTCTTTCTGCAAATTTCATGATGAATCAATCTATGGAAATGTGACTGTTGATTGTGATATTTGAATATCACATTCTACAAGCATTGGATCAAGTTTGATAGAAAGAACTTCTTCTCCTCTTGCATAAGGAAAATTATCACTGAGAGGATAAGTAGATTGGGAATGCAATTTATTTGTTCCCTCACCAGGCTCAATCATCATATTATCAAATCTTTTAGTTTCATTTTTACATGCATACATTTCGTTCATTGAATCAACACCACAGGTAAAAGGAAATTGAAATGAGACCATATGAGCTTGTGTAATGTCTCCTCTGGAAAAGAATCTCTGACAATGGAAAAATATTCCACCTCTTCTTGTGACCCTCTGTCTTCTTCATCAAGAAACTTAAATGTTGGGTATTTAGGAGAAGTGCAAAGATTTTATTGTTTCACTTCAAGAATAGATGTTAAATCAGTATCATCAAAGACAAAAAGTTCCATGTCTGAACTATGATTTAAAAACCCTTTTTCAGTCTCATAAGAAATACTTTCTATCACTTGGTCTTTTTCATCAATATCAAAGTTAAAGATTTCTGATTAAGGAGAAAATACAGTACCATTCATACCTTCTTTCATATAACCAGAGATACAAGTGACAGCACTCATTTCAGTGACATGACCATCTTTGTCTAGGATCCCACATAAAAAGTCATCATTCGAACTTTCTAGGCACCAGTTTGGAATGAGAATGACATTGGGTTCTTCTAATAATTCCTTTTCATTATTCTCTTCAAAAAAAGTAGATGATTGTTTAATCTCACTCCTTTGTATGCATGTTCAGAAAGATTCTGGTCCTTTATTTTCAAGCTAACTCAAAATTTCTTTCTTGTTGTTGATTGTGATTCCATGGCACTAACAAATCTCTAGGCTCAACAAATGTTTACACATTCAACAAGAATAGAAAAGCTATAAGAAACTTGATCTTCTCTCTCTAATTCTTTTTTGAGCGATCTTAATCATTCTACAACTATCTGTTGAATCTTTAGTTTAAGATCCTTAAGAAGGTAAAACTTGCAATGCAAACTTTTGAGCAGTAATGTGGATTGGTAATCTTGGGATGGATGTAGCCTTTTCTTTTCCACTTTAGAGATGCTTGCTTTCAGACTACTCCACAATGAATGAAGTATCTTATCATCTTCAGCTAATATCTCTTCGATTATTGGTATAGGTCATCTTTTGGCTTTGGTCTAATTTCTTTGATTTGCCTGATATTGAACCATTTTCTAAGATCTTAAAAAAATATATAGTCACCAACCTCCATTTCAATGGAGGTACCATTAAATAACCAGGGAAATAAGAACACCAACCTATTCAAATCCCCAATGGAGTGGCCAAAAATTATTGGTTAACAGTTTTGTCACTGTAAAAATAACCCAATATGCCTAAGAAGGCAATGATAAAATGATACCAACAAATGGAGTAATCATTGCGAGTGCAGTGATTATCCTCTGTGTTTGAGAGCGGCAGTTCCCTCGTATGATGGGGGTTTTTGGGTTTTTGAGTACCTTTAACCAGAAGGTACAAAAAGGTAGCAAAAGAGAGAAGGAGAGATGAAAGGATAGGGAAGAAGTCTGCCTATGAGCATAGGAAACACATCAAAAAACACCTTGAGGAAAATAAACTAAACTTTAAAGAGAGGAGCACAAAGTCTCTAAGAGAGAGAATTACTAACTACAAAGGTACAAAGTCCTCCCAAAACACCTATGTAGAGGAAAACTAATGTGTTTTAGACTTAACATAATTCAGGGGTAAACCTATCTGAACAATCCACTCTATCATTGCATTTCTACATTAAATTATCAACCAAGGAGCATAAGATTATGATGGAACTACACTATATGTGCCTTTAGGGCTCATATTCTACCTAAACTATCTTATCCAAACCTATTTAGATGATTCTACTATGCTAGAATTCACATAAATGCAAGAACAATAAAAATAGCTATAGAATCTAGTGGCTACGGGTACCTGCAGCATAAGTTGTAGATGACTATTATCAATAGGAAATTATAGAATTAACTCAAAACATCCAAAATAATAAAAGAACTAATGCTAACCTCCATAGGACTTAAATTTGATAAAGCATGCACTTTTTCATGAACCATACTACTTGTAATTTGACAATCAAAGAAATCTATGTGACTCATGATGTATCTATATGCAAATGAAAAGCAAATTTAATATTGAATGCATATAGGAACAAGTAAATAAATAAAGTGAGGATCAATAGCTTGAGTGGTTGGCTCAAGGGACTGATTCACTTAATTGCAAATCAAATCTAGTTTAGATTCTTATGCATCTTCATAATACATAGTTCATTCACTTCATATCATAAACAAAATGTCTTTCAGATTATATTCAATAATGACATTCCTTAATAAAACATGTATGTACCTTCCAATATAGAAAACATAGTAACAATAGAGTAACAATTGAGTAACTAGAAATAAAATAACTAACTTAACATCTAACTCATCCCCTCTAACTTATATAGAAACAAGAGAGATTTATGCAACTGCTAACTAACTGCAACCATCAATCCATTCCTAGATACTGGGATACAGGTTTGAGATCAATTTATTAATCTAACTGAACAAAGGAAGTAGAGTCCTATCCAAACAAGAACTCTTACACAATGGTTCTCATAAAGAACACACATAAGTTGGGTTTGAAACAAGTCTTCTTGCTCTTCTACATTTATTTCTATCCATGAGGGTTCACATTCATCCTCCAGCTGCCTGCACATTTGGCATCCGACTTTACTTCCTTTAATTCTCCTATCTTCAACTTTGCTACAAATACTCATTCCCTTGATGACACATTCTTGCTTCATAGGGGTTAATTCACAAAGCATATGCACAAAAATAACGTTCATGACTAAACCATAGGATTCCATCTATATTGCATGCATACTCATATTTAAATCATTCAATTGATAATATCATCACCATATTCCATATTAATAACATAGGTTCAAAGTCTTGCAAAGTATATAAAGAGACAACATAAAATAATGGTGATGTTTGTAAAGTGTCTAGAGGATCATATCTAAAAGTTCTTAAAAGCATATAAAAACAACATAAAAAGAGGTCAATATTTTAGCCCATCATTCCCCCAACTTAGCCTTTTTCTTTTCCTCGAGAAAAATCATTGAATTGAACACCTAAGGGAGAAGATTGTAGTGCAAAGTAATCTTCCTCAAGTCCATTATTTATTTGACCCCTGAACCCTGCTTAAGATAAAAACTATTGTAACAAGCAAGCCTATCCAATCTGACTAATTCTACATTCCTACACTCATCACCCTTTTCCCCTATCCAATGTGGTACTCGATAAAGGAGAATAGGAGGATGAAATGTAAGTGGTATCCATCCTACTCCTATTTTCTCTAAAATTTGGATATACTTGTGCAGTCTCTCAAACATATTCATAAAATTGTGAAAAGAATAAGGCTCTTTCCTCTGTAGTGCTGGAGTCAGACTATTCCATCTATCTTGCACATACCTGGGACAATTTTGAAGCATGGGCCCTACTAATTGTTGTATCCTCTTGTGATCTTGTAGTCTTAAATCCATAACTACTTTTCCCAGGCCTTTGTGTGAGAGGAGTGTTAACCATTGGGTGAGAATTAGATTAGGATTTGGTACTTCCCTTTTGACTTGTCGTATCACTATTTTTTCTCTATTCCTCATACTTATCCATCAACTCCCCTCTGAGCTTTTCATTCTTGAGGTATGGTAACTTTTATCAGAAATTGTGAACAATAGCATGAACAACTAATTATCCAATAATCTCAATGAAATTGAAACAAATAAGATCAAACAGAAAGAGCACAATACCTTGCAAACCTTTCTATTCCATGACTTCCATTGGTAGCCTATCTCAAATTGATCTTGTGTATGAATAGAGCCCTCAAAAGGTGCACTTCCTTGCTCTTTTCCAAGATGACAATGGAGAATGGTTGTTGATAGGTCTTGCAAATGAAGAGGATCTTCACAATACAATGATAATGGTGATAAATGGTGTGACAATTGATCTCAAGCTATGGAGTGATTTTGTGCCAAAGGCACGCTGTGATTCATGCAGAGTAAGTTTATAAAAAGCTTGGATCAATGAAATGGAGGAATAGGGGTTGTATTTATAGATTTGTGAGAAAGAAGATCAATGATTGAGGAAATTTGAGAGGATGTGCGTGAATAGGGAGAGGACAAGTGTCTTGGTCTTTCATGCATCAGGGGAGTTAATAGAATAGATTGTAGAGTTAATTGAGATGATTGATTAGTTAATAGAATAGATTGAAGAGATAAGTGGGCTCATTGGGGAGTTGACTGAGATGATTGATCAATAAACTCAGATGACCAATTAGTTAACAGATTTGATTGATGAGTTAACTAATCTGTCTGGAGGAGAAATAGGACATGTGGGTGAGGGAATATTAGCTAATTAAATATTAAAAATATTTAATTACATGTGCACATGGATTAATTGAATTATTTTTGGTATTAATTCAATTTTGGAGGAAATAGATAATTTAAATAAATATTTGGATTTATTTAAATATAGGGAATGAGAAGAATTTAATTAAATAATTTGGTATTATTCAATTTAGAATGATTTTAGAAGAATTTGGATGATTTAATTAAATAAATGATTTTATTTAATTTTTTGGAGAAATATGAATGAGATAAATAAATTGATTTATTTATTTATTGATAGAGGAATTTAAAATGAAATAAATATTTAAAATATTTATTTACCTAGTGTCGTGTCATTTTTAGGTGTTTACATTTTGCCCCTCTTTGATGTTGTTTAGGGTAAAATTTGGATTTGTTTAGTTTAGTGTTTAAATCATCCTTTCACCTATTACTTTCAAGGACCTCCGGATCGAGTGGAAGAGCACTATCAGGTCCTTTGTCATTTACAAATGTAGGGAAACTTGGATTAGGGTATTTGCTTATCAATTTTCCTTCTCTTATCCTCAATTATCCATCAAAACCCTAATTATGCAAATGCGGCAATAAACAGATGAATAACAGGAAATGCCTCTACAGAAAGATGTAAAATAACAAATAATTGTGCACCTATTTTTAGGGTTCTGAGGCAGAAAAGTTGAGGACAAAAGAGCGGGTGCCCAAGTCTAGTGCCCTACTTTTTGTCAGGATCTGCGGACAAGATATGCAACCTGTTCCTGTTGCACTGAAGGTTTTTCCGTCATGAGACTTAGAGGACTAATGAGCAGGTGCCCAAGTCTAGGATGCTATTTTCTTCTCTGATCTGCAATTCCAACACTCCAATATGCACTCCTACAACTTCACTTTGTCTGCATCATCAACTTGTAACCTGCAATCATAAAACTTTGGGAGGGGGTTGTGGTATTTACGATCTTGCCTCAATCAAGCCCCAGAAGGACACTTAAGTCTTCCAAACACCTTTTTTAGATAGAGAGTGTGTGCCTAGGGAGCTAAAGGCAAAAATTAAATTAATAATCATCACAAACACAATATAATGTCACCTTGTAGTGAATATCTCATGAGAGGAAGATGCTCTTCATTCCATGAGGAAATGGATGCTCAAATATGCAAACACAAACACATAGACAACACAAATCTACTCTTGCAATACCATGAAATCCTTGAATCACCTTGAGAACACAATAGCTTTCTAGTAATCATCTAGTTTACAAATGAATGCCTAAACATGCTTTTATATTCAACTAAAAACACTCCCGCCTAGAATTTCATAATTCAAACTTACCTTATCGACATAGGGCCCAAATAACAGTCACAAGTCGACACCCAAAAATTGGGACTACCCCAAAATAGGGCAGGACTAGGGTGTGGGTGCCCAAGTCCTCCTCCTATTTTGGGTAGGGGTCATCTTAAGTAGTCCCCATAGGTCCTATTTGTCAAGACACTTAGGGGTTTTCTCATCGGGATGTTAAAATATGATGTAAAATGTCTTAAATGCACAAAAATACCTAGGAGCTAAACCTAAAGAGGGAAAAGCCCTCGAGGGGACATTTTTCAATGGGACATTTAGCCCCCACTTTAATGTATGTATAAATGCAAGGCTAATACATGCATTAGAGTACGGTCAAGAAACACAGAAAACTCACCCAGCATGGAGAAGACACTCCAATCACATAGAAGACAGTAACATGCATGTAAAACATGGAGAAGACAGTTCCAGTCATGCAGAACATGAAGAATACAACATATACATAGAAGACACATTAATGCATAGAAGACAAGCATGATTCTTTTCTTTTCTTTTTCTCATATATATGAAATGCAAATGCAAGTACTGGAAAGTAAACAAACATCCCATAATGCAGGAAGCACTAATCACGTTGGTCTTTAAACTACACATATGGGGCAACACACATGCAAGACACGCAAAACCTCCCAAAATTAAGGAAGCACTCATTGAGCTAGTCTTTAGACTGCATATAGGGCAACAGACACACCACACAAAGCAAGCATGCCAAACACACACACTTGAAGACACGGAGACAACACGATAGACAAGCGATAGAGTGTTCCTATTTCTAGGCTCAACACCATCTCAGGACATTATAGGCACACATCAATGATTAGGCTTCACCACAACAATCACCAAAAACATGCTTAAGGGTTGATTTAGTCACAGAACCGCTCCCCACCTCTGCAGAGGACTTTTTGAAAATGACAGGATGATGCAATCTACTCTAAGAAATGCACCATCCCTGCCTCCGTAGAGGGCTTAAGTTAAAAAGGATATACATGATTGTTGCAAGTATGAGGTGAACCAGTGTTGTCATTGATGTCAACATACTCATATTGCATTGACAAGAAGGATTGGATGCGCTGTGTGCTGAGGATATTGAGAAAATTAGCTTCAGTCAGGAACAATGAAGAACAATGATGAGAAGAAGGCAAATGTATTGTATAGGTTGAGAACCGAAGGATGCGGATTAAAGGGTTTGTAGATATGAGTCGTGAGATGTTTTAGTTAAGATTTCAGAGGTCCGCATGAAGATCTGAAGAAGTTATGGCTGTCTGTGTGGAATTGGTTCCAACAAGTGTTCAGAGGTGACAGAGGATCACAGAAAGGTTTGGTGAGGTCTGGAATTGTATAATCCTAATCTACGGATTGGAAGGAGTGTTTGGGATGTCCTTGTGATGTGTCATCTCAAGTTGTGTATGATTTTGAGGTCTGGAAGTACCTTTTGCATTGTGACAGTGGCGACAGACTATGTTCTTGAAGTTCCGGATGAGGAAGAGAAGAGATTCCAGTAAGTAGAGAAAGTGCGGATGTACCTGGTCATTCAGGTAGGCTTGTGAAGGTTCCTGGATAGTGTTGAGGTTTTGTTGTTGATCCGCATTTGTGGTAGAGCCCAGAATTGAATATATTCTTTCAGATGAAGTTCTTGTTCAGACTAGCTGACCGGATGAGTTGTTCATCCTGCGAATGTTCCTGTGGTGGCCGACCGGATGTGTTATTCATCTTGCAGATACTCTTATGGTTGTTTGTCGACTTAGATGTTTGTTCCTAAGTCAATGTCTTGTATAAATAATAGTTTGTGAGTTCATTTCGAAGTGTGGAGTGTGTGGATGAGTGTGGCATAGCGAAGAAAAGTGTGAAAGGCAGAGCAGGGGTTATTAGGCTTAAATGGAACTGATCCAGACATGGTAGAGATGTCATTCTCTAGTTCAAGATTGTGATTCTTATCACTTTGTAGACAGTGTGTCTCCTTGTAGGCAGTGGGCCTCTTTGTGAGCAGTGTGCTCGGGCAATGGGCCCTAATTGGCAAGTGCCATTCTTCTTCTTATTCTTCTAATAGAGAATAATCCTTGGGTTAATCACCCCGTGGTTTTTCCCTTAACTGGGTTTTCCACATCAAAATCTTGGTGTTCAATGTGTTGATGTTTATCTGCTCTTGTGTTTATACTTTATGCTTTCATGGATGATTAATTAATATGCTGTTAACTAACAAAGGAGAATTGAGTGTTTGAAGCAAAGTTTTTATACAGCTGATTCACCCCCCCTCTCAGTTGTATACCCTAGACCCAACAATTGGTATCAGAGCCAAGTTCCTCTGAAAGGAGCTTAACCGCTTGAGGAGATCCAGGATGTCGTCATACAAGAAGGATAGTCCAAAGTTTGATGGAACCAACTTCACTCTCTGGAAAGGTCGCATGAAATGTCACTTGGAATGCATGGGAAAAGCATACTTGGCCATGGTCTCAAAACCATATGTACCTCCACAAGGTGGTCCGACAACTCTGAATGAAATCACAGATGCTGAAAACAATTTGTGGACCAAGGAAGCCCTGCTAAGCACATTAAATGACTCAGATCTCTCAAATGTTATTGACCTACCAACTGCATATGAGATCCTGACTAAACTAGAACTTCTGTATGAAGGAGATGAGTTTGTCAAGAGTGCAAGATTGCAAAGTCTGAAAGGGAAATTTGAAAGATTGAAGATGAGAGATAATGAAAACATCACTACCTTTATGCCAAGAGTGAATGAGCTAGTATGTGGAATTAGAAACGCTGGTGGAACTCTGGATGAAAATGAGATTGTTTGCAAAATCCTAAGATCCCTTCCTGCTGCCTACAAAATCAAGGTTGCTGCCATTGATGAATTCAGAGCCCACACAACTGTCACAAGAGAACAATTGGTTGGAAAACTAGCTGCATTTGAAATGACCGAGTTTGGAGATGATCCTCCCAAGACTGAATCTGCTTTCAAAGGCAATGCCTATGTGAAAGGCAAACAGAGACTTGATCCCGGAGAAAACTCTTCAAGGAAGATTTCATGGTATGATCAAGCAAGAAGAGACATGGAAGAAGAAGAAGCAAAAACAGCTCAACTTGAAGCCCTCATTGCAAAGAGATTGCCAAGAAGATCTGGTAAGTATGAAGGAAAACTACCCTTTAAGTGCTTCAACTGCAATAAGATTGGTCATTTTGCTTCAAGATGTCTGGAAAGATCTGCAAGGTCTAATACTAACAGACAAAGGTTTCAAAAGAATTGCTATTATGTTCATGAAGAAGATGACAATGAAGGAGTAACAGATGATGAATCAGAACTAGGAAGCAAAACTGGAAATGAATGGGTGTTTATTGCCATCAAGGAAGAAGATTCAATATCCTCTGAATCTGTCAATCACAAGGTTGTGGAAAGAGCTTTGGCTGCTCAAGTGGAAGAAAAGGATGATTGGGTTATTGACAGTGGATGTTCTCACCATATGACTGGTGACAAGAATAAGTTCTTGGATTTGGAAAGGTATGAAGGAGGAATGGTAAAGTTTGGTGACAACTCTGCTGGCAGAATCAGAGGTAGGGGAACTATTTCCTTTGATGGAAAGAGCAAAACAGGTAATGTACTATATGTTGAAGGATTGAAGCACAATCTTCTTAGTGTTGGTCAGTTAGTGGACAAAGGCTATGATCTCCGGTTTAAGAATGGAAAATGTAGAATCTTTACAAGCTCTGGAACTAAAATTGCATCCGGTACTCAAACAAAAGGTAATATTTTTCATCTGGTTGGTTCAAATAAAAGTTGTCTGTTTGTTCAAGTTGATCAGAGTTGGTTATGGCATAGAAGAATGTGTCATGTAAATTTTGATAACATCATCAAGATAAGCAATATTCAGGCTCTAAGAGATCTTCCAAAATTGATGAAACCTACAAATAGTTTGTGCAAAGAAAGTCAGCTAGGTAAACAAAGCAGAGTCTCCTTCAAAAGCAAAGATCAGTCCTCTATCGGATTGTTGGAATTAGTACATACTGATCTCTGTGGTCTGACAAGAATCAAGAGTCTGCAAGGTGATAGATATTTCATGTTGCTAATTGATGACCATTCCCAGATGATGTGGGTTACCTTCCCAAAGGAGAAATTAGAAGCCCTTGAGAAGTTTAAAATTTTCAAAGCTATGGTAGAGAATCAAACCGGATTGAAACTGAAGTGTCTAAGGTCTGATAGAGGTGGTGAATTTACATCTGGTCAGTTCATTGACTTTTGTTAGAAGCAGGGTATAAGAAGACAGTTGTCTGCTCCTAGGACTCCACAGCAGAATGGAGTAGTTGAGAGAAAAAATTGGACCATCCAAGAAGCTGCCAGGACAATGATGTTGGAAGCAAATGTTCCTTAAATGTTTTGGAAAGAAGCTATCAGCACTGCAGTCTACACTCTCAATCGAGTTCAAATAAGAAACAATAGTGGTAAGAGCCCCTATGAACTCTGGTTTGGCATCACTCCTACTATGAAATATTTCAAAGTATTTGGTAGCAAGTGTTATATTAAAAGAGATGAAGATTTAGGAAAGTTTGATGCTAGAAGTGATGAAGGAATTTTCTTGGGTTACTCCACTCAAAGCAAAGCATACCAGTGTTACAATAAGAGACTGAGGAAGATGATAGAAAGCACCAATGTGAAAGTTGATGAAGGAATTGAGAAGCCCTCAAGATTTTATGAGTTTGATGATGTTGAGTACTAGTGACTCAAATTACAGGTTCATTGGTTCCTTGGTTTTCCTTTGTTATCGGCTTGACTCCTTGTATCGGTGGGAGTAAGAGGTCTTTGGCCGATCTACTAGGTTACACCGATGGAGGGCTAGCTATCGGCATGAGGTTTACTATCGGCAGGAGTTCAGTGTCTTATGCCGATCTCCAAGGTCTTACCGATGGTAGTGAGACATCGGCATGAGGTTGACCGTCGGTAAAGCTGGTGGTAGGAGCTCTGATAGTGTTGGGTCACACCGACGATGGATGAAGGGTTAGCGATCTTGTCGGCGTGAGTCACTCTGATGAAAGATCATCGGAGTGAGTAGTGTTATCGGCGTAGCTGGAAGAAGTCTCCCTGTTACTTCATGTTATACCGATGAAGGGTTGGTGTCGGCGTGAGAATCACTGTCGGCCAAGCCTTGAGTCCTCTCTCCGATGGACCTCGTTACTCTGATGGATGACATTGGCTTTGGCATCAGTGAGACATTGGTCTTCAGCGAAGTTTGGTTTAGTCTTGATGATTGTTGGCGTCTCTCCGATGGAACGGTCATCGGCATGACAATCCTTGTAGGGCTGACATTTGGAAGTTTCTCCGATGGGCATTGGTCACCCCGATGGAAGTTGGTGTTTGGCATCGGCGTGAGAACTTCTATCGGCTCAGCCTTGAATTGTCACTCCGATGGCAGAAGTCACTCCGATGAAGAGTTGGCGTTGTGTTGGCGTCGGTAAGACAAGGAACTGTCGGAGTGAGTGTTGAAGTGTTCACCGATGATGTTGGTTACTCCGATGAGACTTAGTCTGGAGTCGTTGGCGGCAAAAGTGCCGACAATTATCTTACGTGTGTTCGGGCATTTAAACCCGGATGTCCAACTGGAACTTGTGCATGTGGGACTAAAGTTTCCTATGAGAATGTGAACGGTTAGATAGTTATGTGAATGGTTAGAAGTGACTGTTTGGACAGTTGGATGATAGCGTACTGGGCAGTTGGAACGAAATGTCAGTTACATGAGGTGTCGGTTGGATTGCTAAAAGCAATAGGGGATTCGATAGAAAAAAAATGAAGTGAGAGAATCGATGGGGTCGGTGTGAGTGTAAGAGAGTTCTTCTCGAGAGAGACCTCTAGTTTTCTTCTTCTGTGAAGTCTTATGCTGTATGCTGTATGCAGCATGTGAACAGCATGTGAAGGGACTGAGAAGAGGATGAAAATAGAGTTCAAATGAAATTATTCTAGCTAAGAAGATGTAGTTCTGTACTGTGTGCTGTTTGTGGCATGATCACAGTATGAAGAACCAACCAAGTGCTGGAGAACTTTGTGCAGGGTTACTGTCAGTTATTCTTCAGAAGGAACAAGATGTAAATCTTCATGAAAGGCTTATTGCCAGTTTTGTATTGTAACTGTGTTTTCTGTTGCTGAATAATACAATGGTGATTTGGGCTTTTGGAGTGTGGGGTTTTTTACCCGTAAGGGTTTTCCCCACGTAAATCTGTGTTCTTGTTTTGTCTTTCATGTTTAATGTCTCTGCTATTGAAACTAGATATTGTTCACTTGTGCTTTCGTCTAAGGGTCAATGTAGGAAATGTTCTATGTCGATTTCTGCTTTAAAGGCATAGTTGTGCGTGTTTTTGAGGCATTTGGAAAGAATTTAAATCAGTCGAAGACACCACTGTTCTTAGAAATATGTTCTGAGATGCCCTCATTTTCCTTACAAGTGGTATCAGAGCCTTCTTCTGGGATATGCTTTGTTTCTCACATATGTACATTTGTGTGCTGCATGTGTTTGCATGTAAGAGTTCCTGGTGTATAAGGTCTGGGTATTCCTTCTGTGATGATTTCTTAGTGTGACAGGCTTGAGGAAATCTGAAGGAAATGTCTGTTTGTTTGATCCTTGTTTGAGTGAAAGTCTGGCAGTTGATCTTGTGTTTCTGTTTCAGCATTGCTTGAAGGATGGTGAAGAGACTAGAGTTGGTCATGATGTGGCCTGAGGCTCTTAATTGACAATATTTAATCTTGTTGCATGGGGTTTGCTTTGAGGCTGTGTTGCTGCAGTAACTTTCATATTGGGTGTCTGTGTGAGAGGCTCTCTGATGATATGAAGGAGTTTGTGTTACTGCTCAGCCATGGAGTATTGTGCTTATGCTGGGTGTTTTGTTCCTGGTATTGGAAGGCATAATTTTTGTTACCCTGATTGCATGCAGGCTTTGGAGTTGATCATTGGATGATCTGAGAGCTTCTGTAATTGCCTGATTCTCTCGGATGCATGTGCATGTTGGTGGTTGAGGGATTGGTCTACAAGTGGGCCTAAAGCTCTTGAACTGCTATTTCCTTAAGTGGATATTTTGCACTTGCATGACTTAGATTCATGTTTTTTGGATTTGAGGGGTTTTATAGTTTTTCCTTAAAAACTATGGTTTTGCATATTCATGATGATCCATTATTCTGGTTTAACTGTTATGGAGTTTTGTTACAGACTTTTTGGGTTTTCCAGATGTGAAGTGGGTATGGATGTGCATGGGTGTTTTTCAAACACAAGTGGTTTTTGCAGGTTTTACACGGTCAAAAGAAAAACTTGTGGTTTTGTGAAGCTGTAGTTAAGCTATTTCTAGACCCTGGCTTTTGGGATGTTGTTGGATGATATAGTTGCAGTTTTGCATGCATGCTCTGTGCATGGTGTGAGGAGGTGAAATGCTTTCTCTGCATGGGAGTGCTGGTATGTGATATGACACTCAGCATTTCTATGGTAATGCTTCTAGTTTTTTGACTATGGTGCTCTGGTTGTGGACATGTTGGGCGAATCAGTGAAAAGTAAGTTTTTTGATGCTTGAGTCTTGTTGTCTACATTGTTATTTATTCCTTGAAATCTCAGTTTTGCAGTTTCCAGTGTGATAGTGAGTTTGCATGATACATTGGTTGGATCTACGAGTTATGTAGTTTTGTGGGCTGATCACCTATTAAGCTACAGTGAGATGACTCGGATGTGGACTGTCTTTATCCACAAGGTTGTTTTAGTGTTTATGCAGATTTGTTAGCTGGCCTTGTCTGTGGTCACTTGTGCATTGGTGTGACTGTTTTGGGATGAGAGGATGGATGTTGTAGAGTATCTGAATAGTTGGTTATGGAGACTTGTAGTAAGTGTATCATGATGTCATGTATAGCTTGAATACACAGGTTTGTGTAAGCTATTGACAATGATAGTTTAATTCCTTGTTTTGGAGATCTTGGTGTCACTTGGTTTTATAGTCACATGGACATGTTAATGTGTGGACCTGGAAGATTTTCAGAATAGGAGATGTTTGGTCAGGATGCTTGGAAAGCTCTGTTGTTATAGTTCAGTGGGAGCTTTAGTATTGACTGTGTGTTTCATCACTTAGTGGTGAATGATCTTCTTTAGTGTTGCAGATGCTACTAGGAGGAGCTCTTTGATCCTGTTGCTGCAGAAGGGTTCTTTCACATTTGCAGGGGCACTATTTGAGGATGAGTAACATCTTGGAGTCATGGAGGATTCATGAAATTCTTGGCTGAGGTGTCGGTGGTGCTTGACAGGTGATGTTGGTTTAGAATTTTGGTTTTTTCATATCATGATTTCTGCTTTTTAATTTTGGTATGATACATTGATCTAGAGACTATGGTTATGTTCACCTAGAGCATGGAATCTCCTAATGGAGATGGTAAGATCATGATGTCATGATAAGTTTCTGATTCAGATGATTGGAGCTTTGACAGTGGTCTGGTTACTTCTCTATGTTTGGGTACATTTATCATTTGCTTGATTACTTCATAGTGTTGTAGTGATGCAGTTGGAGTTCAACATGAAGTGATTGTTCAAAGGTACTCATGGATACATGGAGAATAAGGTGAGACTGTATTTGTTGTGCTTATTCAGAGTTTGCAGCAGGAAAGTCGAGGAGTCTTTACCTTGGTTGAATGTGAATTCAACAAAAGATCTAGAGGAGATTGTTCTTGGAGAAAGTCATTGGGACTTGGGTATCTTGGAAGAACATTCTCTTTCCCCACTCTTGGTCTACTCGACAAGTTTCACTTGAGAGGTATAGCCCATTGTTTCTCTCAGGTGTTTTATGCTTTCTTTCATAGATATGGTTCTAGAGGATTCATTGTGAGAGATGGATAGCATGTTTATCTCCTTTTGCATTTGAGTTTAGAGATATCATTCATTGATGAGGACTATTAGGAGATGGTTAATGGGCTGATTTCCTGAAATGGGAAATAAATTAGTTTGATCTTCTTTGGTTTGTGAGGCTTACATCCATGTTAGTTGATCTTGGAGATTGAATGTTTGTTTGGATGCTTCTTTGGGGTGTTTTGAAGGAGATCATACTTGAGACAGTTGGCATTCAGAGGTGTATGTAAAAGGATTATCTACAGGTATATGATGTGCAGTGTTCCTCTTGGTCTCAGTTAGTTTCTCTGATGGTGTGTTTCACATTACATTGTTTTGAGATTTGATTGGAGCTGAAGTGATCACTAGTTTGTGGTCATGTGCTTTCACTTATGTTGTTGGGTGACAGCATGAAGGTTCTGTTCTGTTATCTCTTTCTTTGTTGGATGTGGAGAACTTGGGAGAACTTTGGACTGGTGGTGAGGAGTTGTTCTTGCAGGATTATTTGCTTACAGTTTTTGCATATCATGGTGGATGTTTCCTTGGTACTACATGATATTTACACTTTCTATGTAATGCTATTGGTAGATTTTGTATGTCATGATCTTTTTCAGATCTACATTATCCATGCAGTGGGAGTTCTTGATGTGTCTGGTCTTCTTTGACTAGTTGACATATGGAGCTTGTATTTGCAGTTGATGGGTGTATATGTAGGTGGCATGAGTCTACTGATGTTCATAACTTTAAGGTATGAGTGATTGGATGTTTTTAGCACTGGCTATGTGTGCTATTTTCAGTCATGTGGGTTTTATGTTCAGTTGGATGGGTACAGTCAGCTTACTGATTGTTGTTCTAGCTGATGGTTTATCTTGTTTCTGGAGGATGTTTCTCATGGCTGTGTTCTGGAAGCTTTGAAGTTGTTTTTGTTAAAACTTCTGTGGAGCATGTGAGCATAGTGGAGTGGTGGCAGTATCAGCTTTGGTTTTGTGATATGGAGCATTGATGGTTTCCTGTAATTCCTTCGTCAAGTAGGAGAATGTTGAGTACTAGTGACTCAAATTACAGGTTCATTGGTTCCTTGGTTTTCCTTTGTTATCGGCTTGACTCCTTGTATCGGTGGGAGTAAGAGGTCTTTGGCCGATCTGCTAGGTTACACCGATGGAGGGCTAGCTATCGGCATGAGGTTTACTATCGGCAGGAGTTCAGTGTCTTATGCCGATCTCCAAGGTCTTACCGATGGTAGTGAGACATCGGCATGAGGTTGACCATCGGTAAAGCTAGTGGTAGGAGCTCCGATAGTGTTGGGTCACACCGACGATGGATGAAGGGTTAGCGATCTTGTCGGCGTGAGTCACTCTGATGAAAGATCATCGGAGTGAGTAGTGTTATCGACGTAGCTGAAAGAAGTCTCCCTGTTACTTCATGTTATACTAATGAAGGGTTGGCGTCGGCGTGAGAATCACTGTCGGCCAAGCCTTGAGTCCTCTCTCTGATGGACCTCGTTACTCTGATGGATGACATTGGCTTTGGCATCAGTGAGACATTGGTCTTCAGCGAAGTTTGGTTTAGTCTTGATGATTGTTGGCGTCTCTCTGATGGAACGGTCATCGGCATGACAATCCTTGTAGGGCTGACATTTGGAAGTTTCTCCGATGGGCATTGGTCACCCCGATGGAAGTTGGTGTTTGGCATCGGCGTGAGAACTTCTATCGGCTCAGCCTTGAATTGTCACTCCAATGGCAGAAGTCACTCCGATGAAGAGTTGGCGTTGTGTTGGCGTCGGTAAGACAAGGAACTGTCGGAGTGAGTGTTGAAGTGTTCACCGATGATGTTGGTTACTCCGATGAGACTTAGTTTGGAGTTGTCAGCGGCAAAAGTGCTGACAATTATCTTACGTGTGTTCGGGCATTTAAACCCGGATGTCCAACTGGAACTTGTGCATGTGGGACTAAAGTTTCCTATGAGAATGTGAATGATTAGACAGTTATGCGAATGGTTAGAAGTGACTATTTGGACAGTTGGAACGAAATGTCAGTTACATGAGGTGTCGGTTGGATTGCTAAAAGCAATAGGGGAATCGATAGAAAAAAAATGAAGTGAGAGAATCGATGGGGTCGGTGTGAGTGTAAGAGAGTTCTTCTCGAGAGAGACCTCTGGTTTTCTTCTTCTGTGAAGTCTTATGCTGTATGCTGTATGCAGCATGTGAACAGCATGTGAAGGGACTGAGAAGAGGATGAAAACAGAGTTCAAATGAAATTGTTTTGGCTAAGAAGATGTAGTTCTGTACTGTGTGCTGTTTGTGGCATGATCACAGTATGAAGAACCAACCAAGTGCTGGAGAACTTTGTGCAGGGTTACTGTCAGTTATTCTTCAGAAGGAACAAGATGTAAATCTTCATGAAAGGCTTATTGCCAGTTTTGTATTGTAACTGTGTTTTCTGTTGCTGAATAATACAATGGTGATCTGGGCTTTTGGAGTGTGGGGTTTTTTACCCGTAAGGGTTTTCCCCACGTAAATCTGTGTTCTTGTTCTGTCTTTCATGTTTAATGTCTCTGCTATTGAAACTAGATATTGTTCGCTTGTGCTTTCCTCTAAGGGTCAATGTAGGAAATGTTCTATGTCTGTTTCCACTTTAAAGGCATAGTTGTGCGTGTTTTTGAAGCATTTGGAAAGAATTTAAATTAGTCGAAGACACCACTATTCTTAGAAATACGTTCTGAGATGCCCTCATTTTCCTTACAGATGAAGATGACCAAGATCGTGTTCAGGTTCAAGGAACTCAATCCTCTCCAGTAAGTCAGAATCAGCCTAATCTGGTAAATTAGGAAGAAGAGATAGGTCTGAATGACCCTGATCAAGAAGCAGCAATGCAGGATACTCCCAAAATTCCAAGGTATGTTAGACAACCACTCTGAAGATCAGATCATAGGTGACAGAAACAAAGGTGTGCAAACTAGAAGGAATATTGCTCAAAATCAGGATGAATGTTGTCTAATTTCAAAGATCGAACCTAAAACAATAAATGAAGCTTGCAATGATGAAAAATGGACCAAAGCAATGGAAGATGAATTGATGTAAATTGAGAAAAATCATACTTGGGATCTTGTTCCTAGACCAAGAGACAGGAATGTGATTGGAGCCAAATGGGTCTTCCGGAACAAACTGAATGAAGCTGGTGAAGTAATTAGAAACAAAGCTAGATTGGTCTGCAAAGGCTACTCTCAAATAGAAGGAATTGATTTTGAAGAAACCTTTGCTCCAATGGCAAGAATTGAAGCAGTTAGATTATTCCTTGCATTTGCTGCCTTTAAAGACTTCAAGGTATATCAGATGGACGTCAAGTCTGCCTTTCTAAATGGTGATCTAGAAGAAGACGTTTACATTGAACAACTATATGGATTTCAATTGTCTGATAATGATGATATGGTCTGCAAGTTGAAGAAAGCATTGTATGGATTAGAGCAAGCCCCAAGAGCATGGTATGAAAGGTTGGATAAGCATCTTGTGCAGATTGGATTCAACAAAGGTACTACTGATAGTAACTTATATTTCAAAATTGATCATGAAAACGTTTTGATTGTTGAAGTATTTGTGGATGATATCATTTTTGGAGGAAGAGATAGTATGTGCAAAACTTTTGCAAATCAGATGAAAAGTGAGTTTGAAATGTCTATGCTTGGTGAAATGAATTTCTTCTTGGGTCTGCAAATTACTCAAACAAAGAAAAGGATCTTCATTTCTCAGACCAAATATGTGAAAGAATTGTTGAGGAAATTTGGTATGGAAGATTCAAAGCCAATGAACACTCCCATGGCAACCGGATGTAAGTTGAGCAAAGATGATGACTCCCCAAAAGCAGATCAGACAAAGTATAGATAAATGATTGGTGGATTGTTGTATCACACTCAGACTAGACCAGATATAATGCAGGCTGTTGGTCTTGTAGCAAGTTCTAGGCTGATCCTAAAGAATCTCATGTTATGGCAATCAAAAGAATTTTTAGGTACTTAAAAGGGATAGCTGAGTATGGTCTATGGTACCCTAGAGATCCGGATTTCTCTCTTCATGCTTACATAGATGTAGATTGGGCATGAGATGTGGATGACCGGAAGAGCACCAGTGGTGGAGCATTCTTCTTGGGAAAGAGATTGGTTTCTTGGCTAAGTAAGAAACAAGATGCAATATCTCTGTCTACAACTAAAGCAGAATACATTGCAGCAGCAGGTAGTTGCACTCAAATCTTATGGATGAAGCAGATGCTAAGAGACATTAAAGTTGAATATGAGAAGCCTATCACAATTTTCTGTGATAATTCAAGTGCAATTAATATTTCTAAGAATCCGGTATTGCATTCTAAGACTAAGCACATATCTATCAAGTTTCACTTTTTGAGAGAACAAGTGAACAAGGAAGAAGTTAGATTGGAGTATGTTCCCTCCAAGGATCAGATTGCAGATATCTTTACTAAACCTCTTCCCAAGGACTCTTTTGAATATCTCTGAGAGAAGTTAGGGGTCATGGCCCCTCCGGTAATGAACTAGGATGCACTGATGTGCATTAGTTCAGTGGATATCACAGTCATATCTTGTGATCCGGATTGATGATGCGGAGTAGCTAGTATGATTCTGATGTGTTAGAATTGCAAGTATGAGCCCTTTGCCATTGATGTCAAAGGGGGAGAGAAGACATGTGAAAAACAAGTGGTTGATGATCAAAGGGGGAGCAGTAAAGGAAGAGAAGACATATGAAAAGTTGTTGATAGGGGGAGCTGTGACAGAAAGGAGAAGTTCTTGTCTTGATGGTTTTTCACATCATATGTTGCCATCAATGACAAAGGGGGAGATTGTTGCAAGTATGAGGTGAACCAGTGTTGTCATTGATGTCAACATACTCATATTGCATTGACAAGAAGGATTGGATGCGCTGTGTGCTGAGGATATTGAGAAAATTAGCTTCAGTCAGGAACAATGAAGAACAGTGATGAGAAGAAGGCAAATGTATTGTATAGGTTGAGAATCGGAGGATGCGGATTAAAGGGTTTGCAGATATGAGTCGTGAGATGTTTTAGTTAAGATTTCAGAGGTCCGCATGAAGATCTGAAGAAGTTATGGCTGTCTGTGTGGAACCGGTTCCAGCAAGTGTTCAGAGGTGACAGAGGATCACAGAAAGGTCTGGTGAGGCCTGAAATTATATAATCCTAATCTACGGATTGGAAGGAGTGTTTGGGATGTCCTTGTGATGTGTCATCTCGAGTTGTGTATGATTTTGAGGTCTAAAAGTACCTTTTGCATTGTGATAGTGGCGACAGACTGTGTTCTTGAAGTTTCGGATGAGGAAGAGAAGAGATTCCAGTAAGTAGAGAAAGTGCAGATGTACCTAGTCATTCAGGCAGGCTTGTGAAGGTTCCTGGATCGTGTTGAGGTTTTTTTGTTGATCCGCATTTGTGGTAGAGTCCAGAATTGAAGATATTCTTCCAGATGAAGTTCTTGTTCAGGCTAGCTGACCAGATGAGTTGTTCATCCTGCGAATGTTCTTGTGGTGGCTGACCGGATGTGTTATTCATCTTGCGGATACTCTTATGGTTGTTTGCCGACTTAGATGTTTGTTCTTAAGTCAATGTCTTGTATAAATAACAATTTTTGAGTTCATTTCGAAGTGTGGAGTGTGTGGATGAGTGTGGCATAGCGAAGAAAAGTGCGAAAGGTAGAGCAGGGGTTTTTCGGCTTAAATGGAACTAATCTGAACATGGTAGAGATGTCATTCTCTAGTTCAAGATTGTGATTCTTATCACTTTGTAGATAGTGTGTCTCCTTGTAGGCAGTGGGCCTCTTTGTGAGCAGTGTGCTCAGGCAGTGAGCCCTAATTGGCAAGTGCCATTCTTTTTCTTATTCTTCTAACAGAGAATAATCCTTGGGTTAATCACCCCGTGGTTTTTCCCTTAACCGGGTTTTCCACATCAAAATCTTGGTGTTCAATGTGTTGATGTTTATCTGCTCTTGTGTTTATGCTTTATGCTTTCATGGATGATTAATTAATATGCTATTAACTAACAAAGGAGAATCGAGTGTTTGAAGCAAAGTTTTTATACAACTGATTCACCCCCCCTCTCAATTGTATACCCTAGATCCAACAATGATATCCCACCTCCCCAGAGGGCTTACATGATTGATTGATTAATTGCAAACAAACTCAGGATGCAAGAAGCACTCATCGAACTGGTCTTTAAACTGCACCTAAGGACAAACACATAGTTAACATCTACAACAGACAACTTACCTTATATATGCCCCCACCTTAGGGTGGTTGATATTAGGTATCAATATCAAGCATCTTAAGGTAGGAAGAAAACACAAGGGAACACAAGCTCTTGCAAAGCCCATGCCCCTCGGAGGTGACATATACTTTACAATCACCAAATGTTCCTACAAACACATCCATGCAAGAAACATGTTAGTGTCTACAACATCATGATAAACAACAACATCAGTGCATATGATTAACCAGACAAAGAGCCAAGGTTATACTACGAATTTGAAGTTCAAGGATAAGCATATGGCTATATCATGAAGCTCTCTGAATCGAGTACCACCAAGGCTAGATTCAAAGACAAACAAAGGTGCACAAAGTAGCAGTATTGTCAAGGTTTGTAAATGAGATAGAAACATCATCATAATCACAAAACTCAGAGTGCTTCTACTAGCCAAGTGTCAGATAAGATATACAACCTCATTGTCATATTAGGAACTAAGTCCATTTTTTGATTGCTCTCAAAAGGGACACTAGGTCCGCATCAATATAAATGTTTGTCGTCATCTGCCTACTAGATAGAAACACTAGAAGAAGGGAAATAATAAATAAGAGAGGAGAAACAAGTGTCTTAGGGATAGTCACGTAGGAGGGTGCCCGTAAATAACCAACCGCAATGCTATGTCTATAAGACACAACACACAACGATGAAATCAGAGAGAGGCAATATAGAAGAATGATGATACAAATAGAAGGAGGTCACAACAGAGGTAGTCTCCTAGTGCCCCGGACCTTACAAGAGAATCAGGGGTTATCCTAGGAGGCCTAAACAACACATAACACATCATAGGGGAAGCACATCATGAGAGAGATAAAGGGTTAGAGATACTTACCTATAGGGTCTTCCAATCTAACCTTTATCAACAATAAAATTAATGCCATTTTTGCATGGGTTACGTGAATTCTTAACTTTTTCCTTGTACACTTCTATTAAACCAACTATTACATCATAGTTCAAATATTCATCTTCAACCTCATAAGGTTCATTAAGAGAGTTTTGATACTCATCATTCTCAATGTGGTGTGTTAAGTCTTCTATTACCCTAGAGTGTGTACTCATGAGAGATGTGTAATTGTCTAAGTCATATTGAGGTATGAAACTAATTTGTATGATATGCATTAATCCTTAAACAACATCAATACCATCTTGTTCATCTTTTATAAATTTTCTTATGTTGTGAATCATAAGTATAGCTTTTTCAGCTATCCTCTCGGTTTGCACATATTCTTGAAATTCAGCTAGGTCTTTATCAAGTTTGTCTCTTTGTTCTTTAGTTACATATATTATCTCATCAATAGGATTCTCAACATCCTGAGAGATTTGTTCTTCTATTGTATTTGTAGGAGGCACAATGTCTTGTAAAATTTGTGTTTTTTCTATTGTGTCATTGATTTCATCATTTTAAACCAACATACCCTCATGGAAAGAAGCATTTTGAAAGAATGACTAGAGGAAAAGTTTATGTCATCATCACATGGAACAAGTAATGAATGCATGGGAGAATTTCTATCACCATCATCTTTTTCATTGCTACTCATGGAGAAGAATTCAGTTAAGCTTTCTAATATCGTAGGATGTTCACTCATGAGGGTTAAAAATTGGTCAAAATCAAAATCTTTGATAAATGCATGCAAAGATACCATTGAAAAATGGCATGAATGTGTTATTTAAATGTAATATCAGATTTTGAGAAGCTTTTTCAAATTTATTCAAAAGACAAATGCAAAACTATATATAAAAATGACCTAGATGCTTGATGTTTGTACTTTTTCAATGCAAATGAATGAAACAAAGGGTGTTATAAGGATTTTTATCAAGGGAAGTAAATTATATGTCTGATATCAGTCCAAAAGTAGTAATATAATTCACAACACACTCTTGATGCAAATCTAAGATGATGATAAGTCAAAATATAGTGAAAATATGTCAAAATATGCAATCTTTTCACCAAATCTGGATGCAAAGGAGCATGACAAAGGGTGTTGTGAGGAAAATGATGATAGAAATCAAATTATATCAATAATAACAGCCACTTAATATCAAAATATTTCTCACAACACGCTTTTAGTGCCACTTAAGGTCAAACCCTAGTGAAAATATAGCAAAAATAGGCTATTTTTCACGGTTTTTCAACTCCAAGACCTAGCAAAAGGCGTGTTGTAATAAATTTTAGGATGTGTAGAAAATAAAGGAAATGATATCAGTAACCTCAATCCATAAAATTTGTCACAACACACTTGAAGTGCAAACTATGCCAAACCCTAGGGCAAAAAGAGCAAAAATGTGTAGTTTTTCACCAAATTTTCAATACAAGAGCCTTTTTAAAAGGTGTTGTGAAGATTTTTAGGAAGAGAAGAAAATAATTACCCTCATAAAAACTAATTAGTATAGAAATACTCTTCACAACATGCCTATGGTGCAAATTTAGAGAGTTGATAAGGCCAAATCTAGTGAAAATCAAGGTTTTTGAAGCCCTAGGTTTCAGATCTTGACACAAAATGCTAAATGAATGTTTTGAAGTCTGATTTATGATGAAAATTACATGATCTAAGATCTGAAAATTATTTCCAAGATCTAACATGCAAAATGCTAATGAAAAATCAATGAAAATGCATGAAAATTGCTAGTTTTTTGTTGAAATTTTCTATGCAAAAATGCAAATATTTGAAATCTAAATGCAAATTTACACTAAAATGAAAGACTACAAACAAATTTAAGTTTGAATGAGTCTATAAAATTAGTAGAAAATTTTGAAAGAAGATTTTGTATACTAACCCTAGATTTTGGAATTACTAGATTATATGAAAATTATCAAAATTTCTACAAAACCCTAGTAATTATATGGTGAAAATACAATGCAAGTTATTGAATTTTTGTAATTTTCTATAGTTTATATCAGATCTGATGTAAAAGTCATAAATTAGGAAAAATTAGAGTGAATTGATACAAAATAGTAACTCTAGAATGTAATTTTTTTTCAATTTTTCAATTTTTTTGAAATTTTCTCATTTTAATAAGATGAATGACTATATGAATGAATGAAATCAACCCGAAACTGAAGACAAAGACTCAGCAAGTTGTGATTAAGTCCAAAAACACAGTTTCACCAAAAATTTTATGGTAAAATTTGGATTTGTTTAGTTTAGTGTTTAAATCCTCCTTTCACCTATTACATTCAAGGACCTTCAGATTGAGTGGCAAAGCACTATCAGGGCCTTGGTCACTTACAAATGTAGAGAAACTTGGATTAGGGTATTTGACTATCAATTTTCCTTCTCTTATGCTCAATTCTCCATCAAAACCCTAATTATACCAATACAGCAATAAATAGATGAATAACGGGAAATGCCTCTACAAAAAGCTGTAAAATAACAAATACCTGTGCACTTGTTTTCAGGGTTCTAAGGTGGAAAAGTTGGGGACAAAAGAGCGGGCACCCAAGTCCAGTGCCCTGCTTTTTGTCGGGATCTACGGACAATATTTGTAACCTGTTCCTGTTGCACTGAAGGTTTTTCCGTCATGAAACTTTGAGGATAAATGAGTGGGCACCCAAGTCCAGGGTGCTCTTTTCTTCTCTGATCTGCAATTTTGACACTCCAATATGCCCTCCTGTAACTTCACTTTGTCTACATCATCAACCTGTAACCTGCAATCATAAAACTTTGGAAGGGGGTTGTGGTGTTTAGGAGCTTGCCTCAGTCAAGCCCCGAAATGACACTTAAGTCTTCCAAAACACCTTTGTCAGATACAGAGTGCATGCCTAGGGAGGCAGAGGCAAAAAACAAATGAATAATGATCACAAACACAATATAATGTCACCTTGTAGTGAAGATCTCATGAGAGGAAGATGTTCTTCATTCCATGAGGAAATGGATGCTCAAATCTACAAACACAAACACATAGACAACACAAATCTGCTCTTGCAACACAATGAAAGCCTTGAATCACCGTGAGAACACAATAGCTTGCTATTAATCATCTAGTTTACAAATGAATGCCTAAACATGCTTTTATATGCAACTACAAACACTCCCGCCAAGAATTTTGTAACTCAAACTTACCATGTCGGCATAGAGCCCAAATAACGGTCACAAGCTGACACCCAAAAATTGGGACTACCCCAAAATAGGGCAGGACTAGGGTGCGGGCGCCCAAGTCCTCCCCCTATTTTAGGCAGGGGTCATCTTAAGAAGTCCCCCTAGGTACTATTTATCAAGACACTTAGGGGTTTTCCCATTGGGATGTTGAAATATGATGTAAAATGTCCTAAATGCACAAAAAGACCTGGGAGCTAAACCTAAAGAGGGAAAAGCCCCCAAGGGGACATTTTCTGACATTACAGATGCAATATGTTTTATCACATTGTTTCAAAGAAAGTAAATTTTTTTTTGCAATTGATACATGCACCAGTTTGCCCCTGGTACAGGTTTAACAATGGTAGGATGCCCCCTTGGGAGATTAGACGGGAAGAAAATTTTGAGGCTGTCAGACGGACAATCTCACAATGAAGAAGGTGAAAGAATGGGTGAAATAGTGGAGAAAATAGGTTACGGCTTGAAAAGGTGGGGGAGAAAGGGTACGGAGAGCAGGCAAGGTCGTCACACAGCTAGTTAGGGTTGCATGTTTATATATAGAAGTTGGGTCCACAATCCTAGTCATTTGCACACTTGTCTTTTTGTGAGAGATAATTGGAGCTTTGCAGAGCATAGGATCCAGAGCAGTCAGCGAAGAGATGGATATTCCAATCAAGAAGCATCATTTTTAGCAGGTTCAGTGATTCAGGCAGGCTGCAGATGCTGGACCCCCAGTATGTATGTCAAAAATTTTAGGCTAGGTACATTTTTTAGTGTAATAAATGATTGTTAAAGTTACTTGAGCATATGCGCAACTTTGAGTTTCGGTGCATCTGTGCCCCAAAACTGCACATGTGTAGCGTGTCAGTGCATTTAGGTCATGTTGTTGTGCATATGTTAGTTCAGCGCATTTGTGATAGATTTCGATGCATATAGGTCTATTTGCTTCACATATGTAATGTCTGTGCATTTACTTTAGCTTGTTGCGCATGTGTTTAAAGACTGTGCATGTGTTTAGATACTACACATATACTCCTTTATGTGGAACATGCATTATGAAGCTACACTTTTGCTCTAATATTGTGCAAACGCTACCTGGAACGATGCATTTTCTTAGGATACTCAGTTACTTAGTGAAATTGACCCAATTGGCATCTTGATCGATGCGACAATTGATAAGCGATCTCCGAGATTGATAGAATCTAGACAAGAGATGATATGCTTGGTTTGATCAATTTGATATGTTAAGCAAGTGATTTGGATGGGTTTGATAGTTGAACAGGTTTGCATTGATATAGTTATGGTTTACGTTGTGCTTTGTTGATGGTAGGAGGATATTTTTGATTGTATCATGTCTCGGGAGTAGTTCCTGATTACTATGCGGCGATGACACATGCTCATAGAGGTGGATCATCTAGGGTTGGAGTGATTGGTTTGTTCTATGTCTGCTTCCTGCTTGAGGTTCGTGTGAACCTTGGTCTATTGACTGCTCTGATAGAGCACTTTCATAGCGAGGATGGGACATTCCACCTCCCCACTGGAGAGATCACCGTGACTTTGGAGGATGTTTACATGATCTTGAGACTTCCTATAGTAGGGGAGCAGGTAGAGTACGACTCTCAACATGATGCCAGGTTAGCTAAGTATAGGAGGATATTTGATGATCCTGATATAGAGGGATCAATGATTAGATGGCAATTTAAATGTATGACTACTATGATTACTTCCCTGGGATTTAGTTGGCCTGATCAGAGGTGTTGTATGCCTCGATCAGAGATCACATGAATTTGCAGTTGGCTAGGGTTAGACCCTAGAGAGGATGCCGACTGAGGGCACTTGCCTTGCCTGGGGTGTCTATGTACTAGCCCACCTCTACCATCATATGCATTAGGTTGTGTACCGTGGAGTGTCGAGTCTTACGGTAGGTGTTTCTTTGTTACAGTTCTGGGCCTGGGAGCACATTGCAGTGACATGGCCTATTGTCACGTTCCATTGGTAGCCAAATGAGCCATACTCCTATGGATATGCCAGTCTACTTACTCAGCCCAAGCTAGGTAAGTTGGAGTATTGGCACCATCAGTTGGATAATGTGGATGTACTTGTGTGGTGACCATACCTAGAGCATGAGGTATGGGATGATGAGGATGATGAGCTGTCGTATGTGTTTCAGACATAGTGGCTGATTGGCCTGATCCATTACATTCTAGAGAGGCAAATAGTTAGCCATGTCTTCTGGTAATTTGGTCAAATACAGTGTATCCCACAAGGGTAGGCACTGTTTGCGAGGACATGGGCAGAGCAACAGCAATGGATTCATGTGGCTTCTTATGAGGAGGCCAAGGAAGATTTCCTATAGATTCCTTATCAAGCATGGCCGATGAGGCAGGAGGTGGTTGATACAGGATTTTGAGGAGTGGTTTGCAGTGCACCTATTCCCTAGGTACTCGGGTTCGAGAGAGTTAGCTCCTCGTCTAGAGGAGGTTGAGTCAGAGGAGGAGGAGGATGGAGGTAGATGGAGGAGGAGATGGAGGAGGAGGAGAGGAGGAGATGGTGTAGGAAGAGATGGTGGAGGGGATGGTGGAAGAGGTGTTGGCTGGCCGAGATAGTGGGAGAGAGTAGGGTAGGCCCCACCCCAACAAGTGGCATAGTAGGCAGTACTAGCAGTTGTTCCATAAGTATTGCAGGCATCTGATCAGCCTAACCCATAGTAACAGGTGTAGGGAGATGCAATGGTAATGTTATGAGGCCAGCTGAGATGGGTGAGAGAACAACTAAGAGCCGCTAAGACTCAGATAGAGGGAGACATGGGGATCATTGTCAGCATCATTGCAGAACAGGATGCCGCACTGGCTAGGGTACAGGCACTGACAAGGGAGAGGGATGCAGCCATAGCCGCCTTAGACATTGACACAACTATGGCACTTCTTGTGACATAGTTGACAAAGGCCCTGGCCTAGGTTACACAGGTGTTGGAAGAGTTAGCCTCAGCACAAGCATAGACACAGTACTACAGAGGGCTATACCACGGGGCGGTGCCAGTGAATCAAAGGGCACCAAGTTATAGGAACCAGTCAGTGACTGTGTCCTCATGGAGGGTGACGGTTCACGGTTGGTAGCTTTGGGCATGGGCCCATAGCAGTCTGGGACAGGCTAAGGTTGAGGAGGGGCAGGGGACAATGCTAGGCGCAGCATCCTATGATAGCAGGGTTAACTGTGATTCTACACATATTTTTGCTTCATACATACATATATTTTTTATGGCTCATGGATAGCCATATTATGTATATATCACTCATATTTTGTATAGCTACTAACACATGTATCATTATTATTTTGATGTATGTATACACCTGTTGTGATTTGACTCATGGATGATGGACTGATTTTGTACATTTGGACACTTTTATGTTTTATGATTATATATGATGATGCAGTTATGATAGCCTACATGCATTTTGTATTATGCAAGGATCATGCATGCACTCTATTTTTTATGGACACTTTTACGTTTTATGTTTATATATGATGATGTAGTTATGATGGCCTACATGCATATTTTATGTGATGATCATGGATGCACTCTATTTGTTATGTTCATATGTTATGCAAATGTTATGATATCTAATGTGCAACACCTGTTATGCAAAGAAAATGGTATGAGATGATTACTAACAGTTATGTTTTTGATGGTTTTCTGATGATATACTGTGTATGCATCTATGTTATGTTGTTACAAATGTATATGGATGATTGAATGCACCTATATGTATGCAAAATGATTTAATCAATTTAATGACTATCTCACCTAATATGAAATGCAAAATGATGATATGTATGATTTAATGCACCTATATGTATGTGAATGATCTAATCAATGAAATGACTATCTCAGCTAATATGAAATGCAAAATGATGATATATATGATTTAATGCACTTATATGCATGTGAATGATCTAATCAATGAAATGACTATCTCACTTAATATGAAATGCAAAATGATGACACTTTTTGTTATGTCCAAGTGTACTCAATCAATGTAGAAGAGATTTGATGACAGATACAATGATAGATAAAAAGTTGATTGATAGAAGAAACGTGAATGAAGGAATCACAAGCTTTTATTTATTTGTAAACACTGACACTATGAACAAAATCTGTATTTATGAATGGTATATGAAATGTAATTGGATATGTATGGATGCAGATATTTGTCACCTTGATATTGCAAGTATGTTGAAGTGCTTGATTTATCATTGGGCATTTTTTTAAAATTCTTTTCTCTTTAAAATGTTGTAAGAAAATACAAGCATCTAGGTATAATTAAACCAAGATGACCTGAGTATCCCTTACATGGATTTTTATATAGCGAGTTAATACAAGCATCTAAGTATAATTGAACCAAGATGACCTGAGTAGTTCTTGCGTATCAACAAACAAGGATTACACCTGTTTCATGTTTACAACTATGATGTCTTCAATGATCATTATGTTGATCATGTCTTTAGACATTACTAAAGATAAACCCACAAGCAGTAAACAAATAAAATAATCATGCCCCCATCATAGCATCTCTAGTTTTTAGGCATCCTTGAGTAGCATAGGAAACATGATAACAAAAGTTAAGATTTAATGCAGAACCAATCAAAAAAAAACTTTCTTGCATTAGATGTGTCTTCTTGCCATACTTTAGATAAAATCATTTGGAGTGTTTAGGCACTTGTTTATTTTGCTTTGGATAGGTTGATGTCTTGCATCAAAATTTTTGTTTGGAAGCGGGATTTGTTGCACATGTGTGTCTTAGGGAAAGGTATCACAATCTTTATTGGTGCACTCTTAGAACATGTGGCATTGCAGAATCCAACTCTGTAACTAGGTCGAGGACTTGCCCCCAGTCAGGTAAAGGATTGATTTACTATGGAAAAATGGACAATAGACACAAAGAAATAGGCCCTAAGGGATTGACCTAGTGTCTTAGGGGCTCATCGATGATGGCCTTGCCTACGTGATGGCTCAGAGACAACGTAGTTCAGGGTGTGGAATTTATGGACATAAGACCTAGGCGATGAGAAATGGTGCAGATTCGAATGGACAAAAGGATGGGCAATATGGGATGGAGCGGATGGGTAGCCTTGAGGGCCCATCAATGATGGCCTTAGCTATGTGATGATGCAGAGGCAACATAGTTTAGGATGACAAGATAATGATGATGGATGCTATGACAGGCTGACACTATGGATAGGGTAGTGGATAAACCTTAGGTAATAAGGTGACAATGGTGATAGAGTATCAAGCCATGATAGGTTATCATTAGGCTGATTTTACGAAATGGATATGATCAGATGATGGATGATGGTAGGAAGGATAGATGCAAGGTGATTGTTTCCCAAAGATGGAGGAAGCAGTTTGCATCTCAAAGAGCACCTGTTTGCCAGGTTTTCTGACATCCCTCCTTTTGAAAACAATTATACTATTTACTTTCTTGCAAATTTCAGTAAATTACTATGTTGAGAACGACATGAAAACTGACAATTTATCTTACAAAGTTGTTATATGAAATTGCGGAATCTATTGATTACGATCAAGATATGTAGACTAAATGTCTTTATAATAAATGCAATGATGTTTGAATATATTATATTTGGATCATAGATGCTTTGACCACAAAATTGTATGCGAGTCTGTCGATGCAGGAACAGGTGGACTGTGTTCGACGGAAGAGAAAGTATCTTCGAGAGAGAGTATAGACTCTGGAAGCTAACCAAAGGTGTTTGCCACTGAGATCGCCAAACAGATAGATAAACCTGGGAACCAACAAGTAAGTCTTGTTTGTCGGTTTGGGTAGTTTATTTGATGTCGACGTCAAAGGATAAAGTATAACATCCTAGTCGGAAGTCGTCTTGTAGAATCTTGGAGTCGTCGATGGTGTCGTAAGTTTATAATAGCAAGTCGACTTATTTAGACATTTAATCTTTACGTCTATAAGTATTTAATGAGTCATCTTGTGGCAAAATTGCAAATCTTGTCTCATAGTCGAAAAACGTGAGAAGTCGGCTTTGTGCACCTAACGTTGTAAGAATTGTTTGCATTACGTTCAATCCATCGTGATTGACGTAAAACGCGTCGAACTCCTAAATTTATTCTTTTCTGTAGATCGACGAATGTCGATTTAACGCGATAGCGGGTAATAATTTGTGTGTCCGTCGTTTAGCTTGAGTCCTTCCTTTTGGCATTGACCGCGAGTTATTTTGGTCTAACCTTGAGCCTCTTATTTAGAGTGGTCTTAATCGCCCTTTCTTATTCAACCATAGAGATGCCGTAGGCAATTGTTTATTCATTACCCTGTAATGTTTAACTCCTCAATTGGACCTTTAAATTAGTCTTGGAAAGCTAAATGTTTTGTTTATCTGGAAAGGACGGAGTTGTTATGTCCTTTAACAAGCCATACCACCAAAGGAGCTTTAATCAGTCTTGTGGTTGTGGTGAGTATCGAAGTCGGTTATACTCAGATATGCCAACCACCTTGAAGCTTAGGCATGTTTCGCTAGATGTTGAATGTCTTATTTCCCTCCACCATCGGAGAGAGTGAAAGTTTAGCGAATTATGATAGAAACTTAAACCGTTTGATTTAATGCCAAGCTGCCTCATCATTGAGGGAACATAATCATAGGTGTAATTGTTCATTTTACGTCAGATGTTCTTTCTTCATTGCAGATATGAAGGCCACGTTTTGCTGTTGTTCAAAAACGTGAGAAGACTGCCGCTAGGTAGCCTTTCTCCACGTCATGTGAGGTCTCACTTTGGAGGTGGGACGTATGTGGTTAGAAAAACCCTCATCATGGGCTTGAGGTGGCGAATGAGAAGCCGTTATACGTTTGTTGAGGCTGAGATTCCATGAGGCAACGAAGTTGCTGTTGTTTAGGAGAGGAAACTGCGAAGTGTTGAGGAGTGAGTGGGGAATATGGAAGGAAGATGGGATCACAAATTGAAGAGGAGGTTAGAAGACGGCCAAGTAGGAGGAATAAGGGGGATCATGATAGAAGAAGGCAGGAAAAACTGCGAAGTGGGAGAGATTCGACAGGGATAGGAAGACAGTTAAGGAAGTCGTCTTGGTTATGGTTGGAGGATAGTCGCGGGGGGAGGAAAAGGGAAATAGCATCAAGAGATACCCGATGGGGGGCAGTGAGACTGGGGAGTGCAACAGAGATTCGGGGGGCTGTGTAGAAGGCAGTGGATGAATTTGTTTACGGGGAAAAGGAGAGCATATCGTGGTATAGAGAGAGAACTACGAAGAGATAAGGGGAAGATAGTTTATTAAGTTGTAACGCTGTGCAAAGGGGGTTGGCTATGCAAAGAGAGCACAGCTGTGTAGAGAGAGGCCTTCATCAGAGGGAGAGGTCAGAGTTAAGGAAGTCGGGTGCTGTCTAGAAGAAGTGGGGAAACGAACAGCAGAGAGGGAACAGTGAGTTACATTTTGTGCACCGTGGAAAGGATAGAGGGTCTTAGAAGTTGCTAAGGGGCAGTGAGAGACTGGTCTGGCAGAGAAGAAAACTGTGGAGCTTGTCTTTGCTCGAGAAGTGACCGGTTGAGAGGAGGACGACTAGCCAGAGGAGAAAAGAACTTGGCACGGAAATCCTTATTTCTGTCAACAGGTTTTTACCATTTTCTCTTCTGTTCTAGGAATAGATCAGTAAATGAGTCTAATTTATGAAAGAATAATTATGTTTCAATGAATGAAAAGTGAAGACAATCTCTTCTACTGCGAAACTGTGTGAGGTTTATTGTTGTAAATGTTTCATTGCTGTCTTATAGTAATAAAAACTTCAAGTGTCTTTAATGCTGCTGTTGAATTATTTGCAAGAACTTAGAAGATAGATTATTATTTCTCTTGGAAGATGCCGTAAGACGATAGAACATAGGTCACCATGTTTTTCCTCAAAGATGGAACAATGCATGATTGCTAATGTGAACTACAAACTTCAAAAGACGTAGCATATTAAAGAGTTCCTTTAAAACTGAGGTATTAACGTAAAATTACCCTAAAGTATTTTAAACGATAGCTGCATTGCAAGAAATCACGTTGTTCCACGTGCGTGATGTGTGGAAGACTAAAACCACAGAATTAGAGCATGCTCGGCGTAAACTTTAATGTGTTTGACAGCCGAAGTTGTAGTTGCAACTAGCTTGAGTCGTTTCCATATTTTATCTTTTGTTAGAGGTCGACCGTGAGTGTGGGTCATCTCTAATGTCATATGAAAGAGTTCAAATCTTTTATTATGATAATGTACGATTCTTACCTCAATAACTTATGCAAAATTATTGACTTAAAAGCGAAGTAGGGAGTTAATGTCCTTGTGTCGTAAAACCTCATGTTTTTATGACGAGCTTGTAGAGTGGAAAACCCGCATGTGGAATTTAGATTACGTTGCATGCGTTGACTCTAGTTTCATTTTGGTAGACCTTATGAGTCTAGAACCTCTAAAATCCAGGATAACAAGAATATGTATTAGATACTTGAGTGTGTTGTGCAAACATGGGAACCGAGTACACAACTATGAAACCACTTAGGAGTGGGCGCTTATATATAATGTTTTTACAAGAAATGGGTTTTGAAACTATGAACTCGGGATTAGAGTAAATGTTGCACCATGCGCTATTATAGGAGGATATCCTAAGCCCTTGAGGTCATCAAGGTCGTCAAAATAGTTCAAACAATGCAAATAGGAAACTGTAGGATTTTGACCAGTTCAAGTCGAGTAGGGTGGGTGAACCAAGTTCATGCGTTTTTAGAATGCTAACTAAATACAAATCCTTTGGCCAAGGTGGTGTACTATCCTCAAGTGCATCGAACGTTCACCGTAACTGGATGGCATTTCTTGTGGAGGGTCGTGCATGACTAGAGGGTATCTAGGGATCTGCACGATAACAAGACACGTAGGTTACAACACCAGAGCTCAAATGGCAAACACCGATGGTTATCCTAAGTCTATCCTCTTGAGTAGGGTAGGGCCACTTCCGGTTAGGAAGGAGTGTGGGAGACCGATGGTCAGTGGTTGAAGGTTAAACTCCTTGAAGATACTTTCTCTTCCAAATATTGAGGAATTACCGAGTCTTGAACATGATGGGTTGACAATCGAGATGCATGGTAATGGTATGTTTCCGATATTTGTTATTTCAAGAAAATTTCATTTGTTAGAAAATAAAGTGTTTCAATGTATATCATTTCTTTCAGTCTTTATGAAAATGCAATCATGTTTATGATAAAATGAAAATGTGGTATTGGATTATGGATAAGTTTATTTATGTATTTGATTACCTTGTTTAAAAAAAAAAATTTACCGTTGTGAAAACTTAGTTACTTTTTGTCATTTCGGATGTGGATGTTACATATGGTATCAGAGCTAACCAGGTTCAGCACTAGGGCTGATGAGTCCACTAACCTAATTAGGAAATCATCATTATGCGGGTAGCTAATGTTTTGGTTTACTGTGCCAGGATGGCATACACCAAGAGAACCACAAGAAAATGGAGTTGGAACTAAGCCCCTTGAAGGTGACATGGGATGAGTTCGTGGAACTATTCTGAAAACGGTGGTTACCACAGTTGTATTTTGATCAGAAGCTAATGGATTTTCAAAACCTCAGGCAAGGTGAACTATCTGTGGTCGAGTACGTAGAAAAATTCACTAGGCTACTGAAGTATGTTCTCCAATACCAAAAGGACGAAAGGTTCCGAATCAGAAAGTTCATCATGGGACTCAACCCTCAGATCGGTGGTGAAGTGGAGGTGCATGGTCCAAGCACAATGGATCAAGTTTATGAAAAGGCAATAAAACAGGAGCAGAAGATTAAGTCTATCTCTGCTTACCGTGACAAGAAACGCAAGAAGTTTGATAAGAACTTCAATGATCAGTCTTTTAAAAGGAAAAACGATAAGGGATATGGAATCAGGAGGTTTGATAAGGGAAATTGAAAGAATCAAGGAGGATTTGGTAATGAGCGCAGAGGCGAAGATTTTAAGAGAAATGCAAATTTTAAGAAGAATGGTGATTCTGCAAGTAGGCAATCTGAAAAGCGAGGACCTATAGGAGGATGTTTCTCTTGCGGAGGAGATCATTATGCCAACCGTTGTCCCAACAAGAAGAAGAATGGGAGGCCTAGGAACACGGAGCTTCCTTCCCAATAGGAAGCCTTTCATCAAAGGATTCATGCCGCTCTTGACAATCGGCAAGCAGAGTATCAGATCACTCCTATTGAGATGACAGGTACCTTATTTGGAGTTCCTGTTTCTATTCTATTTGATACTGGTGCAACAGAAAATTTTGTGTCACCTAGAGTTCTAAGTAAATTTTCTAGAAAAGTTGGCTTTATGTCAAAACCTTGGATAGTAGAGTATGCAAATAATTCAAAGGCTCAGGTAGAGCAATGTTTGTTCGAAGCTAGGATTGATGTTTCTAACTTCACCACTGAGGCAAACTTGTACGTAGCGCCTTTAGGGTCCTACGATGTCATCCTAGGAATGAGCTGGTTGTGGAAACATCGAGCCAAAGTAGATTGTTTTCATAAAACCATTGAGTGTCTGGATGAGATGGGCAAAACTTTAAATCTCCAAGGAATTCAGAGGGAAATAAAGGTTAGATCCATTTCTTCAAAACAACTGAAGCAGGCTAGGCGAAAGGGGTGTCAACTTTTTGCAGTTAAGATGGACCTAGTAGAGGAAACCTCGGAGAAGCAATCTTTTGAGGAAAGATATCCATTTCTGTGCAACTTTAGAGACATATTTCCTGAGGAGTTACTTGGCTTGCCTCCGAGGAGAACATTTGACTTTGGTATAGATATTAAACCAGGATCGGAGCCAATCTCTAAAGCTCCGTATCGTATGACTACCACTAAACTTATGGAATTAAAAGCTCAGTTGCAGGAGCTTTTGTCTAAGAATTTGATTAGGCCAAGTGTATCACCATGGGGAGCCCCTATTATCTTCGTCAAAAAGAAAGATGGAACTCTCAGGCTGTGTATAGACTATAGGATGCTTAACAAGGCAACTATAAAGAACAAGTATCCTTTGCCACGAATTGATGATCTATTTGACCAAATGCATGGCGTATCGGTCTTTTCCAAGATAGATCTGAGATCTGGATACCATCAGTTAAGGTTAAAAGATGAAGACATTCCCAAAATAGCTTTTAGAACGAGGTATGGTCATTACGAGTTCACGGTGTTACCGTTTGGATTGACCAACGCACCTGCTGCTTTCATGAATCTCATGAATAGCGTATTTAGAGATTGTCTCGATAAGTTTGTACTAGTCTTCATTGATGATATTCTGATCTATTCCAAGGATGAAGAGGAGCATGCATGACATCTTCAAATAGTCTTGCAGCGATTAAGGGAGCATAAGCTGTATGCAAAACTCTCCAAGTGCACTTTCTTTCAGAAAGAGGTACAGTATTTAGGGCACATAATATCAGCCAATGGGATATCAGTTGATCCGGCCAAAATAAAAGCTATTATGGAATGGCCGGAGCCTACCAATGTGTCAGAGGTACGAAGTTTCATGGGATTGGCAGGGTACTATAGGAAATTCGTGTTGAATTTCTCAAGCATTGCTAGTCCTATTACCTCTTTGCAGAGAAAAGGAAAATGGTTTGTGTGGACGGATGAATGTCAAAAGGCTTTTGACTTGTTAAAAGAAAAATTAACAACCGCTCCAATTCTGAAAGTTCTTGATCTAGAGGGAGAGTTTGAGGTTATCACTGATGCCTCGGGGGAAGCATTGGGAGGTGTGCTTATGCAAGATGGCAGGGTACTAGCCTATGAGTCAAGGAAACTAAAAAATTATGAGCAGAACAACGCTCCTCATGACTTAGAGATAGCAGTAGTGGTTCACGCCCTTCAGATGTGGTGACATTACTTGTTGGGAAGGTCTTTTATTTTAAAATCTGATCACCAAAGCCTTCGCTACATATTCACATAGCCTAATCTCAATGCAAGGCAAAGGAGATGGCTGGAACTAATATCAGATTATGACTTTGAAATTTCTTATATCAAGGGCAAGGAAAACCGAGTAGCGGATGCCTTAAGCAGAAGAAGGCATATAGCCTCTATAATCTCTATACATGCTAACTTTAAAGATTTAGTATTGCAAAACTTATTTGGGGATGAGTATTTTGATCAAGTGAAATAGGCTCTGCACCTAAACCCTAAGGACCCAAGATATGACAGATTTAGTTTGGAATCCGATGGATTGCTGAGATTCAAGGGAAGAATTTATGTCCCTGATTCAGAGGAACTTAGAAACCTTGTGTGGAAGGAAGTTCACTGTGCTCCTTACTCTGGACACCCTGGTGTAACAAAACTGTTAGCTGATGTCAAGCAGTTATATTTCTGGAAGGGAATGAAAAGCGATGCTGCAAAGTTTGTAGCTAGTTGTTTGGAGTGTCAAAGAGTGAAGGCAGAACACCAACATCTTGCTGGGTTGTTGTACCCACACGATATTCCGGAATGGAAATGGTAAGTTATTAGTATGGATTTTGTCTAGGGGTTGCCAATGTCTAAGAATAGGCATGATGCAATATTGGTTGTTGTGGATAAACTAACCAAGGTTGCACATTTCATACCGGGAAACTTGACAGATGGAGCACATCTTTTGGCTCGAAAATTTGTGCAAGAAATTTTTAGGTTGCATGGGGTACCTGAAAAGATAATATCTGATAGAGATGCTCGGATAACTTCACAGTTTTGGCAAACCTTATTTTCTGCACTAGGGACTAAACTGAATGTAAGTACTGATTATCATCCCGAAACTGATGGTCAGACAGAAAGAGTGAACCAGGTATTAGAAGACCTTTTGAGAATGTATTGCATGGATCAGCAATACAGATGGGAGGAATATTTACCTCTTGTCGAATTTGCCTATAACAACTCCTATCATTCTGCCATTAAGATGGCACCATTTGAAGCATTATATGGAAGGAAATGCCGAACTCCTATAAGCTGGGATAAGCTGGAAGATAGGATAAGCATTGGACCTGAAATGCTTGCTGATATGGAAGAAAAAGTTAAAGTGATTAGGAAGAGATTAGCAGAAGCCAATGACAGGCAAAAGAGTTATGCAGATCGCAAGCGAGTGCCTAGACACTTCTCTGTTGGCGAGAAGGTGCTTTTGCGGGTGAAACCCCAAAAGAGTTCTATAAAATTCTGTAAATCTTCAAAATTGGCTCCTTGTTATGTCAGACCTTTCGAAGTTCTTGAGATTATCAATCCGGTTGCCTACAAAGTTGCTCTACCTCCAGCCTTGTCTAAGATGCATAATGTTTTTCATGTTTCGTATTTAAAGAAATATTTTGTAGGTAATAACCACATCCTTAACTGGAATTCCTTACAGATGCAAGAACCCAGGGTAGTTGTGATCGAGCCACTCAAGGTGCTTGAAATGCGTAAACTTCATTTACGTAATCGAGAAGTTTTACAATGCAAAATACAGTGGGACCAATATGGCGAGGATAGCGCCACTTAGGAAGACTACAAAGACATTTATCAAAGATTTCCAAAACTTTTTAAAGACATTAATGTTGCATTATAGAAAGTTTGATTTAAGTTTAAGTTTTTGCTTGATAAACTTAATCATCGGGGACGATGATTTTTAAAGGGGAAGGATATGTTACATCCCTCCTTTTGAAAACAATTATACTATTTACTTTCTTGCAAATTTTAGTAAATTACTATGTTGAGAACGACATGAAAACTGACAATTTATCTTACAAAGTTGTTATATGAAATTGCGGAATCTATTGATTACGATCAAGATATGTAGACTAAATGTCTTTATAATAAATGCAATGATGCTTGAATATATTATATTTGGATCATAGATGCTTTGATCACAAAATTGTACGCGAGTCTGTCGATGCAGGAACAGGTGGATCGTGTTCGACGGAAGAGAAAGTATCTTCGAGAGAGAGTATAGACTCTGGAAACTAACCAAAGGTGTTTGCCACTGAGATCGCCAAACAGATAGATAAACCTGGGAACCAACAAGTAAGTCTTGTTTGTTGGTTTGGGTAGTTTATTTGATGTCGACGTCAAAGGATAAAGTATAACGTCCTAGTCGGAAGTCGTCTTGTAGAATCTTGGAGTCGTCGATGGCGTCGTAAGTCCATAATAGCAAGTTGACTTATTTAGATGTTTAATATTTATGTCTATAAGTATTTAATGAGTCATCTTGTGGCGAAATTGCAAATCTTGTCTCGTAGTCAAAAAATGCGAGAAGTCGGCTTTGTGCGCCTAACGTTGTAAGAATTGTTTGTGTTATGTTCAATCCATTGTGATTGATGTAAAATGCGTCAAACTCGTGAATTTATTCTTTTATGTAGATCGACGAATGTTGATTTAACGCGATAGCGGGTAATAATTTGTGTGTCCGTTGTTTAGCTTGAGTCCTTCCTTTTGGCGTTGACCGCGAGTTATTTTGGTCTAACCTTGAGCCTCTTATTTAGAGTGGTCTTAATCACCCTATCTTATTCAGCCATAGAGATGCCGTAGGCAATTGTTTATTCATTACCCTGTAATGTTTAACTCCTCAATTCGACCTTTAAATTAGTCTTGGAAAGTTAAATGTTTTGTTTATCTGGAAAGGACGGAGTTGTTATGTCCTTTAACAAGCCATACCACCGAAGGAGCTTTAATCATTCTTGTGGTTGTGGTGAGTATCCAAGTCGGTTATACTCGGATATGCCGACCACCTTGAAGCTTAGGCATGTTTCGCTAGATGTTGAATGTCTTATTTTCCTCCACCATCAGAGAGAGTGAAAGTTTAGCGAATTATGATAGAAACTTAAACCGTTTGATTTAATGCCAAGCTGCCTCATCATTGAGGGAACGGAATCATAGGTGTAATTGTTCATTTTACGTCAGATGTTCTTTCTTCATTGCGGATATGAAGGCCACGTTTTGCTGTTGTTCAAAAACGTGAGAAGACCGCCGCTAGGTAGCCTTTCTCCACGTCATGTGAGGTCTCACTTTGGAGGTGGGATGTATGTGGTTAGAAAAACCCTCATCATGGGCTTGAGGTGGCGAATGAGAAGCCGTTATACGTTTGTTGAGGCTGAGATTCCATAAGGCAACAGAGTTGCTGTTGTTTAGGAGAGGAAACTGCGAAGTGTTGAGGAGTGAGTGGGGAATATGGAAGGAAGATGGGATCATGAATTGAAGAGGAGGTTAGAAGACGGCCAAGTAGGAGGAATAAGGGGGATCATGATAGAAGAAGGCAGGAAAAATTGCGAAGTGGGAGAGATTCGACGGGGATAGGAAGACAGTTAAGGAAGTCGTCTTGGTTATGGTTGGAGGATAGTCGCGGGGGGAGGAAAAGAGAAACGGCATCAAGAGATACCCGACGGGGGGCAGTGAGACTGGGGAGTGCAACAGGGATTCGGGGGGCTGTGTAGAAGGCAGTGGATGAATTTGTTTACAGGGAAAAGGAGAGCATATCTTGGTATAGAGAGAGAACTACGAAGAGATAAGGGGAAGATAGTTTATTAAGTTGTAACGCTGTGCGAAGGGGGTTGGCTGTGCAAAGAGAGCACAGCTGTGTAGAGAGAGGCCTTCATCAGAGGGAGAGGTGAGAGTTAAGGAAGTCAGGTGCTGTTTAGAAGAAGTGGGGAAACAAACAGCAAAGAGGGAACGGTGAGTTACATTTTGTGCACCGTGGAAAGGATAGAGGGTCTTAGAAGTTGCTAAGGGGCAGTGAGAGACTCGTCTGGCAGAGAAGAAAACTGTGGAGCTTGTCTTTGCTCGAGAAGTGATCAGTTGAGAGGAGGACGACTAGCCAGAGGAGAAAAGAACTTGGCACGGAAATCCTTATTTCTATCAACAGGTTTTTACCATTTTCTCTTCTGTTCTAGGAATAGATCAGTAAATGAGTCTAATTTATGAAAGAATAATTATGTTTCAATGAATGAAAAGTGAAGACAATCTCTTCTACTGCGAAACTGTGTGAGGTTTATTGTTGTAAATGTTTCATTGCTGTCTTATAGTAATAAAAACCTCAAGTGTCTTTAATGCTGCTGTTGAATTGTTTGCAAGAACTTAGAAGATAGATTATTATTTCTCTTGGAAGATGCCGTAAGACGATAGAACGTAGGTCACCATGTTTTTCCTCAAAGATGGAACAATGCATGATTGCTAATGTGAACTACAAATTTCAAAAGACGTAGCATATTAAAGAGTTCCTTTAAAACTGAGGTATTAACGTAAAATTACCCTAAAGTATTTTAAACGATAGCTGCATTGCAAGAAATCATGTTGTTCCACGTGCGTGATGTGTGGAAGACTAAAACCACAGAATTAGAGCATGCTCGGTGTAAACTTTAATGTGTTTGACAGCCGAAGTTGTAGTTGCAACTAGCTTGAGTCGTTTCCGTCTTTTATCTTTTGTTAGAGGTCGACCGTGAGTGTGGGTCATCTCTAAGGTCATATGAAAGAGTTCAAATCTTTTATTATGATAATGTGTGATTCTTACCTCAATAACTTATGCAAAATTATTGACTTAAAAGTGAAGTAGGGAGTTAATGTCCTTGTGTCATAAAACGTCATGTTTTTATGACAAGCTTGTAGAGTGGAAAACCCGCATGTGGAATTTAGATTACGTTGCATGCGTTGACTCTAGTTTCATTTTGGTAGACCTTATGAGTCTAGAACCTCTGAAATCTGGGATAACGGGAATATGTATTAGATACTTGAGTGTGTTGCGCAAACATGGGAACTGAGTACACAACTATGAAACCACTTAGGAGTGGGCGCTTATATATAATGTTTTTACAAGAAATGGGTTTTGAAACTATGAACTCGGGATTAGAGTAAATGTTGCGCCATGCGCTATTATAGGAGGATATCCTAAGCCCTTGAGGTCATCAAGGTCGTCAAAATAGTTCAAACAATGAAAATAGGAAACTGTAGGATTTCGACCAGTTCAAGTCGAGTAGGGTGGGTGAACCAAGTTCATGCGTTTTTAGAACGCTAACTAAATACAAATCCTTTGGCCAAGGTGGTGTACTATCCTCAAGTGCATCGAACGTTCACTGTAACTGGATGGCATTTCTTGTGGAGGGTCATGCATGACTAGAGGGTATCTAGGGATCTGCACGATAACAAGACACGTAGGTTACAACACCAGAGCTCAGATGGCAAACACCGATGGTTATCCTAAGTCTATCCTCTTGAGTAGGGTAGGGCCACTTCTGGTTAGGAAGGAGTGCGGGAGACCAATGGTCAGTGGTTGGAGGTTAAGCTCCTTGAAGATACTTTCTCTTCCAAATATTGAGGAATTACCGAGTCTTGAACATGATGGGTTGACAATCGAGATGCATGGTAATGGTATGTTTCCGATATTTGTTATTTCAAGAAAATTTCATTTGTTAGAAAACAAAGTGTTTCAATGTATATCATTTCTTTCAGTCTTTCTAAAAATGCAATCATGTTTATGATAAAATGAAAATGTGGTATTGGATTATGGATAAGTTTATTTATGTATTTGATTACCTTGTTAAAAAAAAAAATTTACCGTTGTGAAAACTTAGTTACTTCTTGTCATTTCGGATGTGGATGTTACAGGTTTTCACTGCTTTGCTTTTATTGCATGAAAGGTAAAATACACATAACACTTGTTTGCCAGGTTTTCATCATGGTATCTATCCAAGGTGCCTGTTTACCAGGTTTTCACCAAAGGATGATTTTTGTTGTTTTCTATTTTTTTTAATTTTTTGCTATTTTTGACTCCCTTACTTTGGGGTTATCTAGGTATAGAACTGACAAAGATGCATACTATTGATTGGTTCATTGAACAACTCACCTTCTGATGTAGCTAATTGGTATGCTCCTGATCCATAGGCAGCAATGATTACATAAGGACCAATCCAGTTCGGTTCAAAGTTCCCTTTCTTTTCCCAATCCTGCTGATTGCGGGGATTCTATTTGAGCACTAGATCACCAACATTAAAGACCCTTGGACACACTCTGTGGTTATATCTTCATGACATTCTTTGTTGGTAGGTTTTGAGATGGTTGAAACCATTCTGTCGTTTCTCCTCCAACAATTCTAACTCTTGTAGTCTAGAGACTCTGTAGTCCTCAGCAGTTATAAGATCTTTTAACGACACCCTCAAAGATGGTAACTCAACCTCAATGGGAAAAATGGCTTCAGAACCATAGACAAGGGCATATGGTGTGGCACCTGTGGGAGAGCGTAGCTAGTTCAATAGGCCCACAAAGTGGGATTTAGTTGCATGTGGCAATCACGATCGGCTTCATTGACAGCTTTCTTGAGGATTTTCAAGATGGTTTTGTTGGATGCCTCCGCCTGACCTTTGCCTTGTGGGTAGTATGGGGTGGAGAAGCAATGTTGGATTTGGAATTTGTCATAGAGCTCTTGGACATCCTATATTTTGAAGGGTCTTCCATTATCCATGACTATGGATGAGGGAATTTTGTATTGACAAATGAGGTAATTAAGGATGAAGGAGGTAATTTGTTTGCTTGTGACATTGGTGAGTGGGACAGCTTCAATCCACTTGGTAAAATATTTAGTGGTGGTGACAATGAACTTGTGGCCGTTGGATGATGGAGGGTGGATTTTGCCCACAAGGTCAAGTCCCCATTGACAAAAGGGCCAAGGTGTCGTTAAAAGCCGTAGTTCCTGAGCTGGTGCATGGATGAGGTTACCATGAAACTTACACTACTTGCATTTCTTGACAAAATGATATGAGTCTATCTCCATGTTTGGCCAATAGTATCCCAAACACGTGAGTTTCTTAGCTAAGGTAGGGCCACTAGAGTGTGTTCTGCAAATTCCTTCATGTACTTCTCGTAAGGCAATTTGAGATTCATCATGTTCAAGACATTAGAGTAGAGTACCATCCAAACCTCGGTGCTAGAGAGTGTCTGCAATAATGGTATAAAGGGATGTTTGGCGGATAAAGGTTCAGTGTTGGTTGTTGGATAAGTCAGTTGGTAAAGTCTTATCCTTGAGGTAAGTGTAAATTTTACAATACAAGGGTGAATCAGATCCAACTAGGAGGCAAATGGATTGTGCTTCGAGGATATCATAAGCTGGTTGTAAGACTGGATCCACCAAGAACTCAAAATGTGACTCATTCTCTGGTATATCGAGAAGAGAGGTGATGTTTGCCATGGTATCTACTGCTTTGTTCTCTATGCGAGGAATCTGTTCAAAAGAGATTATCGCAAAGTATCCTTTAAAGTCATCAGCCATACACTTGTATGGTATTAGCTTGTCATCTTTCATCTGATAGTCATCATTCACTTGATTGATGGCTAGTTGCGAATCTCCATAGACATGTAGCTCTTTCACTTTCCATTCTACCACCATCTTAAGACCAATGACTAAGGCCTCATACTCTGCTATATTGTTTGTACAAGGAAAAAGAAGATGATAGGACTTATGTATTGTGTCACCTTGAGGAGTGACTAATAAGATTCCTGCCCCCGATCCATGGTTTGTATAAGACCCATCAAAGTAGAGCTTCCATGAATTCGTTGTGATACTAAAAATTGATTCATCGAGAAACTTGAATGTCATTGGGGTTGTATCTTGTAATGGTGCCTATGCCAATTAATCTATGATGACCTAACCCTTGATAGCTTTCCTTTCCACATATTCTATGCCATACTCACTTAGTAGCATTACCCATTTAGCTAGGCAGCCTTTTAGAGCTTCTTTGCTTAACAAGTATTTTAATGGATCGATCTTTGTGATTAGCTTGATGGAATGTGCAAGCATGTAATGGCATAGGTTTTGGGAAGCAAAACCTATAGCAAGAAAAGATCTTTTGATTTTAGAATATTTCAATTTATACCCCACCAATGTGCGACTGATGTAGTAGATTGCCCGTTCCTTGCCTTCATAGTCTTGTTGTGCTAAAAGGGCCCCAAGAGCCGTCAGTGTAGTAGATATGTAAAGACATAGTGGCTTGCCTTGGATAGGTAGCATCAAGATAGGTGGATTCATGAGATACTCCTTAAATTTGTGAAATCTATCTTCACACTTCTCATCCTATCTAAATGGGATGTTCTTATGCAAGAGATGAGTGATAGGTTGACATTTGTCTACTAATTGTGAGATAAACTGATGGATTCCCTATAATTTTCCCTGTAAAGACCACAGTTGGTTGATGTTCCTTGGTGGTGGTATCTCCATGATAGCTTTTACCTTCACAGGATCTACCTCAATCCCATTAGCTGATACTATGAAACCTAAGAGTTTGTCAGAGGTGACCCTAAACACACACTTTTTTAGATTCAATCAGACCTTGAAGTGTTCTAGTCACTGAAAGATTTTCTCTAGGACATCTAAGTGAAATTCCCTTGTAAGTGACTTGGCAAGGATGTCATCCACATAGTCTTTCATGGTGACATGCATCATGTTGTGGAAGATAGTTGTCATTGCCTATTGGTATGTTGCTCCTACGTTCTTCAACCCAAATGGCATGATGTTCTAGCATAAGGTACCCTATGGACATGTGAATGATGTCTTATGCTGATCCTCTGGCACTATTATGATTTGGTTGTATCCGGAGAAACCATCCATAAGAGAGAGCATAGTGTGTCCAACTGTCAAGTCTACGATGATGTCAATGTTGGGCAATGAGAAATCATCTTTGAAACAAGCCTTGTTGAGATCTCTAAAGTCATTACACAATCAGACTCTTCCATCAGGTTTTGGTACTAGTACAATGTTTGATACCCACTCTATATAATTGATTTCTCTGATGAACCCTGAATCCAGTAGCTTCTTTAGTTCCTCTTTGACTAGCAATGCAATATGTGGATGCATTTTCCTGAGTTTTTGTTTAACAGGTTTAACTCTAGGATCTAGTGGTAGATGATGCAAGATCAAGTTTGAATCTAACCTGGGCATATCTACATAGGACCAAGCAAATTTGACCTGTTTCTTTTTGAAGAAGGGTGCAAATTTCATCTTTTCCGCTCGACATAGAGACTTGGAAAAGTGTATGATCTTTGGGTTACCTTCTGTGCCAATGTCAACAGGTTATGTCGGTTCTACCACAATTTGTGACTTCTCCTAATACATGTTGTTGGGGAGAGTGTCAAGCCTTCCATCATCTGGCACCTCAAAGAGGTTTTCACCATCAAATGCGTCCTTTATTTTTACTTTTTTGGGATCAGACACTGTCGCAGAGTAGTTTTCACCATCAAATCCATGTTTGATTTTTATATTTTTGCCACTAGAAGGCTTGGCACCCTCTCCAAAATAAGATAAGGTATTGACTTCTATGGAAAAGCCACCTTTATGATCTCCCATAGGTAGGTGGTCTCTTAGTTCCATGTAATCAATGTAGGCATCGTCATTCTGGAACATGTCTAGTTGGGGGGTTCCTTGTAGATCCCAATTGATAAGCTCGAGATGTACTAGGGGGAGGGGATCAATAGGTTGATCTAATTCTATGGGTGTGATGGTAAGGATGGATATATGATTAGGATTGGGAGTGATAGGAACAAGTTTTGTGATGGTACTCTCTTCAGGATTATCTATCTCGTGCAAACTCTGATCTTCCTCGTAAGTTGTTCTCTTCGGAATGGGTGAATCACACTCTACCGTTCTAGGCCTTAGAGTTTGTCCCTTATGGTAGGGGCTATAGGTGCAAACAATATCAATTCCTTTGTCCTCATAGGAATGTTTTGAAACGTCATCCCATTCATACTCATTGCAATCTGTATCACTATTCTCTTGGAGGTTATGGATTTGTTCCACAAAACAAGTAGTAGCCTTAGCTTTGCCTTTGTCGTCTTTGTATCCTAGCCCTCTTGTGTCGTGGGCTGATGAGGATGAAGAGGGTTGAATGAGTTCATTTATTCCTTCTTTTCTCAAGCAGATGGGACCCTGTCCTTCATAGCCCATTATGTGTAGGATAGATTGACCACGCCCATAGATTTCTATTGGGAGCATTGGTTGTTTATCTTGCGGTGTGTCATCTTCGTCTATGTAGAGCCATTACAGAACATCTTTTTTTTTGCTCTCATCTGATAGGGTGCCCCATTTGACAAAGGGAGATTTGGGAGGTTTAGGAGGAGCAGATGGTTTTGGGAAGGGTGTAGGTCACCCAAAGGACTTTGAAGATAAAGGCATTTTGTCTACGCAAAGGGTATGCTCGATGGAATACTCTCCTACCCCTATTTCTTTAATCTTAACCTTCTGCTCTTTGGCCTTTGATGTGGAAGCTTGGGAGCTAGGATCATGCTGGGAGGAAAAAGATGTGGAAGCTCTATTATTAGGGATGCTAAAATCTGGCTTTGATTGGATAGTGTTACAATATTAAAAAGGATCAAGGTCACCTTAGATGGTGATCTATCTGCCATTGTGAGGGAACTTGATACATTGATGATATGTGGAAGGCACAATTTTCATGGCATGTATCCAAGGTCTACCTAGGAGAATGTTATATGCGAGCTCCTTGTCAAGGACTTGGCAAACAACCTCTTTCTCTACTGGTCCAATTCTTAACGGTAACACCACAGTTCCTTTGGTTGTCCATCCTTCTTCATCATATGCTTTTATTATGATCTTCTTTCTTGGATCTACTGCAGTTTCTGAGTAGCCCAATGTAAGGATTAATTTTAGCGTGCAAATATTCAAACTTGCTCCTCCATCAATTAGAACCCTTTTGATGCGATGTTTATTAATGAAGCCCTCAATATGTAATGATGCATTATGGGGTTGAGATAAGGATAGATCATCCTGTTCAGTGAATGATAGGATGTTAGGTGAGGCAAGATGACCTACCATGGCTTGAAATTTCTCTTGGGCCAAGTTGGTGGGCATAGTAGTTTCCACTAGGGCTTTATCTAGATTCTCTCTATGGGATGGTGATAGATGCAACAACTCTAGTATTGATATATGGGCCGGAGTCTTTGTAGTTGGTCAATGACGTTATACTTGTGGTGGGGAGATGGTGAGGATGAGGACCTTTGAGGGAGTGTGTGCAAGGTGACTTTCCCACTGCGGGGTGATATAGAAATCAGATTTGGTGTTGGAATATGATTGTTTGTTAAACGTGAGCACATTGATTTATGGGATATGCTCTGATATGCAACTAATGGTGTACTCAAATGGCACGTTTGTGTAGTTAGCATCATTGTTCCTGTTATTGTGATTTTACTGGTTGTTATTGTTGTTGTTATGAGTGTTCTATCTTCCATGGTTAAGGAGTGGAACCTTGAATGCCACATTGGGTCGTTAGAGGGATGACCTTTTGTGCCCACACAATTTTGATCTAGTAAGTCTTGTATGATGTTTTTCAAGTGGATACAATCACCAGTTTTGTGACCTTTGCCTATATGGTACTTACAAAAATTGGTATCCTTCCACCAAGAAGGTTTGACTTGAGGTTCATAGTCTCTTACGGTGGGAAGGGTGATCTCATTGTTTGCCACTTTCTTAAGGAGGACTCATATGACTCCCCTAGTGGTGTAAATTTTTATGTAGGAGGAAAATTGTATGGTTGTCTCTGGTTATTAGATGAAGGTTTACTTGGTGTTGCCTTGTTTGATGCTCCTTTGAGATTTAAAATTGGTTGCTTAAGAGCTGTTACTTTGGCATCAACTACTCCATCGTTGATTATGTTCTTGTTTTTGGTCCAAAATTTTGACTTATCCATGGTATAGGTTGAGTTAGGAGTGTCTTTGAATAATTTTATTTGTCCTTTCATGATCAGAGCTTTTTTTATGAATAACCCCATCTCAATGACTTTAGTGAATGAGGTAGGGCATTGGATTTGAATTCGATAGCTTAGATCAGGATTGAGATTATGGACAAACGTTTCTGTCATCTATTTCTCAGGGGCATGATATGACCACTTGCTTGTGAGTTGCCTCCACCTTTGTAGGAAAGCAGTGAAGGATTCACCACTCTTTTGTTTTGTGTTGCAAAGGTCAAGAACGAATACCTCATGTTTGATATTATGTGATAAATGCATGACAAATTTGTTAACTAACTCATCAAAGGTACGGATACCCGGGGGGAGTCAAGAGAACCACTCCATGGCTTGCCCTCCTAGAGATCTAGGGAAGAGTCTCATGAGAAAAGTTTCATTATGAGCAACCTCTAGACATGTGGCGCTAAATTCTATGATATGGTCTCTAGGGTCACCCTTTCCTCTATACTTGTCAAATTTTAAAACTTCAAATCTAAGGGGAAAGGGGATCACATTCAAGCTCTTATTGAAGGGGTATGGTGAGATTTCCTCCAATGAATAGTTTTTAGTAGACATTCCTCTTTGGAGGTCCATTAATTGTTGTTGTATGGTTTGAACTTGTTTTGTCAGTATGTCTAAAGGTGTGGTTGAGTTTGTGGTTTTTTTGCCTTTGTCTGTGTCAACGATTCTTTCCTCACATGTGCTATCTTCATGAGTTATTTCCTCTTCAATTTCTTTCAATGCTATGACATCAAAGTCAGTGGGGAGCTTAACTCCATGGGTTGCTAGGTGGAGAAAGAAATTTGTAGGGTCTTGGTGGAGTACTTTGTCCATCATTTGTTGAAATTTTCTATCTTGGAGAGCTTTTTGTAAGTCCTTGTGAGATATCTCCTCATCACTGTCATGAGGGGAGGGGCAAATTTTGTCGAATGTTTCAGCCATTTCAATTTGTTTTTGCTTCTGTGATCTAGTTAGTACCATGCAATGTGATTTGGAATTGAGTGGGGTGAAATTGGATGCTTTGGTAAAATGTTTTTGGAGGTTGTAGTGAAGGGGATACTCATGGTGATAAGATTTGAACAAGGGGTTTCTTTGATCAATAGTGTCAAAGAAGTCGGTTGATACAAAACAGTAGCCAAAAGTAAGGATGGTTGAAATTTGATTACTTGGTAGAGACTAGTTTTGCACCAAAACAAACTAGTGAAGTTCTAAGATAGAAGGATGATAGATCTTGTTGGTGGAGACTTACTAGTGATGCTTGAATCTGATATGATAAAAAAATTGGCTTGTAGTAACCTGGTTTTAATAGTTTCATTCGCTCTAGGGAAGGTTTGTGAAATTTTGACGAGGTGAATGGTGGAAAAGAGGATACGCTATGGATATGAATGGGAGAAGTGACTATATGGTTAGTTTGACCTCATAAATTGATACAAGGCTGAAATGGGTCCTCAAAAAAGTAGGTGTTTTTTTGACAAACTATACGGAAGTGCTCACTGTGACAGATGCACAGGAACAGATGTGTAGGAATAGAGTATATATGTGGAGCAACAGGGAACAAAAGCACAGATTTGGTGGAAAAGCATATGCACCATAATAGAGTATAAATGTGTAGCAACACGAAATAAAAGCATAGGTCTAGTCAAAAAGCAGATGTGCAGCAGAACTAAGTAAATGCACAACAGAAAATAGATGCATAGCAGGGTGAAGCAAATACACAGAAGATTGAAGCAGTTGAGCAAATATGTCCGTTTTGCTTGATTTTGACTAATTTTGACTTGGTAAAGGCATGTTTTTCAATGTTTTTGGGTTCTTTGTTTAAATGTTGCTCTTTTCGATTTGTTTCTTCGATTATGGCAAGAAAGACACATCACACACAAAGAATATTTTCTTGATTATTTGATTTTTTTATTTACTTAATTACAATGCAAGCACAATCCTAAGGTTGGTAAGGACAATATTCGATGAGTTCCAACTTGGTGTTTACACCAGCCACTTCGATAAAGGCAGACAGCTAATAACTTAGTAGCACCGACTCCCCTCCACGGCACTCACTTCTCATGCATACCAAGTTATAGTTCCTTCGAAGAATTGAACTTTTCTATCTCTACACTGAATGAGTGTATGACGATGGATGGCTCTAGAGAATGTTTGCCTCCTGTGTAGCCAAATAGGGGATTTTGGCCTACTAGAACAAAACGATTTTAGTCAAGGCATCTATTCAGGTGATTACACGTGCGGCCATTCACTTTGATAAGAAGGCTTCCCAACTTGCAGAGGTTATGCTCCATCGGGTTTTGGGGGAAACATTGGTCAGTGTAATACAACATCACCCATCACTTCCAACTTTCATCACAAATGCAATTTATTTATAGTGACTTGGAGGTACTTGGCTTTAGCCATTATCACTTAAGGTCATCCCACTTGGAAGGAAGGAATTCCAAGGGCAGGCCTATGTAAAGGTAACACATGCGAAATGATGATTCTGGCATTTTAGTCACCCAATTAAGGGGAGAGCATAGTCCTATCATCATTCCAAAATCACAGAAAACACTGGTTCTTTCCTCCTAGTTAAAAGAGAAAACTAAATGAGCTACTCTATCAGGCACACAATATTTGTTAACTTTGAAAAAGCTTTTGAAAGCAATTGTTCAATTTTAATCCTCCTAGTTGGGACTATGTTCAAGTTGTGATGCAACAAGTACAAATTACTTCCCTCCTATTTAGATCTAAGTGAAATTTGCATGAACAAATTACTTCCTTTGCTATTTAGATCTAGATGAGGGTTAACCATGCAACTATATGCCTAACCAGCTCTTAACCTGCAAGGTGGATCTGAGAATATTCCTGCAAATGATGTTAGCATTAGAAATTTCTTGAGAAATAGCCCAAAAACCCTAGCAGAATAAATGCATAGATACAGTGAATGAATGCACAGAAATAGATGCGCAGTAATAGAGAATATATGCGCAGATACGGAGAATAGATGCTCAGATACAATGAATGAATGTGTAAAAATAGATGCACAGTAACAGAGAATGTATGCGTAGATATAGAGAATAGATGCACAGATTTGACAGATGCGTAGCAACAGAGAGTAGATGCATCGTAACAGTGAGTGGATGCGAAGATTTGATAGATGTGTAGTAACAAAGAGTAGATATGCTATAACAGTGAGTGGATGCGCAGAAACATCCTGTGTATGGATTCTAACATAGAAACTCAATTTTGAAGTTAAATTGGAGCAAGGGCCCCATGGTGGGTGCCAGAAATGTTATCAAAAAATATGAACAATAGCATGAACAACTAATTATCCAATAATCTCAATGAAATTGAAACAAATAAGATCAAACACAAAGAGCACAATACCTTGCAAACCTTTCTATTCCATGACTTCCATTGGTCGCCTATCTTGAATTGATCTCGTGTATGAATAGAGCCCTCAGAAGGTGCACTTCCTTACCTTTTTCCAAGATGACAATGGAGAATGGCTATTGATAGGTCTTGCAAATGAAGAGGATCTTCACAATACAATGATAATGGTGTGACAATTGATCTCAAGCTATGGAGTGATTTTGTGCCAAAGGTGCGCTATGATTCATGCAGAGTAAGTTTATAAAAAGCTTAGATGGATGAAATGGAGGAATAGGGGTTGGATTTATAGATTTGTGAGAAAGAAGATCAATGGTGTAAAATGATTAAGAAGATCAATAGTTGAGGAAATTTGAGGGGATGTGCGTGAATAGGGAGAGGACAAGTGTCCTGGTCCTTCATGCATCAGGGGAGTTAACAGAATAGATTGAGGAGTTAACTGAGTTGATTGATCAGTTAACAGAATAGATTGAAGAGATAAGTGGGTTGATTGGGGAGATGACTGAGATGATTGATCAGTGAACTCAGATGACCAATTAGTTAACAGATTTGATTGATGAGTTAACTAATATGTCTGGAGGAGAAATAGGACATGTGGGTGAGGGAATATTAGCTAATTAAATATTGGAAATATTTAATTACATGTGCACATGGATTAATTGAATTATTTTTGGTATTAATTCAATTTTGGAGGAAATAGATAATTAATTAAATAATTTGTTATTATTTAATTTAGAATGATTTTAGAAGAATATGGATGATTTAATTAAATAAATGACTTTATTTAATTTTTGGAGAAATATGAATCAGATAAATAATTTGATTTGTTTATTTATTGATAGAGGAATTTAAAATATTTATTTAGCTAGAGTCGTGTCATTTTTAGGTGTATACAGTAATAGTGCCCTAATCTACAAATCGCCAACATACATTGAAGGGTTCCATTTTGTATCTTCCTCCATTAAGTAATTATGCAAATAATATTCACACAATTGGTCTTGCTCCTCTAAACTGGGTTCCTTAAAATGTCTGTAGAAAATATGCCTTGATTGTAAAGCAGGTTGATTATTAATGAACCTATTAAACTAAAAACTGAGAAACTATTATTTCAAAAACAATGCATATACCCTTGGTGGAGGTCTACACCCAATGATCTATATGGCCTTGTCAATTACCTCTGTTAGCCTATCCTCCAACCTTTTATTACCAAATTCTTATCTTCTATTGATGCATTGAGATTTTGTTTTTCCTTCTCCCAGTTTTCCTTTTCTTCTTTGATTTCATGAGTGAGTTTCATTAACTCAAAACCTAAAGACAAAGTAGTGTGGTATACTGGAGTTCTTGTTACAGGAGGTTGTGGAGTGAGTACCTCATTTTCTTCAGCATTTGTTTTACTTACAACCATCTGTGCTAACAAATCTAAATTAGTTCCATGGCCATAGGTCTGAATCCTCTCCTCCAACACTTGTATCATTTTCTCCTTTTCTTTGTCCTTTTCTTCATATCCTTTCACCTGCTCTTCCAAGTGTTTTATTCTATCAAGAGATTCTCACAGTTCTTTTCTTATGTCTCTATCCTCCAACAATTCTTTTTCTTTCTCAAAATTCAAACCTTCATCACTATCATTCCTAGTTATATCAAAAACTTCCTTAGCAGAACTGCTAGGAACTGACTTTCCAATTTTCTTTGCAATAAATGGATCCTGTGAATCAGAATTAGATGTCGAAGAAACATACCTTCTCTTCTTGGTAGATACATTAACATTTTCACAAGCATCAGCAGAGACATCCTCAGGAACATTTGCAGGAACATCATCAAGGGAAATTCCTCCTTTATTTGAATCTAAATTCACTAGTGTTGGATCATGAAGCTGTTGTCCTTCACCTTTTTCTTGCCCCTGTTCTTTAATAGTTCTTTCCTTCACACTCTGCCTCTTTATCCTTCTTGAGTGCCTGGAAGTGGAGGTCTCCTATATGGTTTCATCTTTCCTTTTCTTTTTACTCCTCTTCCTCTTGTTTTCCCTTGCATCTTCTCCCTTCTTAGTGCCCTTAGGCTTCTCAACACTTTTCTTATTTCTCTTTTTCTTAACAGGGGTTAAACCAGTGCCTCTCATAGGTTTAGGTTTAGAATATGAGGGTTCCTCTATTGTTATTGGCCTATCCTTTGGAGTGTTGTCCTCTTACAGTCTCTCTTTCTCAGGCTCAATTTTAGGTTTAGACTCATACGGGGGTTCATTCTATGCTTTAGGTTCTTCTAACAATGTTGTGATATCTACACATTGTTTAAAAGCTTCCCAATCAACCTGAGGATGTTGAATTCTTAGGCTCCTCTTTATCAATAGGGCTATTAAATAATGATGGGACAATGTGGTGTCCACTTGTTTCTTCTGGTATTCAAACACCATCCTTTTCAACATATTATACAGGAAATTGGGGACGTTGATTAGCTTATCATGGCAAAGATGATTAAGCAGCTTAAAATGTACAGTATATAGCAAATTATGCTAGCCATCATAGGTAATATATTTAATGATGTATGGAACACATTTTCCCCAAAAAAAATGGAAGGGATAATCTTTTTGTACCTTGTGTCATCAAGTCCAAATGCTCTCCTCTCTCACAAAATTCTTCCCTCGCTATGGATGCATCAACATGACCTGGATACTCAGACCCTGTGCATAGCAATCCTATGACTTGGGCAATTCCCATCTCTAAAGCATCTACTACTAATCCCTGACCATTGCCTCGTCATACTACAATGTGGTTGTAAATTCTTTTGCCATTTCATTATCATACTCTGTCAACTTCAAAAAGTAGTCCAACTAGATCCTACTTTGGTAAAGAGTGGTAGCACTAACACATCCTCTAGTATTTCTTTATGTGCAGATGGCTCTCGTCGTACTGCATCACCCCCCATTATGTCTATATTCTGTAATTTCTTGAAGTCTCAATTTCTATTAAACTCTAATTCTACCACCTTAAAGAGAACCAACCTGAAGTTTGCTGTCCCTTTTCTATTCTTCCCACTGCAACTTTCTTAGGGTAAGAAATTCATATTTTGGTGAAATAGGAAAGGTTTACTATTTTAGAAAATGGCATAGAATGGTATCTCAAAAAAATAAAGATAGCAAAAATGGTGAAAACTAAAAAATTGAACCCCTCCCCCCAACTAAACTGTAAAGTGACCTCACTTCACATAGCAATTGATATGCAAGGAAGAGAAATTATTAATTGGAATGGTGATAAACATTTTCGCATGCATGAAATAAATAAGAAGTAATAATGAATATAAAAAGAAAGCTAAGTATAATCATTGAAAATTATCTCATGTACACACGTTATGGAATAAATGACCAACTCACCTCAAAATTAGAGAACATGTACTCGACATGTGATTTGATACAAGCAGGATGGCATGCATACGAAGGAATGGTAAGGTGGCGAGTATTGTGGAGTTGATTTGATATGACATCACGCAATGTGGGAATAAACAACTCACTAGATTGAGTTGACACCTTTACAGCGGTGCTAGAATTATTGCATAATGAATGAAGCAATGTGTAGATGATGTGAAATGAGAAAGAAAAATGGTGTACTGCATGCCAAAGTAGTGAAGATATCTATAGATGGGAGTTGCTACGGGTTTCTCCAACACAGGTCCTGAATGAATAGTTACCTATGAAATATCTCAGGTCCCAACTGATAGTGAAAAATAGGTCCCTCTATAGTTGAGTGTGATCATCTTGGATAGTGTGTTGTGTGTGTATGTGAATTATAAAGCGTGAAAAATTAAGTCTCAGCGACAGGGGTTGAGTATTGCAACTCAAACTTTGCATCACTAGACAAGATTGGTGGATTATTGTCTGACAGTGTATCAGTTGGTGTCACAGAACCTTCATCAGGAGTTCCAAGAGTACCATATTGAGTGGATAAAGAAACAAGAAAATCATCCTTCTGAAGTGGTTTCTTATACAGTTTTAGCCTGTGTCCATTTACTAGCAATTAAAATCGAACCTCATCAATAGTCTGTAATTGGACTGCACCATTAGGGAAGACTTGTTTAATCTCATATGGCCCCAGCCACCAAGATTAAAGCTTGCCCTTGAAATCTTTGTATCTTGAATCATAGAGAAGGGCCCAATCACCAACAATGAATTCCTTAGTCTTGATATAATTGTCATGCCATTTGACTCTTTGTTTCTGTATAACCTCTGCATGGTGGATAGCTTTTAATCTAATTTCATCAAGAGCATTCAAATGTTGTAGTATGTCCTTTTACGCTTCTGTCACATCCATCCCTAATTCTATTGTTGTCCTCAGGGTTTTGTATTCAAATTCTATAGGCAGGACTGTTGTCTTGCCATAGACCAATTCATAAGGTGTAAATCTGGTAGTTGTCTTCCAGGTAGTTCTATATGCCCAAACAGCTTCTGGTAACCTAGAAACCCAATCTCTTCTATGAAGTTGTACTGTCTTTGTCAATATGTTCTCAATTTCTCTATTTGTGACTTCAACCTGACCATTAGCCTGAGGATGGTAGGGAGTTAACTTTTTGTGTCTAATCTGATATTCCTCCACCAGTCTGGTGATTAAATCTGATGTGAATTATAGGCCTTGATCAGTCACTATCTCCCTTGGTACACCATATCTAGTGAAGATGTCCTCTTACAAAAATTTTGTGACATTTCCATCTCTAGAAAGCTACAAGGCTTTAACTTCCACCCATTTGGTTAAGTAATCAGTACATATCAGGATATATTCCTTGTTGTTTTTCGTAGGAGAGATAGGACCAACAAAATCTAGTGTGCCTACTTATCAAAAGGAGCTAATGAGATTTGTAGCTACAAAGTCATTTCATCACTTCTGGTAGGTCTTCCCATCCTTTGACACTGATCACAGCTTCTAGTATACTTGACATCATCTTTATGAAGTGTTGGCCAATAATATCCTGTTGTCAATATTTTGAAGGTGGTCCTTTTGGCTGCAAAATGTCTACCACATGGTTCATCATGACATGCCTTTAATATATCAAATACCTCATCCTCTTTGATACATCTTCTCATAATGTTATCTGGGCCAGTGTAAAATAGGAATCTAGAAATCCAAGAATGAGGAAAACATTTGTGAACTAGCTGTCTCTTCTCCCTTGGAGAAAAGTAACCTAGAATCTACCCTGAAACCAAATAATTAGCTATGTCTACATACCATGGAGTGTGTATAGTTAGAGAAAATAGATGCTCATTAGAAAAAGAGTCATCAACCACTCCTTCTGATGATTGTGTGGGTAGTCTAGAAAGAAAATCAGCAACTACATTAGCTTTCCCTGGTTTGTCAATAATTGGTATGTCAAATTCTTGTAGTAACAATAGCCATCTGACAAGTTTGCCACCCACTATTGGCTTATTCATCAAATATCTAATTGTTGCATGATCTATATGTATGAACACTTTACAACCAATAATGTAGTGTCTGAATTTGTTAATGGCATAAACAACTGCCAACATTTCTTTTTCTATCACAGTCTAATTCAACTCAAGTCCCTGTAGGTTTTACTGACATAGTATATTACATACTCCTTAGTTCCTTCTTGCTTGCCTAGGATGCTCCAATGGCAAAATATGATGCATCTGTGTGGATATGAAAAGGCAGTATCCAATTTGGACCTCTGAGAACAAGATCCTGAGTCAAGGATGCTTTTATCTTTTAAAAGGAAGTCTGACAATCTAGTGTCCATTCAAATTCACTATCCTTTGTAAATAGAGTAAACAGAGGTGCAACAATTTTGCTAAAATCATGAATGAATCTCCTGTAATAACCTGCATGTCCCAGGAAGCTCCTTACATCATTTTGTCTCTGTGGAATAGGCAGGGTAGAGATAATTTCAATCTTCTTTGCATCAACTTGTATGCCTACACTTGAGATAAAATGTCCCAAAACTATTCCTTCTGTCATCATCATAAAACACTTTTCATTGATCAAAGATAGGTTGTGCTCTGTGCATCTCTTCAAAACTTTCTCCAAGTTTTGTAAAGTTTCATCATATGTTTCACCATCTGTTGTGAAATCATCCATATAAATTTCCATACTATCATGGGCAAAATGAGAGAAAATACTGAGGACCATTCTTTGAAAAGTGGCCAGAGCAATGCACACACCAAAAGGCAAGACCAAATATGCATAGGTCCCCCAAGGGCATGTAAATGTTCTCTTATCTTGATCCTCTGGTGCAATCTTGATTTGGTTATAGCCACTAAAACCATCAAGAAATGAGAAATAATTTTTACTTGCTAAAGAGTCGAGAACTTGATCAATGAAGGGCAATGGAAAGTGATATTTCCTGGTGGTAGCATTTAGTTCTCTGTAATCAATCCAAACTCTCCATTTTCCACCCTTCTTAGGAACTATGACCAATGGTGAAACACATTCACTATCTGAAATGGGGTATATGAACCCTGCATATAAAAGCTTTTGAATTTCTACTTTAACTATCTCTCTAAGAGCAGGATTCATGCATCTCTGTTGTTGTCTTATAGGCATGTGGCCATCATCTTGATGTAAATTTTATGCATACACAAAGTAGGATTTATGCCCTTCATGTCATTGTAATCCCATGCAAATGCTGCTAAGTGGGTTTGTAATATTGTATGTAGGGATTGTTGTTGCTCATTAGTCAATGCATTATTAACAATCAACACTTTTCATGGCTTGATTTCCAATGGCTAAGACATTTCTTGTACAAAGGACAAATCAAGGCTAGGTATTACTAGTAAGCATTGCTGGGGCAACAAAGTATGAAATATTTGAGATACCTCCTCTGAGGAACTGGTAGGTATTATCTTCCTAAGGGATGTTGTAAGCAAGACAAATAGTCTTGCTACCACGGATGCCTTCCATAGTCATTTTGTACAATGTGAGCAATCAACTCATCTTCATCTTGAATATCTAGTAACGGGTTACATTCAATAGTCATCGAGGTTTGTAGGGAATAGTTGTCCTCATCTTCCAGGGTAGGCTAAATGGTGTGCTCAAGCTCATGATATGGTTGGGCAGGTGGGTATAGAACCAATTTCTTGGTCACAGTCCCATTGGATATGATCATGTTACTATACATACAACCTATAAATGCATCTATTGTGGCAAGCCATGGCCTGTCTATTATAAGAGGATAACTAGCAACATTAACCTTTAGCTACAGGACTATGAAATCAGCAGGGTATTCCCAAGAATCTAATGCAATGACCAAATCCTCAATAATTCCTTCAGGTTTGACTATAGACCTATTAGCTAATTGCAAGATTATATGAGTAGGCCTAAGTTTGCTCAACTGGAGTGTCTGCATTGTCTCCTTGGTCATTACATTAATTGCAGCACCTAAATCTATCAGAGTATTCTTAATCAAAGTTTAATTGATTTTGACATCCACCACTGGACTACATTGATCTGTATATTTGTGAATAGTTATATTTCCCAACATTATGTCAGCTAGGTTACCCAAAACATGAACTACTTTTGAGTCTATCCTCTTTCTTCCTAGTTTCTTTATGCAGAGATCTCGAATAGTCTTAATGTAGATGGGAATATCTTTGATGGCTTGGATTAAGGAAATCTTTATGCTTATATCTTGCAACTGACCTATGAGGTCATTTTCAGACTGTGTTGGTTGTTTTTGGATAGCAAAGCATTCAAGGAAAGGAGGCTTAGGATGTGAAATGGTCTAAGGTTCCTGAGTTGGTCCAGGTTCTAAAGGTTGTTTATCTGAAGCTTCCTCTGTGGGTTCTTCATCTTCAAGTTTTGTAATTTGGGGAGATGAAGGGCCTGCAAGTTGCTTCCCTAATCTGAGATGAACATTACTCACTTCTACCCCATAGGTGGGGTGTTGCATCACCTCATTAGTATAAGCCTATTGAACAAGCTTGTTGTTAGGTTCAGGTGCAGGTTGGGCAGGGATTTGGGTAGGTCTAGGAGGTGGATTTTAAGGTGTTGATGGAGGCATTATGGTTGGCTGTTGTGATTGAGATGGAATCATAGGTTACTAGTAATTTAGATTTTGCCTCCATTGTTGGTTCTTGTTCCATTAAGGCTGCCATTGAGGTTACTATGTAGGCCACTGCGGATTATAGTTAGAACCTTGAAAACCATGTTGGGGCCATGGGTTTGGCTGATGTTGGTTCCAACCATGTTGTGGAGTAGGTCATTGTGGATTCTACCAGAGATTTTGATTACTGGGCCATGGCTAAGTGTTCCAAGCAAATAAATTTTGGTATATAGCAGGAAAGGGTGAACTAAAATTTAGTGGATCAGAGGACATACCTTGTCTTTGCTGCCAAGGTCTCCTTTGAGCTATGAAGAACAATTGTCCATCCTCTCCTTCAAATGACTGAAATTATGGCCATTCAACCTTCTCTTGTTGGATGTTTGCCACCCTTTTTCATTTACAACTGGCCTTCCTTTGCCTACATTTGGGACAATACTCAGTAAGCATTGCATTAGTTTCTTCTTATGTCTTCTTTTTGTGAAGAGTGTCCAGTTGTGTGGCCATATGGTTGATTATGTCCTCCTTCATGTTGGACAACAAATTATTGATTTCCACTCTTGAAACTCCATTGGTTTCCTTGTTTGTAATTGATGTCCTTTCTCCCCTTGGTTGTCTAGTGAAAGTCCTTGAATAATTTCAATAGACTTTACAAATTGACTCAAAAGGTAGCTGAGAAATATCACCTTGCCCAATGAGATTCAAAGCATCCATTCAATCATCCTTAACCCCTCTCAAGAAAACCAGTTTTAATGATTCTTAAGATAATCTATTTTGGGGGTTCTTCTTCAAAGCAAACTAGAATCTTTCAACATAATCTTCAAGTGGTTCCTCCTCCTTTTGTGACATCCTGAAGATGTCATCTCTCCTCCTATCATGTCCTCGATAGTAATCTTGGTATTTCTCCAAGAATTTCTTCTTCATAGTATCCCAGTCTAGAATGACATCTTTTCCCAGCCCCATAAACCATCTCGAAGTTGCATCCTTGAGGGTAGTAGGGAAGAGGTTCAGCCTATGAGCGTCTGAGGTGTAGTCATAGCCCCTACACAAGATATAAAACTCAAACAAGAACGTATCTGGGTCCTCTATCAACAGGCCATAGAAGACTAGTAATGCTGATGGTGGAATATTTTTTAGCATTGTAGCCCTCTCCTGATCAATGATAGGAAACTCAAATGTTGCTTGCTCTAGTGGATCCTCCACCACAACATAAACCATGGTTCTAAAGGTCCCTTCTATAGTTGTGGAAGAAGCTGATGAAGATGTAGAAGGTGTTGATGAAGATGTAAGAGGAAATTCTTCTTCAGCACTTTGTATTGTATAATTGATAAAGTCAGTTGTTTCTTCACTAGCCTGAAATTTTGAAGGGAGGAATCTGCCTCGGTTATCTCTTTGCCTCTGCATACATTGAATTTGGATTTATATTCCATTAGTCCTGTACAATGTTAGTATAATTTCTGGTGTTTCCTGAAAACTAATTTTATTAATCCTAATGCTGAAATCAAAATTTAAATTATAAAAGCATGTAAAAAAAATGAGCCTATGAAGGTAGCACCATCCCTGGTAATGGCACCAAAAATGTAGAGGAAAACTAATGTGTTGCAGACTTAGCATAATTCAAGGGTAAACCTATCTAAACAGTCCACTCTATCATTGCATTCCTACATTAAATTATCAACCAAGGAGCGTAAGCTTACGATGGCACTGCACTGTATGTGCCTTTAGGGCTCATATTCTTCCTAAACTATCTTATCCAAACCTATTAAGGCTATTCTACTCTACTAGAATTCACATAAATGCAAGAATAGTAAAAACAACTACAGAATCTAGTGGCTATGGGTACCTACAACATAACCTGTAGATGACTATTATCAATAGGAAATTATAGAATTAACTCAAAACATCCAAAATGATAAAAGACCTAATGCTAACCTCCGAAGGACTTAAAGTCGATAAAACATGTTCTTGTTCATGAACCATACTAATTGTAATTTGACAATCAAAGAAATCTAAGTGACTCATTATGTATCTATATGAAAATGAAAAGCAGACTTAACAATGAATGCATAAAGGAATAAGTAAATAAATGAAGTGAGGATCAGTACCTTGAGTGGCTAGCTCAGGGGACTAACTCACTTAACTGGAAGTCAAATCTAGTTCCGATTCTTACGCATCTTCATGTAACATCAGAAAATGTCCCCTTGGGGTCTTTTCCCTCATAAGGTTTAGCTCCCAGGTCTTTAGCATGCATTTAGGACATTTTAGTTCATATTTTGGCATCTCGATGGAATGAGACCTAGATTCCATGGCAAATTGGACCTAGGTGGACCCCTTGAGTTGTACCCTACCCAAAATAGGGGGGAGAAATTGAGCACTCACGCCCTAGTCCTGCCCTATTTTGGGGCAGCCCTAATTTTTGGGTGTTAGTTTATGACCGTTAGTTGGCTCTTTTGCCGACACGGTAAAGTTTGAATTTCAAAATCTTGGCAGGAGTGCTTGTAGTTGCATATATAAGCATGTGTAGGCATTCATTTGTAAACTAGATGGCAATTGTGATGTTCAAGTGTTCTCAAGGTGATTCAAGGTTTTCTATTGTGTTGCAAGAGCAGACTTGTATGTTTTGTGTGTTAATATTTACATATTTGAGCATCAATTTCCTCATGGCATGAAGAGCATCTTCATCCATGAGAGCTTCACTACAAGGTGACATAATATTGTGTTTTTATCATTGTTTCCTTTGGTTTTTGTCTCTGCCTCACAAGGGCACACACTCTTTATCTGACAACGGTGTTTGGAGACTTAAGTGTCCTCTAGGGATTGATTGAGGCAAGCCTCTAAACACCACAACCCCCAAACCAAGTCTTGTGATTGTAGGTTATAGGTGTCGCATCCAGAAAAAGTGGAGTTATCAGAAGGCTTGGCAGGCATCAAGGATTCAGGATCTGAACAAAAATCAAACAAAGGAGCACTTCCAGGACTTGGGCACTCACTCCAATGTCCTCCGCAGATAGATCCTGGGAAATAGAAGTTACAGGGATGATCAGTGTCGGAAGGAGGTCCCGAATCCCTGAAAAAGAAAGTACCTTGGACTTGGATGCCTGCTATAGTGTTTTCATTTGTTCTGCTTCGGAACCTTGAAAACAAGTACTCTGTAATTCAATATTTTACTCTTGTTTGCAAGAGCTTTTCCGTAAATCATTAATTTGTTGCCGTATTTGCATAATTAGGGTTTTAATTTTCAATTGGACATAGGAGAAGGAAAAATTGATAATTAATTCCCTAATCCAAGTTTCCCTACATCTGAAAGTGACCTAGGGTATGATAGTGCTCGCCACTTGACCCTAAATCCTTCAATGTTAGGGTGAAAGGAGGATTTTAACATCTAAACCACAAAAGATTAACAAATCTAATTTTACCCTAAACATTTTGGTGAACCCATGTTTTTGGACTTAAATTACAACTTGATGAGTGTTTATCTATAGATTTGGTGTGATTTCATTCATTCATATAGGCATTTACTTTATTGCATTGAGAAAATTTCAAAAAAATTGAAAATTTTCAAAAATACAAAAAAAATGCATTGTTGGGCTTACTAAATTGCACCAATTCTTCCTAAATTTTCCTAATTCATGATTTTTTGAATCAGATCTGTTATCAATTATAGAAAAATCCAAAAATTAGAAATTTACATTGCATTTTCATCATTTAATTGCTAGGGTTTTGTGGAAATTTTGACAATTTTATATAACCTAGTAATTCCAAAATCTAGGGTTTGTCAGAAAAATATTTTATCAGATTTTTCTACTGATTTTAGAGGCTCATTCAAATTTTCATTTGGCTGTAGTCTTGCATTTTAGTGTGAATTTACATTTATATTTAAATTATTTGCAATTTTGCATAGAAAATTTCAACAAAAACTAGCAATTTTGGTGCATTTTCATTAAATTTGCACAGGCATTTTGGATGATTAACCTTGGAAATTATTTTTACATATGAGATTATTTAATTTCCATCATAAATCAGACCTTAAACCATTCAAATAGATTTTTGTCCCAAGATCTCAAACCTAGGGCTTCAAAAATGACGATTTTCACTAAATTTGGCCTTATCGACTCTCTAAACTTGCACTATAGATGTGTTGTGAAAGATATTTTTTCACTAATTTTCTGTTATCAGGGTAATAATTTTATTCCCCTCATAAAAATCTTCACAACACCCTTTTATCGGGCTCTTGTAGTGAAAATTTGGCAAAAAACTACACATTTTGGGTATTTTTGCCCTAGGGTTTGACCTAGTTTGCATTCCAAGCATGTTGTGATAAATTTTATGGATTGAGGTGACTTATATTATTGATATTATTTTTTTTAACTCCTTAAATTAATTACAAAACCTCTTTGGCTAGGTCTTGGAATTGAAAAACCATGAAAAATAGCCTATTTTTGCTATATTTTCACTAGGGTTTTAGCTTAAGTAGCACTTAAAGCATGTTGTATTGGGTATTTTGGCACCAAATGACTGTTATTACTGATATTATTTTCTTTCCATCATCATATTTCTCACAACACTCTTTGTCATGCTCTTTTGCATTTGAATTATGGTGAAAAAGTGCTTATTTTGACATATTTTTACTATAATTTGACTTGGCATCATCTTAGATTTGCATCAAAAGTATGTTGTAAAGGTTCTTATTGCTGTATTGGACTGATATCAGACATATTATTTTCTACCCCTGATAAAAATCCTTACAGCACCTTTTCTTTCATATATTTGCATTGAAAAAGTACAAAAAAAATCAAGCATTTTAGGTCATTTTGCATATAGTTTGCACTTATCTTTTGCATACTCTTGGAAAATTGTTAAAATATGATTTTGAATTTCATTATGGCATCTTCATATTATTCATCTCTAAAATATTTACATGAGTATATCCTAGATTTTGAAAATTTCGCTAATTTCACTAATGAGAATCCTCATGCTCTAGAACACAGCCTATATTAGTGGTATTGATGCTTCTATATGCTCTGCATATGAGTTGCAATTACTTTGTTATACACATGATTTTAATAGCTTCACTTTACTCATAGGATCATATCCTTTGATATTATAAGATTTAACCAAATTCATCTCTAGGAATACTCATGAGAAAAACGAGAGTGAAAAGCCCTTTTCCACCATAGAGTATGATGATGATGATGCTGATGCACCTTCCTTTCATCCCACTGCTCTCCCTAGCCAAGATGTAGCATTAGTGGATTAGAAAAGATCTCTCACATTAAATCCTTTGGGGATGGATATTGGGTGCAACCAAGAAAGAAACAATGTTAATTCAATAATCATTAATAAACTTTGTAGCAATATTCCTAAGATGATTGTCTGAGGGGCACCTAGTGCACCCTCTTGCTTAAGGCTAGAGATTACTGTTTAAGGTAGACCACCAGATTACATCTATGACTATGCAAAGCAAATTGCTCAAGGAAATTAGGGCGTACAAAATGTGATTGCTCATGTATACAACACCCGTAATAACAATCAAAGTAAGCAAGCACCGCATGTGCCTATCTCTCTTCCATGTTCTCAACCTATGCTCCCTCAACCACCTCATCTTACTCATAAAAGTGGTCAAGAGTATGATCTTCTCAAACAGCTTCGCGCTACTCCAGTTAAGATCTCTCTTTGGCATTTAATACAAACATCACCTGCATACCATGGAATGCTCCAAGAAGCTTTGTAAAAGGTGATTGTCCCACCTACTGCTAAGCCTAATGATGTAGCAGCCATATTGGATAGTATGCATGTGACAAAAACTGATATTCTCTTTCAACCACATGAATTACCGTCAATTGAAGTTCAAAACCAATATGATCCTCTTATAATCTTTGTCACAATAAATAGAACGTTGGTAAAATGAGTTATGATTGATCATGGATCGGCTCTTAATGTTTGTGGCATTGACTTATTACATAAAATTAAAGTTGATACATCTGCCATCAAGATGGAATCATTAAGTATCCATGGTTTTTACAGTGTTGGACAATAATCCATAGGTACTATAACTTTACCTATACAAATGGGACTTGTGATCATGCCTACCTTGATTCATGTCATGCCTAATTCTTTATCTTACAACATGATTCTTGGTAGACCTTGGATTCATGCATTGGGGGCAGTTCCTTCGACCCTGCATCATTCAATCAAATTTATATTCAAAGGTAAACTTCATACTATTCATGTTGATCTTGAACCAGATAGTTGTTGACACATTGAAATGTAAAAACTAGTTTACAATCATATGAGCTTAAAATTTTTTTGAGGTGATCCATCAATACCTCTAGCCAAAAATGTTGTTGCAAAAGAATCTAAACCATTGAATGCACTTGTTGATGATGATTGGGGTTCATTAGATTTTAATCCTTATGATGTAGGGGAATATAAACTTAATAACCTCAACACATCAAAAGTAGTATCAATCTCATCTAAGCAATCTTTTGAAGCATCTAAGAACAACAAAGTCTCCTTGGTTGAAAATAAAGACAATACTCTTACTTATACTACAAATTATGATACCTACAAGGCTTCACCTTCCTCTAAGGAACTGGATTCTATATATGGGTGTGGATTTCAAATTTTGTACAAACATAATGACTATGTAGGTAAGGGATGTGGTGTAAATCAACAAGGAATTAGAGTACCTATAGAATCTGCTTCAACACATTGCTCAAGTGACATTGGATAAAATCCTTTTAAAGAAAAGAAAGCCTCTTATCATCCTAAACTTAATACAATATCAAAACAACATGAGAGATATCCTAGATATGTATATTCTTAACAATGGTGTTAAACAGGTAAGTATTTCTAACCCTTCATTTCTCTCATGATGTGCTTCCCCCGTGAGTTGTTATGTGTTGTTTAGGCCTCCTGGGATGACCCTTGACTCTCTTGTAAGGTCCAAGATACCAGGAGACCACCTCTATTGTGACCTTCTTCTATTTGTATCATCATTCTTCTAAATTGTCTCTCTATGATTTCATTGTTGTGTGTTGTGTCTTGCAGACATAGCGTCATGGTTGGTGACTTGGGGGCACCCTCCTACGTGAATGTCCCTAAGACACTTGTTTCTCCTCTCTTATTTATTGTTTTCGTTCCTCTAGTGTTTCCATCTAGCAGGTGGATGACAACAAACATTTATACTGATGCGGACCTAGTGTCCCTTTTGAGAGAAATCAAAAAATGGACTTGGTTCCTAATATGATGATGGGGTTGTATATTTTATCCTACACTTGGCTAGTGGAAGCACTCATGCTTTTCGTGTAGTGAATTTTATGATGTTTCTATCATATTTACAAACCCTAACAATACTGCTACTCTATGCACCTTTGTTTGTCTTTGAATCTATCCTTGGTGGTACTCAATTCAGAGAGCTTCATGATATAGCCCTACGATTATCCTTGAACTCTAGATTTATTGGATAACCTTGGCTCTTTATGTGGTTAATCATATGCATTGATGTTGTTGTTTATCATGATTTTGTAGACACTAACATGTTTCTTGCAGGGATGTGTTTGTGGGAACATTTGGTGATCATAAAGTACATGTCATCTCTGGGGGGCATGGGCTTTGCGAAAGTTGGTGTTCCCTTGTGTGTTCTCTTCCTACCTTAACATGCTTGATATCAATAACTAATATCAACCACCTTAAGGTGGGGGCATATATAAGGTAAGCTGTCTATTGTAGATGTTAGCAATATGCTTGTCCTCAGGTGTAGGCTAGTACGATGAGTACTTTCTACATCCTGAGTTTATTTGCAATCAATCAATCTATCTATTGCATATACCTCATTTTCACCATAAGGCATCTCCATGATGTCGGTGGGTTTGTATACTTTTGAGCTCATACCTCCTTTTCACTGTAAAGCATCTTCGTGATGTGGGTGGGGTGGTATGCCATGCATTTTTTTTTCATTGTAAGGTGTCTCCATGACATGGGTGGGGTTGCATTTTCAAAAGTCCTTTGTGGAGGCGGGGAGCAATTCTGTGACTAACTCAACCCTTAAGCATGTTTTCAGCGATTGTTGTGGCAAAGCTCAATCATCACTATGTGCCTGTAATGTGCCTGAGATGGTGATGAGCCTAGAAATAGGGAACACACCATCACTTGTATGTCATGTTTTCTCTGTTTCTTCAAGTGTGTGTGTTTTGGCATGCTTGTTTTGTTTCGCGTGTTTGTTGCCCCATATGTGGTATGCATTTTGGGAGGTTTTCTGTGTCTTTCGTGTGTGTTGCCCCATATATACTGAGACCTATGCCTTAGGGTAGTGCATCATGTATTATGGGAGGTTTGTTTACTTTCCAGTACTTGCATTTGCATTTAATATATATGAGAAAAAGAAATAGAAAAGATATCACTTCTATCTTCCATGCATTAATGTGTCTTCTATGCATTGACTATCCGCTCCATGTTCTACGTGACTATAACTGTCTTCTCCATGTTTTGCATGACTTTTACTATTTTTTATGTGATTGGTGTGTCTTCTCCATGCTTGGTCTATTTGTTGTGTTTGTGACCTTACTTTAATGCATGTTTTGGCCTTGCGTTTATACATACATTAAAGTGGGGGCTAAATGTAACATCAAAAAATGTCCCCTTGGGGGCTTTTCCTTCATAAGGTTTAGCTCCTAGGTCTTTAGCATGCATTTAGAACATTTTAGTTCATATTTTGGCATCACAATGGAATGAGACCTAGGTTCCATGGCAAATTGGACCTAGGTGGACCCCTTGAGCTGTACCCTACCCAAAATAGGGGGGGAGGACTTGGACACTCGTACCCTAGTCTTGCCCTATTTTGGGGCAGCCCCAAGTTTTGGCTGTCAGTTTATGACCGTTGGTTGGTTCTTTTGATGACACAATAAAGTTTGAATTTCAAAATCTTGGTGGGAGTACTTGTAGTTGCATATATAAGCATGTGTAGGCATTCATTTGTAAACTAGATTGCAATTGTGATGTTCAAGTGTTCTCAAGGTGATTAAAAGTTTTCTATTGTGTTGCAAGAGTAGACTTGTATGTTTTGTGTGTTGATATTTGCAAATTTGAGCATCAATTTCCTCATGGCATGAAGAGCATCTTCCTCCATGAGAGCTTCACTACAAGGTGGCATAATATTGTGTTTTTATCATTGTTTCCTTTGGTTTTTGCCTCTTCCTCACAAGGGCATGCACTCTTTATCTGACAATGGTGTTCAGAGACTTAAGTGTCCTCTGGGGCTTGATTGAGGCAAGTCTCTAAACACCACAACCCCCAAACCAAGTCTTGTGATTGAAGGTTACAGGTGTCGCATCTGAAAAAAGTGGAGTTGCAGGAAGGCTTGGCAGGCATCAGGGATTTAGGATCTGAACAAAAGTCAGACAAAGGAGCACTTCCAGGACTTGGGCACTTGCTCCAGTGTCCTCCGCAAATAGATCTCAGGAAATAGAAGTTACAAGGCTGATCAGTGTTGGAAGGAAGTCTAGATTCTCCGAAAACAGGTACTTTGCAATTCAGTATTTTACTCCTATTTGCAAGAGCTTTTTCTATAAATCATTAATTTCTTATTCTATTGGCATAATTAGGGTTTTAATCATTAATTGGACATAGGAGAAGGAAAAATTGATAATTAATTCCCTAATCCAAGTTTCCCTACATCTGAAAGTGACCTAGGGTATGATAGTGCTCGCCACTCGACCCTAGATCCTTGAATGTTAAGGTGAAAGGAGGATTTTAACATCTAAACCACAAAAGATTAACAAATCCAATTTTACCCTAAACACTTCATAACACATAGTTCATTCACTTCATTCATAAACAAAATATCTTTTAGATTGTATTCAATAATGATATTCCTTAATAAAACATGTTTGCATCTTCAAATATAGAAAACAGAGTAACAATAGAGTAACAACTAAGTAACTGGAAATAAAGTAATTAACTTAACATCTAACTCATCCTCTCTATATTACACATAAATGGGAGAGTTTTATGCAACTACTAACTAATTGCAACCATCAATCCATTCCTAGATACTAGGATACAAGTTTGAGATTAATTTATTAATCTAACTAAACAAAGGAAGCATAGTCCTATCTAAACAAGAACTCTTATGCAATGGTTCTCATAAAGAACACACATAAGCTGCATTTGAAACAAGTCTTCTTCCTCTTCTGCATTTATTTTTGTCCATGATGGTTCACATTCATCCTCCAGCTGCCTGCACATTTGGCGTCCAACTTCACTTCATTTAATTCTCTTGTCTTCAACTTCGCTGCAAATGCTCATTCCCTTGATGACACGTTCTTGTTGCATAGGGGTTAATTCACAAAACATATGCACACAAATAACCTTCATGACTAGACCATAGACTTCCATCTATATTGCACGCATACTCATATTTAAATCATTCAATTGATAATATTATCACCATATTCCATATTAATATCATAGATTCAAAGTCTTTCAAAGTATATAAAAAGACAACATATAATGATGGTGATGTTGGTAAAGTGTCTAGAGGATCATATAGAAAAGTTCTTAAAAGCATATAAAAACAACATAAAAAGAGGTCAATATTTCAGCCCATCAACCTGCATACCAGAGCAAAGAAAGAGGAAATAAATGCAAAGAAACTAATTAGAGATAGGAATAATCAGCTTCAAAGGAGTGCATACATAAGAACAACAATCCTTTATTGAAATGAACATAGAACCCAAAGTTTCCAGTTTTTCCCCTTTACAAAACTCTCAACTACACAAGTCTAGAAAGATAATAATAAACATCTAATCACTACACCCCCCACAGCTCTCATAGGATCTCTTGGTTGAACAGCAAAAAGATCCCCTACAAAGATGGCCAAATGAAATATATAGAACATCATTGATAGGAATCCCAAAAGTCATCCACTTCCACCTAGGAAAAAAAATTACAAAATAACCAAGAAAATTTAAGAGCCACTGATGATTCTTCCCCTTTCTCTCCAGCTTGTGATCATTCACAAATTAAAGCCAAGGAATGCCTCTTTTAGTTTTCATTGCCCATGCTTAGATTCAATAGCCAGGTCAAAATTTCCTAATGTAGATATCCCAATGGGTATGATGTCACTCACAAATATCTCATTTTGCCTTTGCTCCTCTTTTCTTGTTGAACTTCCATCAATAGGTATATTCATATCAAGCCTTCCTAGGTGCTTTGACTTCCCAGATCTCAACTACTGGCTTGCATTTCTACCAACCTGAAGCCAACCACGGTTGTCTATGATATTTTGATTTGCAACATTGAGAAGATTAACTAGGCACTGTTGAGGAAGAAATCCAAAGATAATGATGCATAGAAAATGCACTAGCCATGGACCACATTCTCTCAGGGGCCTCACTCTGGAAGAACTCCATGGACTTGAATACAATGCTTGGAATTTGGTTTTTGAGGTTTAGAAAATAATGCAGCTCAGCTGCAAGTTTTAGTGTCAACCCAAAGGGCACATTTGATTCCACTTAATCCACACATGCAAACTCCATCAATGACTCCAACTGGCCAAGCACTTTCAACCAAATCAACTATGTTAACCCATCAGAAATAGTTGATTTGCACCAGTAATGAAATTCACCAATCTCATAGCCTATGAATCTTCACTTGTATTACTACCTTGGCTTCAAGCTCTGTGTGCAAGTTCTTCTTTATGTAGATCTTTTGATCATCGTGCACAACAATTCATACATTGTTCATGCCTTTACTTCAAACATATCTATCTAAAATTGAAATTGTTGCAGCTCATTGTATGTCTCGCCATTCTCATGTTCAAAGGGGAAACATTTGTTTTTAAAATGATTGCCTATTTCGGTAGAGACTGTGGCTTCTGGTGTTTTCTCATTTGCTTGCATGCTAACAAAATGGCTATAATGTATGACAATAAACATACATTGTCACTGTATCTACTTGAAAGTTCATAAAATCTCTAATTTTAGCAAGATATTCTAACAAGGGTGTGGGTAGGTAGATATTGCTAGCAAGGTTTGTGGAATTTGAGTTTATGCCTACCAAATCGCATATGCTTGGAAGTTTACATCCATTTCAACAAAACCATCTTGTACATATCCTGCGATCCTTGCATTTTATTGAAGAGTATATCCACTACTTAATAAGTTGCTGCCTTTAATGCTTTTGTGTTTTGCATGCACATCTATCCAATTTCAACTATAATATTTGATACAATCTACCTTTCATTTTCAATTCTGTCATAGCTAGTGGGTATCAGTGGATATTACAGCATCTAGCATGATAACTGCTAATTGTATTTGATTGGAAGTTTCTAACCCTTTTCAACGGATCCATTTTGTGCATATTTTGCAATCATTTCAATCTTTTGAAAGATTTGATATTATATTTTTAGAAAAGATTGTGGCTTTTTAATACTTTTAATGTTTGCATGCATGTCTTTAAGAGCATTTCCAACTATAATATCTGACAAAAATCCTATCATGGGCAGGCAAAAGCGAAGTGCATTGGCGAAGATTGTGGTGGCTGGCATTGCACCCACCAATGGCATTTTCTTAGAAGTTTCTAAAGCCTATTCAACAAATCCACTTTGTCCATAGCCACCAAACTTTGCTTATTTGATCCAATGCTTCTATCTCAACACAGGCTAGCTGTATGATGGTTGTAGTTAGGGAAAATCAGATTTATTGTCAAAAATAGAAAACTAACTAAACCCTAACTATGCACCATGAAGGACAAACTAGAATGAAAACGAAAATAGAAATGAAAAGAAAACCAAATTCATTCTAAGTTTGTTTGATCTCCATGGCTCTTCTCAATATGGCTAAGATTAAAAGTTGATTTTAGTGCCTATGACACACATTAAGTGGGTTATGACATGGGTCTAAAAATAGGATGAGAGGAAATAAGTGGGATTCTTTTATTTATTTAGAATAGAAAATGCCTTATGAAGCACAAATAAGTGGGGCTAAAAATAGGATGTGAGTGGGAATCTCATAATTTAAATAATAAAATTATATAAATTATTTGTGCATGTGAAGAGTTGTAGTCATGTGACACTTGTTTGCATGCAATAAAAGGTGAGGGATTTAATTCAAATATTTTATTTGAATTATTTGAGACAAGTGAGGGGAAATTAATTAAATAAAGGGGATTTATTTAATTAATGGAATTATGTAAGGACCTAGGACAAAACATGTTGTTCCAAAGCATGGACAATTTTAAGTGTCTACATTTTTCCCCTCTTTGAGATGATGTTCAAGATGATGAGATTTAAGTCGAGTAACATCATTTCAAAGAAGATGAGGTATGGATAGAAGATGAAAGGATGGGATGATGATGCCCCCTCAAGAGGATAGGCGGGTTGGACAAACACGGGTACTCTCGAAATGAAAGGGATTGGTCAAGGAAGAAAGGGAAGGATGTGTTATGCTGCAATGAAAGTGAGCAACCATTATGTTTGATATAGCACTAGACGTTATGCACCAAGGTGACGATGTGTCTCGTCCCCTGACGTAATACAACCTTGTCTACATACAAGATATGGATATTAGCTAGGAATGATTTAGATTTGATACAAATGCAAGATAAAATGATAACACACACAAGCAAGCAAGCAAATAAGCATGAACAAATGATTCAAAAAAAAACAAGGTATTGCCCCTGTCAATCTATAAACCGATGATTGATTGATTAATGATTGATAACATTGTTGATGTGGGAATGATTTATCCCAATAACAACACGAGGATTGTGTTGTTGATATGGGAATGATATATCCTGAGAACAACACTAGGATTGGGGATGATAAATCCCATTGATTATGATGATGATTGATCGATTGATTTGGTTGATAGCAAGATTGGAACAAAACCAAGGATGCAATTGGATAATTTAGTAGGATTGATTGACTTGATTGGTATGGATTAAAGATGAATTGCATTTAATTTTATTGCTTGGATTGATTAGATTGATTGGATTGATTAGAAGAAGTGATTTGATTTGGAGGAATTTGATTGAATGAATTGATTTTGATGATGTGATTGATTTGATTGATTCGAGTTGGTGATGTGAATTGAATTGATTGGAAGAAATGATTTAAAGAAAATATTTGATGATTGATTTTATTTTGAAGAATTGATTTTATTACTTGGATTTTTGGATATTTGATTTTTTTGTGTTTTTGAGATGTTTTGATTTTTGTGAGTTTTTGGAATGTTTGGATTTTTTTGTATTTTTGAAATGTTTGGATTTTTTTGAATTTTTGGAATGTTTGGATTTTTTGTATTTTGATATGTTTTGATTTTTATGAGTTTTTGAAATGTTTTGATTTTTTTTAATTTTTGGAAATGTTTTGATTTTTTTGGATTTTTGGAATGTTTTGATTTTTTTGGATTTTTGGAAATGTTTTGATTTTTTTGGATTTTTGAAATGTTTTAATTTTTTTGGATTTTGCAATGTTTTGGGAATGGCATTAGATGACAATTTAGATAGCCTTTGTGTTAGATACCAATGACAAGGGAAAACCAAGGCGAGCAGTGCAAGGAGGTAGGATTGGATGAATTGAGAAAACGATAGGCGATAGTAAATGGGATGGATGTATGCGTAAGAGAACAAGGATGTGATCTCCAAAGACTATGTTGCATAGGAATAACATGTCCCATTCTTGGTGTAATTCTTAGGATTTTTCATGACAAAGCTTATGACAATAAGATTGGTTTGGAAAGGATATTGAAAGGATGAAGTATATCAAGAGATATCCAAAGCAAGTTTCAACATTTTGACCCCATGTCTTTATCAAGATCAAAAGGAGGAAGAGAGGATGAATGGACTCAATATGATAAGTATGGTAGGATAGGATGTGGAAATGGTATGATAGGAAATGATAGTGTGAAAATTATAGGTTGGATGAGACAATGTGCCCCCAACTATAAGTGACATTAGAAGATCAACCTACACATGACACCTGTTTGCTAGGTTTTCATCATGGTACTTATCCAAGGCACCTGTTTATCAGGTTTTGACAATTGGACGAAGGGATTTCTCTTTACTTTTTATTTTATTTTTTTTATTTTTAGATTTTTGGATAGGAGAATGATAGGAGGGACTCAAGTGTCTAGTTCCATGAAAGGTGATAGTCCTACTAGATGGATGTCTTCGCATGGACAATGTCAATTCATTATGCTCATAGATGTTGGTAAGGGATTGCTTGAAATTGAGATGGAGTAGGTAGATAGTGGATTATGGAGGGTTCATGCATGGATGGATTATGATGGGTATTATGTAGGGAATGAAAGGCTTATGTAAAAGGATGGATGAAATACTTATACAAAAGCATGGACCATAGGAAAGTGATGGTGAAGATATGTAGGATAATAGGCAAAAGATGGGGAGATAGAGGTATGTGGGAATGTTGTGGAATGGAAGGGAACCATGACCAATGGTTGCACACACCGTGTTAAACATTTAAGATTTTGATTGGAAGGTGGCGCAGGAAGCAATGGAGATGTTTGCTTAGGAGATGAATGATGAAGTGTTTTAGGTACCCACATAGACTTAGTATTTTTATGAATTTTATTTTGCTTGTGGGATTTTGCAATTTGAAACTTTTGAATGGAGTGGGACTTTTGGATGGACGAGGATGGTTGGGATTTTTGTGATGTGGATGCCTCATTTGAATTGATTACTTTTTGGTTAGGGACCCATACCATTTTAGTTTTTGACTTTTCTTTTGAAAGTATGGGCTTGGATAGCCTTTTAGATGGATTTTTTAATTTACTTTGCTTTGACTTTTTGAATTGATGTCCTAAGGCATTAGGACCCTTAGGATTTTTTGTATTATGTGTGGAGGCATCCATTTTTTATTTTTAAATCTCATGGGATGGGAGGAATGAGTGGAAGCTTCATGTTTAGACAATATGTGCATTTGTTGGTCATGATTAGGATTTTTAGAAGATTTATGGGTAAATGGATAAGGGGATTGAATGATAGGGCTATTAGGTATTGGAAGAAGTGAAGGTAAAGTGGATGGAAGGATATTAGGAGTTGGAAGAAGTGGAGGCAAATTAGATGGTGGATGGTGTATGGTCACATGATTTTGACACTTGTAGGATGATGGAGGCATAATGGCAACATATGTTTTAGGTATATGATAGGGTTTACGATGGAAAGTGGTGGACTTAGGAGGAATGGAAGAAGTATCAACATTTTTAGATTGTTTACCTTGGGGTGTGTATCCAAGGCCATATGAGCATGGAGGAACTTTGACATGGATGGGATCCAAAACACCTTGTTCATGAAGGCCTAAGCCTTTGCCTTGATAGTTTATGTTTTGGAGTATGTAGTGGACAATGGGACTAGGTGTAGTTTGAACATTAGACATGAGTTCCTTATTGGGTGGAGAAAGTGAAGTGGTAGACAATGATTGCTATGTTCCTAGGGAGGAACATTCATGAATGAAGGTGGGTAGACCAATAAGATGTGATGGTGGATTTGGAATATGGTTGATAATAGATGTGGAAGGATCATTAGAATCTTGATCATGCTCATTAGGATCCAAGGTATTTGTTTGATCTACTATGCTTATGTGTTCTTGGGACACATGTGTCTCATCATGACAAGTGGATGTTGGTGTATCATGGATAGGACTAGGTGGAGGTGTATTTGGGATATCTTGCTCATGGATAGGTACATGATCAAGTTGCTCATATATAGCTTCTTCATGGGTGATATATTGATCATAGAAAATATATAGGTTATGGATAGGTTGGATGAAAATGATTTGATCTTGAGTAGGACTAGGGCTTGATGTTTCCACATGCTTAGGATTAAACTCTTGACATAGCTCTTGGTTTGCTTGAATGGAAGCGGATGACTCTTGGATAGGCTCTTGGTCAACAACATTAGAGGGCAATGAACTCATGGGAGGAAAATTTTCAATAGGCTTGAGGGGTTGTGGACCACATGATGGGGTTGAAGAAGTGGACATGGCATTCCAAGGTTCTTTGGTAGGCTCATCAATGGGTGCTTGACATGGGGATAGTTTATTCCTTGCTAGTAATCCTTCAATCACATCCTTTCTAGATGGAGGGGTGATGGAAGCTGAAGGGTCATGATTGGGATTAGGTGGAAGGCTAATTGGATTAGGTGGATTAGGAATAGGAGTAGATAGATCCCATGGTGGAAAGACAAGAGGGGTGTTAGATGGATTGGCCTTAGGGCGTGGACTTTGATTAAATGGAGGGTCAGAGGGATTAAATGGATTGGTGGATTTGGATAACTCCATAACTTTTCTTTTTCTTTTAGATTTTGCAAAGAATCTTTTGAGAAAATTGTTCAAGGATTTGTTGGTTGATGGATTAGATCTTGAAAGGTTTGATGATGATGTTGTTGTAAGACTAGTAGGCTTTGACATAGGAATTCTCTTGGATGATGATGGAGGACTAGTAGATGGAGTGGTATATGATTCCAAACTTAAGGTGGTATTTCCCTTGTCAAGAGTATCATTAGAGCTTGAGGACATTTGATCTTGTTTCAAGGAGTGGCTTAGGTTCACATGTTCTTGTTGTGATGTAGATGGATATGAATATGAGTTGGCATGGAAAGAAGAGGGATAGGTTGATGTGGCATTGACTTGATAGGTCGGTGGATTTGATTAGATTTGACAAATGGCTATGAATTGTTGGGCTTCAACTAGGAGTTGTATTTGTAGTGATTGGATTTGTTGAAATTTTTAGATGAGGGCTTGGAATCTTCATATGATTTGTTGGTTTAGGGGTTGTCCTAGTTGGTGAAGTGTTTGAATGAGGTCTTGGAGTTCTTGTGATATGATCTTTTGCTCTTATGTTGGGATGGAGTTACACATAGATTGAAGTTTTTGGATTTTAGTTTGTTCATCCAAGTATGCCTCAAAATCTACAAGATCCTCATCATCACTAGGATCTACAAAGTTCTCATCATCACTAGAAACAAATTTTGGGTTACCTTAGATTATGTAAGGTTTTGGATTGTCATCATGATTAGGAGGAGGGGCTCCTCGAAGGGTGACCTTGGGCTTTGGATTAGGTTTAGGCTTGCTTAGGATTATGATGATTTTGACAAGTATTGACTAGGATTAGGATGATGATTTAGAATTATTAGGATGATTTAGTATGGAAAGATTGGATGATGTGGCAAATTGTTTATTGGTAGTTTGACTTGGGCAATATCAAACACAAAATTACACATGTAAATGCATGAACACACACATCAAACAGAATGTTCAATTTTCCCTTCAAGATTAAATGTTATGATTAAGCAAACACTTGAAGACACATCAACAAGCCCTAATGATTAGTCAGGTAGGGTATGGCCAATTAGGTCTTAAACTAGGATTCATGAGGTTAACTAAGGATTATTTCAAAGTGAAATCCTACCACACAGCTAGGAGAAAGGGGTAACCCACCCTTCACCTTCACTTCCCAAAGGTATAAAGTTCTTTGGGGCTTAGACAAGAGTGACAAGATTTACAGCTTCCAATGAGGGTGTCTTTCGATTCAACCTTGGTTGAGGTCATCCCTTGGAGTGGTGTGTCTCGAAGCAGGCCTCCTAAGATAGGGTAAACAAAAGCAAACCAAGTGAGTTGTCACTTGATTCACACTTGCAGTTGTTAATTGACCCTTAGAAATGAAATGTGTGTCAAACAGTTCAAGCACTTGTTCTTTTTAAATTCCAAATCAAGATGTGATGGAAAACACTTGTTCATTTTAGACCTAATTTCAATGATGTGTTATTGAAGACAAGATTCCTTTTAGATGCCTAAATCCAAGTGTGTGATCAAACAAGTTCTTTTTAAGCCCAAATTGAAGTGTTTTGACAAGAAATGATTAAGAGATGAAAGATGAAATGAGTGCACCTAATTATTTTCACTTTCCAAGTTTATATTATGACTGATCCAAATGTTGCTCCAGCTCCTTTGATTCACCTACAAGATTAGAAAATGATATTATAATCCAGCCATAAAAAAAGAGCTCATTAGACAAGGAAAATTGTAATTTCAGATACATAGCCGAATTATATTTGATTATTTTGAGACATGTTAAATGATTCCTCTGAATATACTTTGTTGGAGTCTTAGGGATCTGCTATAATTCTTGTTCCTTCTCTTCTTTCTCTTCTTCTTCTTCTTCTTCTTCTTCAATATAAGGAAGTATATCAAATCTACAATCCTCTGGCTCTTGTGAGATCTAATATAAGTCTTCGTCTACCTTCACGTTTTTGCTTTCAATCATCTTTCGCAATGTCTTGTAGCATCTATAGGCCTTGAGTCTTGTAGAGTAACCAAGAAAGATCCTTTCATCACACATTGCATCAAACTTTCCAAGGTCTTCTTCATCTCTCCTAATGTAGTATTTGTTGTCAAAGATCCTAAAGTATCTAATAGTGGGAGGTCTTTCATACCATAGCTCATAAGGGGTCATAGTGCTATTGACCCTCAATTGTACTATTCTAAGCAAATAGACAACAGTGTGAATTGCTTCCTTCCAATACATATTAGGCAAATCTACATCTTTCAACATTGCCCTAGAAATTTCTTGCATAGTTCTATTCTTCCTATCCACTACCCCATTCTACTGAGGGGTCCTAGGAGTAGACAGATGTCTCCTAATACCATGATCTTCACGAAACTTTTTAATCTAATTTGAAGTAAACTCACCCCCTCTATCAGATCTTAAGCATTTGATCATAGCATCTATTTCATTCTCAAATATTGATTTGAAAATCTTAAACTTATCAAAGGCTTCTAATTTTTCTCTTAAGAAAGTAACCCAAGTCATTCTAGAGTAATCATTAATAAGCAATATGACTCGTTCCTTTCACCTTGTTGACTCTTTGTTCTTGTAGGACCACATAGGTCAGTGTGAATAAGAAATAGAGGCATTGTAGAAGAATACTCCTTGCTCTTGAAATTTATGTTTGTCTACTTTCCCAGTTGACATGCCTTGTATAATGTGTCTACACACTTGGTTCTCTTAGGCATATCTCTCACCACATGAATAGAGCTGATCTTGACCATATTATTAAATTTGATGCGTCTCATTCATTTGTGCCACAATTAACACTCACTAGATTGAGCCAATAAATAGGTTATTCCATTTACCTCCTTTAGATGATAGATATCTGTGTATGTCTTAATACCTTCTACAAATAATTTTCTAGATCTTCCCTTCTTGATTTCACAACCTTTGACATGAAAAGTAGGATTGTATCCTTTACTACACACCTGACTAACACTAAGGATATTGTTCTTTAGTCCTTTGACATAGAGGACATCCTCAGTCTTATTCTTCCCATCAATAGTTATAGCACCCTTTCCACATATTTGTGTCGACTCATCACCACCAAACTTAACAACTCCACCATTCCACTTCTTAATGATGATAAACACCTCCTTGTCACTAGTCATGTGGTTAGAACAACCATTGTCAATTACCCAAGCATTTGCTTCTTCTTTTTCATGAAAATCATTCCATACAACCATTGATTTTTCATTATCTTGGTCAGACTACAAGGTATCATACTTTTCACATTTTCCAATATCACCCTCTTTGTCACCAACATTTAAGGCCATGAAAAGTGTTTCATCATTTGAGTCATCATGATCCTCATCTTCTAAACAAAAATTGCTCTCCATGGAGTACAGATTTCTTTTGGACTTCTCTCTTTTGTTGTTATGATTTGAATATTTAAAAGATGACCAATTTTCCCACAATTGAAGCATTTGAAAGGTAACATACCTTTGTATTTGTCAGTGCTCTTCTTCAATCTTCTCACAAATTTTGCCTCTACCTCATCAAGGTCATCATCTCGATCTGTTGTTTCATCTTCTGTCTTCTTATTTTGAATGTTGTTTCCTTCTTTGGAGTCCCTTTGTCAAATTCTCTCATTTCAAAAGTAGTGAGAGAGCCAAATAATTGATCTAATGTATAGTGATCCAAATGATCCTGAGTCTCCTCAATAGAAGATACCTTATGATTGTAAGACTTAGAGAAAGATCTTAAAACCTTCTCCACAATCTCATCTTCTTTCACTTCTCCACCAAGACCTCTGATGTCATTAACTATTTCATCCACTCAAAGCATATAACTGGCAATGTATTCATCTTCTGTCATCCTCAATGTCTCAAATTTTATCTTAAAGATTTACATCTTGGCCTGCTTCACTTTACTATCTCCTTCATACATGCTGCTAAGTTTTACTCAGACATCCCTAGAAGATTTGCAACCCATTACCTTTAGAAGTTATGAATCAGCTAGCCCACTCATGATAGAACTCTAAATTCCTTGGCATTGTTTTCATACAACTTAATCTCATCTGCATCTGTAGGATCACTAGTAAGAGTAGTGTAACCATTCCTGACATATTGTCAAACACCAAACCCTAGAGAAGATAGATAGTTTTCCATCCTTAGCTTCCAAAAGGAGTAATTTGTTCCATCAAACATAGGTTCCTTTTGAGATCCATTATGAGCCATCTCAGACCTTCCTTAAGTGGTTAAGCTTCTTCTGAGTAACTTGGATCTGATACCAATTGTTGAACACACTTGGATATTAAGAGGGGGGTGAATTAGTATCCAAACAAATCTCAAATCCTCTTGAGCATATTAAAACTTAAACATTATAGCATTACCATTAACATGAAAGATCAACACAATGCATAAAAACACATAACACCAGATATATGTGGAAAACCCCAAAGTGGGAAAAACCACGGTGAGGATTAACTCACAATATATGAAGCTCACTGCTATAAAAAATTACAACTTCGTTTTAGGGCTACAACCTAAGGAATCAACTACTCCATGAAGAAAGATTTTAGGGTCACTCCCAAGGAAGTAACTACTCCATAAATTAAGAACAAGCTCAGAAAAGATTACAAAATGACAACCCTTCTACTGTCTGAATCTGACAATGAAGGTCAAACCTTTTGATGATTGCACTTCTACCTTTTCACTCCTCTTGAAATGATGGATTCAGTTAGGATCACTCTTCACTTTCCTTTTTTCACAAAGATGTCTTCAAGATGAATTTGGATAGTCATTATTATTTCTACTCTTTCTTCTTCAATCACACATTATAATGCATTACACATTTATATTCTGCTTTACACACTCATCCTTACAATCATGCTTCCCTTAGATCAACTAGGTTCACAATATATACATGATTTACATTCATTACATTTCTTTTTGGCCAGAGACAACATGAATGTTACATTTACAAGTTAGCCAAAGATCAAAACCACATGAAACATGTAGAGGGCAAGCCTTATCATCAACTGCACGCACCTTCAAGAAGAGGAACACACCTTACAAATCCCAACACATGTTTAGTCTGGTCCTAAACATCCTTCATAGCATCATCCTTCACAAAACCACATCCACACACCTCACACAATTGAATTAAGTCACCCTTAAGAAGAAAAACATGAAGCTTGTAGCACAACTATCATTACAACTTGGTGGTGATCATGGACGATTAACCATTGCTTGCACTTATGACCTTCACAACATCTCCAAATACTCCTTGAACTCTGCACATCAACAAGTTTGTGGCGCACACCTCCAACATTCCTATGTAGGCCTCAACTCTTCACAAATTGACTTGAAAGCTTTGTGCGGTATTGGAAACATGAAAGATCTGCATGTGCTCCAAACCTAAGAAACATAGAAACATGTACAATATCCACATAAAATCATATAACTAATCTATACAATCTACATGTAGTGTGATTACTCAAACATGTGTTCTAAGAACAATTAGGCATCCAGGGTCAACTATAGCACTTCTATCATTTGAAAACTAAACTTGCGGACCACTGAATCACTTGATACTACAAAGAAGCATGCATTAACCATATCTAAGCATTTCCTCAAAACCACATGAACAAATATTCACTTCCAGAGGAATGTGGAGAATTCCAACAAGTCTTCACCATTACTTTACTCTGTCAAGTCATAGACCAAAACTCTGTCACTTATGACTTTTATTACAGAAGAGAAAATGATTTGAAACTATGAAAGTAGCACCATAACAACATACTGAACTTGGTGTAGTCATGGTTACAAAGGTCCATAAAGTGAAATGTCCAGGTTGTGCAGCTAGAGTAAACACAACAGAAACAACTCAAGATATGGAATAAATGTAGATTTAGTCATGCTGTATATCATAGTATTCAAATACAAATTGGCTGACAACATGCAGGCTTACAGTTAGGGCTCACAAGCCTGATTATAGAATTGCAGAATATGCACAAGATATATCTTTTAAGCTCCTTCACAAGAATTTCAAACTATCAACTATCCCTTGAATTCCACTATATGAATTGTACATTCCTAGGCATCTATTACATCAATATATATCATCTCTAGAACATATGATTCCTCCACGTTGGCTGGAGGAAGATCACAACCTCTAATGAAGAATTGTAATGTGTGCACATGGATAGGTCTAACATAATTAAATAGAACTCCTCTGCAAATGAATGGAATGATGTGTGGATCTCAAGGAAGGTCGGCCATGAACCAAACAACATTGAATGATGTGTCTTTTAAATTTGTAGGTCGTGAAATGCTCTGCAAGTCTTCTCCTTGAGCTAATTATCTCAGACTGTTAGGATACTCTATTCTGAGAAAATAGCTGATATTCTGGTAGTGCTATCGCACTGGTACCTAATCCAAATGCTCTAAATTTTGGATATGATGTACCTGAATGAATCTAGATGCTAGGTCTAGCTCCGCAAGGTCTGAAATACAATTGCGATAGAATGCGGACCAAAATATAGAAATTGCTACTAACTGAACTAACTGTACTGAACTAGAAAATTAAAAGAAACAATCTAAAATGTTTGTTTTAATGTTTTTGGTTGATGCAAGATTTCTTTTGAACTAGGGATGGTCCTACATCAGACATCCAGGGTTATTGAAAAAGTGAGTCCCTCACTTTACTGGGGCTAGAGGAAAATTAAGACGGTCCACCTCAGCTTGAGAAATCTAAGATGAGTCTTCTTTCAGTCTGCCTTCCACTTCACAAGGTATTCTTTGTATTGTCTTCTTCTGGTGTTGCGTCCAACTATGCTATCCAAATGTCTTCAATCTGCTATGGTGCTTATTGTTGTAACTACTTCTTCAAGTCTTCTTCAATGCTATCATTGAACTTTGCTTCATGATAATGATATAGGTCTACAATGTTAAATATAGGTGAAATACCCAATGTCTCTGATAACTCCACTTCATATGCATTTCCTGAATCAAACTTTCTGAGTATCCTACAAGGTCCAAACTTCTTCATCTTCAACTTGTTATATGTCCCAACTGGAAATCTTTCTTTTCTCAAGTATACTATTACTTCATCTCCATCTACAAATTCTTTGTGTCTCTTCTTTGCATCTACCTTCTCCTTATACTTGTTATTCATCTCTTTCAAATGCTTCTTAACCTGATTATGCACTAGATCTCCATGTGTTCTGCAAATTCTTATGCTTCTGCACTTCTCTTATCTTCCATACTAATATCTCTCAACTCTGCTACTCCTCTTAGGTTTACTCTGGTAACAATCCCAAAAGGTTTTCTTCTAGTACTCCTATTCCCTGAATTATTATTTGCAAACTCTGCTTGTGATAGAATCAAATCCCAACTTCCTGCCTTCACTCCAACCAAACATCTCAACAAGTTTCCCAAACTCCTATTCACTACCTCTATCTGTCCATTAGTCTGTGGATGAAATGCTGAGATAAACTTCAAATCTGTTTTCATCTTCTTCCAAAGTGTCTTCCAAAAATATCCAAGAAATCTAGTGTCCCTGTCTGAAACTATGCTCTTAGGTAATCCATGCAATCTCACAATCTCCTTGAAGAATAGGTCAGCTACATGCACTGCATTAGTTGTCTTTTCGCAAGGTATGAAATGTACCATCTTTGAAAATTTGTCCACCACTACAAATATTGAATCATGTCCTCTCTATGTCTTCGGCAATCCCATTATAAAATCCATACTTATGTTTTCCCAAGCACTCTCTGGTACTGTCAAAGGTTTATACAATCTAGTATTCTGACTACTCCCTTTTGCAATTTGACAAACTCTACAACTTTGCACAAATTTCCTAACATCCTTATGTATCTAAGGCCAAAAGTAATTTTCATTCACCAAAGCCATTATTTTATCAATGCCAAAATGTCCTACCAATCCACCACTTTGTTTCTCCTTGATCAAATTATCTCTCATTGAACTTTGAGGTATGCACAACTGATTTCCTCTAAACTGATTTCCTCTAAACAACATATCTTCTTGTATGAAATAATCCAACCACTTACTCCTATCTACCACAACAGGTTCCTTACATACTTTCCAAGGTTCTGCAAAATCAAGATCTTCCCCATACATGTTCTTCAATTCATCAAATCCCAACACTTCAACTGTCATCTTTGTCAACAAGTTCTTTCTCCTACTCAATGTATCTACAACTTTGTTTGATTTTCCACTCCTATGCTTCAATACAAATGTATAACTTTGCATGAACTCTACCCATCTCATATGTCTCTGATTCAATTTTCTATGACTGTTCAAATATTGCAAAACTTGATTATCTATATACAACACAAACTCCTTAGGCAACAAGTAATGTCTCCACTTCTTCAAGGCTTGAATTATGGCATAGAACTCCTGATCGTAAACTAAATATCTTCTCCTTACATCATTCAATATCTCACTGAAATATGCTACTGGTCTACTTCTTGACTTAACAAAGCTCCTATTACATTCCCACTTGAATCAAAATCTACATGAAATACCTTATTGAAATCTGATAATGCCAAAAAAGGTTGCTTTGTCACATTTTGCTTCAACAACTCAAAACGTTTGTCTGCTCCTAATGTCCACTTGAAATCTTTTTGTCTCCTCTCATTGTCTCTATCATAGGATTACAAACTAAACTAAATTTTCTGATGAAATTTTGGTAGAAACTAGCCAATCCATGAAATGATCTGACTTCTCCAATTCTCTCTGGTGTAGGCCATTCAATAATTTCTCTAGCTTTCTCAAGGTCCATCTTCAATCCTTCTGTAGAAATCACAAATCCCAAGTACAACAATTCTTCCTTCATGAAACTACATTTCTTGATGTTTATCAACAATTTCTCTTCTCTTAGTCTCTACAATATTTGTCTAAGGTGCTGCAAATGTTCTTCTCTTGTCTTACTAAAAATTAGAATATCATCCAAATATACAATAACAAACTTACCCAAGAATTTCTTCAAAACTTCATTCATCAATCTCATCAAAGTACTTAGTGCATTTGTCAATCCAAAAGGCATCACTAACCACTCATATAAACCTTCATTTGTCCTAAAAGCAGTCTTCCATTCATCTCCTTCTCTGATTCTGATTTGATGGTATCCACTCTTCAAGTCTATCTTTGTGAAATATTTTGCTCCACTCAAACAATCCATGATATCATCCATCCTAGGTAAAGGAAACCTATACTTAACTATGATCTTGTTTATTGCTCTGGTGTCTGTACACATTCTCCATTCTCTATCCTTCTTTGGTGCTAACACTGCAGGTGTTGCACAAGGACTCAAACTTTCTCTTATCAAACCTTGCCTTAACAACTCCTATATTTTTCTATTCAATTCTTCATTCTCTGTCGGTGTCATTCTGTGTACTACTTTTTTAGGCAATCTAGCTCTGGGTATAATATCCATGTGATGACTGATACTCCTAATTGGTGGCAATCGTTCAGGTACATTATCTAAAATGATGTCTTCATATTCTATCAGCAACTCAATTATCTCCTCTGGTTGTGATTCTTCAATCTCTTTCTTCAAGGTTTCAGGATCCTTAGGGATCAAAGCATAACACATATTTTCATGTCTCAAACCATCCATAAATTTTCTTCCATCTACCAAACAGATTCTAGCATTCCCACATACTTTACTCTTAGGATCATCTTCCAAAGGAATCAAGGTAATTCTCTTTCCATTAGATGTTATAGTCTATGTATTCTTTCTCCCATCATGTATAGCTTTCCTATCATACTACCAAGGTCTACCCAACAAAATATGACATACATCCATAGGCATAATATCACACAAAACTTCATCATGATAAGATCCAATATAAAAATTCACCAAACATTGCTCACTCACCAGTACCTTATGATCATCTTGAATCCATGCTATCTGATAGGGCTTTGGTTGTTTCAATCTTTCCAACTTCAGCTTAGTCACCATCTCCTCTGAAACTAGGTTATCAAAACTACCAAGTGTTGTCAATTACAACTTTACAACATTTATCTCCTTATTTGCATCAAGTTTTGAACAAACGTTTCCTCTGCAGTGGTTCCTCATTCATCTCTGCTTGAAATAGTGCTCTCCTCATGACAAGTGATTCTCCTTTCTTAAGTTTGCCAACCAAATTGGGTGATCCAACAAGTTCTTCTTCCAAATAGGCTACTCTTCCACTATTCTCTATTCTCTTGCTTGTACTCCCCTGATTACATTCAAATGCTCTATGTCCTTCACCTCCACACTTGAAACAAGTTCCTCTAAATCTTCTCCTATCAGGTCCTCTTCCTTCTCTTATTTATCCTTCACTCTTGTATGGACTAGGGTTTCCTCTGCGGTAGAAAGTTATGTCATCTCTCCGGTGTGCATTGTTATCTTTGTCCTCCTTCTTGAATGTATTTTCTTATATATTATATTCTACATGGGATCTTTCTCCTCTAGAAAATGTTCTACCTCTCTGAAATTTACCTCATTTGCCTCTCTATCTTTGATCATGCCTCTTATTCAATTTTTTTTCAACCTTCAGGGTAAATTGATATGCTTCTTCCAATGTTATCATCCTTACCAAACTTAGTTCTTCTTGAATGTTCAATCTAAGTCCATTGATGTATCCAGCCACTTTCTCCTTGCTTGCTTCACTATGTCATGTCCTTATGATCATCTTGTGAAATTCTATAATATACTCCTTCACATATTTCTCCTTTTGTCTCAGGTTTTGCAATCTCTACAATAGTTCCAACTCATAGTCAGCAGGTATAAACTGATTCTTGAATTTGATCACCATCCTATGCCATTTTGTAATCTTTTCTTTTCCTCTTTTGTTTCTATCCAATTGAACTTCTTTCCACCATATAGCAGCATGTCCTTTCAACTTTGTCTTTATAAATTTCACCTTCTCTAGATCTTCAACTTTTTCATATTCAAAGTATTCTTCCATGTCATTTATCCAATCAATTAATTCTTTAAGATTCAAATTACTAGTGTAATTAGGTACATCAACTATAGGTCTTTTTCGAATCTTTGAAATAGCTTGCAACATCTTGACTTGGTCAGATTCCTCTTCTTATACATCTCCTAGGGTTTCTCCATTTGGATTAATGGACTGAAATTCTTCATCATCATCACTTTCAACATTAGGTCTAGGTGAAAGTTCTCTTTGCCAATCTTCTTCAATAGCATCAAATCGAACTCGTATTGTTTTCATCATCTTATACATCCTTCTAGCCATTGTACCAATAGAAGGCATTCTCCTTGGTGGCATTCTTCCTAGGATCAAGTGTAACTACCTCAATTTAGTGATTGGGCTACAAGGTGATGACTGCCTCACAATCAGCGATCAGTTTCAACACAAGTAACCTACCTTAGATTTGATGATTTATTCACAAGATCCCTTAGAATTCCTTCACCAACATCACTCAATTCACTCCCAAAGATTAAAAATTTCACTCTGATACCACTTGGTGTAGTCACGGTTAGGAGGATCCACAAAGTGAACTATCCAAGTCATGTAGCTAGAGTAAACACAACAGAAACAACTCAAGATATGGAACAAATGCATATTCAATCATTCAATATATCATAAGATTCAAATACAAATTGGCTGGCAACATGCGGGCTTACAATTAGGACTCATAGGCCTGATTACAGAATTGTAGAATATGCACAAGATATAACTTTTAAGCTCCGTCGCAAGAATTTCAAACTATCAACAATCTCTATGAATTTCACTATATGAATTCTACGTTCCTAGGCATCTATTACATCAATATATATCATCTTCAAAACATATAATTCCTCTGCGTTGTCCAATGAAGATCACAAACTCCAATGAAGAGTTGTAACACATGTACACGGATAGGTCAGACCTAATTGAATAGAACTCCTCCGCAAATGAATGGAATGATGTGTGAATCGCAAGGAAGGTTGGCCACGAACCAAACAACATTGAATGATGTGTCTTTTAACTTCACGGGTTGTGAAATGCTCTGCAAGTCTTCTCCTTGAGTTGATCATCTGAGACTGTCAGGATGCTCTATTTTGAGAAAATAGTTGATCTTTTGATAGTGATATCTCACCAGTACTTGAGCCAAATGCTCTAAATTTTGGATATGATGTGCCTGAATGAATCTAGATGGTAAGTCTAGCTCCGCAGGGTCTAAAATGCAAATGCGATAGAATGCAGACCAAAACACAAAAACCACTACTGACTAAACTAACTGTACTGAACTAGAAAATGAAAAGAAACAAAATAAAATGCAAACAAACTGAAATGCAAATGTTTTTGGTTGATGCAAGATTGCTCTTGAACCAGGGATACTCCTACATTAGAACTTAACTTCTGAACTACATGACCATATTTTCAAATGCGGAGGAATGTGGAGCATTTTACCAACTAGTCTTCAGACAACTTCATGCAGCAGAAATCTTCACCAACATAGAAAGGCCAGAGTCTTCGTGTAACAATACATATTTCCTTAGGAACAACATGAAAGAGCATACAACATGCTACAGACCATTAGCAACATCTTTCAATCATTACTTCTAATTCCCATCTTAATACATATCAACATTCATCTTAATGCTTCTAATTCCCATATAAATGTATCAACATTAATCTTAATGCTTCTAATTCCCATCTTAATATATCATCATGATATCATCTTTGTTGACCACAAACATGCTCAATACAACTTTACTTGACATTAATCAAGGCATGACATCCAACCATGAACATCAAAAACATCACTACTAAATCACCATTGAAGTATATTAGTGATAGTCCAAAATGATCAAGATACCCGAGGAGAACACTCCACTTTCCTCGACCTCAAGGATTTTTTCTATAGTGATTTGAATACCTAATACAATCTCTTATTGAATTTTGAAATTCCTAGATTTTCACCCCTTACGTTGCCCTTGTGAGAATCCTACTGAATTCAATGTCGACATTGTTTGGCTGATGTCGATCTTGGATGGAAAAAGAGGTACTGAATCCTCTTGGAATATATCCTCCACTAGATCATCACTAAATTTATTTTGAAATATAAGAGACAGATCATCTAGAATGACACTCAACTCTTTGTTTGAGAGGTCTTCTCTACCGCATTTGAAACTCTAGCAACATCCTAATTTTCTGAAGTCTCTGCATCCATAGTGCTGAGAAGGTTTTGAATCTTTTCCATGAGATCCAGTGAGGAATCATTTGTTTTAAAGGGACTGGCCTTGTTAGAAGAAGCCGACAAGAATCCACCAATAATTGTAGCTGATGAAGAGTGATGAAACTGCGGGATATCCTCTAAAATAAGGTTCAGTTGTTCTTCATTACCAATTTCTTCAAAAACATCATTTCCCACTTTTTGGATGATTTCATCGACTGTGGATTTGATCACAGTGTCTTGTTCCTCTACACTCTCTGAACCCAATTACCTTAAAAATTCACTTTCCTTGACCAATGACCAATCCTTTAGGGTGTTCTGAAGGTGACATTAAATCACTATTGAGGCATTTGAGGATATCAAGAAGGCAAAGTGGCAGATAATATAGTTAGAGATGCTCTAGATAATATAGTTGGAGTGTGTTGTTTAAGCCCAGCCAAAATGCTCTAGAAGACTTGTATGCAAGATCTAGATGCATAGACAAGGCGTTGGACTGTTTAACAGGCTGCCCCCAAAAGAGAAATGTCATCTCATGAACTATAATGTTTGCAGAATATGCATCAAAATGCATTCGTAAAAAAGGCTTTAAGAACTTTTAAGAAAATGCAATTGGCAGATACGAAACCTAAGGTCGCAACTCATTTCAACATCTTCTCCACTTGCGCCTAAATGAAATGCCAAGATTGTAAGGTATTGATATTCATTGAAATGGATTTAGAAACTTTTAAGCAGGTGCAGTGTGTAGGTGTAAAGAAAAATACACAACCTCTATCAACATCTCCCCCCGCCATGCCCAAATGGGAGCCATAAGAGGGATATGGACTTCCACCAAACATAATGAAGAGAGATTCTTGCTAGTTGCAGCCGCCTTGGTAGCCTTGTTCACAAAATGTGGAAAGCACATATAAAAACGTGAATGGCTGAATAAAATGCCTCTGCAATGATTACATGATATGTACAAAATAGATATGTTGAAAAGGTGCTAGAAACTTTTAAACAAATGTGATTGGCAGGTGCACAAGATATGGAAGCATAGTTAATGTCGCCAGCCAACGTGGAGTCCTGAAGTAACGCCTTTAATATTAACAACTCTAGATTTTAATATTACTAACTCTAGATTTTATTTTTATTTCATTCTAAAGTGGGAAGCACTAAAACTTAACTTTGTCAAACATTATAGCTAGAAGTACTTCTGCATGCAAACTGTGAAAGCATGAACGGGTCACAGTCTTAAAGGTAGTGCATTCTCAGTTAGTGCTAAAAACAACAATAACCTTTGATCTCTCATGGAATGCAACTGGCATTTATTGTTTTCTGCTAGCATAGTTCAAATGTAGAAATACGAACCACATGATAAAGATAGATTTTTGTCCAATATTCTCATGAGGATCTTCAAACGGATAAGCAGACATGAAAATGTGGGAGCGTAGACAAGGCTACAACCTTTCACAAGTAATGAAATCTATTGATGTAGAATATTTTCAAGAGAAGTTTTTAGAAACTTTCAAGTTAATGCAATTGACAGTTGTAATTGCCATTTCCACTTCCCCCACCAGCACATAATAGTAATGAATGTTCTACCATATATTATAGTCAAAAGATTACTAGGCGTATAGATACACAATTGGAATGCCATGATTGTGGGATATAGCTTTAAAAACTTTAAAGCAAATGCAGTTATCAGTGGTAACACCATCTTCCTAAAGATTCACCACCAACTTCCCTACCCGTGCCAAATTTAGAATGGATAATCATCTCTACTACACACGTCATAATGGGAGCATATAATGTGATATTCTTGTTAGATATTATAGTGGAGATGCTATGAGCGTGCATGCAAAATGGGGAAACATGCACAGAGGCAGCATTTTGGGAATTTAATATGGATTTGTTGACGAGGCACTCGAAGTTTTTAATGTAAATGCAGCTAGTAGTGTAGCACCAAGCACCACAACTCCTTCTGCCAGTGCACCCAGGCCATTCCAAATGGAAACAATGATGTAATTGTTATATTTGAAAGCTGGAAATACTTCACCAGAGTGGAAGCACGGAGAAAATAAAAGGCAGTTTTATGAGACAAATGGCCTCATCTAGATGCAAAGATGGCGGCAAAAAATACAAGCAAAAGGCTCAAATAATCACCATATACCTTTGAAGATATATTACTGGTGACATGAAAACCAGATGTTGAAACACATTTCTGGCAGATGCTATTGTATCAAATGCTCTTGAAGGCGTGCATGCAAATCTGTGAAGGCACCACAAGCCACGGCCTAATTGATGAAAATAGAAATGTTTTTAGCAAAATGCGATGGTCACAAAAATAGGTTGGTTGAAAAAGCCTTAGAAACTTTCAAGCAAATACAATTGAAGTGTAGCAATATCTTCCTCCTATCCGTGGCTAAAACTGGGAACTCTCGAGCATAGAGTGCAATTTGAAGTTGTGATGGGTTGGGCTGACCGTTTCAACCTCCGGATGGCATCTGGTAATACACAACAGGAAAAGGCCGAAGTTGTTCTAGAAGAGTTTTGTTGCAAGAGAAATGATGGGAAGCAATGGAGGTGATTCCCGATAGCAAAAGGATGAAGTTGAAAATTGACCGATTTTTGATACAACTGGAGATGTTACTCCTGAAATTGAAGTGTTAAGGCATCTTGGTGTCTAGGCCAAAACACTGCAGAGTTACTACATTTGTGCTTTACTGAGGCACTTGAGGTTATTCCTTATACTTTGGTAGAGAATGCAGGGTTGAACCCTATTGCTATTGTTATAGAGTTTAGAAGTCATCATACAAATGGGAAGGTCAACACAGGCATCAATGTTAGGAAGAGTTAGATAGCAAACATTTTAGAAAAGAATGTGATTCATCCTTCTTCGTGACCTCTGCATAGGGTATTGTTTATATAATCTATGGACACACTAAAAAGTGTAGGAATACATTACAGAAAGCTTCAATAGACTTTAACCCCTATTGACATTAGGGTCAACATTATGTAATTGCTAAATACTGCAAGAAAGTAATGGGTATATATTGTTTATGTTAATTTTGTAGGCCAATATGGCCAGAGTGGTCATGGTGAATGCAAGTGGGAAGCTCTGGACCAAAGTGTGGGCAAAAGCCAAGAAAGCATGCATTCAAATGAGAGTGTTAACAATGAAACATCTCTTGGATCTTCTTAGTCTCTTCAGTATTTCGTTTATGCACATTAGAATAGAAATGATTTTATTTTATCTGATGCCATGTTTTAATTCTTGTAGGGAAGACTTTGTGGCTTATGCAGACATATGCTTCAGAGAATTTGGGGATAGAGTTAAGTACTGGTCAACTTTCAATGAACCCATTATATTTTCAGGCTATGACAATGGCCACTTCACTCCTCAACATTGTTCATACCCTTTTGGAAATTGTACTTCTAGAAAGTCCATTGTTGAGCCCTATATTGTTGCCCATAATGTATTGTTGGCACATGCAACTGCTGTGGAGTTATACAGGGAAAAATATCAGGTGGTGTTCTTTTACTTTTGGCTTTAAAAGTTACTCCCTTTACACCATGTTCTTGCATACTGATTCTTCTTTCTTTGGATGAACTTTGATCTTTGACCTTGTTTTCTCTTTTGTAGATATTCATATAAGATCAATTTCAGTTTCTTTTTTCAATCAAGGTAGAATTTTTCCATGAAGACCGTTGTGTACTTCTAGAAAAAATTTCTCAAGTACATGCTATTGTTCTTTTGTAAATACAGGCAAAGAAAAAAGGTTGGATTGGTTTGGTTGTTCTTATGAATTGGTCCATACCCCTTACCAATAAATCCACAGATATAGCTGGAACTCAAAGATCCATTAATTTTCAAGTGGGCTGGTAAATTTGATTCTCTTTATAAATTCAAATTTGCCTATAATTTGAGCAGTAGTTATAAGTGGATTATATAACTAAATTGATAAGAATAAATATTTGATATATAAATGTTTGTTTCCATTTTTATTTATCATTTGCATACTCTTTCACATACCTCAAATTGTGTGGTTTCAAAAAACAAATTTGTAGGCAAACCAGCTGGATCTCCCTGTAAATGCAGAGGACAAGTACAATATAGCTAGTTAAGTATGGAGTTTGAGCATATGAAGAATTTGAGCATACAAAATCCATTGCAAAGCAAATGTTTTCAGCATAATGAAAAATTTAAGTAAGAGAAGGAAGCGGTCCAAACAAACCTTGGTGTGTGATTCCTATGGAATTGATATCAGAGCCTGGCCTCTACTTGTTGTCTCTCTAGCCCCTTTGCAGTATTGTGGAAGGAAAATTCCTAAATCTTGCAATTTGATATGCTCGCTTGAGTTTTAATAGCTTCAAATTTAGTTAGTGGTGGGTTGTACCATTTCTTAATTGTCCAATGCATGCAGGATAAAATTTAATGAGTTTTCTTTAGTTAGTGGTTCTTTAGTTAGTGGTGGGTTGTACCGTTTCTTAATTGTCCAGTACATGGAGGATAAAATTTAATGAGTTTTCTTTATTTGGCGCCGGCAGCCTCAAACTTTTATTTGCCTATGTGGCATGGCAGCTCCACCATCATAGACTTTCCATGCCAGTTACAAAATTTAAATTTGTGGAGTGGGACTCCCTTTTTTTTATTTTTTTTTTTAAATTTGTGGATGATGAATGTAGTGGGACTACCAATTTTTTTTAAAAAAAATTATGGATGACGAAAGTAGTGGGACTACCAAATTTTTGGCAGTTACAAGATGTGTGCACATATAGATGTGTGCACGTTTGTTCTATATGTGCACACATCTTGTAACTGCCAAAAATTTGGTAGTCCCACTAATTTCGTCGTCCACAAATTTTTTTAAAAAAAATTGGTAGTCCCACTACATTCATCATCCACAAATTTTTTTTAAATTTTTTTTTTTTAAAAGGGAGTCCAACTCCACAAATTTAAATTTTGTAACTGGCATGGAAAGTCTATGATGGTGGAGCTGCCATGACACACAAGCAAATAAAGGTTTGAGGCTGCATTAAAATTTGTAACTGGCAAAGAAATTTGGTAGTCCTAATAGAATTAAATAAAAATGTCTATGATCGTGGAGCTGCCATGCCACACAGTGAAATAAAGGTTTGAGGCTACTGGCGCCAAATAAAGAAAACTCATTAAATTTTATCCTCCATGCATTGGACAATTAAGAAATGGTACAACCCACCACTAACTAAAGAACCACTAACCAAAGAAAAATCATTAAATTTTATCATGCATGCATTGGACAATTAAGAAATGGTACAACCCAATTTGAAGCTATTAAAACTCAAGCGAGCATATCAAATTGCAACATTTAGGAATTTTCCTTCACAATACTGCAAAGGGGCTAGAGAGACAACAAGTAGAGGCCAGGCTCTGATATCAATTCCACAAGAACCATACACCAAGGTTTGTTTCGACCGCTTCCTTCTCTTAAATTTTTCATTATGCTGAAAAAATTTGCTTTGCAATGGATTTTGTATGCTCGAATTCTTCATATGCTCAAACTCCATACTTAACTAGCTGTGTTGTACTTGTCCTCTGCATTTACAAGGACATCCAGTTCATTAGCCTACAAATTTGTTTTTTGAAACCACACAATTTAAGGTATGTGAAAGAGTATGCAAATGATAAATAAAAATGGAAACAAACATTTATATATCAAATATTTATTCTTATCAATTTAGTTATATAATCCACTTATAACTACTGCTCAAGTTATAGGCAAATTTGAATTTATAAAGAGAATCAAATTCACCAGCCCAATTGAAAATCAATGGACCTTTGAGTTCCAGCTATATCTGTGGATTTATTGGTAAGGGGTATGGTCCAATTAAGAACAACCAAACCAATCCAACCTTTTTTCTTTGTTTGTATTTACAAAACAACAATAGGATGTACTTGAGGAATTTTTTCTAGAAGTACACAACGGTCTTCATGGAAAAATTCTACCTTGATTGAAAAAAGAAACTGAAATTGATCTTATACAAATATCCACAAAAGAAAAAACAAGGTCAAAGATCAAAGTTCATCCAAAGAAAGAACAAGAAGAATCAGTATGCAAGAACATGGTGTAAAGGGAGTAACTTTTTAAGCCAAAAGTAAGAGAACACCACCTGATATTTTTCCCTATATAACTCCACAGTATTTGCATGTGCCAACAATACATTATGGGCAACAATATAGGGCTCAACAATGGACTTTCTAGAAGTACAATTTCCAAAAGGGTATGAACAATGTTGAGGAGTGAAGTGGCCATTGTCATAGCCTACAAATGAAAATATAATGGGTTCATTGAAAGTTGACCAGTACTTAACTCTATCCCCAAATTCTCTGAAGCATATGTCTACATAAGCCACAAAGTCTTCCCTGCAAGAATTAAAACATCGCATCAGATAAAATAAAATCATTTCTATTCTGATTTGCATAAACGAAATACTGAAGAGACTAAGAAGATCCAAGAGATGTTTCATTGTTAACACTCTCGTTTGAATGCATGCTTTCTTGGCTTTTGCCCACACTTTGGTCCAGAGCTTCCCACTTGCATTTACCATGACCGCTCTGGCTATATTGGCCTACAAGATTAACATAAACAATATATACCCATTACGTTCTTGCAGTATTTAGCAATTACATAATGCTGACCCTAATGTCAACAGTTGATTATATCTCAACAGGGGTTAAAGTCTATTGAAGCTTTCTGTAATGTATTCCTACACTTTTTAGTGTGTCCATAGATTATATAAACAATACCCTATGCAGAGGTCACGAAGAAGGATGAATCACATTCTTTTCTAAAATGTTTGCTATCTAACTCTTCCTAACATTGATGCCTGTGTTGACCTTCCCATTTGTATGATGACTTCTAAACTCTATAACAATAGCAATAGGGTTCAACCTTGCATTCTCTGCCAAAGTATAAGGAATAACCTCAAGTGCCTCAGCAAAGCACGAATGCAGTAAGTCTATAGTGCTTAGGCCCAAACACCAAGATGCCTTAACACTTCAATTTCAGGAGTAACATCTCCATTTGTATCAAAAATTAGTCAATTTTCAACTTCATCCTTTTGCTATTGGGAATCACCTCCATTGCTTCCCATCATTTCTCTTGCAACAAAACTCTTCTAGAACAACTTCGGCCTTTTCCTGTTCTGTATTACTAGATGCCATCCAGAGGTTCAAACGGTCAGTGCAACCCATCACAACTTCAAATTACACTCTATGCTCGAGAGTTTCCAGTTTTAGCCACGGACAGGAGGAAGATGTCGCTACACTTCAATTGTATTTGCTTGAAAGTTTCTAAGGCTTTTTCAACCAACCTATTTTTGTGACCATCGCATTTCGCTAAAAACATTTCTATTTTCATCAATTGGGCCGCGGCTTGTGGTGCCTTCATAGATTTTCATGCACGCCTTCAAGAGCATTTGATACAATAGCATCTACCAGAAACGTGTTTCAACATCTAGTTTTCTTGTCACTAGTATTATATCTTTGAAGGTATATGGTGAATATTTGAGCCTTTTGCTTGTATTTTTTGCCGCCATCTTTGCATCCAGACAAGGCCATTTGTCTCATAAAACTGCCTTTTATTTTCTCCATGCTTCCATTATGGCGAAGTATTTCCAACTTTTGAATATAACAATTACATCATTGTTTCCATTTGGAATGGCCTGGGTGCACTGGCAGAAGGAGTCGTGGTGCTTGGCATTATGCTGCCAGCTGTATTTACATTAAAAACTTCGAGTGCCTCCTCAACAAATCCATATTAAATTCCCAAAACGTTGCCTCTGTGCATGTTTCCCCATTTTGCATGCACGCTTGTAGCATCTCCACTATAATATCTGACAAGAATATCACATTATATGCTCCCATTATGACGTGTGTAGCAGAGATGATTATCCATTCTAAATTTGGCATGAGTAGGAAAGTTGGTGGTGAATCTTCAGGAAGATGGCGTTACCACTGATAACTGCATTTGCTTTAAAGTTTCTAAAGCTATATCCCACAATCATGGCATTCCAATTGTGTATCTATACACCCAGTAATCTTTTGACTATAATATATGGTAGAACATTCATTACTATTATGTGCTAGCGGGGGAAGTGGAAATGGCAATTACAACTGTTTATTGCATTAACTTGAAAGTTTCTAAAAACTTCTCTTGAAAATATTCGCCATCAATACATTTCATTACTTGTGAAAGGCTGCAGCCTCGTCTACGCTCTCACATTTTCATGTCTGCTTATCTGTTTGAAGATCCTCATGATAATATTGGACAAAAATCTATCTTTATCATGTGGTTCGTATTTCTACATTTGAACTATGCTAGCAGAAAACAATAAATGCCAGTTGCATTCCATGAGAGATCGAAGGTTATTGTTGTTTTTAGCACTCATGGAGAATGCCTCACCTTTAAGACTATGACCCATTCATGCTTTCACAGTTTGCATGCAGAAGTACTTCCAGCTATAATGTTTGACAAAACTAAGTTTTAGTGCTTCCCACTTTAGAATGAAATAAAAAATAAAATCTAGAGTTGTTAATATTAAAGGCGTTACTTTAGGACTCCATGTTGGCTTGCGACATTAACTATGCTTCCATATCTTGTGCACCTACCAAGCACATTTGTTTAAAAGTTTCTAGTGCCTTTTCAACATATCTTTTTTGTGCATATCATGTAATCATTGCATGAGGCATTTTATTCAGCCATTCACGTTTTTATATGTGCTTTCCACATTTTGTGAACATGGCTACTAAGGTGGCTGCAACTAACAAGAATCTCTCTTCATTATGTTTGGTGGAAGTCCATATCCCTCTTATGGCTCCCATTTGGGCATGGCGGGGGAAGATGTTGATAGAGGTTGTGGATTTTTCTTTACACCTACACACTGCACCTGCTTAAAAGTTTCTAAAGCCATTTCAATGAATATCAATACCTTACAATCTTGGCATTACATTATAGTTCATGAGGTGACATTTCTCTTTTGGAGGCAGCCTGTTAAATAGTCCAACGCCTTGTCTATGCATCTAGATCTTGCATACAAGTCTTCTAGAGTATTTCGGCTGGGCTTAAATAGCACACTCTAAGCTTTGACCGCTTAGGTGGCACATGTGGGCCCACGTTTCCATTTTCCTACTCAACAGTTAGCTGCATCTCCAACTATATTATCTACCACTTTGCTTTCTTGATATCCTCAAATGCCTCAATAGTTATTTAATGTCACCTTCAGAATACCCTAAAGGATTGGTCATTGGTGAATGAAAGTGAATTTTTGAGGTAATTAGGTTTAGAGAG